>CM054114.1:39968488-40568488 GCA_028673005.1 Tanypteryx hageni | reverse complement strand
GTAGGTACATCTATTAATTTAAAATTCTGTTTTTAAACTAATGAACTTGTATAGCAACATCTATCACTCTAACAAGTAGGGATGTACATGGGTTTCCTGTGATACAGAAGTGCTTTTCGTCAAATCTGTCATAGTATAATCATATACTAGTGTATTTACTTTGAAATCAGAAAATGGCACCAAGAGTTTATTATATTATTTACTAAAACTACTATTTTACCTTTTATTGTGGTAGCTCTGCTTTAAATATCTTGATTTCATTATTTTATGTTTTACAAATCTCTTATACAAAATTTAGTTGAAATCTGTTATCCAATTCCTTCCAAATCCATAATTACTGAAAGTTTAATTTGTATTTGTGGCACCCATGTTTAGCTGATCTGGTCCAAATATGCTATTATGGTTTTGCATATATGTGTGCATTATAAATATGAAATTTGGTTAAAATTGATGCAGACAGTTAACACAAATATGTGTAAAAAGAAATCTTATTATTATTCCTTGTGTTGCGACAGCTCTGCTTTCTATATCTATACTAAAAACCTTGATTTTGTTTTTTTTATGTTGCACACCTTCATACAAAATTTTGTTGGAATCAGTTTGGCCTATTCCTTCGAAATTCATAATTATTGAAAAGTTTTAATTTTCAATTTTGGCACCTCTGCCAAATCGATCCGGTCCATATATGTCATCTTGGTCATGTATTTGTGTGAAGATTCTATGTGCCAAATTTGGTTGAAATATAGTGCTTTTCAGCAATGATGAAAGCACTAAAAACGTGTTGTATACAAATCCGCACCTTTGAAAATATAGTCCCGAAACTTCGCTTTCTGCACAAAAGTTCCAAATCAGGTCACTAGATGGCAGCAATCAAGAAGCCAAGCTATGTTCGCATATTTTACTATTTTAGCACCCCCCTCCACAAATTTTTCCAGGAAAATTGTCCTAAATCCTGATTTTTATCAAGAATGACGTCAGGCTCAACCCTGTGGATTTTACTCATCGAGGAAAAGAAAAGAACTTTGTCACTTCCACAAATTTATTTAGCACGACTGGTTTCACTACGATCGTAGCATCATCAGGTGAAAAATTATAATAAATAATTGCATATCGAGTCACAGTAATATAGTACGATGTACACTTTTTGATCTTTACTGGATTTGGTTTTTAGCATCTGGCAATGATTTATACTGTGAAATATCAGTCCAGACTAGTTAATTGGACGGCATCCGTGCTTAAACTGGTCGTTCAGAAAAAAATACGACCTTTTTAAGAAGTAAACATGGTTTCTTTATAACTATTATATGTAGCCATCGTTCTGACTTTTTGGCTAAAGTGCAATATATTACTCTTGACGCAAATGACTATGGCCAAATAAGGAACTACATTCTACAGTAAAATGTTCTCGTATGAATAAATATTGTTTGTACGCCGAAAAACTTATCCTTGATCTTGTCCGTTATCTGCCACCCACTCAGGTTAATAATTGCAGCGCCCTTATGGTGGCAGGATATGGAACAAGCGACTGCTCGGGCTACAACATACGAACATACTCCAATTTTGGTTGGATAAGTCAGTTAAACTGTTTTGGTTTCTTCCCACTTTCAATGTCCCGCTCCCCCGAGGGGGGTGGCACAGTGAATGTGGGAAGAAACCAAAAACACTTTAACTAACTTACCCAGTCGCAGTCGTTTATTCTTTTTCCAGCAGTTAATCTCCACGCAGTTCCATATCTCACCTCTTCAATCCGTTAGGGCACTGCGGATATTAACCTGGGTGCGTGGTAGATTACAGAAAAAACCTTTCTATTCCAATAAAACCTTCTGTTAAGATGGGTTGGGTTGTTGTATTCGGGTCTTCAATTTATATCAATATATTACTCGTACTATTTCTAAATTTTTACTAGTTCCTTTTCCTACCGCGATTACAATGACGATTTAAGCACTACACAGTTCTCAGAGTTACCGTTTATGGCGCTTGTTTCAGGGGAGGATATATTGCGCTTCGTCTAAATTTTTAAAATTGCGTTTCATTGTAACTAAATCTCATTGTAACGAATATATTTTGGTTGTCCGTACGACTTTGTTATACTGACATTTCACTGTACGACCAAAATTATTTTGAATTTATGGATCATTTAATTTTGTCTTTCTCTCCCAAAATTATTTTGAATTTATGGATCATTTAATTTTGTCTTTCTCTCCCTCCCTGTCTATCTCCTTCTTTCTTTCTTCCTCCTCTCTCTCGCATTAAAGCATTCAAAGTATGTCGGTATTCCTTAAGGCGACCATATAATCTCGAGGGTTAACAATGACACCATCGGAAAAGCAACATATCGTTAAAAAGCTTAAAATTTTCAAATAAATACTATTTAAACGTAGTACTTGAGCGATTTTGTATCGTAGGCAAAATTTGACGATAAAAGTAAGAAACGCTATTTATTTTTCTTCAAAACGGTCCAGATCCGAAGATCGTAGGTCAATTCTTTCTAATTTGAATTTCCAAAAGAGTACAATCCTGTAAGTCGAAAAATCGATTTTTACGTATTATCTTATGAGAAATGCACCCCCTACACTTCCCTCCCTTCCACCAAAAATGAAAATTCTTGCACCGAGGTGCATATCCTCATGGTCCTATTAGTAAGTGTATCAAGGTTTAATGGTTTACGTTTTTTGGTTTTTGAGATATGATGTCCACCAGACTCGCACACAATGCCTTTTATTAATATCTATAGATTAAATATGTATAACGGCAAAATTTTATTTTAAAACAAATACAGAGATCATTGGTATTCTATAATGATGTAACGCGCCGTCATATACCCCCACTAAACTTGGATTAATAAACGTGCATCTCTTGAAACAAATATGATGAGTTATAACGCTATAATGTATTTTTTGGACATTGGTTACTCTGGTGAAATACACATTGCGCTGTTGGCTACACTATTCACTTAGGGGTTTTTAGAAATTCGTTCGCGGCTTCGCGGGGAATTCCCTTTATTGGTGCAAATTCCTTAGCCGCCATATTGATAGCTTTTGAACGTTGGGGTTTGTTGGGCAGTCAGCAGGATCAGTCAGGCCACTTATAATTGTGAGGTAAATTCTTAATTAGCGTAATGTTATGCATAAACTCATGATATTTATTCTAGGTCAGCCTGTGAATTCATGGGTTACGGTACAGACTTTTTCACATCTTAGGTGGTAGTTTTTTGGCTGATAAGCGAGCTGCCCTTCCCGAGTCTCGGGAAATCTCCCGTAGTTGCACCGTCTTTCTTATAAATGCCATGATGATTGTTTTATTGCATTCCTTATATTACTTTAATTACATGTGTATGTAACAAGTTGTGTTAGTAAGCTAAATATATTTAAATTATTCTGTATTGTTTCTCAATTGATGTATTGCATCATGTATTGCAACATTAATTTGAACGCCGATTTTATGTATTGCCACTTCGTGAGGTGTTTTCTATATTTAATCGAAATAATTTGTGTTGGAAGAAAGGTAACTGTTGCTTTATATTATTTTTAGCCTAATTCTCGTTTAATTTTTACGAGTGAGTACGACTTATGTTGGAACATCGGTGATACGGTTTCACATTATTCGAATATTTCTTTGTTTTTGAAGGAGAATTTCGTAATTGGGTGAAACATTTATAAGCGGAGTGTGAACATGACAATTCATGTTCCTTAAATGGATATAACCCTTAGCTGACATCTTCATTTTGGGCGATGCAGCTGGAATCATCGGCTCAAAGCACCTGAATTTTTACAATTAAAGTTATATTAATTGAATGCACTAGTTTCGTATATATCAGTTATAGTTTACAGTGTTGAGTATAAATTATGAGGATTTTGGCGATGGTAATTAATACCAAAATAATGTAATTTTTATTGGACAACGTAATGATAATCTTATTTATTTACCATAAAATTTACATTGCAAGTCAAAGAATAATACGAGTCATTTACAAGTTTACAAAGAATGAAGATGCAATATATGAGTCATTTAGGAGTGAAAAAAGAAAATATAAGCCATCACATATTCAGCTGAGTTAATGCTACTTAACCCATAAATACTACACTATGGGTGAAAAACACCCAGAGCAGCTGCTTTTACTTATAGTTCAAGAATGTGTGGAGTAAACATCGTCCTCTCTTGGATATGCCTACCTTAAGTCCTACTGTTGTCACTTTGCTTTTTGACCTTGGTCATAGTGTGTTGTTGTCTTGGAGATCTTTCTATAATGGAGCTCAAAGCATTTTTGGGGCTTTTATATATTACAGCTGCGAAGTAAGATTATCTTGTTTATACAAACTATATTAGGTGAAGTGCACATCATGCAAGCAGTTTGTTTGTGGTTAACATCACAATATAATCTGTCAAAACTATGAAAAATAGATCAGGAGATAGCTTTTCGTAAAGAGATTTTAAATATTTTTTGTTAAAATTCATTTTTAATCATCACCAATTTTGCACTACTTATGTGTGCAGTACAAGATATGAACATTTTAAATAAAAACATAGGTACTTGTTGTCAAAAACATTTATTCATACTAAATCCGCATATGAAAACTGCCCGGGGGAAAATTCACCCATGTGTAGTAGTAGCATATTTTTTTAGAATTGTGATATTTAAGGGTTAAATATGTTCACCATTGTAAGTAACCTAACACTTAGAGATTTCTTTACAATTGTTATACAGTCGGCAATGTCATACTTATTCCAACAATCGCTGACTAACATAGAGGAAACGCTCCCCATCGGGCCAAGAATTCTGGCAAACATGCAGCGGGTGTAATGCGAATTAAATGTTGCGATGAGACCTAGATACATTGGTTGGAGAAGAGAGGTGGTATTATGTGATAGGAAGACCATCTCCATGTTTGGGTGAGCTAACTGCAGACTTTCAGAATGGTCTGGCACATTGTCTGATGTCAGAAGACCCTTGAATGGTAGGTTTTTGGCCGCAAGGTATTTTTTCACTTCATATACGAAGCACTTCTGAAACCATTACAAAAACAACTCAGCAATCATGCAGGTCCTCCTGTTAGCACGCAAGAACACTGTGATATGGTCCTTGTTTATTCCTTTGGGGGTCATGGGGTTCATAGATTTGTATATCACCATTGTCTTTATCATGAATTCGCCTGCCTTTTCCCGTATCACAGATGGTGAAATGGCCAGACGTCATCCTTACTTTCTGTAGCAAGTTCACTTCCATTTTCAATCATTTTAATCAGTAAATGGACTATCAAAATTCATCATTGGTCATTTACTCAAAAAAATGATCAATTTGGTTTTCCCAAGAAACGCAAAGAAAATAAAAAATACCAACTTTCACTACACATTTGCATGAATATATAAAATTGTGAAGTACACCTCTGCGATATAACTATTTAGAGACAAGTATGTGTGCCTGAAATGTAACAGGCTTGCAGAGTAATTACCTGCGAAAAATTGAAACCACGAATTTTAATTAGGTACACAAAAACATAACCTGCGAATAATCAAAAATATTAATACCGCGAATATCGAGGGTTTACTGTATGCTTTTTGTAATGGTTGATATAATGTTTTTTTAAAACTTTATAATGTCTATTTCGACTGGTCTAAGTAGATTGTATATTTGTTGTGAATGTGAGATGTTTCGGCCGCATTTGAATGATGTATTGCTGGAAACTGGTAAGTTTGTCATCAAGGTCTGTTGGTAGTTTCAGATCAATTTTTGTCTTTTGCCATAATACCAGAAATTTTCTTTCCATAAAGCAGATGTACTAACTAACTGTACCCATAAAATCTTTGCTCATTTTAGGATATTTTTAGCCCAATTAATTTCATATTGCATTTATAGTTATAGCCATTTTCCCGATTTTCAAGAACCTATGTTGAAACATATTTCTCTACATCAGGCCAATTAGTATTACATTGTCTTATGGCGCTTTTTGTTCTAGGGATCTTCAAAATGCTAGTTTCATTTATTCTCCAGTCTCGCACTAGCTTTTCACTAACACTGAATTTCCTCGCTGCAGAACAGTTACAGTAAAACTTCGCCGAACACGGGGGTTAGGTTCTACAAGGGTGTCGCGTTGCACAAATCCGCGTTGGAGGAATCATTAGTCTTATGCGAATATAAGGGTTCGGTTCCGAGTTCGGAAAAATGTACTCCTTGAAGGCGTTTTTTTCAATAATAATGACATAGTTTGCTTTTATAGTTTTCCCTTTATACCTGGAAATGCTTGCTTAAATACGACACTTTCATCGCTCGCAGTGATAAATATTTAGAAACAAGTTTTGAAATATTTAAACTTAATGTTCACAGAACTGAAACAATACATATAAAAAACTTGTTGATTAATATCGACAGTGAATCCAACGATCGGTCCTCAGCTATGCCGGATTGGCCTCTGCACAGATGCATAGCACTAGCGGCAGTTGTTTGCACTCACTGAAACGGTACATACTGGCATTAATTTTCGAGTAATTTATATCTATCGCTAGAAATATTTTATTGAAAATTTAATGAAATATTTTAACAAAGTTACAGTGAAACTCACCAAGGTTAATTAGATGGTCTGCTCTTGGTCTTGTGATTTCGATGTGCTCGGACCTTGACTGGAAGAATTTCGTGATAGGCATCTGTTTGGACTTTCTTAAATCCCTATGAAGTTCTACGTATGGAGCTAAAGCTGATTCTAGACTCCTCTTGAACTTCAGGCTTCTTTCTACTGAAGGATCAAATTCCAGTGGTGCTTCTTTTAAATCTTCTGCCTGCTTCAAAAACTTCTCCAAAAATTTTGCTGTTAACTTTGGCTTCTCAGGCTCTGAATCGTTCTCTTCTTTTTCGCCTTCACTCAAAGTTTGTGTCACCATATCTAATTCAGCAACAGTTAGTTCCTCTGCATGGGACTCTAACAATTCTTCCACATCACTTTCTTCCATGTCTTCAAAGCCTTCACCCCCAAAGTGTCTTGCGATATTAATTATTTCCCTAACGTCCTCCGTATTATCGGGAAAACCTCGGAAGTCACGAACGATATCAGGCCAAAGAGTTTTCCAGCAAAGGTTCATTGTTTCACTTCATCCCTTTATTATTTCAATGGCCTTCGAAATATCAAATTTTTTCCTGCAATCGCTAACTCCTAAGGATGGATTTGTCTCCATCATTGAAAGAATGTTAGCGAAACTTCCGCGGATGTAATACGACTTAAAGGCTGCAATAACACCCTGGTCCAAGGGCTGCAGAAGTGAAGTTGTATTAGGCGGTAAGAACTCAACTTCAATTTCAGGATGGGCCTCAGCAAGATATTTCGGATGACCTGGTGCATTATCCACTATGAGGATCACCCTAAATGCAAGATTTTTTCCTTCAGGTACTTTTTCACTTCACGAACGAAGCAATTCTCAAACCAATCATGAAAAAGTCTTGCAGTAACCCGAGCTTTGCTGTTACTCCTCCAAAATACAGGGAGCGAACTTTTGGTCTTGCCCTTCAGTGCCCTCGGATATTCCACTCTATACACCAACATTGGTTTGCACTTAAAATCTCCTGCTGCATTTCTGCAAAATAGAAGGGTAAATCTGTCTTTCGCTACTTTAAAGCCAGGAGCCGACCGTCGTCTTTAGCAGTCCACGTTCGTTGTGGCATTTTTTTCTCCAAAATAAACTCGTCTCATCGGCGTTAAAGACTTGCTCAGGTCGGTAATTTTTCCTTTCGGTGAGTTCACTGAATACATCTGGATATTTAGCTGCTGCTTCATGATCGGCAGATGCAATTTCGCCAGCAATCTTCACATAATGAAGTTGAAATCGCTTCTTAAATCTATCAAACCATCCTCTGCTGGCTTGAAAAGTAAAGGCTCCTCATTCTTCACCACTTTCTTGCGATTTTAAATGCTCATATATACTAAGGGCTTTATTTCTGATAATAGGCCCATCCAAAGGAGCACATTTTTGCGCCTGATCTTTGATCCAAATGTTTAACATCTTTTCCATTTTCTCCATTAGTGCATCTCATAGAAGGTACCAGCAGAAGCACCGGCACAAATACTAGAATGAATTTTTTCTCCCGTCTTCTTCATGGTTCTTATCGTAGATTCATTTACGTCGTATTGTCGGGATGCTGACCGTCCAGAATTCATTTCGTCAATACCTTAGTGATTCAGCCTTGGCAACCTCCGCAGTGAGTTTTGTGTGCATTGCATCTTCGGGGAGAAAAGATATTTCCAGCGGAAGTATTCCTGGGGGCTAAGAGATCCATCGACGTTACTTATGTGACTTCTTTTTAACGATGGTAGTTAAGTGCTAAGTCTCACGTGACGTGAAAAACTGAAAAAGGAACCTCATCTCCAGGTTGGAGTTGAAGATAAAAAGCAGTTAAAAATGCTGAATGATTTTTTATTGGGTGCCGACAGACTTAACAAAACACTATAATCGTAGTAGGATTTTTTCTTACTAATGATCTTTTCAGGGCAAACCTTTTATTGAAAATGGTCATTCAAGGAAATCGCATAAAAGTGAATCACTTCCCGCGGTCGGAGAAGCTCATCACACATTTGCGTACCGTGTAAATTTAATCCGCATTGCGGGAAGCCGTGTTCGGCGAAGTTTTACTGTATATGACTTTTTAGCAATTTGCATTACTTTGAATATAAAACTAGCTTCATATTTCATCCTTGTAGGAAGAGCTATTATGAGGGTATTTATGTCAATTTGGATAAATAATTTATAAATTGCAATAAATGAAGAGCAGGCATAGATATCAAACCTGCATTCGAGATCTTTCAATATAAAGTTAATCGGAAAGTTAACAATTATAATTTTGTCACTAGCATAATTGTCTGTCAAATATGACAGGATCATCGTAAAAGTATTCCAAAGATGTTTGATTTTGATATGAAAAATCAGTAAAATTTTTTACGATCTGGTTTGCCTTTAATACCTTTTGAAAGTTCTTTGTTTTAATTATATTGTTTAAATAATTATTATCACAGGCCAAATGAATATCTAAATATTTACTGAGAATAAGAAGGAAAATCAAAATAATAGGATGTAGTGTATGAAGAATCAGCATAAATTTACTTGAAATATATGAGCAAATTATAAGTTATTTAAAACTTATAGAATCTAACTTAATACAGGTATGACTCGTTTAGTGCATTTTCGATAAAGAGCGGTTGGCATCTCTGGACTAAAATTTTAATTAAAGAAAAATTTTAAATGTTCCTAAATGCTACGGTCCTTTATTATGGTCCTAGCATTTTTATCGCCTTTATTCATACTTCACTCTCTGTTCAGTGATAGTCGTTCCACTCTAATTAAAGACAAGTTGTTATTTATATGTTTATTAACTTTATTTCTATTTTACTCGTTCACTTTTACTATGTTCTTTACATTGGGTTGCTGCAAATCCACAACTTTAACTATCGTTAGTCATTTCATTTTGCTGTTGGTACCTATGCTATAGTTGCATGTCTGAAGTTGCGGCGGCGGCGCTGAATGGAAATAACACTCGTATTCCGTTTTTATTTACTTTTGCGCTGGCCAATCATCAAAGATCTTCGTAATCATGAAGAATTTTAGGAACATGTCAAGGTAATACACTATCTTGATGTTTTACCAAGTATATATCAGAAATACTTATGATACTTTGTATATCTCATTTAATTTATAATACGTTTTTTCATCGCAAATGTTATTAGAAAATTGTGATTTTCCATCGTAAAGAATTAGTTTTTTCAAGCTGTTGGACACCAATAAGTTCTTAATAAATAATTATTTAAAAAAAATAGTATTTACTCGTTTAATACCCACACACATGTAATGCCTGGACCCCCGTTTTTAAAGCTAAAAAGCTGTACTTCGTGTAATATCTGCATTTCCAAAATTTTGATATTTTAAAGCAATACCCGTTGAATAATCTATCTTATACGGAGTTTGATGATATAATTGTGGCAACAAGCAAATATTTAAGAAATTACTTCAAAAAATGCTTTTTTATAGTTTTTTCACGTACGTAAAGATTAAAAATTCACATCCGTTGCCATTATCTTACATGGAGACAACTCAAAAACCTATTTGGAGTCTAGCTCCTTGATCTCGCAGGAATTTTCAATTTTGATCCGTTGCACATTCTCAAGTTATTTAATATAAAATAAGTAATTTTTGCAAAATTATGTTAACTCAACCGTTATTCACCTAGTAAAAGCGCGTACTTTACATAAATAAATGTAAACTATTATGTTCAAAATAAATCCCCATATCAAATCCCTCAGAGATAACACAATACCAAAAATAAACCGTTCACTAGACTCACTGTGACCCAGTTACATAAAAGTGTTTCTCACGTTTCTGTGAATAAAATGTATCACAGCTTTCAGAAAGCAGAAACGAACAACTCCAACAGCTATTTAGTGACACTTTTCCATCGCAAGATTGTGTTCCTTGCTTTTATAGAGAGCAATAAAAGTATGTACAACATATTTTTTTAGGATTGCGTAATGTAAAAGGAACCCAAGAAAATGCACTTACGGTAAAATGTGATTTTAGCATGTCACAAATCAAAGGGCAATCTAACAGAATTCGTTTGTTTTTAATAAAAAATATATGTAATTCAGTTGTTTATTTCTCCTACATCACCTTTTCTATGAGAATGAATGACACTTCTATTTATATATAATATTTACCTGATTTAGGTTGGCTACTGACAGCTGGCAAGGAATTTTGAAAAATACCTGATAAGTACCTATCGTGCTTATAATATTATTCTACGCATTAAAAAAAATACCTTGGTTATAAATCGGGGAAATAAATTGCGTGGCATATTGCGCATACCGAGGAAAACGCCTACTCATCTCACTCCAGGCACGCAGTGTTAGTAGGCGTTTCGTGGGTTGCCTGCCCTCAAAAGATGAAGGGTCATTTAACCCTTTTGCTGCCAGCCTCCATCAAGTGGTATATGCGAAAAATGCCAGGGCGTTTTTGATGAATATGTATGTTTTCGGATAGAAATTTATATAAAAGCTAATATTAATATTCTGAAGCTAAATTTTATTATTTATTCTCTTTAAACATGCAAGATATAGACTACAATTTAATTATGTTGTTTTCACTGCGTTTAAATTTAGGAAAAATATTTTATTCATAAGTTTAATTATAAAAAATATCAACTTTTACATTTAGATTATTAAAATTGTGCATAGAAAATTACTGTCGTTAGTAACTTTGTTAATATTAGTTATTGCTATTAGTTTTTAACCTGAAAACAAATTTTTATGCTCGTGGCATAATTTTTGCAATAATTACACTTAATTAAATTAAACATTGCGCCCATCACCCACACACATTTTATGTAATTATATGTATTCTGAAATACTAATAAATTATGGTTTTAGATTATATAATATATGTACATATTATTTATATATATTTGTGTGTTACAAAACCAATGAGAATATTTAGGCTCATCCAAAAATATATTTAAAACTTATATTAGTTTATTCAGGGTACTTTGCGAAAATTATTTTTTGAAACACGGAAATACATAACCTATTATTACTGGAAATGAAGTAACTCTTTTCCCCTATCCAAGAAGCAAATATCAATTGGCTAAAAGTAACTATTACAGGCAAGATAAATCACTGCTATGACCATTTCTAAGCAGCACCAGATGAGCTACTGCGGAAAAACAGCCGATGTTCTTCCAGTCGAAAAATAAAGCAAGTATTGCAATTCTATTGAGATTTTCGTTGACAGAGATGAGTAAGCATCAGAAATAACAGATAAGTGTTTACGAAAGCCATCTGACTCACAAAGACGAAAGGGACAGAGCATAAACAAATGCGGCCGATAGATCTGCCAGTGGCAGTTTTCACACATACCCCAAGGGCCGATATATCGGCCGGCTGGCAGTATAAGGGTTAAAGAAATTCATTAAAAATAACTTGATATTTACTTTTATGAATTCCCACCATTTGGCAATGGCTCATGATTGTATAAAGTATTTTATAATCAGTTATAATTAATTATTGTCATTTTTGTACCGCAGCTCCTTTGAGTCATACGCAAATTCTACTTCCTCTTTCACTATTTCTGCTCATTCCCATTCTCTTTTCCTTCCTCCCTCTAACTACTCAATAGATTCAGTAAATTGTTATACCTGTGTATAAAAGTCTGATCCATATTAAATCACCACAATGGTGCATTTATTAAACATGAGTATGAGGCCAAGAATATAATTCAACAATTGGGGCAACAATAGTGCAATATAAATAAAATACGTAAAAATGTGAAAAAATCGCACTAAAATAATTTTTTGGAGATTTACATTTTTTCTCCATGACTACCGTAAAGACCCAGGACGAAGGGAGGTTTTCAGCTCAAATTCTGAGAATTTTCTGTTCCCGTATATAGGACGCAAGAAGTTTTTCTCTTAAAATTCTAGGAATAAACAATAAGTCGCAATAAAAGATCCATATCCATTCTATTAAATTTCCATTGACTATACTTTCTGCTAAGTATGATCTGAAAAGTGAATTTACAGAAATATTTGTATTGCGAGATTTAGCTATGCCGAAACTACTTATTACAGGATATAGTAAAACACTTTGGAAAGAAATGTAGAAGATAAAATGTAGCAGATTTTCGTGACTCCTACCCAATTGAAATAAAAAACTGTAAAAATTTCTGCGATCGTCTGTGAAACTTGCAGTAAAAATAAGATATCTTGTATTTTAAAAAGTTATGTATTTCAATTATTGATAAAGATTTCTTCAAAGTTCCATCGCTTAATATTGACTATAATTTTCATGGTGCTTCCAAACAACGCTTCAGACAAAATAAAAGGTTGAGAGCCATCTAGAAACAATTTTGAACTGTAGGCAGGTATGGTTATTCCTCTGTTGAGTTCCCGCAATTACCTGTTTGACGTTTAGAAGATTAAAAATTACATTGATACTACTTTTGCGATACCCAGCTAATTCGCAGGTAAATTCCTTCAAGTATTACTACATACGTAAAACGAACTTACATTCTTACTTCATGAACGACAGCATGGATCACTTACTAATGGATTTTATTTTTACCCTTATCTGTGATAGAAAAAATGAAAGTCAAGAGACAAAGTTATGATGCTAATTATAAATTAAGAGAGTGTCAGTGTTCTAAAGAACATGGTAATAGAGCAGCTGAATGTGAATTTGGGCCCAGTGAATGTCTTATAAGAAAATCGAGAAAGGCCGAAGAAATGATAAAAAATATGGGGAAGACCAAAAAGGCGAACCATGGTAGTAAAGCAAACCATCCTGAAATGGAAGAATGCTTGCCAAAATGGATAAGAGGTAAAAGAATGGACTGCTTGGGTGTTAGCACATCAGCTGTTCGTGCACAAGCTTTGAGATTATCCAAATAATTAACCATTAAAGAATTCCAAGTGTCTAGGCTTTGGTGTCGTCGTTTCTACAAAAGACACAATTTATCAATCCGCCGACGTACTACGATAAGTCAACATTTACCCGAAGAACACGAGGAGAAATTAATTGCATACCAGACCCATGTAATACAAATAAGAAAGAAATTCAATGTTCCACATAGTCAAATAGGCAACGCCGACCAAATGCCATTAACATTTGGTATAGCGTCTGATACAATGGTAAATGAGAGAGGTGCTGGAACTGTCATGATGAGAGGAACGGGAAATGAAAAAAAAATCATTTCACCGTCATGCTTGCCTGTATGGCTGATGGGATGAAACTGCCCCATATGTAGTTTTTAAAAGAAAAGCACTGCCGAAATGTGAATTTCGCCATTTCATCATAGTCTGAGTGCAACAGCAAGGTTGGTTTTATGAAAACATCACCAGTGACTGGATCGAGACTGCTTGGAAAAGATGGTCTAGTGGAATGTGTCAAAGATCTCTCTTGGTCTTAGACGCATTCCGATGCCACACACGTCCCAAAGTAAACAGGAAACTCCTTGAAATTAAGACAACTTGGGTGATTATCCCAGGGGGAATGACATTGATCCTGCAGCCTATAGATTTTACTGTAAACAAGCCGTTTAAATAGGCACTGAAGAAGTAGGGGGCCGATTGGATGGTGAATGGCACACATATTCACCAAAGGTGTACTCATTCGTTAAGTAGATATAAAAACAATCTGTCAGTGGATTGTGGAAGCATGGAATAACCTTCCCTCAGAAACGATAATTAAAGGATTTTAAAAATGTTGAATAAGTAAAGCATTAGATGGAAGTAAAGATGACATATTATGAGAAGATGGTGACAACAACGGCATGAGGACAGGAAAATTAGAATCAGACGAATCTGAAGCATCAGAAACAAATGAAGTTCACGACGAGTTCCATATTACCGATGACGACTCCAATGATGGCGAATTTCTAGGATTTTAGGGAGATCGTTTGAAAAGTTTTATTTTTACTTTCTCCATATATAGAGGAAAGTATTGTATGTATGTATATATATAATCATGAAAAAAATCGACTTTGAGATTTCAACGGAAATACATGTTTTGAGGTCCCCTTAACACGTTTTGACCATTTTCTCGATGATGTCTGTGTGTCTGTCTGTATGTATGTAATGGTTTTTGTGGGCGCTCGAACTCAAAAACTATTAATCAGGTCAATGCAAAATTTTATAGTTAACATTTTTATAAATGTCAGAAAAACTGAGAGTTTTTGGTAAAAATTGGTCAACTGAAAGTGGGTGTTGACTCTTGTCACTTATCCGTTATATTGAAATATTTGCTTTAATGTTTGATAAATGTGAAAATGTATTGGAATAAACGTTGTAGGAAATTTAATTTTCTGCAGCCTTTTTTGAAACATTTTTCCATATAATGCATTGTTTAAGAGATATCTTATATTTTTAACTGCCACCACCATGCCACCTACCGATGACTATTGTTAACAATTGACGCTTAGTTACATGTTACAATTAGTAGCGCTCCTTTTTCTTTTCTTAATTGTTGGAGCTTTGTGGCTATATCCAATATCAGAAGGCTATGGTTCGAGTTTATTTCTGTTCTTTGTGAAGTCTAAAATTTTCTTGCAATTTCTTAAAATGTTTATTATTATTTAACCTATTTGGAATTTTTAGAAATATTACAGATATGGAGAAAGTCATGTGGTGGCCACATCAGATTTTTTTTCTTGATTGAAGATTTTTTTAATTTTATTTTAGTTATCAGGTATTTCATTTTAACTGAAGACTCCGTACAGAAAGAACAAAAAATGTTTAGTATCCATGTATGAGTGTGAGTGGCTAATGAAGTCGAAATATCTTGTATTTAGAATTATTGTTTGTAAAATTGCATCTTTTATCATATTAAAAAGTTTTATTTTAATTAATACACTTTGATGGTTAATAAATATTAGTTTGCAGCTACTTATTTTATAATTTTTCATCGAACATTTCATAGAGAGAAAAACATGAAATATTATGTACTGTGTATAAAATGCCCCCTACTTTTTAGCTTTGAAAATTTGGCAAAAAAAATGCATCCTATATGTGGGTTTTTATGATAAGCTATATATCTTATCCTTCAGATATTAAAAATGTTCACAAATAAGGTCTGCATGTCAAAACATTCCTTTTTGCGTGTTTCATATATGCGATGAGAGTTTATAACTTCAGTTAATTATAAGGTACACTGAAAAAAAACTATAAAAAGTAACTATAGAAATAGTTAATTACAACAAATGTCAATTTAAAGTTAACCCTAAGGAAATACTGAAAAACGATTTTAATTACGCAAGCGCTTAAAAAATCACCGTACTTTAAGCAATAAGAATAATCATCATTAAAACAATACTGAATACCACTGTTTTTCAACCGATGTTCTGCGGAACACTGGTGTTCTGCTGGCATTGCCTTATTGTTCTGATAAAAAGTATTTTAATTTTTTTCTCACACCGTACGTCCATCTATCAGGGATGCAGACAGTAGCAGGTTACAACTTCTAACTTGCTGCAGTACGCATGTATGTTCCCACAGCCATGATAGATATATACAGTAAAACCTTGTTATTTTGAAGTTCTAGGGACCACAAAAATACGACTTCCAATTATCCGGGTTTGAAATAAACGAACTTTAAAAATATCGAAATTTCTTACGATCCTCTACTTGGACAGTAAAATCACAATATAGTTTTATCTATCCATTCTGCTACAAAACATATTGACCTTACAAGTTCATACACACGGCGAATTGGTGAATAATAGGATCGAGTGAACATCCCAATTTTCCCAGTGTGTATTTCAGGTTACTCATTTATGCCAGCTTTCGGAAGAAAAGACTCAACCGTGCATACTCAGCCAAAAGATGACAAAAACGCCATCTAAAAAGATTGGGAAAATGCTTGTGTGAAATATTGTATAGATAATAGATACGAACCATCACATAGTAATTCTCTCCAATTTCGTTCAAACTTTCCATGCCATCAATAGGGTCAAAATTAATTAATTAATTAGTTAATTCTTTATTAGCTGTAGGCAATGTCATACATTGCATTGTAATTTTATTTCCATCTGTATTACACAGCTGTAATAAAATATACATGCCCTCAAAATGATGTGGTCGTATTTGTTATAACAGGTGATGATTTTACAATTATGTACTTACGAATTCTTTTCTGCAATATGTACTCAATGCATTCTCCCTTTGGGACTGCTGGCCTGGGGATTTAAATCCATGAATTGCATCATGCAGGTAGAAGGGAGTGGTATGGGTCAAGCTTAGCGTAGCACGCTGAGCTTAGGGGAAGGGAAAACTAAAAAGGGACGCATAAGCATGATGTATTTTATGGATGATCACTTAGAATTGTAAGAAATGCTCTTAACCCCTCAGCATCGTCCTGCATACTCAATACGGAAGACGAAAATTTCATATGCGGTCATACTGGGTACGTCACGGAGATTGATAATTAATTTTTATGAAGCTATAAATTTTCTTAAATCTGAAAAACCTTGATATATTTTAAACAGTAACCTTGGACCTTCCTATTGTGCTTAATTCTGCAATTTTTACTGTTCTCTTGTTACCTATATTATACAAAATTTTGATTGAATTTTCACATAGTTATGCGAATTGTGGACTCTAAAAACCCCTATTCAATGCTGAGTCTAACTGAACCCCTGCATGAAAGCTACTATGTGGTGGAAGGGGATGCAGGCACTGTTTATTTGTGATGTCTCACTCTCGGGATAAAAAATTTTTTTTATGCGTCAACACTTGAGAGCTATATGGAAAGGGAGGAGGGATGGTCTTAGGATCTGGGCTAATGCTTGGTTCAGCATTTATTGGGAACAATATAATGAGAGAGGGAAACACTTACTTGACATCAATGCACAAACAAGCCCATTCAAAGATAGTTACCGAAAGCGTGCGTGATCAGAGCAAAAAAATATTCTCTTGCCGCTCTGAGGGAAACATTTCTGCTGTATGGAGGCAGTTATTGTCATTATTTTTCCTTTGTTACTTTTGTTTAATTTCTAAGAGATTAAAAGAGTCGAACTTATCATGTGATAGTGAGAATAACATTGAAGATCATACTCAAATTACTAAGGTAAAAAACTATATTATTTGGCATTTTTTGTTGAGAGGACAAATACGAAACCTCATCTCTCCTGTCCATGCACACTTCTAGCATCTTTGTTTATCCTTATTTGATGTTTTTTTCTGAAAACTTAACGCACAATATGGGTCAAGTTTTAGAATTAAATGAAATGTTCGTGAGTCACCGGACCAGATCATGACTTCAAATTTCATTGTAGACGTATTTCGAATAACCAGTACTAAAAAGTATGCAAAATTCTATGATGTTGGCCGGGGACTGCTCTAAGCTTCGAATTTCACGCTATTTCGAATTATCTGTGTTCAAAATAATGAGGTTTTACTGTATGTGTATGTATGTATTGGTATTCCACCAATATATGCGTATGTAAATAGGTGTTCCACCAATTTTTCCCATTTTAAAGCGTTCAACCTCTGAAAATAGGTTGAAAACACTGCCCTATACAGACTTAACAAAACACTATAATCGTAGTAGGATTTTTTCTTATTAATGATCTTTTCAGGGCAAAACTTTTATTGAAAATGGTCATTCAAGGAAATCGCGTAAAAGTGAATCACTTCCCGCGGTCGGAGAAGCTCATCACACATTTGAGTACCGCGTAAATTTGAATCCGCGTTGTGGGAAGCCGCGTTCGGCAAAGTTTTACTGTATAGGTATTCCACCAATATATGCATATGTAAATAGGTGTTCCGCCAATTTTTTCCCATTTTAAAGTATTCAACCTCTCAAAATAGGTTGAAAACACTGCTCTATACACAAAAATTATGGGAAAATTATGATATTTTGTGTTAAGATTATTGCATCATCATCCATGCCTTGAGCATGTATTTGGTTAAAAAAAAATAGCAAAATAGGTATGACGCCATTATATTTAACAATAGAAAAGAGTTAAAATTTCTCGAAAAACTACGAAACAATTTTAAAATACTTTTCACATTTTACTAAATTTTGTGTTTTAGTATAATGACATCATCATAAGTTTACATCATAGTTTAAAATCATTGGCATAATAATTTATAAATAAGACACTAATTTTCATTTTCTGCGAAATTAAGGCATTGATCCCGAATTTCTAAATTCTCTGGCAATCAGCTTGCATCCAAGTTTTTGAATTTAGGTTTCATGGCTCAGATCATCATGTTTCAGCAATAACTATAATCATCATTAAGACAGTAGCCTATATGTTACATGAACATTTATGTAAAAATGAGGATATTTTATGTGTTAGTAATATGGCATCATCATCCGTGCTTTTTAGTACATATCCAGATAAAAGATTAATTTAAAATTATCATGTTATCATATGTATACATCATTGGCTGAAATCAACAACAGCACACCTTGACGCTTTCCCTTGCGGGGTAAGCCATGCCATATGTCTGCCAATTACCAACCCATCACCACATGCTTCCTCCACACACTTCTATCCTTGCAACTTCTTTTGCTTCACTTACACTCATACACTGAGTCACACATTTCCTCTTATTCCTCATGCTTTTCACGTCCCTTTTTCTCAGAGTCTTACTAACCACATCCAACCAAGTCTTGCGTGGTCTGCCTCTCCCTCTCTCGCCATTCACTTTTCCTTCATATATTTGCTTGGTGATTCTACTCTCCTCCATTCTTTGTATATGTCCGAACCACCTCAGCAGACCTCTCTCATACAAATCTGTCACACCAGCTTTCATACCACATTCGTTCATCACCCAATTATTCCTTACTTTGTCCCTCCTAGATTTTCCACAAACTCTTCTCATGTATTCCATCCCAACCGCATTCAAACTACTTTTTTGCTTCTCCTAACACACCAATGTTTCACTGCCATAGAGCAAGGTAGACATTAAAACACTCTTGCATACAGACATTTTTGCTTCTTTTGACAACCATTCATTCTTTGCAATCGACCACACACTCCCTGCCACTTTTCTACCAGCATTCACTCTCCTTTTGATTTCCCCTTCTACTCTACCATTTTTACTAAACATTCTACCAAGGTATACAAATTCATCCACTACCTCAATCGTTCCACCATTTATGCTAAATTGACAGTCGTTCACCTCATTCTCCCGATCGAACACAACTACCTTGGTTTTGGCCACATTTATCCTTAAGTCCATTCTCCCTGTCGTATCATGCAGGCTATCTAACATTCTCTGCAATTCTCCTGGGTTCTCAGCCATTAACACAGCATCATCAGCATACAGAAGTACACGAACATTCTCTCCACCAACCATAACACCCACCCTATCCATACATGCCTGTCTCACACATTTATCCATGAACACATTAAATAACCAAGGGGACATGACATCCTTGTCGTACACCTTGCTCAACTCTAAACCAATCACTCATCATGCCATTCACCCTTACAAATTAAATCAATGCTCTTCAAGTATGGACAATCAATTCCCACTGAAAGGCAGTTGAATTGTTGCTATGGTAGTTAATATTTTTCATTGTTGAAAACCAAAAGACTTGATAATTTTATGATTATAATGAAATTTTTACGCAAATTCAGAATGGATTTGAATTTTGTCTTCAAGAAAAATAAAGGTTATTCTTTCATCCACAGTATGGTGCATGTCCCCGATTTGTATCTTAATTGTAAATAATTTAAAATAGCAGATTTATATAGCCTTGCACCATTTTCAATGTTTTTCTTATGGGTGTTTAAAATTAAACATTGGGGTCAAAAATACTTATCACCTAATATAAAATGCTTGATATCTTTGTCTGCCTGACGGGGATGCATCGCCGGCTCGCCGGGTATGTCTGCAGGTGGTGTTGGTTGGTCCATGTCAAGCTCGGAAAACGCGAATAACTTGATCAAATATGCAGATATAAACTTGAATTTTGGCAGGGATAATCTACTTGGATATGAAAATACTGTGACGAAGAAAAATTTATGAAAAACTTCCCTGGTTTGACTCCAAGGATGATTTGCCTTCTCCATAAATTAACAGGTAAAAGTCATCTTTTTGACGTGCAGGCTTATCTTTTTGACATTAAAATTAGAAAATATTGACTCACTAGTTTTAGATCAAAATCATTTTAACGAAAAGATTACAAGGTTTCTTATTCTGTTCATCGTTTTCCGTCTACAATTCGAAATTCCTCATGTTAAACGTTTAATTCGTATATTTTGGGGAAATCTTGCCATTTTAATGGGATGTTGCCATACCTACCAATTACATTGTTAAACCTCAAAATCCTGTTGTTATTTCAATCCTTATGGGTTTAAGCATGCTTTGACGGTGTTTAATACGAGAAGGAGAGAAAGACGAAAGGAGGGAGAAAATCTTTATATAGCAATCAATGTAAACAACATTCGTTGCATTATTTACGAGAAGGTATACCTAAAAACCTGAAATACTATTTAATAAGATTAAAATCATTACGATGAGCTAAATTCAATATTATTGAAGTAGATATGGTATGAACATCGGAGGTATTTGCTGGACGTTTTAATAAACAAACCGCGTATGTAAAATGTTTATAGCATGAAGGATTGTGCTATAGGTTATGGGAGTTAGTTAGAAGAATGGACTACTTGAGGACGGTTTTGGAAATAGGGAGAGAAAGAGGGGTTAAAAAGAATCAAAGAATCACAAAAATAATAATAAAAGGCTAATTTCTCAGTCCGTTGGTCTGAGTGACACGCTATTGAAATGCGAATAACTCCATCAATGATGTAGATAGAAAATTGAAATTTTGCAGAAATTTATATAATGAGCTAATCAGAATTTTTTATTTAAGGTTGACAAGGTAATTAAAGAAATTACTCTCCGTTTGTGGCTCTATTTTGAGGGGGATATATTGCACTTCCTCTGAATAAAACTAATTAAATTTTAAAAGAAAGGGAGGATAATGGGCGGGAGGAAGATGGAGGATTGGAAGAAAAGACGGTGAACAATAAGAGGGAGAGAGGGATGGAGACAGAGAAGAAAGGGAAAATACGAGGGTGAGAGAGAATACGAGGGAGAGAGAATAGGAGAAAGAAAGAAAGAAAAATGTCTTTATTGGCGAGGTTAAGGCTAAGTAGCCCCCTCTTCCACCTAACCATTACAATTTGGTTACATCAGGATTTACATATTAACAATTTTTTAAATTTACAATCTTAATTCACAAAAAATGGTTACCACGAGAGCAATATACATATACATTCTCTTATACATATGTAGATAAGTACAACAGAGACAATTTTGAATAATTATAAATATGAAGAATTTTCATTTTATACTTTTGAATATAAATGCTTGCATTACAAATAAAAGATGAAAAAGAAAGTTAGGAGAAAATTTAACAGAAATTTAAAAAACTAAAATAAAAAAAAAATTACAATTAAAATATATTTTTAAAACCACACTAGATAGACTTGAGTGTCGGGGTATGTAAAATACCAGAGGCTGCGTACAATACAATGTTTCCATGTTGGAGTTGATAAATCTGGCAGAAAGTGAAGTGTGTGTAGGATTACATCATTCAGTTTAGCACTTGTTCATCAAATGAAGAAAGCAGGAGTTGCGGAAGCCTTCCAGTGACTTTAGCTTTGTTGTCTTTACGGGTAACTCATTCCAAAGTCTGCAGGACGCTACATGAAATGAATTACTGAAAATCTTTGTTCTATGAGTTGGAATATTTAGCGTTCTTGAGTTACGGGTGTTTTTTTCGTGTAGGGAAGAGAGAAAGGAAGAGTTCGACGAAAGATAAGAGGGAGTGTTTGAAGACAGTAGCCGAAATAGTGTATTAAGGATATGGAGTTTCCTGCGGGAATCGAGATTAAGCCATGACATCTTTTTGTAATAGTCAGATATATGATCTGATTTTTTAAGGTTAAAAATAAATCTTACGCAGGAATTTAAAGTTTTTTGAATTTTATTGGACAGCTCTACTGATAGATCACTGTAGACCACGTCGCAGTAATCTATATGAGGCAGAAGAAGAGAGGATACGAGTTTTTGCTTTAAATTCTGGGGTAGGAAGTTTTTTAGTCTCTTCAATGAATAGAGGGAGCAGTTTACTTTTTTACAAACACTCATGATATGGTCTGTCCACGTGAGCGTGTCATTTATAATAAGACCAAGATTTTTTACGGTTTTAAAGAATTGGATCGGTGCATTATCAACTTGCAGACAGTCGATATCGAAGTTGATGTGGGAAAGGAGCTTTGGGTAACCTATCAAAATGGCTTGTGATTTAGATGGATTTATTTTTAGGACATGATAACTGCTCCAATCGATTAGTGATTTAAGGTCCGCATTCAGTTTACTAATGGCATCTGGAAGTTCTGAGGGTTTTGAATGTATATAGATCTGAAGGTCGTCGGCGTAGAGGTGATAGGAGCACGATGTAATTGCCGTGGAGATGTCATTAATGTAGATGGAGAACAAAAGAGGGCCGAGAATTGATCCTTGTGGGACGCCTCTGGTGACGGGGAGCCAAGAGGAGGAGGAATTATTTAGAGTTACTTTTTGGTGACGGTTATTTAGGTAAGATGAGAGCCAATCTAACGTAGTATGTGAGAAACCCATGCCTTTGAGTTTGTCCATGAGGATATCCTTCTCGATTGAATCGAATGCCTTAGAAAAGTCGACTAATGTTAGAACTGTAATTTGTTTTGTGTCCATTGCTGTGCGTGTTTCGTCAGTTATTTTTAAAAGGGCAGTGGATGTGCTGTGGTGTTTTCTAAATCCAGATTGGAAAGGATCTAAAAGATTGCGTCGTTGGAGGAAGTCAGTCAGTTGCTCGTGGACCAGTCGTTCTAAGACTTTAGATAGGGTTGGTAAAATACTTATAGGCCTGTGATCGTTTAAATTTTCAGGAGCTGATTTTTTCGGAAGAGATATGACCACAGCTTTTTTCCACTGTGAAGGAAATTTGCCTTGCATTAGTGATGTGTTTATGATGTCAGTAATTGACGGCAGGATATAAGGTGTGAGTTTATTAAGCATTTCTATAGAAATCCCATCCACCCCGTAAGATTTGGACTTAATAGATTTTAAGCACCTGAGTGTCTGAATCTGTGAGATAGGAGAGAAGTTGAAATCAGTTAGACTAGCTGTTGACTGGAAGTTTTTCATTCTGTCATGGGAAGAGACGGTACTGCTTTTTTTAGTTAAGGGTGTAGTAGTAAAGAATTGGTTAAGTGCGTCGAGGGAGAAGTTAGGATTGGGAATCGAGTTTTTTTGTTTACCTATGCCCGTGTTCCTTAAGTTTCTCCAAATTGATGCTTGCGATTTGTTAGTGCCAATGATTGAATGATAATATTTTAACTTGGAGTTTCTTAGCATCTGCTTGGTTTTATTGAGCAATTGCTTGTAGTATTCATGATCAACAAACCCCTTCGTTCTTTTGAAGTCACGAAAAGCAGCGTCTCTAAGTTTCATAAAGTGTTTTATTTCTTCCGTTATCCACGGCGTTTGCCATTTGGAGACGCGAACCGTTTTCATAGGAGCGTGTCGATCATAAATGTTGATTATCATGCTATTTAACGCCTCTACCTTGTCATCTATTTCCTCGGAAAACTCAGTGAAATACCAGGGTACGTTGGCGGCGTCCGCAAAGAAACTTGTGTCATCTATGTTTTTTAAGTCTCTGTAATTAATGATTTTAGATTTTTGTTTTGGGACCTTAAGAGAGAAAACAATATATATTAAGTCATGTAATGAGATACCAGGAACCGGTAGTTGCCCGAATGATACTGTTTTGCTTATACTGGAGGTCGCTATTAAGTCAAGCCAGGTGGAAGAAGATGGGGTGTGATGTGTAGCATCGAGAGGAAGAATATCTAGCCCTAAGGAATCGAAGGAGTTTCTTAAACAGTGTGTGTCGTAGCTATTTGCGGAAAGAAGATTGGCATTAAAATCACCCATTACAATTATGTGATCTGAGTTAGGGATGTGTTCGGTTAGAGACTCAAAAATGTCCGTTAGGTGGCCTATTTTAGGTGGCCGATAAACCGAGCCGACGATGAGTTTATGCGAGTTTAATGTAATTTCGATAAAAATAAATTCTGGGCGTTTTGAATAATGTGGTTCGCTAAGGCTAAGTATTTTATAGGAGGAGGAGAGGGAAGGAAGAGAGTGGGAGGGAGGCAGAGAGAAAGGGAGGAAGAATGGAAAGTACCTTAGTTTTAATACATAATCTGCACATACCCGTCATATTTGACAGGCAATTACGCTATTTAAATATAATTTTTTCTGGAATTTCGGAATTTTCCCCGAGGTTGTATTTAGTGACTTAGCTTCATGCCAAATTTCAACTGAGAAGTACCTTAGTAACTTAGGCTTTCAGAAACAGGAAAAATTATCTGCTATGGTAGTTCAGTGGTAGAATATCTTTCCGGAAATGGAAGTATTTATGGTATAAAAATTATGGTACTGTGCACATAACTGGTACAAAGGTAAACAAGGCGACGAGAAATGGAACTACCAGGAGTAAAAATAGAAGACAATATATGATTTAGAGCAGGCATGGGCCAGATCAGGCCCGCAGGCTATTTCCAAATTGTCTGAGAATTTCCCCTTGCAAATAATACTTATTTACAGTTTTTCCTTGAACTAATTCTTGGAATAAGAATACCTTTTTGTGGCAATATAATATTTATTATCAAAATAATATACTCGTATTTTTAACAACGTATTCTGAGATGCAAGATTTGGCACACTCTGGGTAAATACACCTCGATATATCGAATAGTTTAACTTCAACTATTGCCCATCCCTACTGTGAACAACTAAATGCGCATTCTCCTTATGGACTCAACATCGCATCGTAACTTCGACACCTCTGGGAGGATTGAGAATATTTCAACATCCGGTGACGTATTTTCAAGTTGAATAGTTACGTAAACACTCACGCCGGTGTTGAAGTTGCCCGATTCAATAGCTATCTCGAATTCAATATTGAATTGGAGCTACATGAACATCCCCCAGAAGAGGCGTTGTGTTTTATTTTGATCAAGTTTGGTAAGCATAATTGAAAAATATTCATTTTTAAATTGCAAGGAATAAAAAATAATAATTTGAATTTTAGGAGTGAAAATTCAAATAATAATTTGAATTGTAGGAGTGAAAATTTAAAGGAAATTTAAGGTCAATAACTTATAGGATCTTTATAATAAGAATGTCATCTTAAAGCTGATTTCTTTTTGCGTTATATGATGGTGATGTCAATAATTTTTGAAGTCTCAAGTTTGTTTTTCAGGTGAGAACAATAAAAGACCTCTGTTTTTGGGCTCTGCGACAAATGGCGTAACTTTGCCTGCTTATGTTATACAAATGGCGACGACCAAAATATTACCAAATATTGATAAACTTGTCAAAATATGCAAGCACAAAAGTCACATTGGTAATATTAACGTGATGTATGTATGTAACTGTTGTATATAATTTATTATAAAACATTATTTATAACAATTTATCATTTTCTTAGTTTATCAAATATATGTATTTTTCTTTATTACTACTTCTTTTATTTTAAATTGCATTTTTTATGCCTCCCTCAATAAGTAAAAAATATATACATATATATTCAAAATATTATTGAACACCTTACAGCACATGTAGAGAAGAATAGTGTTTTATTCCAAAAACATTTATTTGGCCCGTGGCAATTTTAAAGTACAAAATCTGATCCGCTTACCAAAAAAGGCTGCCCATGCCTGATTTAGAAGTTTTTAATGTAAGAGGAGACATGTAAAACTCTTTATTGTAATGTCGGTGATGCTAGCATTGCTTTGTTTACCTTTCGCATA
Organism: Tanypteryx hageni; assembly: GCA_028673005.1. Taxonomy (NCBI): domain Eukaryota; kingdom Metazoa; phylum Arthropoda; class Insecta; order Odonata; family Petaluridae; genus Tanypteryx; species Tanypteryx hageni. The sequence continues at coordinate 40,542,145 of CM054114.1, read as the reverse complement.
CTTCCATGTTCACATTTGCCCTTGCTGAGATATTGTACTATGCACTCATACCTACATATTATGGGCATTTGAAACTTACAAAATATGTTTTATGCTTCCCCACTGGGTTGGTTAGGGGTTGGCTTGGTTTTCCTTCCATGTTCGCATTTGCCCTCACTGAGATATTGTACTAAGTACTCATACCTACATATTATGGAAATTTGAAACTTACGAAATATTACGCTTCCCCACTGGGTTTGGTAGGTTAATGGTAGGCTTGGTTTTCCTTCCACATTCATATTTGCACTCTCCAAGGGGTAGGTTCCTCTATTCCTCTCCCAAAAACGTGTGAAACATTTCCTAGGACCACGTAGTACATCTTTCCACTGCTTTATTGTCATTTTTGGTGCCACCTATCCTCCATGTCAAGTTTGTTCCCTGTTCTCGTTTACAAAGATAGCTTCTGAAGGAATGATGGGACAAAATACAAAGTCTATCCTGAGTAATTTGTTCTATTACAAGGGCATATACAATGTAACAACTTTTGATGTTATGCAGTGGCACTGGGGGAGACATCCAACTGCTTTACTGCTACTTTGACACAACATAGTTATATCGGACTATAGGGAACTTAACGTGGAACTTAATAGATCAACACATACTAAATAAAAAATATTCGTTCTATACCTGAAAATCTGGAATCGACTTATGCACGAGATATATGAAAAAACAAAAAAATTCATGAAAAAGTTAGGGTTCGACCTATACACGAGATCGACTTATGCATAAGTATATACAGTATCTATTTGTTTAAACTTTAAGAATTTTTAACAGCCAAATCAATTAACATATCAGAATTTCTATAATCCCTATTCGGTTGTGTCATGAATTCTACCTTTACAAAAAATTTCAACTTCGTGGCACATTCAGAAATATATAAATATTAAACATTTCTTTAAAAGTTTGCAAATTATTAGCAGCTGCATTATATAACTTTTTTGAGGTTTTCAGTTTTCTAGTCGGTTGTGCACATAATCCTACCCACAAAAAATTTCAAGTTTCCAGCCTATCTACGTTATTGAAATTTCATTAAAAGTATTTATAGTTCCTTTTTTGGTTGCAAATATTGCCTAAAACATTAAAATTAAAAAACTATGAGTATCTAATATAAGCAATTGTTGGAAAACCTAATTTGAAAAGATTTTGATAGAAAATATTGTTGTGCAATTTTAACATACTGTTATCTCTTGGCCATACATGGAACTGATATAACCTTATATGCGGGACCATCAGAGATAGTTGAAAAGTTCTCCACCAGGTGGCTCTGTAGTATTTTGCAATCTACTCGGCTGAAAATTTCTTCCGGCAGTTCACAAAAATCCCGCAGTTGAATCTCGTGCTTCAGTCTCCTCATCTTCATACTCATCCTCACTATCATCAACTCCTCCAGAATCCAAAAGGAAAATATTCTATTCCGTGTCACTAAACTAATCGAGAGCATTGGAGTTTGCACGAGGCGATAATGTGCATTTGCTTGGATCCAATAGATCATACGTGGGAAAACTACAGCCTGCGATTTCATTGTGAAAACAAAACGTAATATAAAATTCAGATAATTTCATATTTGTGGCTTAACATTATGGCTGAAAAACTTTTCTCAGTGATGTTATGGGGATAACATATTATTTATTATTGATTTTCACTAACAGAATCCCTCACATTATCTGAAATAACTTCCGATACGAACCCTTACGTGGCCGGCCGATGCATTTTCATCTGTTAATGCGGCCAGACTAAAAAGCTGCAATTGTATATGCGGCCCGATTTAAAAGTTGCAACTGTTAATGCAGCCCTCCACCTAAATAGTTTGCCCACCCCTGCGCTAGATGTACAAGCGCTTCTTTCATCAGACATCATTGAGGGGCCGCTAACGGGAGATTTGTGAAGGGAAAGGGCATGACGGCTTCGGAATGGGATCTTAGGGAACTCTATGGGAAGGTTAGAAGAACTATTCCTTCAAACAAGGGCGGGAAAGTAGGGATCGTATATATACGATGGGAATAATCGGCTATGTTCTTCATAAATAAACAGTGGGAGCAGTTTAGGGGTTAAAAAGCTTGTTAATGGTAACATCAAGTGACTGAAGTACGGATGTCATCCCATCTGGAATGATAGCCAAATCTGTCTAGCCGCTGTTGCAGCAAATTTTTTTACTTTTTCAGTCAGGTGCCAAACGAATTAGAAGACTTAAAAAACATTATCGTGTTCCTGGTTGATGTTGCTAGTCAAAGCATATTCACTCATTTACTATGTCATCCAACCTTTTACATTTGCACTCACAATAATTTTTTTGTGAGTTTAATTTTTTGCAGTCTTACATTTAAAACCTATCTATGGTAAAGGTTTGTACCCATCGGCTGTTCTTGCATTAGTAAAGCACATTGATTTTCACACCCTGTAGTAGGTACCATCATATCTTTTGATGAGTTCATTTTCAAGGATAAAATGGACTTCGGACGATTGTGGTGGATAACCTGTAAGGTGGATAATTCCTGCCCTTGGTAAATCTCACAACCTTTGTTATTCTTGTAGCACATAAATACATCCTGGTGGTATTCAATGTTCCTTTCTACCTATGTCCTTATCACCCCTATCATACCTCTAGTCCAGGGATGGGCAAACATTTTACATGGCAGGCCGCATTAACAGTTGCATTTTTTTATGCGGGCCACATACACAGATGAAAATGCTTTGGCAGGCTAAGTTAGGATTCACATCAGAAGTGTTTAGGCATAAGGCACGGGATCCTCTTAGTGAAAATCAATTATATGTCGTCTCCATAACATCACTGGAAAGATTTTTTGGTCATGGTTTTAAGCAACAAATATGAAATTATCTTCATTTTATATTAAGCAGGGCTATTGAGAAACACCTGTACTCTGGACTAAGTTTTTGGCATAAATACAAAGGTTCGTTACCTTCTGCTTACAGGCTAATGCGACATGCACCTAATGGAATACTGAAACCTGTGTTGGTTCCCTATTGAACAAGTAATTTCAACACATAATATAGTCAGGCAATATAGTGGACAGTCAACCATTTCTTAAGGTTTTAAAGGCTTTTAGACATTCCATCCCTTTAGCGTATTACTACTACTGTATGATAGTACATGGGGTATAGTTAACAAATATGGGCAATACATGTAAGTATTCATTGGGATGTTTTTTTGTTTAAAAGTATTTAAAGGGGGTGTTATCTGCCAATATGAATGAAGAAGCCTTGTTTAAGATATTTGAATTCATTTAGGCACTAGCTGGTTGTATATGGTACAACTTTATCTTAACTTATAACTTGATCTTAAGTGGCTAAAGAGCTTTTGATGAAAGAATAAGGTAAATCAGCTCTCTTTCCTAAGAGCAAATCAAAGTTGGGTGAACTTATAACCATTTTCTAAGAAAGTATGGCCATTGTAGATGTATCTAACAATTAATTTCCTTAGGTTTGTGTTCACTTCCAAAAACTAATTTCTGGAATGACCACATATCTGAAAGCCATTTTCCCGGATGCCAAATTCTAGAAAAGGCCAATTTCCTGAAAGGCACTTTCCAGAATCTAGAATTTCTTATGTTGGACATTTTCCTGAAAAACTCATAATGGCCATGTTGTTTTCAGAATGGATGGTTTTATTTCAAATTAGAAACTGCACAGTAATGGAGATAATTACATTCCTGAAACTTGACTTCTCTTTCCATATAATGATTCATTAACTTAATGTGCTTTTTTGTTTGAATGGCCTTTTACTTCCCAACCCTAGCTTCGTCATTGGTTTATATCGCCTTGACCCATCTTCCACCAACCAGGTTAATTGTAGGGAAAGTTTTGCACTTGCACCTTTGCATATATATATAAGAGTTACTGTATTCTAAGTTTTCATAGAGCACTTGTTAGCCATGGATTGCTGAGACATCCAGATCTGTTGCAGTTTTATAGTATTTATTCAGTATTTGCAATCATAAATCAACCAGGAGAGGTCTGCTTTGAGAGATATTTGTAAGTAACACTCACATATTGCTTAGAAACCAAGCCAACCCCCAAACCAACACAACCCAATGTAGAGTGCAAATGTGAATGTGGAGGAATTGTTTGCATCATGCCTTATATGGAGTGAATAAATTATCTGATGCAGGCCCCTTAAAAATTGATGTTTTGTTGCAGTCCATAAAGGGGGCTGCTGCCCCTTAAACCCGCATATTGAGGGGTTGTTTCGCATACTTAGGTCAAAGGAAAATAGAGTGGCATTGCTAGAAAGGAGAATATCTGAAAATTGTTATTGATTCTTTGCTGATATGGGAAACGTATTTCGCTTTTTCAAAAAAATAATGTGGCTTTTGGGAAAGTGGAATTCAGAAAATTGGTTATCTGAAAAGTAGACTTTTGGGAAAATGGAATATTCTGGAAAGGATGCATTTGGGAAAGTGGTATTCAGGAAATTGGTTTTCTGGAAAGTGACCTTATCCCATCCCATTATGGGATTGATACAGTGGTAGCCTTTTGAGAAATCTAGATAACACACTGTCATAATAACTTGATGCATAATAAATATCAATTCTAAATGCTAACCCAATATATTCTATTAAAATCATTATAAAAACATTTGTTGCAGATAATTTAACTTGATTACTTCTTTGGATAGCTTTAACTCTGCATTGTTATTTTACAGGTCATCTCAATTTGGTAGAATATTCCTGTACGCAGTGAAACGCAGAGAAAAGGAGAATGTTCGAACAACGTCCTGCATCTAATTCTGATCAAGAGGGTGATGCAGTTCCTGTGGCAGATGTTGAGCCACCAAGAAGAGAGGGAGAACAACCCAACATGGAGTTGACCGAGATCCTTCAGATTTGTGGAGACATGATGGGGCGGGTGGCCAAGATAGAAGCAAAGATGGTGGAGAGTCTAGATTGGGCCAAGCAGCAGAATGAATCAAAAACTACTGTTGAAATTCAAGGGGAGTCAACCGAAATCCTTAAGATATTGAAAGAAATCATGAGGGTGGTCATCATGACAGAAGCGCATTCGAAGAAGTTGGTGAATGAGGTTGGCCAACAAAAAGGATCAACATCTAAGTGGACCAAGACCCTTAAGAGCAGTCAAGACATAATGGGGATGGTCGACAATATAGAAACACAGTCAATGAATGTTCTAGATGTGCTTAGCCGAATGCTAATATCAGCATCATTTAATATGGGTAATCCGCAGTTGGCTGAGATCCGTCAACTATTAACATCTGTTAATTCCGCTTATCAGGGATTTGCCGATATGCATGAGATGTTGCAATGCATGATTGAGTTGGCCCCCAAGATAAATGAACAGACCAAGGAGTTTTTAGATGAGGTCCGTCAAAAGAAAGAATCAGCATCTATAATTTCTGGTATCCCAGCATTGACCGAGATCCTTCAGATTTTGAAAGACACCATGGGGCTAGTTATTAAGGTCGATAATCAAACTGAGGTTTCGGATTGGTCCCTCCTACAGATTGATACAGCAGATGCTATTTCCCTTAGACAAGGGATGGCCAAGATCCTTGAGGCATTGATAGACTTAACAGGGCTGGTCTTCAGTAAGGCATCCAATGTGAAGGAGATTACAGATCGGATCTGCAACGAGGAAGGATCAACATCTACTGTTTCTACTAACCATGGAAATACTGAATAAGTTTCAAGGAAGACCAGCCAGTTTGATGACTAAATTGTTAGTCCATTTAATATTAATCTTGACAATGTAATGTGCCCTATTAATGTATCAATATTTTCCCTAATTCATGCATAATGATCTAGCATTCTATACTACTTGTAGCACTAGCTATGGAATTTTAAATACTAGATATGTATGTACTTTTGTTCTCAATACATTGGTGGGTCTCATGGTAAAATTTTTAGTTATGTTATAAGATATAGAGCTGAAAATTGGAGTTTAAATTTCTGTAATATCACATTTGTTTTTCTTTAGTTTTGAGTTTTCAATAAATTATGAAATTTAAAATAATATTCCTTTTATATCATTTCAAAAAAATAAAAACATTAAAAATGGAAAAATAAATTAAAAATTGAAAAATTGAAAACATAATTATAACATACTTAAAAGGGAAAAATAAATACAAAACAAATAATTATAACACTTAAATGGAAAAATTAATCAAAAGGTGAAAAACTGTAAAGAATTAGGTATACTTAAAAGGGAAAAATAAATTTTTACATACATTAAAACCTGCGAGAGGCTGAATCTGCGAAAGGCGCAAACCTGCCAAAGGTGGAAACATAGAAATCATGGACAGAAAGCATTTTTCTTGTAAATCTTGTATTAAATAAGTACAATTTGAACCTGTGAAAGGTGGAAAGAAAATCTTGAAGACATGTTCTCAGTTCTTCTGGGTAGGGTTTGGGTTTGTTTACCATTCACAGACAATGGACGGTGCTACTCTTCTTTTGTTAGGAAGATCCTTGGTTCCATCTGGTAAGCTTTGGAAAACCAGGGATAATGGGTGTCAGCAGGAGGTGGCAGAGGGTAATTCACCACCCATCTGGGTGGTGCCATTTCTTTATCTATGGCCATTCCATCTCATCTAAGTTAAGGTCTCTACACACAGGTGGTTGCTGTAGAATTTACCCTTTTATGTCGTTTTCAGTCCAAGAGAAGTTCCTGGAATCCCTAATATGTACAATGACCTTTGGGAAAAAGCAAAATTCTAGTGCCAATGTGTGAGCATTTTGGTTTATAAAGAGCGTGGTTAGTCTCTGGTTGACATCCTACATATTTGCATCAATGTTTTGAGTATTCCTTATTTTTTTTTATTTTCTATTGAATTTTTTGAAATGCAACATGAGTGTTTTGGTGTCCAAGAGATCCCTCGTGTGGTGTTCAGCTCTCCTCTTGCACCATTTCAAAATTTTGGATAAACAACAATCAACTGTAAGTACCTATTCATTAAATTTATTGGGAAGTTTTACGGAAAAATACATTCAATTAACAGTGGTTTTTGTAGGTGTGGGTTTATAGAAAAATATCCATTATTTCAGATTGATCGATAAAATAATGGAAAATTTAATCTAATGGATAAGATTAATGTAATTAAAATGGTCAGTGAAGAAAAAAAGAGCATTAAGTGACTGCTCATTTTAAATGTGGAAAGATGCAAATTTACAATATCAAACACAAGGATAAAATAATGGAAAAATATTTACCGAGTAACAAAAACGATTTAGTCAAAAAGAAAGAAAGGGATGCAAATTATACTGAACTAAATAACATTTTGTTGGAGTGGTTTTCAGCAGGCAGGGCGAAAAACATGCCTATTTCTGGCCCAAATCTGCAACAAAAAGCAAAAGAAACTGCAGCAATACTATGACTAGATTCCTTTTGTGTCAAACGGATGGTTGCAAATGCTTTGGAAAAGACAGTATTACATTTAATGTTTCCTGTGGGGAAGCAAATGAGATTGACAAAAATGAGATTGAAAGTTGGTATGATAGATTAAAAGAAATATTATGTCATTACAGCCAGAAAGACATTGCAGATGCTGACGAAACAGCTTTATTTTTTTGAGCTCTGCCTAATAAAACCCTGCAAATGAAAGGAGAAAGGTGTTTCCGAGGTCACCATTCAAAAGAACGTTTTACTGTACTTTTGGTAGCTTTTGCTGACGGGAAATTAGAAAAACCGTTAGTGATAAGTAAAAGCGAAAACCCAAGATGTTTAAAAAATTTGAAGAAGAATCGCCTTCCTTTAGAATTAAGATAAATTGAGAACTCCTTCAGCCATAAATTTAACTTAAAGTTACCCAATGCATTTTGCCCACTAAGTGGGCATCTTCAGTGGGTATGTTCACTGTCGTAAGCAACATACCCACTGAAGATGCCCATTTAGTGGGCGAAATGGATTGGGTAACTTGAAGTTAATTTTATGGCTGAAGGAGTTCTCAATTTATCTTAATTCAACTAGCCATAAGTGTTTATCTGAGCGTTCAACCAACTTCTGTAGAATGGAAAGCGAATAAGAAAGCGTGGATGGCAAGTGCTATATTCGAGGAATTTTTGTACAAATTGAATAAAAAAATGTAAAAGGAAAAGAGGAATATTCTTATTTTCCTAGATAACGCAACTTGCCACCAAAAAAGTCAACTCTCGAATATTCGATTACTCTTTCTTCCCTCTTGCACAACATCAGTTCTGCAGCCATTGGACAATGGCATTATACAAAATGTAAAAATTAATTACAGGAAACTGATGCTGCAGGATCTTATCTTAAACATGAACAAATGTAAGAAAGCATCGGACTTGACAGTAAAAATTCATGTGTTAGATGCAGTCACCTTTCTCAGTCACGCAGTGAGGTTGGTACAAGAGGCATGCATAAAGAAGTGTTTTAAAAAATGGCTTCATTCTTACTTTCTCCATATACGTAGTATAGGGGAAAGTATTGTATTCATGAAAAAAATTGACTTCGAGATTTCAACGGAAATACCCATTTTGAGGTCCCCTGAACATGTTTTGACCATTTTCTCGATGTCTGTGTGTGTGTGATAGCTTTTCGTGGGTGCTCTAACTCAAAAACTATTAATCAGATCAACGCAAAATTTTATATTTAACATTTTTATAAACGTCAGAAGAACTGATTAGTTTTTGGTAAAAATCGGTCAACCAGAAGTGGGTGTTTACTCTTGTCACTTATCCGTTATTTTGAAATATTTGCTTTAATATTTGATAAATGTAAAAATGTATCGGAATAAAATTTGTAGGAAAGTTAATTTTCTACAGCCTTTGTTTGAAACATTTTTCCATATGATGCATTGTTTAAGAGATATATTTTTAGCTGCCACCACCATTCCACCTACCGACGACTATTGTTAACAATTGACGCTTAGTTACGTCTTACAATTAGTAACGCTTCTTTTTCTTTTCTTAATTGTTGGAGGTTTGTGGCTATATCCAATATTAGATGGTTATGGCTTGAATTTATTTCTCATCTTTGTAGTCTAAAATTTTCTCGCAGTTTCTTAAATTATTTATTATTATGTCACCTATTTGGAATTTTTAGAAATATTACAGATATGGAGAAAGTCATGTGGTGGCCACATCAGATTTTTGATAGTGAGATTGATTGTGGAGAAGTTGTTAACTTGGTAATTTGTCGGTGATTGAGTGTTGGGACGGAGCGTGCGCCCATCATCATCCAGTGTCTATTTAATGGTTCGTACGAGGCAACAGCCCGCAACCCCCGGCACATCCACCTCCGCAGCTATTATTTCTGAAGAACCCGCCGCGCCATCAGCCATGGCCGCTTCTTCATCACCAACATGGCCACAGTACAGCCAATCACCGTCCCTATTTTCGGAAGATCCCCGATTTCAACAAGCAATGGAGAAGATTGAGACCCTCTCCCAACAAATGGCAGTGTTTCTAGACACACGGTCATCTCATAATAGCACAGCTGGCTCGGCTGTCTTGGCACTGGCCCCTCCTCTTTCGTGGGCCGCACTTCGACGATCCGAACCATCGATTGCTGACCTTCCCCCGGACGCAGAAGTACTTCAGCTGGCGGGCCTGGTATCAGCAGCCGTGTCCTCTAGCAAGTTTCGCGCCCGCGACTTGCATGAGGCCACTCTTTTGCTAAACCTTACCTCCACATGGGAGCAACTCCCCATGCCCACCAAGGCCTTTTTGTATCAGAGACTCCGCATCTTGGGAGTAGCGGCCCGTCATGGATGGGAAGTGGCAGCCCGCTTAACCGTATCAGCGGACGATGAACTTCTCCACATACCTCCCAATATCCTGCCCGCCCCTAAGCCGCAGGTAGTTGTGGTCAGCCAGCAGCCCTCCACCTCGGGCTATACATCCCGTTCCCGTCCAGCCAACCGGACCCAGCCCACCCGAGGACGCGGCCGCGGACGAGCGGGGCCTCGAGCCGCACGTTACTGACCTTGCAACACTTCACTTACCTGGACCTCCAGCGCCTGGCCCGGACGAGGGCATGGATCCAGCGCTGGCCGACCTTTTTCTCACTTGGACGGACTCCGCCGAACCGTGGACACCGGATATGGCAGGCTCTTCAGCATCCTCGGACTCCGGAGATTCTGGCGTTTCCGAAAATGAACCAGTGCGCGACCCAAATGGTCCGGGAGATGACGGTCCTGGCAGCGGCGTACCCTTCTCGTGGGATGGCGCAGGCCCTGCCGCAGGAATTCCACCTCCTCTCACCCCCGTAAGTACGCCGCTGTCAGTGCCATTCCCTTATCCATACCAGAGTGCCTCAGTTTACGAATTGTTGACGGTAGGAGCCTATCTCCCGAAGCCGCTTAATGCCCCATATGTCTACGCTCCGTCTTTGGATAGCCCGGCGCTAGTAGCCGCTGTAGAAAACTTGGTTGAAAGAGGGGTGCTTTCCGAGGCCCCTGCTCGCTGCGCATTTCGCCCACGCCTTATCCCAAAAATGAGCGGAGGATACCGATTCATTCATGATTTGTCCCCGTGGACTGAATTTTATAACAAACCGCAGTTTTTCCTAAGGGATGCCGCACAGGCCATGGTTATGATCCCTTTTAACGCCCTTATGATCAAAATCGACTTACAGGATGCATTTTTCCAAGTCCCTATTGCGGAGCAATACCGCTCCCTTTACGGTATTTATATTAATGGGCGAAACTTTGTGTTTAATCGGCTGCCAATGGGTCATGCATTGGCCCCTGGAATTATGCAAAGGTGGGCACGGGCGGTTTTTAGTGAAGTTGAAACCTGTTTTAAAGTTTGCATGCTTTGCTACTTAGACGATTGGCTCGTGTACGACAGGGACCTTACCGAGGAAATGGCTTATGAGATTGCGGAGTTCCTCGAATATGATTTAGGAATTACCTTGAATAGAGCGAAGTGCCGCCTTCAGCCAACTACGCAGATTCAATATTTGGGAGTGATGATTAATTCTTATACCATGCAATTATGGTTAACAGAATCGTCATTAGTGAAACTGCATACTGCCATCGTTATGGCACCAAGAGTGCGAGTGTTAGACATACCCAAAGTGGCAGGATACGTATCCTGGGTGTGTCATGTGCTGGCCCTGCCCCTATTCCTGGTAACCGACATTTATAGAAGACAGAACGACACCTTGTTGGATTTTTGGGAGTCATCGGTATTCAAGAAGCATCGCCATTTTGCCACGGATGTTTCATCCTTCGAAGTATATACCGACGCCACGCCATGGCAATTGGCTTGGGTTATCCCAGAGCACCACCTTACGGAGATATGTCCCTTGGACGAAGAATTACCAATCTACTTTGCAGAGGCCAAGGCAGCCCTGCTGGGGGCCCATGTTGCAGCCAACCACCTTCCAGCAGACCGGAAATTGGTGATTCGCACCGACAACCAAGCTGTTATGTATGCCCTTACTATGGGCAAAGGGTTATTATTTCATGTATTGGAACTAAGATATTTGTATGTTGGTTTAATAAAGAAACTGTCGCAGAATGTGACATGGACGTACGTTCCGACCCACCTTAATCTCGCCGACTGTCCTTCCCGGACTGTCCTGCCTCCTATATGGTGGTTGCTCTAACTCAAAAACTATTAATCAGATCAACGCAAAATTTTATATTTAACATTTTTATAAACGTCAGAAGAACTGATGAGTTTTTGGTAGAAATTGGTCAACTGAAAGTGGGTGCTTACTCTTGCCACTTATCCGTTATTTTGAAATATTTGCTTTAATATTTGATAAATGTAAAAATGTATCGGAATAAAATTTGTAGGAAAGTTAATTTTCTACAGCCTTTGTTTGAAACATTTTTCCATATGATGCATTGTTTAAGAGATATATTTTTAGCTGCCACCACCACTCCACCCACCGACGACTATTGTTAACAATTGACGCTTAGTTACGTCTTACAATTAGTAACGCTCCTTTTTCTTTTCTTAATTGTTGGAGCTTTGTTTCTATATCCAATATCAGAAGGCTATGGTTTGAGTTTATTTCTGTTCTTTGTGAAGTCTAAAATTTTCTCGCAATTTTTTAAAATATTTATTATTATTTAAACTATTTGGAATTTTTAGAAATATTACAGATATGGAGAAAGTCATGTGGTGGCCACATCAGATTTTTGATAGTGAGATTGATTGTGGAGAAGTTATTAGTGATAACGATTATCTGGATGTTCAAAATTTGATTGAGGAGATGTATGAAGATGGTGGTAGTGGTGTGAATGCAAAATATTTTGTAAATATTGACGAAAATGTTGTCACAGAAATTGACAAAATAGAATTAAAAGCTGTGGTGGAATCTCAGATCAATGACACTGTTGGTAAATCAGACGATGAACAGAGTGAGGAGGATTGTGAAGAACTAGAAAAACCAGCAACATCACAAGTTTTAGATTATATTAATGCTTTAAACCTTTATGCTAAAATGAAGGGTGAAAATGAGTTTTACGACAAAGTTGTCGAGTTAAGGTTTTCTTTTAATTATTGAAGGAAATCCCAGAAAAAAACGCAACTGAAATTGGACAGTTGCTTCAAATAAGTTTCATTAATGTTTTTAATTTTTTATTGTAAATTTTTGGGTATTTAATAATCCATATGTGTATTTTTATCAGAAGATTATTTGTTATTTTTTTTAATAAATTCAGGATTGTGCATGCATGCAATTTCAAGTTGATGTTCTCATTTGATAATCTAAGATGGCGGCGAATGCCTACGTATCGCGTTGTCGCTCTTGTAATAACGACATTTTCAATCAGTCGGAATTATCCTGTGCGGGAAAATGTGGCATGAAATATCATGTAATGTGCTCGGGTCTAAGTGACACTGAAATTCTGGTCATAAAAGGCAATAATTCCATAGTATGGATATGTGATAGCTGTCTCCTGGTCAGGCCCCAAGTCATTAGCAACGGTGACGAAATATCACGCCACTCTTCGACTGACTTCCTTTTGAGATCCCTAGCAAATATGGATAGAAGACTCACCGCCATTGAAATAAAAAATCAAGGTATTACTGCTAGTCCCGTTAACTTTCGCCATGTGCTCAACCCTCCATCAAAACACTGTGAAGTTAGCCCAACCTCTGTCCCGGAAGTCAACATCCCGGTACCGGAAGTAAACACCGCCGTCGGCGTTGCCAACCCAGCCCCGCAAGCCATACCCGCAATACCGCACTGCTCTCACCCACAAGGCGAAAACCAGCTCATCAATGCCGCCAGGACAACCTTAAGGAGCTCCTATAAGACGACTAATGCCATACCAGCCAGAGATATCGAAGAATTATCTTATCCACATGCAAAGCAGGTAAAAGTTGACGATGAAGGTTTTACCGTCGTCCAACGTCATCGCAAGCGCAAGGCTGGCATCACTGGGCAAGGAAACAATTGTAACAGCTTCACCGGTGTCCCCAGAAAGGCATGGTTATATATCAGTTGTGTTTCTCCCAGCACGCAAGAAGAGGATATCTTAATGCATGTCAAATCCAAATTTAGTGGTAATTACTTTGTTTGTTAGAAGATATCCTCCAATGAAAGAAGCTGTGCTTTCAAGGTTGGATTTGACTTTTCCCTACTTGAGAACCTAAAAAACCCTGCCAATTGGGTTAAGCGTGAATAGGTTCTACTTTCCGAAATCTCAAGCTATTAAAGCTCCCTCAGTACCTCCCAAGGAAATTTCACCTGTAACCACTACCCCTGCTGTCACTCCATCATTCAGCATCATACCAGCCTCTGGCCCTCCCCCTAACACTAGTGACCCAGTGAATGAGCCCCTAGTGAACTCCAATATTGAAGAGTGTGAGAGATCGTGTCATGGAGAATCAACCACTGGTACTACCACCTCATATGCTACCGCCTCAACCACAGGTGTAACTACTAGAGGGAAACTGGGAATTAGTAAGCCCAAGACCACACAGTGACTAGAAAGTGAATATTTGCTGAATCTTTTTTACAGCAATATTCAGTCTGTTAGAAACAAGGGGCATGCTCTTGAGATACTCTTCCAAGAACTAAAATCCGATATTCTCTTTCTATCCGAACATTGGCTAACTGAGGATGAATTAACATCATTTAATATCAAAGGGTTTAACCTTATTTCTTATTATTGTCGCCATCAAAACAAGTGTGGTGGGGTAGCCGTGTACTCCAGACCTGGTTTTGATCTCTCATGCATAGACTTTCAAGAAAGCAGTGAGAAACTTTTTGAATGCTGTATTTCTACCTTAAAAGTCAACTCCTCCTCTTATGCGGTTTTTTGCTTGTACCGTGCACCGAGTGGTAGTTTCAGTGACTTCCTTAAGCACCTGCATGATGCTATTTTATCAGCATTACTCAGAAATGTTGATGGACTTTTGCTGTGTGGGGACTTGAACGTAGACCTTCTTAAAGATACAGTTGATAAAACAGACTTCTCCAACTTCTTAAGTAGTTTCGGTCTGAAAATTATTAATAATGAGCCCACAAGGATATCTTCCCGCTCATGTTCACTAATAGATTTCCTAATATCTGATATCCCTACCACTAATTTCTCTTGCAAAACATTACATACAGGCCTCTCGGACCATTTGGCACTAAACTTCACTTTAAAATTTCCCAAGACTTCCAAAGCTGTAAATCCTATGTACATATCTAAACGAATTTTTAAGCAAAACTCTATTGAACAACTCTGTTATGTTATCCAATGAAAATTGGGAGGATGTATCAAATGCTCTAGGCACCAATGCTAAATTCAATGCCTTTATGAATTATTTTATGATGTACTTCAATGCTGTTTTTCCCATTAAACGAGTTAGGCAGAGAACCTTAAATCTAAATAAAAAATTTTATTCTAATGATTTAATAATCATGGGTCAATTTCTACGAGATTTACACTATAAATGCAAATACATTGATCCCAATCTCTCCGGTTCTTATAAACAATCTCTTAAAAAATTCAAAGAATGTGTTTCAGATTCAGATTATATGTAGCCATCGTTCTGACTTTTTGGCTAAAGTGCAATATATTACTCTTGACGCAAATGACTATGGCCAAATAAGGAACTACATCCTACAGTAAAATGTTCTCGTATGAATAAATATTGTTTGTACGCCGAAAAACTTATCCTTGAACTTGTCCGTTATCTGCCACCCACTCAGGTTAATAATTGCAGCGCCCTTATGGTGGCAGGATATGGAACAAGCGACTGCTCGGGCTACAACATACGAACATACTCCAATTTTGGTTGGATACGTCAGTTAAACTGTTTTGGTTTCTTCCCACTATCAATGTCCCGCTCCCCCGAGGGGGGTGGCACAGTGAATGTGGGAAGAAACCAAAAACACTTTAACTAACTTACCCAGTAGCAGTCGTATATTCTTTTTCCTGCAGTTAATCTCCACGCAGTTCCATATCTCACCTCTTCAATCCGTTAGGGCACTGCGGATATTAACCTGGGTGCGTGGTAGATTACAGAAAAAACCTTTCTATTCCAATAAAACCTTCTGTTAAGATGGGTTGGGTTGTTGTATTCGGGTCTTCAATTTATATCAATATATTACTCGTACTATTTCTAAATTTTTACTAGTTCCTTTTCCTACCGCGATTACAATGACGACTTAAGCACTACACAGTTCTCAGAGTTACCGTTTATGGCGCTTGTGTCAGGGGAGGATATATTGCGCTTCCTCTAAATTTTTAAAATTGCGTTTCATTGTAACTAAATCTCATTGTAACGAATATATTTTGGTTGTCCGTACGACTTTGTTATACTGACATTTCACTGTACGACCAAAATTATTTTGAATTTATGGATCATTTAATTTTGTCTTTCTCTCCCTCCCTGTCTCTCTCCTTTCTTTGTTCCACCTCTCTCTCTCGCATTAAAGCATTCAAAGTATGTCGGTATTCCTTAAGGCGACAATATAATCTCGAGGGTTAACAATGACACCATCGGCAAAGCAACATATCGTTAAAAAGCTTAAAATTTTCAAATAAATACTATTTAAACGTAGTACTTGAGCGATTTTGTATCGTAGGCAAAATTCGACGATAAAAATAAGAAACGTTACTTATTTTTCATCAAAACGGTCCTGATCCGATGATCGTAGGTCAATTGTTTATTTCTTTCTAATTTTAATTTCCAAAAGAGAACAAACCTGTAAGTCGAAAAATCGATTTTTACGTATTATTTTATGGGAAATGGTTTTCGAGATATGCTGTCCACACAAACACAATGCCTTTTATTAATATCTATAGATTAAATATGTATAACTGCAAAATTTTATTTTAAAACAAATACAGAGATCTTTGGTATGCTACAAGTATGTAAAGCGCCGTCATATACCCCCACTAAACTAGGATTAATGAATGTGCATCTCTTGAAACAAATATGATGAGTTATAATGCTATAATGAATTTTTTGGACATTGGTTACTCTGTTGAAATACACATCGCGCTGTTGGCTACACTATTCACTTAGGGGTTTTAGAAATTCGTTCGCGGCTTCGCGGGGAATTCCCTTTATTGGTGCAAATGCCTTAGCCGCCATATTGATAGCTTTTGAACGTTGGGGTTTGTTGGGCAGTCAGCAGGATCAGTCAGGCCACTTATAATTGTGAGGTAAATTCTTAATTAGCGTAATGTTATGCATAAACTCATGATATTTATTCTAGGTCAGCCTGTGAATTCATGGGTTACGGTATAGACTTTTTCACATCTTAGGTGGTAGTTTTTTGGCTGATAAGCGAGCTGCCCTTCCCGAGTCTCGGGAAATCTCCCGTAGTTGCACCGTCTTTCTTATAAATGCCATGATGATTGTTTTATTGCATTACTTATATTACTTTAATTACATGTGTATGTAACAAGTTGTGTTAGTAAGCTAAATATATTTAAATTATTCTGTATTGTTTCTCAATTGATGTATTGCATCATGTATTGCAACATTAATTTGAACGCCGATTTTATGTATTGCCACTTCGTGAGGTGTTTTCTATATTTAATCGAAATAATTTGTGTTGGAAGAAAGGTAACTGTTGCTTTATATTATTTTTAGCCTAATTCTCGTTTAATTTTTACGAGTGAGTACGACTTATGTTGGAACATCGGTGATACGGTTTCACATTATTCGAATATTTCTTTGTTTTTGAAGGAGAATTTCGTAATTGGGTGAAACATTTATAAGCGGAGTGTGAACATGACAATTCATGTTCCTTAAATGGATATAACCCTTAGCTGACATCTTCATTTTGGGCGATGCAGCTGGAATCATCGGCTCAAAGCACCTGAATTTTTACAATTAAAGTTATATTAATTGAATGCACTAGTTTCGTATATATCAGTTATAGTTTACAGTGTTGAGTATAAATTATGAGGATTTTGGCGATGGTAATTAATACCAAAATAATGTAATTTTTATTGGACAACGTAATGATAATCTTATTTATTTACCATAAAATTTACATTGCAAGTCAAAGAATAATACGAGTCCTTTACAAGTTTACAAAGAATTAAGATGCAATATATGAGTCATTTAGGAGTGAAAAAAGAAAATATAAGCCATCACATATTCAGCTGAGTTAATGCTACTTAACCCATAAATACTACACTATGGGTGAAAAACACCCAGAGCAGCTGCTTTTACTTATAGTTCAAGAATGTGTGGAGTAAACATCGTCCCCTCTTGGATATGCCTACCTTAAGTCCTACTGTTGTCACTTTGCTTTTTGACCTTGGTCATAGTGTGTTGTTGTCTTGGAGATCTTTCTATAATGGAGCTCAAAGCATTTTTGGGGCTTTTATATATTACAGCTGCGAAGTAAGATTATCTTGTTTATACAAACTATATTAGGTGAAGTGCACATCATGCAAGCAGTTTGTTTGTGGTTAACATCACAATATAATCTGTGAAAACTATGAAAAATAGATCAGGAGATAGCTTTTCATAAAGAGATTTTAAATATTTTTTGTTAAAATTCATTTTTAATCATCACCAATTTTGCACTACTTATGTGTGCAGTACAAGATATGAACATTTTAAATAAAAACATAGGTACTTGTTGTCAAAAACATTTATTCATACTAAATCCGCATATGAAAACTGCCCGGGGGAAAATTCACCCATGTGTAGTAGTAGCATATTTTTTTAGAATTGTGATATTTAAGGGTTAAATATGTTCACCATTGTAAGTAACCTAACACTTAGAGATTTCTTTACAATTGTTATACAGTCGGCAATGTCATACTTATTCCAACAATCGCTGACTAACATAGAGGAAACGCTCCCCATCGGGCCAAGAATTCTGGCAAACATGCAGCGGGTGTAATGCGAATTAAATGTTGCGATGAGACCTAGATACATTGGTTGGAGAAGAGAGGTGGTATTATGTGATAGGAAGACCATCTCCATGTTTGGGTGAGCTAACTGCAGACTTTCAGAATGGTCTGGCACATTGTCTGATGTCAGAAGACCCTTGAATGGTAGGTTTTTGGCCGCAAGGTATTTTTTCACTTCATATACGAAGCACTTCTGAAACCATTACAAAAACAGCTCAGCAATCATGCAGGTCCTCCTGTTAGCACGCAAGAACACTGTGATATGATCCTTGTTTATTCCTTTGAGGGTCATGGGGTTCATAGATTTGTATATCACCATTGTCTTTATCATGAATTCGCCTGCCTTTTCCCGTATCACAGATGGTGAAATGGCCAGACGTCATCCTTACTTTCTGTAGCAAGTTCACTTCCATTTTCAATAATTTTAATCAGTAAATGGACGATCAAAATTCATCATTGGTCATTTACTCAAAAAAATGATCAATTTGGTTTTCCCAAGAAACGCAAAGAAAATAAAAAATACCAACTTTCACTACACATTTGCATGAATATATAAAATTGTGAAGTACACCTCTGCAATATAACTATTTAGAGACAAGTATGTGTGCCTGAAATGTAACAGGCTTGCAGAGTAATTACCTGCGAAAAATTGAAACCACGAATTTTAATTAGGTACACAAAAACAAAACCTGCGAATAATCAAAAATATTAATACCGCGAATATCGAGGGTTTACTCTATGCTTTTTGTAATGGTTGATATAATGTTTTTTTAAAACTTTATAATGTCTATTTCGACTGGTCAAAGTAGATTGTATATTTGTTGTGAATGTGAGATGTTTCGGCCGCATTTGAATGATGTATTGCTGGAAACTGGTAAGTTTGTCATCAAGGTCTGTTGGTAGTTTCAGATCAATTTTTGTCTTTTGCCAAAATACCAGAAATTTTCTTTCCATAAAGCAGATGTACTAACTAACTGTACCCATAAAATCTTTGCTCATTTTAGGATATTTTTAGCCCAATTAATTTCATATTGCATTTATAGTTATAGCCATTTTCCCGATTTTCAAGAACCTATGTTGAAACATATTTCTCTACATCAGGCCAATTAGTATTACATTGTCTTATGGCGCTTTTTGTTCTAGGGATCTTCAAAATGCTAGTTTCATTTATTCTCCAGTCTCGCACTAGCTTTTCACTAACACTGAATTTCCTCGCTGCAGAACAGTTACAGTAAAACTTCGCCGAACACGGGGGTTAGGTTCTACAAGGGTGTCGCGTTGCACAAATCCGCGTTGGAGGAATCATTAGTCTTATGCGAATATAAGGGTTCGGTTCCGAGTTCGGAAAAATGTACTCCTTGAAGGCGTTTTTTTCAATAATAATGACATAGTTTGCTTTTATAGTTTTCCCTTTATACCTGGAAATGCTTGCTTAAATACGACACTTTCATCGCTCGCAGTGATAAATATTTAGAAACAAGTTTTGAAATATTTAAACTTAATGTTCACAGAACTGAAACAATACATATAAAAAACTTGTTGATTAATATCGACAGTGAATCCAACGATCGGTCCTCAGCTATGCCGGATTGGCCTCTGCACAGATGCATAGCACTAGCGGCAGTTGTTTGCACTCACTGAAACGGTACATACTGGCATTAATTTTCGAGTAATTTATATCTATCGCTAGAAATATTTTATTGAAAATTTAATGAAATATTTTAACAAAGTTACAGTGAAACTCACCAAGGTTAATTAGATGGTCTGCTCTTGGTCTTGTGATTTCGATGTGCTCGGACCTTGACTGGAAGAATTTCGTGATAGGCATCTGTTTGGACTTTCTTAAATCCCTATGAAGTTCTACGTATGGAGCTAAAGCTGATTCTAGACTCCTCTTGAACTTCAGGCTTCTTTCTACTGAAGGATCAAATTCCAGTGGTGCTTCTTTTAAATCTTCTGCCTGCTTCAAAAACTTCTCCAAAAATTTTGCTGTTAACTTTGGCTTCTCAGGCTCTGAATCGTTCTCTTCTTTTTCGCCTTCACTCAAAGTTTGTGTCACCATATCTAATTCAGCAACAGTTAGTTCCTCTGCATGGGACTCTAACAATTCTTCCACATCACTTTCTTCCATGTCTTCAAAGCCTTCACCCCCAAAGTGTCTTGCGATATTAATTATTTCCCTAACGTCCTCCGTATTATCGGGAAAACCTCGGAAGTCACGAACGATATCAGGCCAAAGAGTTTTCCAGCAAAGGTTCATTGTTTCACTTCATCCCTTTATTATTTCAATGGCCTTCGAAATATCAAATTTTTTCCTGCAATCGCTAACTCCTAAGGATGGATTTGTCTCCATCATTGAAAGAATGTTAGCGAAACTTCCGCGGATGTAATACGACTTAAAGGCTGCAATAACACCCTGGTCCAAGGGCTGCAGAAGTGAAGTTGTATTAGGCGGTAAGAACTCAACTTCAATTTCAGGATGGGCCTCAGCAAGATATTTCGGATGACCTGGTGCATTATCCACTACGAGGATCACCCTAAATGCAAGATTTTTTCCTTCAGGTACTTTTTCACTTCACCAACGAAGCAATTCTCAAACCAATCCTGATCAATACATGACGAGATTTGAAAGAAGAAATGCAGATCAAAATCTTCCAAATACTTTACAATATTTTTACACACTCGAGAAATTCATTTTATCGAAAACCCTTATTAGGAAAGATGTTGTGTACAATCTTTAGGGTGATATTTATCATAAAATCATTCAAAACATAAACATTATCGGGACCATGCACATCTTATGAATGAATATTTTCCACAATTACATTTTGTTAAATTCACCTCTGCACGTCATTGACATTTAAAAATAATAGTATAATTGTAAACGATGCAGTTTTTATTTCCCCAAAAACTGAAGATCACTCGCAAAACACGAACAAAAACTAACAATTTCAATCGCCACTCCAAAATGTGCCCTCTAACAATAAATCGCTCGGCAATATTCTGACGTTGACTGTGGTAAAGAGACAAGGACGTTTGCTAATAAGGCCACGAAAAACTGCGTCTAGTCATCTTATAATGTTGTTATTAAATTAACGGTGTTGTTGTTAAAGGAATTCGTTATCGGTTGCAGGTGTCAGTTATTGTCATTATAATTATAATTCATTATGTCACAATACTGTTAGGTTATTTCAATGCATTGTTCTTTATTCCTCCTTTCAAATCTCGTCATGTATTGATCATGATGGTAAAGCGAATGGGTAGTGATCCGTAAAATTATGTTCGTGAAGAATTACGGCAAAGAATTGCGATGAAGAAAATAGTAGTTATAATGCATGAAAAAATTTTTTAAAAACGTTGTGCAAGTTTTATCGACGATATGCTGGAAATTGCGAAAACAATTTTTTAAAATCAGAAAAAAAATTTTGGTCCCTTCGGGAATCGAACCCCGGCAAAAATATTTGAAATTCAGCTCATTTCCCCTAGACCAACGTTCCTAAATAATTAACGCAGAACTTCTAAGGTTCTTATTTCGTTGACTCTCGGATCGCGATTTTCAGTGGGCATTTTCTCATAAATGACGTCGAGTTAGCACCTAGGTAGAAATAGGAGTCCGTTATTTTTCATATACTTTCATTCTGCAAAGTCTCAATCTGATGTGAGTGTCACACCTTGGGGGCTTCTCTTGTAAGTTAGGATTCACATTAGAGGTGTTTAGGCATAAGGCACGGGATCCTCTTATGGAAAATCAATAATATGTCATCTCCATTACATCACTAGAAAGATTTTTTGGTCATGGTTTTAAGCAACAAATATGAAATTATCTGCATTTTATATTAAGCTGGGCTATTGGGAAACACCTGTACTCTGGACTCAGTTTTTGGCATAAATACAAAGGTTCGTTACCTTCTGCTTACAGGCTAATGCGACATGCACCTAATGGAATACTGAAACCTGTGTTGGTTCCCTATTGAACAAGTAATTTCAACACATAATATAGTCAGGCAATATAGTGGACAGTCAACCATTTCTTAAGGTTTTAAAGGCTTTTAGACATTCCATCCCTTGAGCGCATTACTACTACTGTATGATAGTACATGGGG
This sequence comes from Tanypteryx hageni, assembly GCA_028673005.1. Classification (NCBI taxonomy): domain Eukaryota; kingdom Metazoa; phylum Arthropoda; class Insecta; order Odonata; family Petaluridae; genus Tanypteryx; species Tanypteryx hageni. The sequence continues at coordinate 40,519,732 of CM054114.1, read as the reverse complement.
TATAGTTAACAAATATGGGCAATACATGTAAGTCTTCATTGGGATGTTTTTTTGTTTAAAAGTATTTAAAGGGGGTGTTATCTGCCAATATGAATGAAGAAGCCTTGTTTAAGATATTTGAATTCATTTAGGCACTAGCTGGTTGTATATGGTATAACTTTATCTTAACTTATAACTTGATCTTAAGTGGCTAAAGAGCTTTTGATGAAAGAATCATGTAAATCGTTGAATGAAACCAGTTCAAAACATCTTGTTTGGCCTCATATATCGATTCCCAGCAAACTCCCTTGATGTGCTCCTTTCATTTGGGAAACAGAAAAAAGTTCGAAGGAGTTAAGTCTGGACTGTAGGATGGGTGAGACAATGTTTCCCAGCGCAATTCTCGAAGCACAGCTCTTGATACCGTAGATGAATGTGCTGGAGCATTGTCATGGTGAAGCAGAATTTGCCGATGCAGTTTCCCAGGTCTTTTTATATAAGCGCAGCGTTCAGTTTTTAAAAAACTTGTTCGTAATAACCTCCTGTTACTGTCCATTGCCCCTCAAGAAAATCGACCGTGATTATGCCCTCAATATCCCAAAAAACAATTGCCATAACCTTCTTGATTTATTGTTCAGCTTTGAACTTTATTGGTCCACTTGACCCCGTTAGTAACCATTGTTTAGATTGAATTTTGCTTTCCGGATCGTACTGGTAGATCCATGTTTCATCACCAGTCACTATTCGGTGATAGAAATCTTCTGGATCTGTATCAAATCAGTTGAGGAACTCAACTGCATGGTCAGCTCTCTGAGTCTGTGTTCAGGGCGCAACGCTTTCGGTACCCATCTAGCAGAAAGCATGCTTAATCCTAAACTATCTTTGAGGATTGATTGAGCTGAGCCATATGAGATGTCCAAACGTTTGGCTATCATTTGCACTGAAACTCTTCAATCTTATTCCACAATTGATTGGAGGGCGACCACGGTTTCTTCATTGATCGACGTTGATGGTCTTCCACTTCGATAGTCATCTTTAACGTCTTCTTGTCCAAGCTTAAACGGTTTAATCCATTCATAAACTGCAGTCTCCTTAAATGCGTCATCCCCGTAAACTTTCTGCAAAGCCTGAATAATGGTATTCGATTTCCAGCCAAGTTTTGTCAAAACCTTTACGTTTACTTGAATCTCAAACTTAAAGTTATCCATACTCATGAATTAATGGGTTAGATAAACTGGTTTTATATTATAACAAAATAATGAATTGTTACGAAATATTGAATTGTTATGGCTAAGATAATGCTAGTTTTAGGCAAAAATGCTTTGTTATTATTTGGAATGCGGGAACATTGTTACTGAAACTTTTTGATTCACCCTCGTATAAGGAGTTACTGTATTCTAAGTTTTCATAGAGGACTTGTTAACCATAGATTGCTGAGACATCCAGATCTGTTGCAGTTTTATAGTATTTATTCAGTATTTGCAATCATAAACCAACCAGGAGAGGTCTGCTTTGAGAGATATTTGTAAGTAACACTCACGTATTGCTTAGAAACCAAGCCAACCCAATGTAGAGTGCAAATGTGAATGTGGAGGAATTGTTTTGCATCATGCCTTATATGGAGTGAATAAATTATCTGATGCAGGCCCCTTAAAAATTGATGTTTTGTTGCAGTACATAAAGGGGTTGCCACCCCTTAAACCCCCGTATTGAGGAATTGTTTCGCATACTTAGGTCAAAGGAAAAATAGAGTGGCATTGCTAGAAAGGAGAATATCTAAAAATTGTTATCGATTCTCTGCTGATATGAGAAACATATTTTGCTTTTTCAAAAAAATAATGTGGCTTTTGGGAAAGTGGAATTCAGAAAATTGGTTAACTGAAAAGTGGTCTTTTGGGAAAATGGACTATTCTGGAAAGTATGCATTAGGGAAAGTGGCCTTATCCCATTTCCTTATGGGATTGATAAAGTGGTAGCCTGAGAAATCTAGATAACACACTGTAATAATAACTTGATGCATAATTAATATCAATCCTGAATGCTAACCCAATATATTCTATTAAAATCATTATAAAAACATTTGTTGCAGATAATTTAACTTGATTACTTCTTTGGATAGCTTTAACTCTGCATTGTTATTTTACAGGTCATCTCAACTTGGTAGAATATTCCTTTATGAAGTGAACCGCAATTAAAAGCAGAATGTCCGAACAACGTCCTGCATCTAATTCTGATCAAGAGGGTAATGCAGTTCCTGTGGCAGACGTTGAGCCACCGAGAAGAGAGGGAGATCAACCCAACGAGGAGTTGACCGAGATCCTTCAGTTGTGTGGAGACATGATGGGGCGGGTGGCCAAGATAGAAGCACAGATGGAGGAGACTCTAGATTGGGCCAAGCAGCATAATGAATCAAAATCTACTATTGAAATTAAAGAGGAGTTGACCGAAATCCTTAAGATGTTGAGAGAAACCATGAGGGTGACAGAAGCGCATACGAAGAAGTTGGTGAATGAGGTTGGCCAACAAAAAGGATCAACATCTAAGTGGACCAAGACCCTTAAGAGCAGTCAAGACATAATGGGGATGGTCGACAATATAGAAACACAGTCAATGAATGTTCTAGATGTGCTTAGCGGAATGCAAATATCAGCATCAGTTAATTTGGATAATCTGGGGTTGGCTAAGATCCTTCAACTATTAACATCTCTTTATTCCACTGAACAGGGATTAGCCGATATCTATGAGATTTTGAAAGGTATGATTGAGTTGGCCCCCAAGATAAATGAACAGACCAAGGAGTTTTTAGATGAGGTCCGTCAAAAGAAAGAATCAGCATCTATAATTTCTGGTATCCCGGCATTTACCGAGATCCTTCAGATGTTGAAAGACACCATGGGGCTAGTTATTAAGGTCGATAATCAGACTGAGGTTTTGGATTGGTACCTCCTACAGATTGATTTAGCAGATGTTATTTCCCTTAGACAAGGGATGGCCAAGATCCTTCAGGTGTTGATAGACTCAACAGGGCTGGTCTTCAAGAAGATATCAAAGGTGAAGGAAATTACAGATCGGATCTGCAACGAGGAAGGATCAACATCTACTGTTTCTACTAACCATGGAAATACTGAATAAGTTTCAAGGAAGACCAGCCAGTTTGATGACTAAATTGTTAGTCCATGTAATATTAATCTTGACAACGTAATGTGCCCTATTAATGTATCAATATTTTCCCTAATTCATGCATAATGATCTAGCATCCCATACTACTTGCAGCTTTAGCTATGGGATTTAATGTATGTACTTGTGGTTACAATAAATTTGTGGGTCTCATGGAAAAATTGATTGTTGTGTTTATGGCAAAATGAAAAATATTGCAGGGCACATCTCGAGATGACGTCAAAGTTGCTGAAGAGTAGAACTGAGTAGAGTATACTCTGTGAGCCCTGTTGCATGTTCGTATATACCTGAATCACTATTTCTAGCACAAAGAAAAGTAGCCAAAATTTGCTCAGTCGAAATAAGTAATTTTAGTTTTTTGGGGCCTCATTTAAAAAAATAGTGCTTATAGTTTCACTTTTGCATGACTCTCAGTTCATCTGTTTGTAAACTTTCTTAAATTGAAATGGCAATGAAACTGTAAATGATATAGAGCTGAAAATTGAAGTGTAGATTTCTGTACTGTTGGCAAATGTTTTTCCTTAGATTTAAGTTTTGAAAAATATTCAGAATCGGACAGGGACCCATAAAAGGAGGAGAGGTCACTTTAACCCCTCTGAACGTATGTTGTATGTCAGTAGGAGACCGACCATATTTGCGGTTGATGGGATGTCCCTACTATAATTTTTTTCAAGCCCCCTCTTATGGGTTTTCTCAGGACCATAGGATTCTCTACTAGAAGGACTCGCCTTCATAAACATCAGGTAGAGGGACAAGATTTCTTACAGAGCTAAAAAAAGTCAAACTTTTTAAACATCCTCAAGTTGGGTTGTAGCTGGCCTGCATGGTCATCACTGTGAGATGTTGTTTCATTTTCTCCTGGAGTAGCTTTGACAGACATCTGGCTTATATTATTTAATTAAATTCTGAGTCAGCTAGCATGCATTTCATGCCATATTGCATCCTAGTCCTCAGTTGAAAGATTTCTTTCGTGAGAAAAAGTCGAGGCACCCCCTTCTTTATAGTGCCTATCTGAAGAGCAACGGAATTTGGTATGAGTGATTCTTTTTTGAGTGAGGAAGAAATTCGACCTCTTATTGAAAATCAAGTAGAAGATAGTGTATTGAGGATTGATTCGTTAAGTGACAACTTGATTGAGGGAGAAGTTGATTTTGCTTCCCTAAATCTACCCAAAGACCCTGAGAGCGAAGATGAAAATGATGGTGGTTCATCAGGTAGGGCTGAATGTTCTTCAATATCCATGGTTATGGGCTGATATTGACGAAAATTACATTCCGAAAAAAATTCCCTTTACTGGTGAATGTGGTCCAGCTATCCCTATTACTAATGTTCTTTAGTCCAGGAATTTTTTTGATACACCACTTATTGAAATAATGGTTTTAGAAACTAACAGGTATGCTGAGAATTATTTAAAAAACAAAAGTTTTCTTTCCAGTTCTCGATTAAATAAGTGGAAACCTGTTGATCCAGCTGAAATTTACATTTATTTAGGTATCATAATGTTGATGGGTATAGTACAAAAGCCAACGATCCATTCTTACTTTTCAAGAAATCCACTTTTAGAAACAAGTATTTTTCCCAAAACAGTGTCTCAGGATAGGTTTGAAAGCATATCCAAATTTTTTCATTTTGCAGATAATTCAAAAGTTAATACTGGTGGAGGTTTTTGGGTTTCGCTGCGTTGGCAGCATTTCTGGCTCTTGGCATTTTGCAGACATTGCAGTCTGCATCTTCAGGAGATGAAGTGAGATCCGATGGTAGGATCTGACTTTTATATCCACTCGTGCCTTCCTAGTTTAACCGTTGTCCATCGCTGATTGACTCGTTCGAGTTGCTATCCCTTTCTCTTTGGTGGTTTCTCCAACGTATTTTTCCTCCCTTTCACTTTTCTGTTGGAAGAGTCGCTTCCATGTTGCGCTGATGTGCAAACCGTCGTCCCGGTTGAAATTGACTGGTTGTTTTTCGATTTCAATAGCTTCGCGAATTAACCTCGGAAAATATCGATCTTCTTCGCGAGCAATTTCGTTTCTTCGAGCGTGAAAGGGAGGAAAAATACGTTGGAGCAACCACCAAAGAGAAAGGGATAGCAACTCGAACGAGCCAATCAGCGATGGACAATGGTTAAACTAGGAAGGCACGAGTGGATATAAAAGTCAGATCCCTACCATCGGATCTCACTTCATCTCTTGAAGATGCAGACTGCAATATCTGCGAAACGTCGAGAGCCAGAAATGCCGCCAACGCAGCGAAACCCGAAAACCTCCACCAGCATTCAGCAACGCTGCGAAAGCCTTCAACTCAAATCAAAAGTTAATAGTTGTACAGGAAACAAAAAACTTCAAAACTCAATCTATAATTGGTTACCTAAAAATCAAATTTGAAAGTATGTATTTGACAAAGGAACATGTTGCTGTAGATGAATCTCTAACACTTTGGAAGGGGCATCTGTCATTCAGGCAGTATATTCCTTTAAAATCTTCCAAATTCGGCATGGAAACCTTTGACCTTTGCGAATCTGACACCGGTTACCTTTAGAATTTTGTTTATTCTGGATCAGATTTGACAATTTCAGTTTTAGAAACTCAAGATGGACTCAAAACTTCAGCAATAGTGATTAAATTATTTAAACCTCTATTTGGAAAAGGCTATACTTTATGGATGGGCAATTATTATAATTCACCTAATTTGGCAAAATTGTTAGTGAATTGTGGTACAAATTTGCTGGAGCTTTACGTTAACAAAAAAATCTCAAAAGACGTCAAATCAGCCAAATTGAAAAAAAGGAGAGCACATTGCCAGGGCTAGCGACCGAATTATCATTGTGAAGTGGAAGGATAAAAAAGTAGTCCCATTCATTTCAACCTTTCATTCCAATAGTTTTCAGTAAAAAGATGGTAAATTTAAACGCGTTTGCATTCTAAAATATAATTAAGCAATGGGAGGAATGGATTTGAAAGATCAAAAGCTTCAGCCCTATCTGTTAGAACGTAAGAAAAATATCAAATGGTAAATTAAATTATTTAGACAGCCATTGAATGTTTCGGTGCATAATGCATGGATGACATTAAATAATTGCCTGAGTAAGATGGACCATCTGACTTTTCATCTACTTCTAATACAGCAACTGCTCAAAATCTAGGCGAGTCTTTCGGAGTCACCATGCGGCAGATGGCCACCCATAAACACCCAAAAACAGGAAAAATCTAGACCTCAAAGGAGATGTACAGTGTGCTCATCAAAAGGAAAGAGAAAGGACATGGTATATTGGTGCCCTGACTGATTTAGGCTTGTTTAGAAGACTGCTTCAAAATTTACCAGACGAAACAAAATTTTTAAAATTTCATATTTGGAGGAGTGTATAGCATATATTACACAGAATTTACAGTAAGTAAACTATTTTTCTTATTTTATAAACATTTTACTATAAGCTGCCAAATTTTTATGAAAATTAATTTGTATTTAATGAAGATATAAAATATTCCTTTTGGTATGACGCATGCAATAGTCTTTGCCAAATTTACTACCGTGGATAGAGCCTGCACATGTGAGAATACCAACTGACTGGAGGGGTTAGATCTGGTCCCACCAGGAGGGAGGAAGGTGATTGGGTGAGGAGTATATTGTATGGAGTAGTAGGGGGTTTGTTAGGAAACTAGTGGGAGGGGGCATATGGAGTGGATATCAAGGAGGGGGGAGTGGGAACAGTACAAAAAGTTGTTAACATTCAGGCCAGTAACCTTCTCTCCTTTCCCCCTTCCTCATATAACTTTGTATATAAGCACTCGTTTTATATAATTACTCCTGATGATGAAGCGTTGAAATATAGATGAGTCTCGCTAATAAAGGTATTGTAGAAATTTACCAAGTTACATTATTTTTTAATTATGGATTTCTACCAAGTAACGACCGAAACAGTTTTAAATTAAAGTCATTAACCTAACGTCATATCTTCCTTCTTTCTAACGAGGACAAGGCAGTACGACCTAAGGTGAGGATCACAAGAGTCGTCTGAGAACTTTCTTCTCTGCATCACTTGATGTAAGTTATCACTAGACCGCGGATCTTTAGGTAAAAACCTATTTATTTCCCGAGTAGATATCTGAATATACAATTGTATATATACGTTTCATGAATAATTAACCCCGAAAATGTATATTTTATAGTGCCTAAAAATGCCTATTTTGACATTAATGTCTAAAAATGCCTATTTCGACGTTAATGCTTATTTTTGCCATTTTCATGCAAAAAAGCCTAAAAAGGGCTAATTTTGTATAAAAAAATCGACAATAAAAGCAAATTTTGGTACTAGTCATATTTTTTAAACTGACTATAATGTTCAGTTGAGGGTTGGGAAAATGTCCTTCACACCACGGTCATGACCAGGTGGCGAACACCAGCTCAGACCTGTCACGCATTCGCTGGTGCTATTCTGTTTCCCTGTGTCGCACGATGCGACAATGTAACAATGGGTTTAATCTGATGTTGCGTTAATTTCCCGTCGTTACATTGTCATATTGTGTGACACGGGAAAACGAGAATAACCTTGCAGTCCATCTGCAGACCGCAGAGGGTGAAGGTGAGAAGTGTGAACGTGAAAATTTTGAAAGTTCAATGCATAAAGTAGCAAGTTCGAAAGCTTATTTAATATGTCAGTGGCTACAAGAGTTCCCGTACTTCACAACGGATGGAAAAATTATCTTCTGTCAAGCATGCAACAAGGAGGTAAGTACATTATAATGCTGGCTTGCAACGAATTATTGGCCGTGAATTACTTGTCATCTTTGAAGCAAAAACCATCTACATATTTTGTTTATACGAGCCATTTTATGGTAACTATAGACGTGGTTATTCAAAATGTCCAGCAATCCAGCTGCGGACCTTCGTAGCTCTAAAGTAAATTTTATATTTTTGTCCCATTTCCATATTTATTAGATTATTTACGTATTTTTACGCGTAATTATTTCTTCATAATTTTTCTTTATAGGTTTCGAGTTATAAAAAACCCACCTAACTCAGCATGTCCAAGGAGTGCTACATAAGGCAAATGTTGAACGCAAATCGAAGATGAAACAAACGCTTTTAACAAAAACTTCTGAGGGATCCAGCAAGAAGAATCAGTTTTATGCAGATTAGTGTCATGCAATTGTGGCAGCCAACATTTCATTCGGAACACTAGAAAATCCAACATTCAAGGGGTTCCTAGAACGATACTGCCATCAGTCGGTACCTTCCGAGTCAACGCTAGGCAAGAATTACGTGCAACCCACGTACGATGATGCAATGTGCAGTCAGTCAACGAAACCACTGACGCTCTCAGCAGATACATGGCCAACTTGGTTGTTGGAAAATTTGACCCAGATGTGCCATCCAGAGCCAACCTCATCTGCATGAAGCAACTTGCCAAAACAAATCAGGAAACAATAGCACACTGTGAACAATGGATTGAAAGTGCTGTATCACAACAACAACAACGAAGAGAAAGTGCTGCTCCTATACACAGATGCTGTGTCGTACATGGTTGCTGCCATGCAGTTGCTCAAGGTGTTCTATCTCTCCCTTGTGCATGTGATATGCCTTGCCCGTGGTTTGAACCGCGTAGCAGAGCAAATAAGACTGGAAATCTCCAAGGTGAACAAATTGATCTCCACCGTGAAGAAGGTCTTCGTCAAGGCACCAACAAGAAAACAAGCTTTTTTGAGAAAAACTGCCCGATGTCCCTCTGCCACCTGAGCCTGTGCTCACCCGCTGGGGCACATGGCTGAAAGCAGCTGAATATTACAGTGAGCATATCCTTCATGTCAAGGAAGTTGTGACAAATCTAGCCGAGCATACTGCCTGTGTCACTTCAGCGAAAATGTTGCTGGATGATCCCTCCATTCCCAAGGATTTGGTGTATATTAGATCCCACTATACATCCCTTGTGTGGATTATTGCTGAATTGGAGGGCTCAGGAAAACCCATCTACGAAAATACTGCTTTGCTGAATGAAGTGAAACAAAACATCATGGAAACGCCAGGTAAAGTGGGGTAAAAAGTAAGAGCGAAACTAGAAAAAGTGCTACAAAAGAACTCCGGTCTGCAGAGCCTATGTACAGCAGCAGATATACTGGCAGGAAAATCCAGTGAAGTTGAGTGAAAAATTCCATTTCAACGTGTACCTAAGTTGAAGTTTGCCCACGTCACATCAGTTGATGTCGAACGTTCTTTTTCTGCTTACAAGATGATATTAACTGACAAATGCCATAGTTTTGTGGTAGAAAATTTAGAAAAGGTGCTTGTTATTTACTGTGAGGCCAACTACGGGAAATTTGTGGAATAAACACAAAGAGGTGACAAATTCATTGTGGGGATTTCGAATGAAACAGTTTGTCAAACATTCTGCATAGTACTTAAATATATACTTGAATAGTGTTTTCAGTGAGTATTACTATATGTAATGTAGATAGTATTTTCTCTGTAACGCATGGTAAATCAACCATAAGAATAAGTTTCAATGCATAGTAGTCAAATATTTTTATGTTCTTGGAAAACACAAGTCAATTATGTTTCGTTGACTGGTAATTTTTGCGTGCGTGCATGTTCCAGTCCTTCAACGTGAATTAAAGTTGATAGTTGACAGAGATGATGTTGATGTTTTTTACTGGACACAGTTCTTGGAAGTAGTTTTAGAGCCTATTTTACGTTTTATAAAGCCTAATTAAGCTACTTAAAGAACCTATTTTAATCGCCTAAAACTTAATTTTTAGAACCTAAAAATCCACGGTCTAGTTATCACACAGGTTACTCTCACGGAGTTGACTTGAATTCATCTAAGCCAGTGGTGGCCAAAGTGTGGCATGCATGCCACTTGTGGCATGCATTTGTGAATGCATTAATAGTGTTAGGAAAGATGTAAGAAATAATTACAAAATGTCATTTCCTCTTCATCACCTTGAAAGTTACTGAGTTTAACTAAATTGTTATGTTCTTGAGATTGTCTCTCTTTCTGAAATAATTGTTTAATTATGTGAACAAACCTTTTTAGCAATGAATCGTATAAAAAAGTGTAATCGACTTAGAAATATTATAAGATTAGTGACTACAAATTTGCAACCATAAAATGAAGCAACTCAAGGGCCAATCAATAAATTGAACATTAATTAACTGTAATTTTAAATCCTTAAGTAATAGTAAAACGGAACTCGTATTACAATTGATGCTTTATTTTTGAGAAACCAATATTGTAGTTTTGATCAGTAATGTATTTTCATGGAATTATAGTAATTACTTGCATTCACATTTTTGGCATGCCGATATTTATCTGAGGTTGGCACCATACTGAAAAATTTTGGCCCCTACTGATCTAAGGAATGGGAGTCACTTCAATGAAAATAAATGAGTGATTAAAACATTTAAAATTTGTATATATGTACTATACAAATATATACTATACAATGCTTTTCCTAATGATACAAAGAATTAGAAAAAATAGAAATATTTAAAAAGAGTGAAACACTACTTATTGATGAATTCATTCTACAGCATAGAGGAATACCTGGAAAAAATAAATCAAAGTCTATTATAAAGACTATTTGCTCTGAATTATGACATTTATTTTTATTATATATTTATTAAACTTATAATTTGCGTATAATATGTACATTTGACTTACTCCATGTTTACGTTGTAAACTTACGGAATGAATCAAGTATTGTTATTGAATCTAATAATAAGATTGGGTTCATAAAATTGGATAATACAATTTTTGTTCCTGTCATACTGATGGGTTAAAATTCTAGTTACTTTATAACTACTTTGACAGGACAATGTGTGAATGTGCTTTGGTTACCTATGTTATTCTCTTAAATAAAATGAAGCCTATTGTAAACTGTTGGTTAATTTCAAACCAATAAATTCAACTTTAGTGACAAGTAAACAAAATTGGAAAGGACTATCTCAAAATAAGGTCATCTAAATTGGAGTTTATTTTTTTTAGCTTGTAAATGTTATCAGTAATAAGTTTTATACAATTCTATAATTCTACCTGAAGCCTAGTCGTACGGAAAAAATACAAGTTATTGGGGCTCCTGTATTACATTACTCGGTACAAGATTATTTGTAACTCGGTAAAAACTTCAAATCATATGGAAATTAGTTATTAGATTCTGAAGGTTAAACTGTAACTGATTTATTGTATAATTACCCAATTGTCGTTAATTTGGAAGTAACTATGTTGTTTGGTTATATTTAGTTGAAAATGATTATTTTGTGAAAAAATTAAAATTTTTGAATTATAGAAATTAAATATGAATAACTACAAATTTTATGGTACTTCCGTATTTTCTGCAGGACCCTTATGTGGTGCCGTGAGTGATGGGAAATGGAACTACGTGGAGTTTTCTCTGCCTCGGGATCCCGTTTAAGGTTGTTTATTTCCCAACCGGATTGGGTAAAGTTGGTTGGTTGGTTCGTTATATTTCTGTTTAAAATTTTTAATAAAATGAATACTTCCTTTGAGGAGGAACCAAAAACACTTCAAATAACTTACCCAATCCACTTAGTTCCATTTACCGCTACTCACGGCGCTACGTAAGGGCCCTTCGGAGAATACGTAAGTACGATAAAATTCGTAGTTATTCATATTTCATTTCTATAATAATTCGAAAATTTCAATTTTTTTACAAAATAATCATTTTCAACCAAACAACATAGTTACTTCCAAATTAACGATAATTGGGTAATTATACAATAAATCAGTTACAGTTTAATTTATAAATTCAGAGATTGGTATCCTACAACTATATAATGCATCTTCATATGATCTCAGTAAATTTGGATTAGTCACTTGCGCATCTATTGAGATAAATATGATGAGCCAGTGGCGTACCGAGGGGGGGAGCCACCGGGCCCGTGCCCCCCCCCCCCCAAGTAAATTTGGGCAATTCTTGTTTTGAAAGAGGATTTAGGCAACCAATTTAAACAACATTCGTTGCATTATATGCGAGAAGGAATAAATTTGAATGTAGAACATTAATTATTCGCATATTAAAATCACAGAATTATCATAGGTGTTCGAGACATGAAACAATGTACGCCTAAATACTGGAAGTTTGTTTTCCTGCCATATATTTTTTAATACACGTCGAATCGATCAACAGATCGGCTTTTAAAGGTTCGTTTACACTATGTGAGCACGAACGAAGAATATCTTGTAAATTATGTCATTATGCCATTATGGTATTACCTTTGCTGTGATTCACAAAAGGAGATATCTGGCTTAAAATGGTATAGGTGGCTTATAAACTATTGGTGGCTTAAACTCTGCATTTGAAATTTAGATATATTGAGAGAAATGAAAAAGGCAACAATACTTTCTCTATCTATATATAGAGAAAGTAAAAATTCATATGAAGCAAATGATTTAGTGGAATTTTATTCGATTCTATATGCCGCAATACTTTCCAAAAATTAGCCGATTTGTCTCACAAATGATTACAATATTTGGATGCGATTACATTTTCGTGAAAAGTTCTTACGAAAGACATTTGCAAAATCTAATTTGCTGATGAACATTTTCACGATGCTTTAAGAATTTTTGTGACAAATATTGCTGTTAAAATAACTTATATCCCACAAAATCTGAAGGTTCCCAATGTTCACATTGACATTTAATTCAAAATATGTAATAGCATTGTTTTTCCAATACTACTATTTCTTATTAGTTACTGGCAGGGCTGGACTTTGCATAGGCCAGCTAGGGCCGCCAATTCCAAGAGATCCGCCAGTTACAGAGGCCGCTGCTAGTACTTACATACCTGTGTTAGATAAGGACTTGTAAAAATAACAGTGATCGAGTGAATGGAATTATCATTAATTCTGCCACACTTTCTCTTCACAAAATTCCAAAAGCGTTTCTTTTCTCACACATTCCTTCATGCTTATCTTACTATCCCTTCCCATATTCTGACCGAACGGTGACCATAGGAGGAGGGAGAGGGTCTCGGGTCCCTTACTTTGGTCTTTCTCTTTTCTCCTCACGAATGGGCCAAAGGAAACGACCCCTTTAATAGTTTCCAGATGTAGGAATGTTTCCAAGTCCTTTTTGAAAGAGGGAAACTATTTCCGAGGATTAGTCTCATTTGGTTTCTCTTTGAAACAACATCAATAGTTCAAGTTCGTATGTTTCGTTTAGACTGAACACTGGATAATTCGTTTGAAAATACGCAAAGGTGATTAAGATATTCTTCTGAAATAATTAATTTTCATGGTTTGATTTCAACATTTTACGTTGATCACAAGTGTTTCTCTACAGACGAAGGGAACAGCTTCGGAAGTTCTTGGTTGCCGACAAATTCTTTTCCCCGGATACTTTCCCAAAACGGCCACTTTTTACAGTACCCAATTAGCAGTATTTGGTAAGTAAAGCTAATTATTTTATGATGCGGAATTTTGTTTAATTTTCGTTGTTAATAATAATGTCCTTTAGGAGACTGAAAGCCCTTCCGTAATGTAACTGGATGATTTTGATAAAGTAATTTGAATTAAACTTATAAAAACTTTAATAAAATGTTATCGTAATTTCATTTATTAGAAGAACACATTGAAACAACACTGTTAGTAGAATCACCAGTACTCACATCAGTTTCATCTATATCCTTAACAGAAACTCGGTTTGAAAAGTCAGAATCATGTGGAATTGACTGTAGAGATATTGGTCTGTGGCCAATACCTCTGATTGATAATCAGCTATATAGTCTTCTGTAATCGATAAAGGTCCAAACAAGGAAAGTAACTTTGACTTTCCTTTGAATGAGAGTAATAGGCATTTTTCTGTATGATTGTACACCCGGAAACTTTTAAATGGTGAATTCATCGATCGTCGTTGGCTAGTATGTTCTTAAAAACTTGACTGCGTTTTCTGCTTCTGTTGCAAGTTTTTTCTGAATTTAAAAACAAATTTTCAAATTCTGAATTCAAAGATTGAAAAAATATTTCTATATTGTTTATTTTTATTACATATATTACACGCCAAATTATTTTTTATGTAAATATGGATATCAATTATTTATTATTCTGCCCGCGAATATTTTATGCAACATTACTCTTGAAAAATAAATACTGTAAATTCTTATTTGAAAATATAACTATTATATATTTCAACGGTTAAAATTTGTGCATATTTTCAGTAAGCTGTGTCCAGGTGTCACGTTTCCACGGAATAGCCATTCTTATTCATTGAAAAAAGTGTTAGTCTCATTTGGCCACTACATTTACGAGGTAAAAGTTCACTTAAAATTGTAAAATTAAAAGTTTTAAGTCAATAGCATTAATTTTTTTCATGCTAAGTATTACAATTATAAGAAATAATTTATTCAAAAAATATTTACAGGGGTAATGGATGATGAAAGAAAGTCGGGAATAGGAACGATATTCAAGTACTTGACCAAAAAACCAAAATTGGAAAACAATGCATTAGAAGCATTAATGCAATGCAATCAAAATATATATCCAAACATTCATTATTTATTAAAAATATTTGCAACTCTGCCGGTATCAACTAGCACAGCAGAGAGAACATTTTCAGCGTTTAGAAGAATGAAAACGTACTTGCGTAATTCCATGGGACAGGAAAGACTGAATGGTTTAGGGCTCCCCAACATTTATAGGGAAATGGAATTGCTTCCCAAAGACATTAGATGAATTACAAAAAAAAGACCGAAGATTAGATATAAAATTGTAATTGTGTTACCCAATTAATTTTTATTTTATGTTTTAGTAAACAAAACCTATAAATATTAATTTCATGATATGAAAAATCGAAAGATTTATATTCAAATTTAATGTTAATATACATATTTCTATGAGAAACTGAGAATGTTTGTTCTAAATAACATAAATTTGTAACCAACATTGTTTTTCATTTTATATGTTTTTATGAATGCCTATATGCAGAGGCGGATTTATGCATAGGCACTAGCTGGACCTTGTAATTTTTGACAACTTATTTTTTTATTTGTAAATCAACATATTTTCTTTTGGCTGTAATGGTACAAATGTTGTAATTTTTAAATTAAATATATTTTATCCACAGGATATTAAATGTGTTATTAAAAATATGTATTTTCATACACTAAATCAATGAGTTTCATTCTAAATATACCACTGCCTATGTATATGTTTGTTTGTGAATACATGCATGTTTACATATGAAAATGTAAACATGGAAATGAGTGTTTACCATTGTGGCCCCTCAAACAAAAATCCTGGGTAGGCCTATGTGATAGGCTATAAGGTATTTATTTTAGATAAATACCTTATAGCTCATCATATAAATCCCGTTTGAGGTTGTTTTTTTCCCAACCGGATTGGGTCAAGTTGGTTCGTTATATTTCCGTTTAAAATTTTTAATAAAATGAACACTTCCTTTGAGGAGGAACCAAAAACACTTCAAATAACTTACCCAATCCACTTAGTTCCATTTACCGCTACTCACGGCGCTACGTAAGGGGCCTTCGGAGAATACGTAAGTACCATAAAATTCGTAGTTATTCATATTTCATTTCTATAATAATTCGAAAATTTCAATTTTTTACAAAATAATCATTTTCAACCAAACAACATAGTTACTTCCAAATTAACGATAATTGGGTATATACAATAAATCAGTTACAGTTTAATTTATAAATTCAGAGATTGGTATCCTACAACTATATAATGCATCCTCATATGATCTCAGTAAATTTGGATTAGTCACTTGCGCATCTATTGAGATAAATATGATGACCTATGAGGTATTTATTTTGGAACATTGGTAAAACTGGTGAAATACATCACGGTTGGCTACCCTATATATTACCTAGGGATTTTAGAAGTTGGTTCGCGGGGAATTCCCTTTATTGGTGCAAATTTTGAAGCCGCCATATTGATAGCATTTGAACGCGAGTGATTTGCTGTTAACTCGTCAGGGCAAGTTAGGCCTATATTTGTGAGGTAAGCTCTTAATTAGCGTATGCTTAATTCATAATCTTTATTATAGGTCAGACTGTGAATTCATGGGTAACGGTATAGACTCATTTTCGCATCTTAGGTGGTATTTTGTTGATAATAAGCGAGGTGCCCTTGCTGGACTCCGGTAAGTCTCACGCCCTTGGGCTCTGTCTTTCTTATAAATGCCATTATGATTGTTTTATTATATGTTATATTAATTTAATTACGGGTTTATTTGATAAATTGTGTTAGTAAGCTTTGTGTACTGTAATTATGAGATGCATTGAATCTCCATAGATGTATTGCATCATGTATTACAGCATCTCAGTAAATTTGGATTAGTCACTTGCGCATCTATTGAGATAAATATGATGAGCTATGAGGTATTTATTTTAGAACATTGGTCAAACTGGTGAAATACATCACGGTTGGCTACCCTATATATTACCTAGGGATTTTAGAAATTGGTTCTCGGGGAATTCCCTTTATTGGTGCAAATTCTGTAGCCGCCATATTGATAGCATTTGAACGCGAGTGATTTGCTGTTAACTCGTCAGGGCAAGTTAGGCCTATATTTGTGAGGCAAGCTCTTAATTAGCGTATGCTTAATTCATAATCCTTATTCTAGGTCAGACTGTGAATTCATGGGTAACGGTATAGACTCATTTTCGCATCTTAGGTGGTATTTTGTTGCTAATAAGCGAGGTGTCCTTGCTGGACTCCGGGAAGTTTCCCGCCCTTGGGCTCTGTCTTATAAATGCCATTATGATTGTTTTATTACATGTTGTCATATTAATTTAATTACGGGTTTATTTGATAAATTGTGTTAGTAAGCTTTGTGTACTGTAATTATGAGATGCATTGTATCTCTATAGATGTATTGCATCATGTATTACAGCATTAATTTGAACGCAGTAGGTAACACCACCGAATTTTTTTATTGGTCCTTTTTGAGAGGTGTTTACTATATTTTATCGAAATAATAGTCCGTGTTTGAAGAAGGTAATTGTTGTTTTATGTTGTTTCTATTCTAATTTTCGTTTAATTTAGACGAGTGAGTACGACTTACCTTGGAACATTGATACGGTTTCACCTTATTCGAATATTTGTTTGATCATTAAGGTCAGTGATTTAACCCTTAGATGGTATCTTCACTTTGGCCCACGTAACTGGTATCGTCGTCTAAAATATGATCTGAATTTTTACAATTAAAATTATATTAATTGGGTGCACTAGTGGCTTGTATATTGTGGAGTTAGTATACAGTGTTGAGTATAAATTCTGACCATTTTAGCGTTGCTAATGAATGCCCAAATGAAATAATTTTATTGGACTCTTATCAAAATATCGTCTAATTTGAATAACTTAAACGAATTTATAAATTATAACGGTATGCAGTGAACATGTATCCCATTTTTTAAATGTAAGTTATATTGTTAATATCACTGGGAAGATCCTATGGTGGTAATGTCTCTCTTTTCTTATTCCCTTGATTGGGGAAACAACAAACTTCTTCGGTCTTGCTCTTTGAAGGGGAATTTTCTTTTAAGAAGTGAGGTCCTATTAGCCTTGTTGCATCAGAGTCAATGCACATTGGCTTACCCTTTTTCTTTTCAACTCCAAATCCAATATTTCATCTTTAAGTCTTATTTGTAATAAAAATCGTTTATATTGCCTTTTTGTAATATAAAACGTTTTCACTGTTGATATCATTACACTGAAAAATATGGGCATTTTTTCATCTCATAATCTCACAATAATACCTTCCTCATCTTCTATTTAATTTTCAGAAGAGAGTAAATATACTTAAGAAGTATTACTCACAAGAGAGAGAAAGTACTTGGTAGTAATTTATTTATTTATTTCACGAGGCACTGTTACTTCTGAATTTTCATAATCAAACTCAAAATCTTCCACTTCAACCTCAGAATGTTTCAAAAGATCACAAAATATAGAATTATATTTGTTTCTTGGATCTCTATTTCTTCACCAAAACTTGATTCTTTACATATAACCTGCGGCATATAAATAATAGGTTCTATATCTTCTGAAAAAGTGGACAAGTTTTGGCAAGGTGTCGTTGTTTGTATTGCAGTCTGTTCTTTCTCAGGATCATTGCTTATAGCAGTCATTTCAAATTAAGTTAAATCCTCTTCTGATTGCACCTCGGTGGTTACTTCTGCCGGTAGGTTAGATGTTTTTAGGTCCAATTTCATTTTTGTTCCAGATAAAGCTTCGTAAGGAGTTTGCTTTATTCCATCATGGTATGCACGGTTCTTCATCATCTGAACAAATTTTAAACCTTGAGACCATTTGGTTGATTTGTTCGTGATCAGCCACATAGACTACATATTTTGTGCATCCTGATTTGCCCTTTCTACTGATCCCTGATTCTGAGAATGTCTGGACTTTCCATGAATAATCTTAATCCCGCCCCAAAGACATGTCAGTTCAGTAATGATTTTGTTAACAAATTCTCTTCCATTGTCACTATGTAGTATTAATGGAGCTCCCAAAAGGGTAAATATATCGAATAAATTTTCAGCCACTTCGGAAGCTGTTTTTGTTTTTAAAGGTCAGAATCACAAATTTAGTGAGATGATCTTGATAATTGAGTATAAATTTGTACTCATTATCTGGTTGAGTCTGTAAATCAATCAAATGTACTTGACATCGAGAATTTAATTCATTAACAACAATAGGTTTTACCACTATCCCTTTTTTCTTCTCCTTGGATTTTGGTTGACAAGCTTTGCACAAACTTAAATATAACATAACTGCCTCAACAGTAACAGTATTTATCACCCAATTCTTTCAAAATTCTGTTACGACCACGATCTGATGCTCAGATGAGCATAAGGGATTACATCAAATATTTCCTCTGTTGCAACAAAATATTTAGTGTTACATGCCTTCACTGCCATCAGCAACTGGAGAAATTAACCTCTTTTCCTTTCCTGCTGTTATAATGTCGTAATGTTGTAAACAGGGTTTTGGAATGTTCCTTGAGTTTAGCATTACATCTTTTAGGATTTTTTCATATGAATCTTTATTCATGTAAACATTGTTTTTAATTTTAGCGGTGACGATGGCATCTAAAAGTATATTAAATTTTTCTTTCATTATGGGTATCTGTAAAAATAATATAACATAAACTGGATATAGAAAGAACTTAAAATAGCTTAACAACTCTGACAATTTAATACTGACAGCTTAACAGTACCTTGTATATGCTCTTATAATTACAGGTGCAACGGCATGTTGTCTTAACCTCGAAACTGCAACAGAAAGAATTCTTATAAATGTTTTTATTTTTAGGACTGAAATTGGCATCTAAAAGTTTATTACATTTTTCTTTCATTATAGCTTTCTGTAAAAATAATGTATGTAACGTAAACTGGACATGAAAAAAATATAATTGTTTAATAACACTAACAATTTAATACAGACAGCTTAACACATATGTAAAAGTATGTTATATTTACTGAGCTGGGTGGTAGTTGTTCACATTTACCGGGAAATTTACACATTTACTGGACAATGCACATTTACCGTACTTCTAAACTGCAGCAGTAGTTCGTGACACCACCATGTTGCGGCCTGTGTTGCGACGTTGACCCACATTTACCAGTGTCTCGACGTAAATGTGCACATTTCCCCAATCCAATTGGCATAAGTATATTATAATTACATTTACCTAACTTGGAGGTAAATGTGCACATGAACCGGGAAATGAACATATTTACCGGACTATGCACATTTACTGTGACAGAACGCGTCAGGAAATTTTTTAAACCCTTGGCATGTAAAAGAAAAAAATGCTTCTAGATCAGAAAGTTTTCATTCTTTTTCGTCCAAACTTTCACAAATTATTCATTGGAATAGAAATAAAAAAACAAATATGTATCTTCCAAAATTTTAATGCTTAAAACTTGGTGCTTTCTCGATATTTGAGAGCATCATGGGTAGTTCTTCAGCAGTGGCTTTGCAGGCCATCACAATTGCTGAGATCTCTTGGTTGAAGTCAGAACTCAGGTCATGGTACTCCCAAGAGGTCTTCCCCGCCCCATTATCTGGGCCTCCTCCATTCAGAATCATGCTATTCTTTACTCTTGCTGGATTGGTTAAACATTGATGACAGTTTCAGGCAATGTGTGAGTGATGTGGGTTTTTCCACGCTCTATACCCGTAGTAAAAAAACTGGCTGTCCTTGCCTCAAAATCAGTGCAGTGCACAGTGGGCTAAAATTAAAAAAAGCTGGCCAAAAGTCATTTTTTCAAACATCATAACTAATACTGAAAATGGTCCATGTGGGAAACTAGAAGTCCACTCTATCATTTAACACATGTTTAATCTTTCTGCCTGATCTAGATCTTCGGTCTTCAACATTGAGTATTTTTTCTTGGTCTTGAAAAGATTTTTTTGTCCTAGCAATTTTCTCAAGTTTCAGAGCGTGTTTAAAGTATATGTGATCCAGTTGTAATAAAAATATTCTTTTATCTGATAGCTGAAAGTGTCTAGTTTATGACTTGCATAAAAGTTTTTATTTTTTTGTGATATTGACCTGATTGCCCTTTTAAAAAATTGTTTCACGTGGCAATGCAAACTTTTAAAAAAATCGAAAGACCGAAAATTACCGTTCGAGTTTTAAAAACTGCTCGGGCTTGTCCTGACTGCGAGCTTAGGCTCTATTGTTTCGTTAGTTCATATACATTGAGGTTCTGAAATACGATTTTGCGCTATTTAATGATATTCCTCGACTAGGTGAAGACTACAACTGTCGGACCAAGGTGTGAATGACAGCCAGGAGGCGAACAGCAACTGGGGGTTGATATGGGGGGCCAAAGGGGGAAGGGGACCTAAGAAGTTGTATTTTGAGAGGCCTCACTCTTTATTGCACTACCTTTTGGATGTCCACGTGCCTATGAAAGTGGCAGGTCGTAAAAAAAGGTTCATCCTTGCTGGGGGTGGTCACAGTGTGAAAAAATGTAAACACATTTTCTCCTTGGAGGGCACGCCTTCTTTAGCTGGGAGATGGTCGAAAGCCAAAGAAGATCAGTAAAGCTTGGAAGTCTGCAAAATCTACTGCGCGCATAAAAATCTACCGCGAAGATGAGGCGCTCTCTTTGTTCATTGAAGCTAAACTGTCTAAGGCACAATATGTCTTGATCTGAAGTCAGGCCAAGGAGAGGAATGCAACAATAGGTGCTACCCACAAAAAAGATTGATGAGTGTGTCTGAAACTTATGCAGAAGTAAAACTCCAGGCATTACTCAACCACACTGCAGAGAGACTGGTTACAATGCAGGATCATGTTTTACGTACTTCAACCTTCTGTGATCAGAATGAACCTAATTTAATTGTTTTTGAAGTGGGGATTTGATGGTATCAGTGGGCAATGTTTACAAACAAATTTTCGAATGCTGTTTTTAGTGACAGCGACCTGTTTGTGACTTCACTCGTTCCTCTGCAGCTGAATTATGAAGGTACATGCGAAAAATCCGTGGTTTGGCAGAATTCCAGACCTTCGACTCGGTTTTGTCATCCTATTCGCTTTCAATGCAAGAAAGAGTCAGCTACTCTCATAAAAGAAGAGAATAACTATGTGGAGGAGCAAATAAACTCCCTAGAACCCTCAACTGCCTCAACTAGTGCCGGGAAAAAGATAATGATAAGTCAAATTGTTTCACAATGGTAGATGGAAAAGTGTGCAGTACAGTGACAGGAAAATTGGGACAAAAAAGTTACATATGTGGTGTACTTCCAAAGGGGATGAACGATATTGATAATGTATCTAAACGTGATGTAGACGAATCAACTTTCACTTCTGGACTGTCCAATCTTCATGCATGGATAAGATTTTTCGAATGTCGCCTCTATGTATCCTATCGTCTTGACTTCAAGAAATGGCAAGTTCGAGGAAAGATGGACAAAGACAGTTTTTTAGAAAAGTAGAAAGCCATCCAGGAAAAATTCGCGACGGAAATTGGATTATTGGTGGATATTCTGAAACCAGGAGGAAGTGGGATGACAAATGACGGAAACACAGAACGTTGTTTCTTTCAGAACCCTTCATCGACTTCATTAATCACTGGAATTGATGAGGGAGTCATTGTTCATTTCTCCATCATTCTACAAACTCTCTCCAGTGAATATGAAATTAATGCAAACGCTTTTGAGAAATACGCACTTAAAACAGCAAAACTTTTTGTGTAGCTTTACCCCTGGTACTACATGCCGGCGTCAGTCCACAAAATATTAATCCATGGCTCAAGCATTATATCAGCAGCGAATCTTCTCATTGGTCAACTATCTGAGGAGGCCCAGGAAGCTCGCCATAAGGATTTGAAAAGCTACAGAGAGCATTATGCAAGGAAGTGCTCTCGGTAAGTCGTTATTCCTTTTAACATTCTAATTCTCTATAAAAAGACATTAAATTCATTAATAAGCTTAAATATTTTTAAATGGATTGTTTTTAACAGCCTAGACATTCTAATAATCATATTCCTCTGTTTGTCATTGCATTCCCCAGACTATCCACAACTTCAACGGCTGCTCGTATCATCCGATCGGATTATTTCATCCCTTAGATGCTTACCAGTTAAGAATAAGAGAACTCTCTTCTCTGACATACTATCACTTCTATGGTCCCCGGAAAAGGATGAGGGACAACTTGAATGCCTGTCTTCAGAAACCGAGGATGATACGAGTAGTAACTGAAAAATATTAAAATTTATTAAATTTTTTATTCCAAATATTTTTTTAAATAATTATTTTTTTCAGTCATCCATAACATTATTACTTTATTTCAGTGTTATAGTGTTGCTTTGGACCATTTAAAAAGGTATTTTGAGTTTTGGCCAGCTGTTTTCAATTTTAGCCCACTGTGCAGTGTGGGGATTCCAGGCCCTCCTCTAAACTTTATTTGTATGGAATTGCTGGCTAATCAAACTCTTGGATTATTATAGCCATTACTCCTTCCACACCGAACACACACAAGGGAGGAGGAAAACCCAATGCCGGCATTAGCCTACTCTTTACAAAGAGCAACAAGGGGCCCAACTGCTTAACGTCCCTTCCGAAGGACAGAACGCTGAATTTGCATGATCTCCTCAAACCACACAAACAGGAGGCCAGGTCACCTCAGAAAAAATCCTACTTGTGCAGGATTTTGAAAATTTCATTAATGGTTTTCGTTTCGTTATTCAAAAATCATTTCATTATTTTATTTCGTAACGTTGTGCGTTATGTTTTCCATCACTGATAAATATCATATTTCATTTAACCCTAAATTCCTTCGCATTGAACTGAAAGGCCATGATCTGAATGCCTTAGAGCATTTAGACAATTAACTGTAATGGTTCTTTTATTTTAAATGAATTTTTTTCACAATCATCCTCCTCTGTTAAGTTTACCAAAAGATTTTATGTATATTTACTTTGTAACTTGGTCATTCTTTCACCCTTCACTTACAATCTGTTTAACCCCTCCTCTTCCCTCACTTTCCTTCACCATATTTATGGAACTGTTTGTTATATTTTGTCACCTGATGATGCTTTAATTGTAGCAAAACCAGTAGTATTACATTAAAATTGTGGAAGATACATAGTTGGTTTTTAGTGCCTTTCATCATAGTTGAAAAGAACTATTATGTTCGTGATGTCCATCCATCTGTATGCATATATCAGCGAAGAATTGGTTGAACCGATTTCAACCGAATTTGGTACATTGAATCCTCATATAAATACAGGACCAAAATGATATATTTCAACTGGATCAACTCAGTAAGGGATGCCACAATACAAATAAAAAGAATTTCTTTTTACATGTATTTTTGTTGAACTGGCCGCATCAATTTTAACCAAATAATATTTATGATGTACACGTATATACAAAACCATAATAGAATATTTGGACAGTATCAACCAAACGGGTGCCACTATTACAAATTTAACTCTCAGTAATTTTGATTTGGAAGGAATTGACTGAATGGATTTCAACTAAATTTTGTATACCTATAAGATTTGTGCAACATACCATAATTAAATCAAGATGTTTAAAGTAGAGCTAAAGAGCAGGGCTATCACTATAATAAAACAAATAAAAATAAAATTTTTAAGTCAATAACTTTTATAAAGGGCACAAATATTTCTAATATTTCACTTTTAATATGTGAATAAAGCATTCTTGTCAAATTTAGAGTTTCTATTTCGATTCTTTATTGATTTTATAGAGCTTGATCAACAAATATATATATTTATGTATATTATTTATATTATATATATATATATATATATATATATATATATATATATATATATATATATATATATAGGGTTATTCGCGCCTTACCCAATGACACTCCTGCCCCCCTTCTCCGACGCTGGGAACTTGCACACATACATCTTCTTGACTCTTTCTCTCCGCCTGGCCTCAACCTCCGCTAACCCTATTAGCCCCCTTACAATGTCTCCTTGTTACTTTGTAACTATTCGCACTCTACCTCATCACACTCCCTCCTTATTGGCTATCCACCCTTCCTACTCCCCGTCTCCTCCGATCATCAACCTCCCCACATCACCCTGTCATTCCCCGCTCAGTGTGTCACTCTCATTTACTCTACTGCTGAAGAAGGGCATAGGCCCGATAAGCTTGCGTTTTTTTTGTTTTTGTGTTTGTGTGTTCAACGTGTCTCTTCGACGCCCCCAGCAGCCTGCCAACTTGGTCTCCGACTTGGTAAGTGTCTGCTGGGCTTCCTTCAACACCTTGTTGGCACCCTCATCACTACCTTTTCATTTCCTTAAGTCTATATATACATATATATACACACACATATATATACACACCCTCATCACTACCTTTTCTTTTCCTAAAGTTAATATATATACCGTCCTTTTTTCTCCTTATTTGTCTATATCTTTACGTTTCTCTCCTGTCGTCTTTTCCTCTTATCTTTCTCATCCACCATGGAACTGACCCGTCTCCATTATCATCTCCACAGACATTTCCCTCAACTGCCAGATTGAATTCCTCAACTTCTGCCTTGCACTTGGACTCACTCCCAAATGCCTCACTATCAGAATTCCTCTTTCAGGCCTTCCTCCCCCTATCCGTGCTTCCTTAGCATTCGCGTATCACCTCGCCTCAATCCACATTATCCGTTCCAACATACACCATTATATCACCCTCTCTAACACCCACTTCGCTAATTTTAAATCTCTCGTTCTTCATCTTCGTCATTCTTCACATTCCATATCCGACCTTCATGCCTCTTTCCATCAAGCGGCCTATGATATCACTGCACATTGCAACAGACTTCTCCATAAACTCTCTCTGCTTTGCGTCCGGCACCTCAAACTTGGTCTTCCCCTTCCATTCATATCAGCTGGTGAGGTCAACAAACCATCTCTTTCTCCGCCACTTCGGCCAAACTCCCTGCCTTGCGGACCTCCTGGGATTCCCAATGCCACCATCACTCTATATCCTGAAAAAGACCCACACTTTCCTAACCTGCAAACCTTTGAAGTGCTCCAATTTTTTGCACACTCCTGCCAACACCTCTTCATCTTGCCAACCAGATGAAGTCATGAACCTTTCCTCCCACGTACTTACCCCAGCCGAGAATGAACTATCACATGGCCTTTCTTTTTGTCCCACCACCAAATTTGATCATTTTTGCCTCCTTGCCGATGTCCAGTCCTTTGCCTGCTCACTACGTCTAAAAACACCTTCCCAAAGAAGACTCTCTTACCTCTGCCAACCCAAATTTCCGGCCTTCCACCTACCTTTTCCATCTTCAAACCTTCTTCCCAATACATTCCACCTTCCCTACACCCTGTTGAACAATACCTCAATTATACCCTTTTCAGAATCTCCCAACCAAACTTTTCCGATCTTATCGACCATACAGACAATCTTACCAGATGTGAAAGGCATGTGATTTCTACACTTAAACATATTGACAATATCGTCATCCTCCCTGCCGACAAGGGCATCATCACGGTTGTGATGGATCGCGCCAAATACAACGAGGAAGCCGAGCACCAACTTTCTGACAAAACCTTTTACCATCACCTCACTTCCAACCCCACAGACCACCACTCCTACCAAATTTCATCCTATCTTCATTCCTCAGGAAAACAGGAAGGCCTTCCTGATTCCGCCATTGCTCTAATGATCCCCAACAAACTCTGCACACCCACATTCTACCTTCTCCCTAAAATCCATAAACCCAACATCCCTGGTCGCCCCATTGTTGCCAGCTTTAATTCCTCTACAGAACGCATCTCTGCCTTCGTTGACTCCCACCTACAACCCCTCATTCGTCAATTCCCTTCCTTCATCCAAGACACTAACCACTTTCTCAAACGCCTCAAACACCTCCCTCTCCCACCCAATACCATTTTGGCCACTATCAATGTCCTTTCCCTCTACACAAACATCCCCCACAATGATGGACTCTCTGCCCTTAGTAAACTCCTGGACTCAAGACCGTCCTCCCATTTCTTATTAGACTTGGCAGAAATGGTGCTCGAAATGAACAACTTCTACTTCGGTGGGCATCACTACCTTCAAAATAAAAGTGTCAAATTATCATGGTTTTTACTATTACTAATATATAGTTCTTCAAGCATAATTATTTCTAGGGCAATATTAGCTCGTTCATTGATGGAATGGAAGAAATTAATAGTTACCTCATTGGCACCAAAACATCTACATCTGAGGACATTGATCAACGAAAGACAAGAATAAGATATTTTAGACAAAATATGATGACAGAGAAATGGAAGAGGAAAGATTTTAAAGATGTGAATAACTGCTTTCAAAGAATAATGAGGACGAATTTTATTTAAATGACAATACAATATTACATTCCTTCCTGTCACATTGCTGGGTTTTTGAACTAGTTGGTTTTTGAGTTGGTTGTTTTCATGTGCAACCTAGTAAAATTGTGTTGTGAACTATCTTTAAAATGGAAAAATTCCTCAACGATATGGATCACTGATCATTATATGGAATGAAGAAAATGCATATTTTATCAGTTTAAAAATGTTACCAAGTGTTGAAAGACGCAAGTTGTGTATTTGTTACATCTGGGTTAATTTATGTTGCTCTTTGTTTTCATTTGCAATCTGCTGTAATTGTGTTGTTAATTATCTCCAAAATGGAATAAGTGAGGGAAGAATTGCAGAACAAATTACAGAAGGTGCTTTTTTTCCTTGTTTAAGAATTATGACGTCGTCATAAGATCACATCTTTGTTTGAGATCGATGGCCTCAGTTTATAGTCTGCAAATTCCCTTTGAAAACATGTCACTGCCATGTAATAATATGTTTCCCATTTAAAAGCAGGGACTCATTGCTATGGCAGTTGATATTTCCCATTGAAGAATACTGGAAAATTATCCCTCTTTTTTGGATTAAAAATAATAGTTCACTCTCATTAGACACAGATTTGGATTCTGTTTATGAAAAATGTAAAACTCTGTCTTTTAGCTATGAGAAATTTGTCTTCTCCAAGTTGTAGAAATCCAAAGATCTTGCGCAAAGAGACGGTTGAATGGACAGACAAACTGAATATATATGCAATTTTTGTTTCAATAAAGCATTAAAAAGTTAATCAGTGATGAGTCTATGTTCTTTGTATGGAATAAAGAAAATTTATATTTTATCATTTTAAAAATGACTATTGTTGACAGCTGAAAGGTGTGAGGTTCGTCTTTAGTTATTTAATATGTTGATTTTTGGTTTCATGTGCAACTTGCTATAGTTCTGATGTTAATAATCTTCAAAATGCGAAAATTTCATCTATGATGAGCGTATGCTGTATGTATGGAAATACATGAAAATTTATATTTCATCAGTTTAAAAACAGTACCTATGTTGTAAGCTACAAGGTTTTGTTTGTTTCATCTGGAGTTATGGTGATAAACTCCAAAATGGAAAAAATCCTCAATGATGGATCACTGGTCTTTCTATGGAAACGGGTGAATGTGAATTTTATCTGTTTAAAAATGTTACACAAGTTGTAAGGTACAAGGTGTGTATTTGTTTGATCTGGAGTTATGTTGAGTATTGTTTTTATGCACCTGACATAATTGAGTATTTAAGTATCCCAGAGAATGAAAAAAGTTAATATACGATTAGTCTATGCTGTTTGTATGTAAACAAGAAAGTTTATATTTTATCAAGTTAAAATGAAATTCTCTTGAAAGCTGTGAGGTGTACGTTTGCTTTATTTATGATGATTTTTGTTTTAATGTGCCACCTGCTATAATTGTGTTGTTAACCATGTTCAAAATGAAAAAACTTCATTTATGGTGAGTGTATGCTCTTTGTGTGGTGACAAGTAAATCTATATTATATCATGTTAAAAATGAGACTCGTGTTGAAAGCTGCATTGTGTATGTTAGTCTCATCTGTAGTTATTTATGTTGATTTTTGTTTAAATGTGCATCCCTTTACAATTGTGTTGTTAATTATCTTCAAAATGGAAAAAATCCTTAATGATGGATCACTGGTCTTTCTATGGAAGCAGGAGAATGTGAATTTTATCTGTTTAAAAATGTTACACAAGTTGTAAGGTACAAGGTGTGTATTTGTTTGATTTAGAGTTATTTATGTTGAGTATTGCTTTTATGTTCAACCTGAGAATTGGGTATTTAAGTATCCCTCAAAATGGAAAAAGTTAATCTATAATTAGTCTGTGCTGTTTGCGTGTAAACAAGAAAGTTTATATTTTATCAAGTTAAAGTGAAATTTTTGTTGAAAGCTGTGAGGTGTATGTTTGTTTTATCTGGAGTTATTCATGCTAATTTTTATTTTCATGTGCTGCCTGTTACAATCATGTTAAAAATTTTCATCTACTGTGTCTATGCACTTTATGTGGTAACAAGGAAATTTATATTTTATTATGTGAGAAATGAAACTCATGTTGAAAGCTGCAAAGTGCATGTTTGTGTCATCTATAGTTATTTATGCTTTTTGTTTTCTTGTGCAAACTGCTATTATTGTTTTCACTCATCAGTATGGAAAAATTCCTCAATGAGGGATCACTGATATTTATCTGAAAACATGAAAATGTGTATTTTATCAGTTTAATAACATTAATCATGTTGAAAGCTGCACTGTGTAGGTTTGTTTTTTTGGTGTTGTTTTTGTTTATTGTTGTTGTAATGTGCCTCCTGCTGTAATTGTGTTGTTAACTATCTTCCAAAATGGAAAAAGTTAATCTATAATTGGTGTATGTTCTTTGCATATAAACAAGAAAATTTGTATTTTATCATTTTAAAAATGAAACTCGTGTTGAAATCTGTGAAGGTCATGTTTGTTTCATCATAGATATTATGTGGATTATGTGTTGTTAATTATATCCAAATTGTAAAATTTACATCTATGATGAGTCTTTGCTCTTTGTATGGAAATACATTAAGATTTGTATGTAACACTTTAGAAACGTTACTTATGTTGAAAGCAACAAGGTGATTATTTCATTTGCAGTTATTTATGGTGATATTTGTTTGAATGCTCAACCATCTATAATTATGTTATTAACTTTCCAAAATGGAAAAAGGTAATCTATGATGAGTTGATGCTCATTTTATAGAAATAAAATTTGTTTTTATCAGTTTTGGAATGTTACGTTGAAATCTATGAGGTTCATGTTTGTTTCATCTTGGTTATTTATGTAGATTGTGTTTTATTAATGTGCAACCTGCTATTATTGTGTTGGGAATATTTTTGAAGCTAGAAAAAATTCTGCTATTACTGGGATCAAACCTGGCTTTTCCACTTGTCAGGTGATTATTCTCCCACTGAACTATCACAGCAGATCAATTCTCCCCTTTCTGAATGCAGATGTTTCCTTGGTTGGGGCCAAGCTAGTATCAAGCAGCCCCAACGGATTTCCTCAAAGAGATATATCTATGGAAACTCCTCCCTCTCAAATGGTGAAATTGCAAAGCTAGAAATTGATGGAATAAAGTTATCTGAAGTTCCTATGAAGACAGGCATATGCTGTAATGTTGAGAATATTTTTGAAATGAGAAAAAAATTGCAATAACGGGGAATTGAATCCGGGTTTTCCACTTACTGGGAGGTTATTCTACAAGTTCAGTAATTGTTATCGTGTTAATAATGGAACTCATGTTGAAAGCTGCAATGTATATGTTAATAATATGTACAAAAATCAACAAATAACTACCGATGAGACATCTGTAGTTATTTATGTTGATTTTTGTTTATGTGTATCCTATTATAATTTTGTTTTTAATTATCTTCTAAATGGAAGAAATCCTCGATGATGGATCACTGGTCTTTTTATGGAAACAGGAAAATGTGCATTTTATCAGTTTAAAAATGTTACCCATGAAAGGTACAAGATGTGTATCTGTTTGATCTGGAGTTATGTTGAGTATTGTTTTTGTGTACCTGACATAATTGAGTATTTAAGTATCCCAGAGAATGAAAAAAGTTAATCTATGATTTGTCTATGCTGTTTGTGTGTAAACAAGAAAGGTTATATTTTATCAAGTTAAAATTAAATTCATGTTAAAAGCTGTGAGGTGTATGTTTGTGTGTGTGTATTTGGATTTCTCAAAAGCTTTTGATCATGTAAATCATAAACATTTGCTCGCATAAACCTTATATGATAGATTCCTCTGTTAATCAAAAGTTTGTCATTGTGTTAAAATTTGTCTGTAAAGGTGTTTAAATTTATTGTCACAACAGGAGTTAATGCTTTCAGCTATTTTTTGTGAAATATTATTTGCACTTTGATTTTTATAACCTTGGTCAAATGAATATGTATGAATTATTTGTTTTGAATTAGATCATGTGAATGGAATGTTTTGGTCTTTCAGTGGTTTATTTATTTTGGCCTGTGAAATTTGTCACCTCAAACTAGAGATATATAAGTTTAAAAAAGCTTACTCTTACTAGGTTGAACATCTTATGACATCTCATTTTCTGTTTTATTTCTGCTGGGTGTTTGGTATTAGTTTTAGAGTTAAATTTGGCTGTAGAACATTCATGAAACCGCTATAACTGGTTGTTAGCCTACAAATAGCTTTGGCTAGTATAGTTTTCAATAAATAGTTTTGACTGCACATTTCCTGGATTTAATTATTGAACAATTGAATCCATTAGTGAAAAAAATGCAGTGCAAGAGTCCAAGCTATATCATCACAGAAAGGAAAGTTGGGAATCAATCCTGAATTCACTATTTATGAATTTGATCTTGTTTTCGAATATATTAAAATTGATATTGATATGAATTTTTTTGTGGTCAATTTTGTTTATGGTGATAATGATAGTTGGTGTGTGTGAAAGAGGTCGTTGGCTTTTTTTGATATTATTTTTTAATGTTTTGCATTAATTTTTTATCACTCTGTAATTTAGTTTGTATATTAAATATGATTTTCATGTTATTCTGTTCTTCACATTTTTCTGTTAGAAGTGGTAATTTCAAACTAGAAGTTTGAAAAATTCATTTGGGTTGAATATCAATCATTGAAGATCTGTGAGGGCTTACATAATTTTTGGATCATTTGTCCTTATCTGAGGAATTTTTGGTGTTATCAGGTCCTGGAAGGATTATTCAAAATTCCATTTCACATTCTTTTAGCGAGAAAAGGGTAGTTGGCATTGAGTATTTGGTTTCACTTCAGTCACTCCTTTAACAAGATTTTTAAATGGGAATGCTGGATCTGTATGATATTGTTTTACCTTTTGGCCTTTTCTTTATTGTGATGATTGTCTATTGTTGGATATATGTTTCCAATTATAAAAACCATCTGCCATGCCTTGCCATTCTGTTGACTGAGACCATGCATACTGTGGTCCCTCTAGACGGTAGATATAATTTACTGGGTATGCTACATGGGGAGGGAAGGCTAACTTAGTCCCTTCTTCTCACTCACTTTGTAGATATAAGAACTTAAACATCATTTCCTTTGGAGTTTGAAGGTTCAGCGAGGGGAGGCTAACACAGTCCCTTCTTCTCACTCGCCTTGAAATTGTTTGCCTTTGAGTTTGAAGGATCAGCGAGGGGAGGCTAACACAGTCCCTTCTTCTCACTCGCTTTGAAATTGTTTGCCTTAGAGTGTGAAGGTTCAGCAAGGGGAGGCTAACAGAGTCCCTTCTTCTCACTTGCTTTGAAATTGTTTGCCTTAAGAGTTTGAGGGATCAGCGAGGGGAGGCTAACACAGTTCCTTCTTCTCACTCGCTTTGAAATTGTTTGCCTTAAGAGTTTGAGGGATCAGCGAGGGGAGGCTAACACAGTCCCTTCTTCTCACTCGCTTTGAAATTGTTTGCCTTAAGAGTTTGAGGGATCAGCGAGGGGAGGCTAACACAGTTCCTTCTTCTCACTCGCTTTGAAATTGTTTGCCTTAAGAGTTTGAAGGTTCAGCTAGGGGAGGCTAACACAGTCCCTTCTTCTCACTTACTTCTTAACCGTCACACCACAGAAATAAAAAAATATCATAGACCGTGGAAATGGGTCAAAATTGACCCAACATTTAAATGACTATTATTATTAGCAATTTTACTGTCAATAAATGCATTGGATCAGGTTTCTGGACTTCAAAATTGGGTTAAATAATGTGAATTACTGCTGATAAAGTGAAATTATAATTTAAAAATGTTTAATCGGCAATTAAAAAATTTTCATAAAACAATAGAGCTCGAACTAGTACTCAGAAAATTACAAAATATTTCGGTCCTTCTTGGAACATCAATTACACATAGGAAAACATTTTTAAAATCATTTTCGTAAAAGAAATAGAGCTCTAGCTGGCATGTAGAAAATTTCAAAATATTTCAGTCCATCTTTGAAATCCGATTACGCATAAGAGAACATATTTTGAAAATTTGCATAAAAGAAATATAGCCCTTACTACTACATCAATTACACATAAGAAAAAATATTTTAAGAATCATTTTCATAAAAGAAATAGAGCCCTGTCGGCTACTCATATAATTACAAATTATTTAGTCCTTTTGCGAACAATAATTATGCACTGCAATGGTTTCCTTGCAGGA
The DNA here is from genome assembly GCA_028673005.1 of Tanypteryx hageni. NCBI lineage: Eukaryota > Metazoa > Arthropoda > Insecta > Odonata > Petaluridae > Tanypteryx > Tanypteryx hageni. The sequence goes on along the minus strand of CM054114.1, from coordinate 40,486,571 downwards.
ATGTCCTTTGCATATAAATCTGTTAAAGTACTACACTTCGTTGAATGCTTAGTCTTTTCTGATGCATAAGAAACATTGACCTCTTTTTGTTTGTCTGCTTGGGTTTCGAACTATTTCACATTTCTGTACTTTTCGGCCTGTTGCTTCAGTTGCACGAATTATGTTTGGTACCCTCAGCCTCCAGATCCAATATTTAAAGCTCTTCTCTCGATATTTGGTTTTATCAACTGCATTCCTAACTCTTCCAAAAATATTTTTCTCCTTTCCTGGATGTTTGCTTCCCTTTTCCAGTTGTTACATTTTGTGCACCACACCACAAATGCATTATATGCAGCAATATCTGTAAAGTTCATGAACAACACTGTAGGCCAACGTCTAGTTGCTCTCCTGCACGTATATTCCCTTATGATTTTATCCAGCTTATCTATACCACTTTTAGTTTTGTTGTAATACATTATTATCTCTGGTTTATAGTCATTTTCATTTCCAGAAGTACTATGCTCTCTATGCATACTGGAGAGTAGGACTACACTTTTCTTTGGCTTTGGCACATTTTTTCTGTAAAAAGAAATTGTGAAGAAAAAGCACTTCTCTTTGAAACTTCAAGAAATGACTTAGGCAAATCTTTCCTGTTTTTTCTCATTGTACCAACTAATGTCATGTTTTTCTTCAATAAGTCCTCTGCAAGAGATATGTTGGTGAAAAAGTTATCTGTGGTGTTATTTCTGCTGGAAGTTTTCCAAAAATCACACAATTGCTTCACACTACCCATGGACCTTGGTTTTTTCAGGCACATCACCAGTTTGGCCTAAGTAGATATCAAAGTTACAAAAATAATATGTTTGAGCATCACACAGAGCCCATATTTTTATCTCATACTTTCCTGGCTTGCTTGGCATGTACACTTTGAAACTGCAGCGTCCCCGGAAAGTCACAACCTGCTCATCAACAGTACCTTCCTCTGAAGCTTTGAAAGAATTTCTACAATTTTTGGGAAATTTATCTGAAATCTCTCGCAGAGGGGCAAGGTTATCTTTCTCTTTTCTTTCTGATCTAGATGTCAGGTCATCTAATTGCAGGAACCGCAAAATATCACGAAATCTGTCTCGACTCATTGCTGCAGTATAAACAGATCTTGAGAAAGCATCATTTCTGTGCCATAAGTTGTCCATGTCTTCCCTTGATTCTCTAAACCTCCCAATCAAAAGTAATATACCAATAAAAGCCCTGATTTCGTCTGAATTCACTTCTATCCACTGAATACTACTTTCACAACCTTGGTCATTTACTGTATTACAAATTAAATTGGCTTTCTGATTCGTGTATAATCTCCATATCTGTTCAAACCTGTCTCGACTCATTATTTTTCCAAAAATGGCAGTCTCAATGAAAGGATCAGTGCTCCAGTACTCTTTTAGGGTATCTTTCCTTACTTGGCCCATAAGGATTATTCTAGAAAGGAACTTTTTCATTTCAGGAATTGTAATGTTCGACCACTTTTTTGATTTAGGGGAATATTTTTATTTATCTATATTTTGACTGTTATATAGGTTAGATTCATAACAGGATTTTGAACAAGTCACCACCAAAAAAAAGTTTTACAACATAGGAGAGGCTTTCACAGTTTTCTGGTAAATGTTTTACCCCAGGCAAATATAAAAGTTCCTCCGAATTTATTTCCATATCGTTTTTTCTCCAAACGGTATCACCCGCGCTAGCTAAATTTTCCTCAACTTCACTTATTTCAGATTCACTATCACTAATTACACGAGGAGCTTTTCTTTTTCTCACCGAATAAAACACTATCATCACTTTCTTTCTCACTACCGTAAATTTCTTCATTGTCCTCACTCGGTACATCTGACAAATCGTCTGTATATAAATCACCCAAAGTTCCGTCATCGTATATCTCTCCAGGTCCCGCCATGGGTAGTGAATGGAAAGTAAATTTATAAGAAAAATTAATACCTATTATTGTATAAGATAATTGTACCACAATTTTTAGATGTACTTGTCTTCACTACGGCATATGATATAAAGTGACACGATAACACCGCACACACAAAACATCTGAACGCTGAGCCAGCTATTCTAAAACTAATAATTTCTGCTGATCCATCTCTTCTTCTCACTATTGTTGACAAACTCCTGAGACTGAAGCTATAAATGACTCAATGTGCTTTCTATGTCATAGAAGAATAAACAGACAAACAACAAGTAAACAAGATTAAAAAATGCAAGGAGTGCATTTTTGTCCCAAAGCTGCAGCTCGAAATGTTAGGCGAAATGAAAATAATTTATTATGGCTTAATGGATATGAGAAATTCTACAAAAATCTTTTGTTAAATGCATACAACCTTTATAATTTAATATGGTTGGAAAAAAACAAAATATCGGAGTTAAAAAAGACAAAGGATAAAAGAAATGACATGAACGAAAAAACGAAGATTTCCATGCCCTGTACGCTACCGTTGGCACGAAAAAACTGAAATCTCCATGACCCTTACGCAACTTGTCAAGTAATTTTTTATAATTCTAAGTTTTGAAAACGAGCGTTCTGTAGAAGCAACTGTAACAGGTGTAGTGAGTATTATTCTTAAAGATATTGTTAAATTTGGGTAAATTTCACTAACAAGGGGACTACGCCACATTTGGATAACCGATCTTGCTATCCTTTTGCAAGCGCTTAGAAACCGATGCATAATAGAAAGTGTGCAAGTAATACGACCCGCCTCTCAAGCATTTTGGAGAAAAAACGTAATTTCAATGTGAGAAGCAGTTAAAACATTATTCCCGCTTCCAATTAATGTTGTAGCGATTAGCCTAATTCAGGGGTCCCCAACCTTTTTGTAACCTAGAGCACATTCTAAAATACTGGTGGGGCGGCGGGCGCCATCTACTTTTTCAGAGCAAATTTATAGTTGGGTATAGTTAATAATACATATAATACATTTAAAAGAATATTTAATTCTAACTAATTTTAACTGTTTAAACATAAAAAATATTTTTTAAATTCTTATGTAAAATGAATACAAAATTTACAATGTAAACTTTATTACATTATATAAAAAAATTTCATAAAAAATATCAATCTCCAAGTCAGTGTGATCTTTGGCATTGCATTTCATTGACCAGTGCCTCATAATTAGGAGAATATGATGATATTCCTGTCCGTACACAATCATCAAGATGCTCATCAGTGAGTCGAGATCTATATTTTGATTTTATGATATTCATGGTTGAATACAATGATTCGCAAAGATATGTGGAACCGAAAAACGATTTAATTTTGTATGCTGCTCTTTTTAAGAATGGAAACTTTTTTCTGTCCACTAGATTCCAGAAGTTCTCATCTGACATGAGTGATTTTAGCATAATGTCATTCTGAAGATCCAAAATTTCCAGCTCCAGTTCTTCAGTCCTTGCTTGAACAAGCTCTGAAATGTATGCAGCTATTTCTATTATATTTACTTGGCAAATAAAGGTATTGATAAAGAAGAAGACTATTGGCTCGATGATAGTAAACTGCTGAAATCTCTTTTCAAACTGTTCTTTAAGTACTTGAAGATGTTTAACAAATGGTGGCAAGTTAAATTCACTGTCGCCTACCATTTTCTTCATATTTGGAAAATGCACAGGAGATCCCATCTGCAAATGTGATATCCACAAAGCCAGTTTTGCTTTAAATGAGTTTATAGAGCCTATCATTGTAGCAACATGTTTGTCTTTTCCTTGCAGCTCCAAGTTTAAAGAATTCAATTTTTCCATGATGTCTGTGAGAAAACTCAAATCCACCAGCCAGCAAGAGTCAGTTAGTTCATCGAAATTCTCATTGTTTGAGTTAAGATACTTTTTTATTTCTTCAATTAAGCTTAAAAATCTTGTCAGAACTTTACCTTTGCTGAGCCAACGTACTTCAGTATGCAGAATAAGATCAGGTTCTTTATCTTCAATATCTTCTATTAGGGCCTTGAAAAGTCTGTGGTGCAAAGGGGCTGCTCGAATATAGTTGATTATTTTGGTAACTATTTTCATAACATGTCCAAAGGGAAGTATTTTACTGCACAAAGTTTCCTGATGGATAATACAGTGGTAGGACATGAAGTTTGGAAATGAATGATCTTTCTTGCAGAGGGCAATAAATCCATTGTTATTACCAACCATTGCTGGTGCCCCATCAGTGGTTATCGCAGATAGCTTGTGTAAAGGCATATCTATCGACATGGCGTATGTTCTGAAGGTATTATAAATATCCGCACCCGTTGTTCGTCCTTTCATGGGTAATATTTTCAGTAGATCTTCTTTTACAGTGAATTGACTAAATACCATTCTCACCATAACTGCTAACTGTGCTGTGTCTGATACATCTGTTGATTCGTCAAATTGTAAAGAGAACCAGTCACATATTTCCAAGTCATTTTTTAACTGAGTTTGTATGTCCGTTGAAATTTCATGTATTCTTCTTGTGACAGTGTTATTTGACAACTGTAAGTCTTGTATTGCTGACATAACCTCACGTTTCTTAGAAAATCCCTCAAATAAACAATCAGCTGCGGTCAAAAATGCTTCTTTTAACAACACTATCCTGGAATGGCTTTTTCTTTGCGAGCATGTGAGAAATTTGTAAGAAGCAATGGTCGCATTTTTAGATTTTACCTTGTCTAGTAAAAACCAACTGTTGGGCAGACAGGTTTAATTTTAGTTAATTTATTCTTTTCGTTCTTATTTCAGAATTAAGTGGATAATTTGTATTAAAAGTGGGATGAATTGTCAGGAAGTGACGTTCAACATTGTTTCTTTGGCACTGCAATGATACTGTTGCACAACAAACAAAGACATTTATCTTTAAAATTAACGAAACAATACGTTTCCTCCCAGTCAGTGTTGAAATTATATGTTCGTTGTCTTTTACTTGATCCACTCATTTTAGGATTAAAAATCAAAATATTTAAAAAATTGAATACACTCCTGTGACACCTGCAAAAAGGAAAACATTCACCTCCATCAGTATTCCTTGGCCAGTTCACAAATAGGTCCACATCACTCAACCTCAGTCATATTCAGCAAAATACCTTCTCACATAAAATCCATCTCATCTATCCAAAATTTCAAGAATAACCTGAAACAGTATCTACAAAAAAAAGCATTTTACAGCATTGAAGAGTTGATGGAAAGCAGCTGTCATTGTTGTTAAGTCATAGAAGAATCACCGATGTCGGCCACAGTATTTAAACACACGACGCAAAGGTACATAAAAATTATATTCACACAAAAAAGAGACAAAAAAAGGAATATTACAGGGAAATGTTTTAAATATTTAGATGGCACAGCCACCTTCTTCAGTTCAAAGAATGGAGTTGAGGGTATGGGTAGGTGGCATTAATGAGAGATGGAAAAGAGGGGTGGGCCGGGGGAGGGGAAGGTAGAAGTGGTTGTGTTACAATGTAACTTTGTAACATTCGTTGAAATGGCTTTTGTGTGTGGAAGCATGTTTAGGAACTGGCAAGGAGGAGGAAGGGGAGGAGGGATTGCAGGAAGCGCGGTTAATGACGTGGTATGATGACGTTTTTCATTGGCTGCCCGGGAGAGCCATGCGCAAGAACATACCCTTGTATTCATTGTATCATGGTACTAACTATCCCTGCCACTAATAAATGAAACTCTGTCCTCTGTAACTTGGTGGTACTTCATCGTCAACAACTTTTATTGAACCGGCAAACTTTTACAAATACCACAGAAAATTTTCTGTGTTTTTTGTAAATCCCCGCCACTACTCAATTCAGCCGCCTACGTGCGTTGCACTGAAGTTTGTCCACGTTAACTTCGCACAAAAGTTGCGGCTTTCGTTTCGTTGTCGAACAGTGGTGGGCACACACAAATTGGTCGACGGGCGCTATGGTGCCCACGGGCATAGGGTTGGGAACCTCTGGCCTAATTGGTTAAATCCGGGATTCCTATGATGAGGGTCCGGGTTTCGAATCTCACTCGAAACTTTTTTTCTCTCAAGTTTTTGCAATTATTATTTTCATGTTAAATAACTGCAAAGTACATTATTTTTTCAAGGTTTTCGTCTGTTAACCCTTAGTTAGTCACGTAAACAAAGTTCCTTAACTAGTCGTGTGGGGTCTTTTAAAACCCCTAAATTATTTTTGAAATTTAATAATAAAATGTTACGTTATTTTCATTATACTGTAAAGTACATCATTAGGCATTAGGCTTCAAATCATCTGTAATATTACTCTAAAAATCTGCATGTTGGCCATCCTTATGATTTGAGATGTAAGGGAAATAACCCTATGATTCTCCTGGACTGATCAGCATCTCAGAAATTGTGGAAATATGGGGTCAAATGAAAATAGGAAAATTATGTACCCTCGCATAACGCGCATCCTAATTTTTAACTCAAATATTTTGAAAAAAAAGTGCACATTATATGCAGGTATTTACGGTAACTACTTTTTAAAAATAATTGATAATGCTTTAGTTTCTTTGAAGCATAGGTTTGAAATATATTAAGATCACAATGCTAAATTTGGATTTTTATATAATTTTCAGCAACTCAAAATAATGACTGCAACTGATATTCTTAATCATTGTAAAGATTTGCATTTAACACTAGAGACAGATATAGATGGATTAGATTTGTTTGAGGAATTCAAAATGTTGATAACTATTGTTTCTTCCCATTTTACTAGTTTAGAAGCTCTAAAATATATATACAGAAATGGTCTTACAAGGGGACTACGCCACATTCGGATAACCGATCTTGTTCTCCTTTTGCAAGCGTTTAGGAACCGATGCATAATAGAAAGTGTGCAAGTAATACGACCCGCCTCTCAAGCATTTTGGAGAAAAAACATAATTTCAACGAGAGAAGCAGTTAAAACACTATTCCTGCTTCCAATTAATGTTGTAGCGATTAGCGTAATTGGTTAAATTTGGAATTCCTATGATGAGGGTCTGGGTTTCAAATCTCACTCGAAACTTTTTTCTCCCTCAAGTTTTTGCAATTATTATTTTCATGTTAATTAACTGCAAAGTACATTATTTTTTCAAGGTTTTCGTCTGTTAACCCTTAGTTAGTCACGTAAACAAAGTTCCTTAACTAGTCGCGTGGGGTCTTTTAAAACCCCTAACATATTTTTGAAATTTAATAATAAAATAAAATAAAATCTCTCAAGAGAGAGGCGATAAGTATTATTCAATAGGAGCAATCCTCCTATCAAATAAGTAACTTGAAACGATCAAGATTTGAGTCTCTTGTTATGCGAGGTTTGTTTTCCATTTTCAGAAATAACTTATCTGAGGCGTAAATTCGATAAATGTACCGAATAGGTCAAAGAGCACATCTGGGGTGTAAAACTGGAATGAAAAATTTGGAATAAATTAATACACAATAAAAAATTGTCTATTTTGTCTTGTGCGGGGCCCTGTTCGGGGGAACCGACTGCACACACCTCACACAGTCCCTGCCACCTCTTCTTTCAGCTTGATTAACTCTTGGAATATTTCGTTGGGAGTCCTCAAAACATCTCCTGAACTCATTATGAAAAACTTGACCAACAGACACAATGGACTGTTCACTACAACATGAGGTACTGAACTGAGGCGATGCCTCCAAGAGTGGAACACGTCACAATATAGTGTGTGCTGAGAAAAGGAGTAATGTCAGCAACAAAGTAGATAACTTGTTTTTGGATCCGATTACATACATGGCGCTGCAACCAAGAGTAGAACATGTGACAATATGGAGAGTGCTGGGAAAAGGAGTAATGTCAGAAACAATGTAGATGACTTGTTTTTGGATGTGATTACATGGCGCTGTGACCAAGAGTAGAACACGTGACATTATAGAGAATGCTGAGAAAAGGAATAATGTCAGCAACAAAGTAGATAACTTGTTTTTGGATCTGATTACATGGAGCTGAGAACAATACTTAAGAACTGAGAAGCTGTGCGAAAATCACAGCAACCGCGGGAACTGGGTCAAAAATGACCCCAAATGGTTAAACATTAATTTATTTGCAGTGAAAACAAGTATAATCATTCTAAAAGAGTAATATACCTTAAAATAAGGTAAGAAAGTAATACAAAGATCATATCCATGCATCTTGTTGGTATTTTACATTTTATGCACAAAATCAGCTATCCCGGGTCATTCTTGACCCGATTTCTGCGGTGCAAGGGTTAATCACCACCTCATACCCAGTCCAGCAACAGCTTTTTCCTCTTGTTTTCAAGGGTATAGATTAAAAGTGAATGTCGTAGGACAAGCTGATACCCAGATTTTTATCCCTCGTTGTACAGGCTCCAGCGGCATGTGTCGCATAAAGTGGATCTTGGCCATAAAGTTAACCAAAGCCTCATTAGCAATGGTGAAACTTGAACAGAATTACCTAAAAATGCTTCTGCTAGATATTCTAACAAACCTTGAAACGGCTATCATGAATATTCATTGCAGACGAACCTTTACTTACGAACTTAATGCGTACCTGTAAATGCATTTGTAAGTTGAATTGACTTTTTCTATAAGAAACAATGTTAAATTCATTAATCCATTCCTGAATATTTATGAAGTCAGATTTTTTTTCCTTATAAAGGGAATAAAAAGTAACAGGATAAATTCATTTCTTTTCAATAAAAACTTGAATTTCCCTGTACAAAGTTAGTCGTGTAGAGCAGTGATTCTCAACCGAAAGTTAATCGCCGAGTTTCCTTACGGCCGGCGGGTTTTTAACCCAAATGGCCGATTTGAAGGTACTTTGATAAATAAAAACTTTAATTTCCTTGTACAAAGTTAGTCATGTAGAGCAGTGATTCTCAACCAAAAGTTAATCGCGGAGTTTCCTTACGGCCGGCGGGTTTTTAACCCAAATGGCCGATTTGAAGGTACTTTGATAAATAAAAACTTTAATTTCCTTGTACAAAGTTAGTCGTGTAGAGCAGTGATTCTCAACCAAAAGTTAATCGCGGAGTTTCCTTACGGCCGGCGGGTTTTTAACCCAAATGGCCGATTTGAAGGTACTTTGATAAATAAAAACTTTAATTTCCTTTTACAAAGTTAGTCGTGTAGAGCAGTGATTCTCAACCAAAAGTTAATCGCGGAGTTTCCTTACGGCCGGCGGGTTTTTAACCCAAATGGCCGATTTGAAGGTACTTTGATATAAACCTTTATAAGTTTTTATTTAATAATGGGATTTACGTGAAATTTTTTGGAATATTTATGTTATAGTACGTTTATTATCCCATATTTTTTATGTAATTATATTACGATAATATTGTGTATTATCACATAAAGAAAAAATAAAAGTGTATTCCACAAAAATGTTTAACACTTACTCACTGCTTTGCGTGCTATATTTGTTCCCATCCATTCAAATGACACGCTCGAGTTCTCTGTAGCAGCAGGTTGCCCCGTTCTCATAACGACACAGTTGCTGAGAGGCTCTTCCCCCTTTCATTATCTCTTTCAAACACAGACGCCTCGACACTAAAATTTTTACGAATAACATCACATGACGCCCAGAATAGAACGAGGGTGAATCATCTCCAGCTGGCCCTTATTGTCCTCACTTTTACGGCATCTTACTGCCGAATCAAGCTCGTCTTATCATCAGCCGATTTTTGAAATTTCAGCATCTAAACTAGAATTAATTAAATTAGAATTGAATTATTTAGTTTGAAATATTATGGACATTAACGTAAAAATACACAAAAATTATTTTAGTTTCCTTAATAGTTCAATTTTGTGTGATAATTTTTGAAGCATTCTTCCAAACATAATGTACCACCACCAACCTCTGAAGGACTTGATCATAGAATGCACTATTTACTGTCTGTCCTTGCGGAAGGAATTCCTTGTGGATCACACTCTGCTTGTCAAAAAAGATCAGCATAGTTTTGATCAAGCACTTCTTCAAACAAAACTTCTTGGGCTTTGGTGATGATTTTGATGTCCATGCTTTGTCATTTCATTTTAGGGTCATATGACTCATCGCCGGTGATAATGCAGTCGAGAAAACTGGGATTGCCTTCACAACTTTCAACGAAGTCCTGACTCGATGCGACTCTTCTCTGCATCTGCTCATCCGTGAGGTTATGTGGGACTTCGCACAGACCTTCCTCTTTCCTAAATCTTCGTGAAGAATTTGACGAATCGTTTCTTTATGAATGTTTAGCTCCTTCACCCGCCATCATTCTGAGGGTCATTTGTTGATCTCTTGCCACAATTTCCCGGACCTTTGCGACGGTGCCTGCATTTCAAGAAGTTGATGGATGCCCACTTCTTGGATCATCTTCACGCCCATCCTTAAATCATGTAAACCACTCAAGAACACTGGTACAACTGAAAGACTCTTCACCATATGCTGCTTTCAACATTTCGTAAGTTTCTGTTGCCGTTTTCCTGAGTTTGACACAAAACTTGAAATTCATTCATTGCTCCATGGCAAAATCGTGACAACGGATAAAATCACAATTGATTTTCTTGGCTGCTACTCCGAAACTAACTGTTACAGAGCTAAGTGGTTTACTGCCCTCTGTTAGCAAGAGTATGAACTATAAGATGTGGAAATAAGTTCATTTTTACTCTGCTAGGTTTCAGCACTGCAGTGCCAGTCCGGGAACTTGATTGCCACACCTCGTATGTCTGGCTATCTTCCTGACGTTCAATTGAGTACCATTACAAAGTTCATCTTTGATACATACATTCCAAAGCAACATGACTACCGCATCTGCTTTCAGCTTTAGTTTTTGCGGTGGAAATCCAGATGAAGTTAAAGTGGCCATGGCTGTTATTAGATCATGACATCGTCAGTACCATCACCATCTGCTGACATTGCCGTATGTTAGTTATTGCAAATTATCTCTGATGCTGGTAGTTTACATAGATGCCTTTCATTCAGAGAGCGTACCTCATCATTCTGAGGAGCCAACAGAACAATTGAATAAAGATCATCTTAGTTTATCTGTTCTCTGAATATAGCATTGATGATATGTACATCAGGAGGGTATAATATGAGGTATGTTCAAAAAGTATCTGGACTGCTATGATATAGCGGTAACAAGTATACTTATAGGGTTAGCTACTTAATCCCCTTCAAAGTAGGTTCCTTCTGAGAAGACACACTTAGACCAATGACTTTTCCACTGCTGAAAGCACTTCTTAAAAGCAGTTTTCAGGATCGTCAAAACCTCGGCCATCATATTTCTCTTGATTGTATGTCATCAAATCGATGTCCTTTTAGGGATTTTTTGAGCTGAGGAAACAAAAAAGTCACATGGAGACATGTCCGGTGAATATGGGGGCTGCTGGACTTGAGCGATCCCATGTTTGGCCAAAAAAATTTGCACAAGTTGTGAAGAGTGCACTGTCATGATGAAGCCCTCCCCGGAGTTCTACTTGTCTGGTCTTTTTCTTCGAACAGCATCATGGAGGCGCTTTAGAACTTCAACATAGAACTCTTTATTAACTGTTTGTCCCTCTGGGGTGTATTCATGATGTACAACACCATCACAGTCAAAGTATGCTAACAACATGACCTTCGTTTTGCTGTGGGTCTGCCGTGCTTTTTGGGGTCGGGGACAAAGGTGTCTTCCACTGGGACCACAGGTGTTTGGTTTTGGGATCATATCATTAAACCCACTTTTCATCTCCAGTTATGGCACTTTTTAAAAAGTTATTGTTATTAGTTGCAGTGCTCAAACAAATCGGAAGCCACTTTAAGGTGGTGTTTATGTTCCTATGTTAACAGCCGATGCACAAACTTTGCTGAAATGCACCTCATGTTCAAAGGGTCTGCTAAAATGGAATGACATGATCCAACTGAGATTTGTACCTCTTCAGCCATTTCACAAACAGTTAATCATCAGTCATTTCGTACCAAAGTTCACACTTGCAACACCATTTCAGCATTTGTTGAAGTTGGGGGCCATCCAGATTGCAGATCACTTTTGGCAGAATCGCTACCATCTTTGAATCGACAGTACCACTCAAACTCTTGTGTAAGGTCCATTGCAGAGTCTTCATATGATATTTTAAAAAGATCAAACGCCTCACATGTGGTTTTCCCAATTTTACTGCAAAATTTAACACAAACACATTGCTCGGTGCACTGGGACATTTTAACAAACTGCAGCAAGTGACTTCCCTGTGACTATGTGGAAGTATGCAAGAGACATCTAGACATGTTACACTTTGTCGCAGCATGCTCAATTGTCTCATTCTTGAACTACGAGCATAGTCTGAATACTTTTTGAACAGACCTCATATGTCATTCAGTATATGAAAGTCTTCTATTTTTTTATTACCTATATCAAGTAACCATTGCACAAACTCAAATTTAAATAGAGGCCATAGCATTGACCATCTTATCCTCTGGTCACCAATCTGTTTTCTCCCTATCTTTTTCACTACTGGTAAAACTTGTCAGAAATCCCCTTCCAGCAATATAAACTTCCCTCCAAATGGCAGCTCTGACTTCAGTATATCGTGTTAAGTCATGTCGATCAATTCAAAACAGCTACTGGTATTATAGAAGTCTTGTCCCATATTAAGAGGTCTATAGCCATTAGAAACTGCTTGTCATTCTTACTGAGACATCGAATTCCCTCCCTTTATTTTCATTGAAGACAAAGTTTTTTTGTGGTTCGATCCACCAAAAGAAGAATAGCTGCTACTCCTGTCCTGGCAATAAACACCATATTTTTGAATGAGTGCCTTTGTAGATGGTATAGGCACTTGTATGAAAAGATCTTGCCTGTTCCTCCAGGTCCATCAATTAAAAATGGCCGTTGACTACAATGTGGATCATCAAGAGCTGAAATTTCGTTCAAAATTGCCACTTGATCAGCATTCAAAGATGCTTTCATTTTTTCTTCTATCAAAAGATGTTTGTCTAGTGTTATATCATCACAATCTTCAAACACAAGCATATCCAAGTCATTAATATTAAACTCTGTGTTCTACCTTCTGATTGTAATCTATTTTCTATTTCATTCAAGGCTTTTTTTCCATAGTTCCCACGCACATATAAGGCTTGTACTTGGTCCTTAATTCCTCAGCATTGTACAGTGTGTCCTTGATTAATGTTGATGTTACAGAAAACAGCAACAGAGTGAAACAACATTAAATGAATCAATATTTCCCATAAGAATGCATGTTATACAATATAATTGGTTCCAAAACCTCGGCTTCAAAATCTCTTGAAACACAAAAAGACAAATACTGTATTTTATGGATCTTTATGGTACTCATATGATATGAATGGCATTAGGACATATATAATTTAATATAAAATTATTATTAACATAGAAATGTAAAATAACATGACATGATTTCATTTCAACATGTCCAAATTCGGAAAAAGTTCAATTTTACAGTAGTACATTTAGAGATAACAGAATAGAACTATGTAATATCAATCCAGCAAAATGTAGTTGTATGAGCTATAGAGAATGTTGAGTTTTGACTATAAAATTTATAGAGAGCCATGAACACTTCTGTAAATGCATGTTCATGAGTTGACATTGCTAGAAAAAATGCAACAATCAAATTATTTCTTGCATCAGTTACTATATAATTAATTAAAATCTACCATAATAGAGGTAAAAAAACTTTATTTTGTTTTTATTGAATTGCGAGTTACATCAAGTGCAAAGAAGGATAACCACTCTGCTGAGCCACAGATGATACCAAGTGTTGCCAATTATTTTTTTCAGTATCATGAGAAGCTATCCAAACAAATTTAAGCTGTACCTCTTCAGAACCCATTGCTTGGTAAACTTTGTATAAATTTTTATATTTCTGTGCATGGGAATTCCATTCCATTACCTGTGTAATTATTCTCAACAGTTCTCTGACGTACAAAAAGACCGGTTTCACTATCATAAATATAGATCTGTCCATACTGCGGTTTTTCTGTAGTCTATGTTGATCAAGTACTTGTAATAGCTCTGGCGGAAACATCATTGACTACATGAATGGCTGATACACCTCCATTTAAAATTTTCTTGTCTCATGTTAATCAAAGCAAATGTAAAAGCATTGTTATAGTAGGGGAAAATTTTTTATAAAATGTTTTTATTCTTCGGTGCTCTCAGTCAACTGTTTTTTTAAAGGACTTGCAATATGGCTCTAGAAACATTAATTTTATCATTCCTTTATGATAGCAATTATGAAAAATTCGTCCTTTTTCAGCTTTATATACGAACATACCACAATCTTCACATACTTCACATGGTACACCAATTATTAAAATGGATGGTAAGTGGAACAGAGCAATATCAGTTATCAACACTTATATTCTTGGAATGATCTTCTGCAGGCTGTTGTCTACCTCAAAAGACCCGTCATGCTGTTTTACTGCATATATCCCATTTAGAGTGTAATATATTTACGAGAAGAAGTTGATAAAATGCTACGTATGGAGTATAGCATTGTATGGGGCAGAAACATGGACGCTAAGGAAAAATGACATCAAATACTTGGAAAGCTTTGAAATGTGGACTTGGAGGAGAATGTTGAAGATAAAATGGACAGATAGGATGAAAAACGATGAAGTGCTACAAAGAATAGGAGAGAAGCGAATGATTATACAGACTATCAGAAAGAGGAAGGCTAACTGGGTTGGACATTACATGAGGAGAGAGAGTATGATTAAAGATGTGTTAGAAGGAAAACTAGATGGGAAAAGGGAAAGAGGTAGGAAAAGGTATCAGCTAATAGACGATTTGAAAGGGAAAGAGAGTTATCAAGATATGAAGAGGACAGCGGAAAATAGGAGTATATGGAGAACCAGGTTTAACCATGAATAATCACGGACCTGTCTACGGACAGACTACCTATGATGATGATGATGATATTTACGAATTTGCTAGAGCAGATATCTTAATACCATACTTGGCTGGCTTATTTATCATAAATTGTCTAAATTGACATTGTCATGAAAAGATTCTAACATTTTATCAATTGTCGCATATTCCCTAATTGTGTGATGTTCAGCACAACGTTCAACGAAGTCAGTGAGTACTTTCTGTATTTGAGCTAATTTATCCTGTTGCCTCCTTTCATGTC
Organism: Tanypteryx hageni; assembly: GCA_028673005.1. NCBI lineage: Eukaryota > Metazoa > Arthropoda > Insecta > Odonata > Petaluridae > Tanypteryx > Tanypteryx hageni. Next base: position 40,471,498 of record CM054114.1, on the reverse strand, counting down.
TATCACTTATATTGTTGAAGCGCAGCATATGCAACAAAAACTTAAATCATCTCAAAGACATAGTTATGCAAAATTTTTCTATGCCTTTTCCATCTAAAGTCCACAGGTCTTCAAAATTTTGATGTGATGATCTCAAAACATCAGCCAAGCACTGAAGACCAAAAAGTGCTTTGATTTTGACAAGATTAGTAGTGTTAGCATCTCTGACGAGTACTGGGCGTCAGCATAAACCATAAGAAAATGTCATTATCAAGCAACTTTTCTTCCCTTTGCTGCAGCAATTTTTTTATATTTGCTGCAATTTTTCTTGGTTCTCCGATAATTTTTTTAGCCTGATCCATTGTTTTAAAAACTCACCAAGAGTCATGTTATTTTTTTTAAGCCGAATGAGGACCTCATTTGGCTCTTTCCACATTTTGTGAGATAGAAAAAACACGGAGTCTACTGCCACTACAGAATGAATGCAATGCAAGTAGTCACTCAATCATACAAAATGTTGAGCCCCAATGAATTTCATTATTCAAAATTGTAATTAATTTGTACTGCTTCTTTACAAGAGAAATCCTACTTGGTGCTCGATTTCTTGATTGTACCGTTCAATTTCTTAAGTTTCTCCACAACAGCTCGAATTTTTGCCAAGAATTGTGCAGTATAGTTTTACTTCAACCCATCTTGAATTGCCAGCTGTAATGTGTGGCTGGCGGCACGCCCGACAGCCTTAATCCGAACAACCGCCTTCCCAGGCGTCATCCCACCTATATTCTACTCCGACGGAAGCGAGCCAATCGCCAGCCGAAGCAGCATAGGGAGGTAGGATGGTCCGGGAAGGACGGTCGGCCAGATTGCGAGCCGTAGGGACGTACCGCCAGGTCACAACACGTGACGTATCCTTTATTATTTTTAACAACAATATTACATACATGTCGTTTTCAAACATTATACCAGAACCCTTAGATACAGCTGCTAACACTGCAGTGTTATCCGTATAAATTACAATGTTACAATATCTTGGTGAATTCCGTAACACATAAAGGGCTGACATAAGAGCCGCCAAACCTTCGGCCCAATAAATGGGCATCTCGTCTGGTAACGGAAACATTTCTGCAATTTGAAGTTCACGGCAGACCCAGGCCACCTGCCAAGGCGTGGCGTCAGCATACACTTCATAAATCGTCGCCCAGTTGGCGAACTTCCGATGCTTCTTAAACACTTCACTATCCCACATTCTTTGTAACCACGTCACGTTACGCAAAAACACGTTTCACTACAAATAATGGCAATGCCAAAATATAACATATCCAAGAAAGTAGGCCTGCAATCTTCGGCAGGTCTACAGCACGCACTCGAGGAAGCATAGTTATCACATAATGTAACCATACAATTGTGGAATTAGTAAGCCACAAAGTTTGCATAGTAGTATTAATATTTACACCAAGATATTTAATATTATTAGTAAAACATGAGCAACTCTTTTCCCTATTAATAGTAATTAAAAGTTCATCACTTAAAAACTGCAAAATATTATTTAACAAATCATAATTTTTCTCTTTAAACAAAAATAACCAATCGTCCAAATACGCAATCATATTCACAGAAAATCTCATGCGTATGCCACTATGGGAGAATAAGGTGAGGGTTTGCTTCCCCAGTGGCAGAGTTTTCCACCTGATTCGTGGACTCAAGTTGTTGATACACATCTTCCTCATCTGGCTCTTCGTCTTCTTTGAAAAAATCGTCTTTATTTTCTTCACCTTTATTCAGAAGTACAACTGCATGAATCATTATTTGCATTATCCACACTGACACTTTGAGACTGGCATTGAAACCTATTTGTTTTGCTACTTGATCTGCCACTAATTGAGAACTTTCTCCTCCAAAGGTCTTGAATGAAACTCTGTCATTAACAACCATTTTAATTATGAGATAATGAGAAAATAAACCTCAAATATATCATGACCCCTAAGATCTTGAAAGTTTTTCAAGAAAATGTTGGGAAAAAACAAAACAAGAAAACCATGAACTTTTTCTGCATTTCATCTTTAAATTATTAATAAACATTAATAATATCATGCACTGTATTTAGGGTAATCCTGCACTTATAATTAGGCTCTCCCCAACGTTTCACTTCCATTTCCGGAGTCTTCTCCATTCACCAGAAAACATATTTCTTCTCAACATGATCAGCAGCGCTCCTACCTTGATTGTTGTCCATAATAAAAAATGGAATAAACAAAAACTCGCATAAGTAAGCAGAATATGCTGACTTACTGATAGCTATAGTTCAGTGACTCCTGAGGGTTTTCTGGCTGGGGAATAGATAGGTGCAAGTGTAGTCCTTTTCCCTCAACCACTTCAAGGTATTCGGAGTGGTGAAATTTTTATGCGATCGAAAGACTTAATCGTTCGAAAGGAAGATGGAATTCCCCATCTCAAGTGTTTGGGTTTGTTTGTTCCTAACCTTACAATATTTAATCATGAGATGCTAAGTGAAAAACACCCCATCCACATAAGAAGTTCCTGTTCATAGATGATGAGAGTTAAAAGTGTTCTGTGTTTCATGTGTGACTAAGGTTACCCCCTCTGGGGGTTTCACCCAAAGTCTTAGTGTTTATCACTCAATATTCATACTCCAAATAACACTAAGTAAACTTTCGGGTTGAAATTAATGTTGAAAAACATTGAAATTAATTAATTTTAGGCACACTTTTACATTGTCAGTTCATTAAAAAAGCATTGCGTTATATTCAGGCTATACCTTAGGACTCGAATATAACACTAGTGTTACTTTTAAGATTTAATTTCAGAAAAACAAACATTGCATTATATTTGGGCCAATATGGTATGTTTCTCATGGCATTGAGAAAATTCCATTTCTTTATCTCTGTCGCAGTAATGTTCCACTTAATCTCGCTCAGATAATATCTTACCAACTGCTTTCTGTATGGCATTTTTAGGCAGTTAACAATTTCCAAGTCTAGAGGCTGCATATAACTCGTCATGTTAGTGGATAAAAATAGAAGACTCACATACTTAGAATCTAGACCCACTTGATTGTAAGCTATGCACTGGTCCATTAGCAAATTAATTTTCCTGTTTTTGGATGCTATTTGCCTCTCCAGCCAGATAAGCCTTTTCTGTAAGAGTTTTACCATCATCCAAGCATGTGCTATTTCTTTAATACATGGAGCCTTTTCAAGTTTGCCAAAAATGAGTGATTTTCATTTTTCACTTCTGTCTGCATTGCAAGCTAACAAGATAGTTAATCTGTCTTTTGGATTTTTTCTGCTGTGGCAAGTTTCACCTTTGAACGCGAGCATTCGATCTGTTGCAAAATATAAAGAAACCCAGTTTCATCACAGATGAAGTTGTCCTTCTGCTCGTAATTATCAAGAATCGGTTTGATACTTTCTCGCCAATTATTAGCAGCTATGGTGTTAACTGATGGTAGTTCGCCACTCATGCACAACCTCACTATATTATGACACTTAGGATATACTGAAGTGCAGAGGCCTTCTAACACTGCCTCACTATCACTGCCACAAGAATCAATTTTTTCACTGCACTCCTTGAAAATTGTCTTCAAAGATCCTTGACACTTTTATTGAGATTCTTCCAAAAGAGCACGCCTTTTCCTTTTAAATGCTCCTGATTCTTTATCCCGATCTCTCTCTGACATTTTAATACTTAAATGGAATTAATTATTCTTCCTAATGTAATAAAGCTAAATTAAATATTTTAGTCAAATTAAAATAACGATATTAATTATGATAATGATTCATGAATACAATAAAATCCTCTGTGATAATGCCACTTAACTATTGGTGATTCACGGGAACTACAAACCAACTATGAGGGCCAGCGAAGTCCGACTGATCAAGTCCTCGAACACGCCAGTCCTCTTTTGCAACGATCGTCTGCATCATCTAAAATGCATGACTAGTTGTTTGTGCTGGGACTTTTCAAACCCTGTAAACATTTCTTTCACTTCTAATATTAAGCTGTTGACTTATTAACTCAACCCCATCCTAAATCGATTGTACGATATATCTGGCGAGAACTTCACATCCCACCATTGGACCTACAATTTATGTCCAGAAATGAGCAGTGAAATCAAATTTCTGTTTTGATTTTGTATTTCCAAGAGTAAGGTGGAGCTAGTTGAGGTCTTTCTTTTCATCATTTGGCTCAATCTCTGACACAGCCACAAAACATTTTAACCTTTACTCCCTTCACGATGGCATTCTGTGCATGACTGCACATGCTCAGTGTTTCTTTCTTCCTCTTTCAAGGTCTCTTTCTTATAATCTCTCGCCGCTATTCTCCAAATAAACATCCGCAAAAGCTTTTTAGATGATGTTTTGAGTATGATTGCTCATGCATCATCATCAATGCGTTCCTTTCCTAGTTTGCCTTTAGGGACCAGGTGGGAGGCCCTAGACGGTCGCCTAGGTTGCCTAGCCCTGTATCTGCCCCTGCTGAAGCGACCCAGTTGATTACTTAAAATCAAGTCCAATCCTCTCCGCAATCTACAAATGGGTCTTTCTCAATGGTTTCGAATTCACAAATAATGTAGGTAATAGAGAAGAAACACTGGAGACCCAAAAATGAAATTGTTGTTCATAATCTAAGGCATCAAACCGGATGGTTACTTGGATTAACTAATGAGATTTTACTGTAATCGCACGAGATATCACTTTCAAACTTAGTTTCGAAATAAGCTTAGATTAAGCACTCCATGGGATCGAATATTGTATTTGAATTAAAAATTAACTATTTTGAAATGTGCTAAAAACTATTCTGTTAGCAGGGGAATAGTAACAACTTCAAATTATCAGATACGTTGAATTATCCAATATTGAATTAACGAGATTTTGCTGTGTCCACTTGATAAAGGAAATGGCTCTTCTACTCTCAAGACCTAATCTAACTTTCTGTACAGTGGGTCATCCCTCTCTCTCATAAAGGTTATATCTTGACTTCTCAATGCTCATTGTATGACACCATACGCATTTGAAGGATTTATATCTTAGAGCATTGCTTGACAAATCTAAAAATCTAGCTGCGAGCTCCAAAACCTAGGAGCAAGCACAGTCATTACTTAATTTTGACAGATATCATAAAAATAAATGTTTAATAATTTAGACACAAATATTCTACAGTGAGTAAGCTATTCAAATTTATTTGTCACATTATGTAGCAGAACATAATAAAATGAGCCTTATGCATCTGAAAAAGTCTAATGATATTCTGACGGGGTATTGAACTGAAGAATTTTTGGGTTCAGATTCAGAGTTTCAAATTTATTGGGTTCAGGTTCGGTTCTGTTAATAAATTTTTTTTTTGAATAGTTTGGTTCCAGTTCAGGTAAACAAATTTTTAATTCATTTTAAATATAAAGTTCATTTATGAAATAAAACGATCCAAAGATCCTATGCAGACGCATAAGCTGTAAAAATTCATTAATATATTATAAAATGACTTCATTTAAAAAATGCAAATCAACCTCAAAAATACATTATAATAACAAACAAAATTAATTGAAAAACTAATAACAAATGTTGGCAGAATTGGGAACTGTATAAAAAATGTTGAGCAACATCTACAATTGACAAATAAAAAATCAAAAAACAACAAATTAAACATTTTATTTTTGAAAAACATTTTCATTCATATGGACCAGCAGAATATTTTCAAGTGTCTCCAATAAGAAAGCTTGCTCAACACTGACCTGTGTCGCAGGAACTCGTAAAGTTTCCTGAGAAACATGACACAAAATATGATACTGGTTTTTATTTTCTTCCCAGAAGTTAAGGGCTTGACTGTCTTTTGGAAGTCTTTGAATTTTCTCATTAACTTTAAATGCAAGTTCTAAATTACTTCGATTTCTATAGTCAGGTTGGCTTTCAGTATTCGTGTGAGATTTATCGGTTTTTTCCAGAAACTGCTCTAGCAAGTTGTCATCTGTTACAGAGCCTGAAATACTTGTTGCTGGTACAGAATGTTTCATATTTTCTTTCAAGCTGTGCGCAAGTCATATATTTTCCAATAACTTCAGGTTTGTAGTAATTTGGATTTTAGCTTTTGTTTGCTTTATCTTCGTCTAAAGTCAATCTGTATCTAGGATCTAAATATACAGCAGCAAACAAAAGATCATTATTTAGAAAATCCTCCTCTTTAAAGTATATTTGAATTTGAAGCCAAGCCAAGGTCCAATTAAAAATGTTGCTAATCACCACCATTGATCCATGATTTGTGAGATCAAGCAACAGATCAAATCTAGAAACGAGAAATGTTCTGCTTTTTGAGAGCTCTGAATATTTGAGACATAACATCCCTCTCGTCCACCAAACTTTAGTAAGAATTATTTTCTTTTAATTTGATTATATACTTTCATGGATTGTCTAGAAGATTTTGAACCTGTTTTAAAACTGGTTCAGTTCGAGTTCGAAGTAAAAACAAAATTATAGTTTGGGTTCAGGTTAAAAAAATTGATCAGTTTAGGTTCGGTTCGGTCAGCACCCTGTATTCTGAAAACATGTCGTTTGCAAACAAGAATAAAAATTTGCACTTCTTTTCGGGAAATTGAATGCTTCCGTCAGATATACATATTATATTTTGCTGCTCTTCTGAGCCTGGCAAAACAATATGACTACAGCACGTGACTATTGTATAAACTAAACCTTAATACAGCACGCATATACAATTATTTCTAATTTTAATTTGCAAAAGGGTAAATGTCTGTAAGTTGAAACATTTATTTTTACGTGTTATCTTATGGGAAATGGCACCCCCCTCCACTTCTCCCTCCTTGCATAAATCAAAATTCTGGCCCCAAGGTGCTCATCCTCATGGTCTCATTAGTTAGTGTACCAAGTTTAAAGTCCAAGTTTATTGGTTTTCCGAGAAATGCTGTCCACATATACACAGATTGACATTGATATAGATAGTTTTTGCCTGTGAGTTTTCTAACACATTCTAAAGACATTATAGGAGAGAATTTGCTTCTGAGACAGTTACAGTTATTATATAAAGCATAATATCCCATCCACAGGGCTGCATTCGTACCAAATCATTTAATCCTTATGCTCTCACATGCTCAGGCTTTTTATGAAATTTTTAACCTTTAAAAGATTAAAACAAATGCTACCTAAAAATACTCATGATAATTGCAAACATGTTATAGTTTATGATAAAATATATAATTTTTACTCGACTGTTTTTGTTATAAAAAACCAATTTTAAAATTTTAAACAAAATAAAATTTTTTGGACAGTTAAAATTTGTATCACTATATCAGAAAAATATTATGGAAAAGATCATTGGTCATTCAATAATAGTCAAATTTTTATTATTTGCTATTTTATATGAATTATAAAAAATTGTAAAATGTAACTCATGCCTTGTTGACTTTCATTTCTGCTTGGCTAAGCATTCTCCTTGTGCACATTTTCTGCATCTGCTACACACAGTTCTTAACCGTTTTTTCTTTGGTGCTACACACAATGCAATGATTGTTTTTATCAAGTTTCCATAGGCCTGTTGGACTTTGTTCATTTTCTTAATTTTGGTCTTTCATGATGTTGGTAAAGCTCATTTCACTTATGGCTCATTCAAGATAAGTTAATGTCCAAAACTCCTTAAGCCATAACAATGTTAACACACCGATGCATTTCACGCACTAAGTGGGCATCTTCAGGGTGACTGGTTCTGGTAGTGACCACTAGTTGACTGTGAATACAGCCTGGGGATAAATAGTTAAACTTATAATCTGGCTAAATGGCTAAATCGAGAATTCATAGATGTCATTTCCAGATGCACATTCAATAACAAACTCATATGATTTGGTCAATAAATTAAAAAACTTAACACTAAAAGATTCAGAAATCATGGTCTCCTTTGATGTTAAAAGCCTTTTCCCAAATGTACCGATTGAGGAAACGGCACAAATCCTAAAAGACCAGTTACTAAAAGAAAATATCTCAGAGAAAATTTTTCATGTGTATGTCTTACTCACTAACCTCTATATGTCACAATTTATTTAAATTTAACCAACAATTTTATAAACAAATTGAAGGTAACTCCATGGGAAACTTATTAATGAAGAGTTGGATTGGCTAGATCACATTAATGGATTTGCTAAAAAAGTTCCCACTGGTGTTTTTGTGATAAGAAAGTTGGCTCCAATACTTCCTACTGCAAACTTACAATCTCTCTAATCGAAACTAATTTGAATGATGATTTATCTTGGACATTGATTCAAGGAAAGGAAGAGTAGAAACACCTTTAAAGATTTTAAAAAAGTATAAAAATTTTCCTCAACAGTATATGCGCTATAAATATTACTAATGCAGCTTTGCTGATGGTTTTGGGAAACCCCACACTCAATAGAGATAAAGCAGCTTGCTTGACCATGGTGGTAGATATTGCATACAATGTGTGGGTTACATGCTGCTATCCTACGGCAGGTTGACTTTGCCCCTTAAAGATTGAAAGTAGCTGTTGAGTAGTTCTTGGAACTTTCTTTCCATGATTATGGGACACTTGTTTTGTTTGTTCTGGTTTTTCATATGCAGAAAATCGAAATTGCCAGTTGTCATAGCATTGCTTCATCCTTTAGTGGGCTGGAGTGTAATGCTGGGAATAAGCACTATTTGATATGATCCTGCCGTTGATGTTTGTTGATGACACACTTCACCAAGAGCCATGTTCTGTTGCATAGGCCATCCTAGGGGCAAGGTTGCTCATTAGCTTAATAAGCATTCTAGGTATCAGGCAAAGTCGACGAGGTTTAGGTTCACAGGATTGCGACTGCATTTCATCTTTGACAATGGCTTTCATTCCAATGGTTCTGTTAACCATCTCAGAGATTGCCACAGTGCTGAGCATGTAACTCAGAACAGAAAGCAATCATTGCAATTAACAGTACGTTGATACAATTATATTTAAGGAGGGAGGGAGAGAGCTGGTTTTCATCCAAACCATTTCAAGTTGATGATAAAAGCGTTCTCGGTGTATAAGGCAGAGCTATCTAACTGATACTACCTAGAGAGGAAATAACTTGGTGTACATATATTTCTTAAAGTATCAAGTATTGCGTACCAGTTATCCTGCTGAAAAAGTGTTAAATTTGGCGGTGAGGGATTCTTAAACCAAAGGATTTGCAGGTGTTAGCATCGTAGAATTATTTTGATGCTAGTAATAACTCATTCGAATATAATTCATCCTACATCCAACTCTTAGTTCCCAACTAAACTCTTCTTGAATGACTTTTAGAGGAAAGAAGTTTCTACTCATGATGCAGCATTTTCCAAAATTGTATTTTCTTTTGTTTCTCATAAAATTCTTTCCAGAATAGTGAAATAAAATAAGGATCCAAACGTGTGATGGCCTCATTTGAAGCATATTTTACTCGTATCCCAGTGTTGTTGATTAACAATTAATCAATTGTGTTGATGTAGGGTTTCTCATTTTTTGAAAGAAAAGAATCGCTTATGTATTGGGTTCTTAACCACCTTACCCCCTGGGTAAATTCGTATGGCCTAAAAACGAGAGGAAACAGCTTTTTATTTTAGTAAAGCAAAAATTTTGCTTACATGTGTTTTAGAGATAAAAAAACATTTGCTTATGTATTCGGTTTTTCTGTCTGTCCATCTGTTCAGGCAATAGCTCTGGAATCCTGCAACTTGGAGAATCCCTATTTTCAGGGTCGATTGGTTTATGAGAGGGCTACACATGGCATCTAGGATCAGCTGCTGAGGAGTTACCGGTGTCTTCTTCCAACCCCTTAGTTTCATTTGAACCCAATAAGAAAAGAATGAAATCGGTGCAGGGCATTATAAATTTGCATTTTTAAATTAGTTAAAATTAAGATAGGAGCTCGGGACATACCGGTTCTGTAGGTAAAGGGCTGAGGTTTATATTTTTTAAAATAATTTTTTGACTGAATATTTCACTAAATTGAAATGTTTAGAATGTTTCTTTCCATCGTTCCTCATTCAAAATGAAAAAATCTCAAAGTTGAGCTGAACATATTTTGATATGCTGAAATCTGCTGAGTCGGCATTCACAGACTTGTCTAAACCGACATAAAAATGCAGACAGACATCATTCAACTGCCAGCATTTATTATATGACTAATTACTGTATATTTTTCTATATTTCATGGTATAAAAAATTCGGCTAAATATAGAATTAATTTTATATTTTGGGGTCATATGGATCCTAAGATGACTATGACAAAATAGGAATTCATGAAATATTATATAATAAATGCAATTATTTCCGAGTATTGCAAGCAGTAATTAACAATGTCATAAGATATCACATCATAATCCAATAAGATAAAAAAGTTATTAACAACTCAAATTTATTTCGGGTCAAATAGACTCTAACAGAACAGCAATATAAAACGAATCGAAACGAACAAGATCAAATTCACAGGTTAAAATCGTTGTCGTTCTACTAAGTAACGTTCGTTGGTACCGGGGTTAAAGCGGATGCGATGGAAATCCGATCTCTCTCACTCGTGTGCCTCGCGTACAGGCGACTATATTCGTTATGACTTGTATATATTTGTCGACAAGTAAAAACGTGTTCAGCGTATAAATTTTGTAGATCTAGGATCAGCTGCTCGGCAGTCATCGGATAAAATAGCTAAAAAGTACGTGCTGCTACAAATGTAGGCAAACAACAACATCTCATCTGCGATTCTTTACTCCGATGGAAAGAAAGCAGTCGGTGAAAAAAGGGTCTTACTAAGTTACTCTGCAATTCTTCCCTCACTTGTTTTTATTAGATTGGTTATGATTTTGTTTCAAAGATAGCAAGTAAATATACAAATTAAAACTATACGTGGGCATTGTTGTGACGGACACTTATCCGAGACTCGATTCAGAACTTCCCATTTCTGGACGATCGCGTAAAATCCTGACAACCTTAGGGTATTCACCCCAAGGCACATTCCTCAGCCCAACCCTGGGCTTTACTCTTACCCCCCACGTGGAAAGGTTTCTGAAATTTTCTATGGTTAATTATTCTCAATAAGAATCTTTCCGTGTTTTATGATTTTCAATGCTGTGATATACCAATGTTCTCTCTGGCAAGGGCATAGTTTTCTTTATTGGGCAGTTTTTTCAGGCAACAATTTCTGCTTGATTCAGACTGATGACATCACGGTTTATCAGGTGAAGTTTGTGCCAAAATAATTCTTCTCACTATCAGATGTTCTTGTCTTGTTTCGAATCTCTTATATATTCTATAGCAGAGAATTTCCAATTCTTCTCGACTGAATCTGCTGTCATTTTTATTCCTTATCTCACCGTGCTGCCAGCCGGGGATAATATGTTTACTTGATTATATTCTTTAGCCCACGTGATATCTCCTTTCTCATATTTTTCTTTGTTATTAAACTCGGATAGTAATGTTTTCTTTTGACGTCTATTGGTGGAATTTCTCTGTGGTTAAATATTCTCCGAGAGAAACTGTTATGATTTTCAATGGTTTGACATACCAATGCTCTCTCCCTCTCTCTGGATAGGGCACAGTTCTCCTGGGCAAAATTTTCAGGCAATCATTTTCTCCTTAATTCATACTGATGCCATCATGGTATTTCAGCTGAGATAAGCCTGAAGAAAAGGCGACTAACTTCGTAGCCGCGAACCTCCGGGAGATGGAATAGGCCACGACATGCCTATGCGTTCCTGCCGGCATGGCCTTGATGCCAGAAGTGCCTACTATGGCGACCGGGTAACGTACGAACATGCACGTTCGAATAACGCCACTATCGTATAAGTGCTATCGGAAAGGTGGGGAATCGCCACATGAAAAGAGTGCAGATGATTAAACGACATGACTGCCAAACCTGCAAACCTAGGAACACCCCTCTGGTGAGATGTCTTCCTCACTGTCCAATTACCCCTGGGAAAGGGTGTATATAGATTTCATTGGTCCTTTGCATGAAAGTTGCAGTGGAAATACTTGCGCACTTGTTATATATCGATAAGAAGACCAGAAGTATATAATGTCATTTGGAATCGGAGGTTCTTCATTAAAACGCCAGGCTGTATAGGTGTATGCTACACGATTGCACTTCGCATAATCTGCAATAGTCACGCCATAAACTCGGTCCATGTGTGGACGAATGTGTTGCTGCAAATCTTGGGACTGCAACTCGTGAGATGGCAACGCTCCCCCCTAGTCGGCTCGCTTCTCGTTTCCCGTCCGCCATATTTCTCTGCAGCGCCTGTCTTTCCCTTCAGCTTCCTCTTTAGTTGCGACCTGGGAATTAAAGAACGAGGCAACAAGTCAGCAGATGCATATCCATGGCATATGTTCTTAAATTCGGGGTTGTAGCCTTCATAACCTTGGACCCTCACTTTCGCCACGTGAGGAAATTTAGCCAGCGTGGACTTACTGCAACACACACCTCGACGGATGTACCAAGCCACCCGAGGACAGATTCGGCGTCTGCGTCATTAAAATTCTTTGCCTTCCCTCCACATAGGAGGTCCCAAAGTGGTTCGTTACCGGGTCCTGTATGATCTTAAAGCACGTGTCCCTGATCGAAGCCATAGTCTGAAAGTTTGAGAAGAAGGCGTTTAACTTCGTAGCCGCATACCTCCGGGAGATGGAATAGGCGACGGCATATCTGTGAGTGCTTGCCGGCATGGTCTTGATGCGCAACTTGAGATCAATGGCTACCTTGTGGCCAGAAGTGTCTATTATGGCGACCGGGTGAATCTCCAGAATCCCAGCCACTCCAAGGTCAGTGAGCACTCTTGGTGTGGCACCAGTCTCCCACCATGTGGAGCAATGAGAGGGCGTCGGAGCAGCCATCCTATCCTCTTAATTAATCTGTAATATCTATAAATTATATCAAAACTAACGTAAATACTTCTTTGACTGTCTTCAAGGTTAAAATATTTGGTCGAACGCAGGTAAAAAGTGAAAGGAAAAGAGTGATTCACTACGTAAACAACGTTAGCAAACAGGGAAGGAAGTTTTGCACATGAGCAACGTAGATTTAGAAACTAATGAAATACGAACGAAAAAACAAGCAGTGAAGAACAGAGAAGGTAATACGCTACTATAAGTAAAATTACAAAATGATTACGGATGGAGTGTTTGAAAGAAGCTATTAGCTACTACGATACGGCAAGAGGGTGAGTATAGCGTTTCGTTCAAAGATTAATTAACTAAACTACACCAAAAATAGTGTAAGAAGATGATAAAAATAATAAATAAAGAAATACCAGTTCTACTTATCACAACAATACCGCTACTGCTACAGGTGTCGCTCGCAGGCTGGTTAGCGCTCACAGGAGGAAGTGAAAGGCACGTCCGTCCTCTTCGAGAGCCAGGTAGAGACTTGACAGAAATTATGTAAAGTGGAAGTTCTAATTGACGGATTCAGTTCAAAATCACAATTGGACGATAAATTTTAATAACTGTCACTCATGCTTAATTTAATTAAAATCCATCCAACGGTTTAGGAGATGAAAGTTACGACGGACGGACCAAACGTGCCCATAAGGCGTTCCGCTATTACCGCTTCGCTGGTAAAGAACGCCCAAAAATCGTGCGAGAAAGGGGAAATTATGCTAGTAAATACCGTATATTGTTCAGCCCTGTAATATCTCCTTATACGTGTTTTTCCTCCCTTTCTAATTGGGATAACTATGTTCGTCACTAAGTAAGGTTTAATCATATGGGAAGCCCCGTTAACTGAAAAATATTATGCTATAAATTCTTCTGAAAATATAGTTATTGAGGGGTTTCACAGTTACCACGACATCATCAGGCGATTTACAAACTAATTATTGGGCATTCCTGTGATCTCGATCAAAGAGATTGCTGAGCAAGGAATGGTGAGGAGTAATTATCCGACCATCAACGTTTATGTTCTAACATGAATTTCAAATATCCGTCCAGTATAGTTGATATATTCTGCATCGCGCCACTTATACATATTCCTACATTTATCCTTCGTATCCGCAGACAGTTTTCCGAGGCTACATCTACATTGTTTAGGTGAGTGGCGGTACGATTGTTTGTGGGATGCGTTCCTATATGTTTCGTCGAGCAACGATGTTTCGCTATTGCCATGCTTATCCCATTCGTGTACTAACAATGCGTTTTCATCTATTTCGTTTTTTTTCTAACGTTTGGCTAATGCTGATTCAGCTAATTCTCAATTGGCTTTTTTCATCCAACTTCCTTGTCGAATTGCAATTATCAGGTCATTGAGTTCCAAGTGAAGTTTGCCTTATTCAACGAGGAGTCCATGCTTGAATTTTGGATACAAGCACGTTTTTCCTGTTTTTTTCCATTGGAGACGAACGACAAAAGATTGACTCAGAGCAATGTCATAACACGGCCGAGCATTATCTGGAGGACATTGTCTTAAAAGATAAATATTTTGCAGCAGGAAGAATGTCTAATTATATACAATTCGTTTTCGCCAAACTTTCTCATGGAATTGCAATAATCAGGTATATGAGTTCCAAGTAAGGTTTGCCATATTCGACGAGCGGTTCATACTGGAATTTTGGATATACCGAGCCGGGCGGCTGCCCAGGGCGCTATCTCGATCATCTGTCTATGCATTACTTGCAAGTGAATAAAAATTGGATTCCAATTTATATCGCGGAAAAGGCTGGAATCTTGATGGCATCCCTTTTATGTTTTAATTATTAAATAATTTTACAGCGCTCAATAAATTAACATATGCATACTTTGAAAATATCTCAGCAAACATATACGGAGTGCTATCTCGCCCGGGGCGCCGAAATACCTCGGACCGCCTCTGCATCCGCGCGTTAAATATCCGGAGATCATTCCGTCTTAACAGACTTAAATATTTCGCTGCCTACATTAACCTTCTTAGCTCTCACTTAATTTTATTGTCCGAAAGTCCCTTTGATGCCTTTCTGTTTCCTTTCCTATTCTCGTATATCTGACTCTCATGGTTAAAATTTTCTCTGTAATCTATATTTTTGCTTACAAATATTGATTTAGGGGTTCGTTGCAACGAAATTCACATTTTTATAACTTTCTAATTATTTTCCTGTATTTGAAGACCCAGGTAATGCAAACGCCTTATAATGCAAATGGAAACAAAAAAGATTGGTTGGAAAGAAGTAAACAAATAGGGTGAAAAGTAATTACTTAATGACTTTTTTTCTGGATTTCAAAGCAATTGAATCATAAGAAAACCGGCGTTTCCAAATGGAAACAGCATATAGTGCCGAAAAAATTAAATAGCGTGGAGTGGAGGCGGAGTTTCCTTGAATATATTTCTTGATGTCCTTGCGACGATTAAAGAGAAGACCACTAATTAACCACCCCGTCCCATCATTGTTGTATTGGACGAATGCAGTCTTTCAAGTAATCTTCGACCGTCTGGAGTTAGCCCGTGATTTTCATTCACAGACGGCTAAATAGGAGCGCGGCGCAAAATACATGTATTCGAGTTTTTCTTTGGAGATGAAGGTGTCGGCGAGAGACGGAGGGGTAAAAAAGAAGGAAGGAGGTATCGAGATACGTAACGGACGACGGAGAATGGGAAGAGGGAGGGATGGAGGGAGAGAAAGATGACGCGATCGGAGTGGGTAAAGGAAGAAAGAGGAGTATGGTTTAAGGGGGAGGGGGTTGCATTGGCGAGTGCTTCCTCGCTGCACCCGGCAGGCTGAAGCGGCTCTTTTTTTTTCTTCCCTCGACGACGGGCAGCGCATTTCGAGACATCCAAGGTCAGACCACGTCTCGGACGAACATGCGAGACGTGGGGGCTGGTCGGGAAGGGGTGGGAGGAGGGCAGTTGCAGTCACGAAACGGGCTGTCGTTTTGGTGCACTGCCCCACTCGCCCTTCCTCTCTTTCTCACACCCTCCCCCCCTTGGAACCTCCGTACCTCCTCCGCGCCACCCTTCGCGCTCTCCCTTCTCTGTTTTCTCTTCGCGTCGTCTATATCTTTCGCTCTCCTCTCCCGATACTCCTCACTCCCACGTCTGAGCACTCAGACGGAGAAGGATGATAACCCTTCATTGTTATTCGAGTAAACAGCAAAGCACTCTATGCGGGTTGCACAGTGATGTAGCAGTTCGCGAAGAAGACGGGTGGAGGAAGTTTGGGGTTATTTTCGCCTTGCTGTTGAACTGTTGTCTGTCCGGTCGATGCGAGGTGTCTATCTAAAAATATATTATTATTTTGATTTTGGCAAGAAAGAGTTGCATCCTGAACCATTGGCGTAACCAACTGACCCTTTAGGACCCCCTCATAAATGAAGGATTCATTCTTTGTTTAGGAAATAGAAAAAATGCGGGAATATAGGACCCTGCCGCCGAAATTCCACAAACTGATAGTTCTGTTAAAACCAGGTTCTGTACTGACAATCCGTCCCACTTGTTTTTTTATCTTCATAACCAATATTTTCTTGGGTTTTAGCACTGTAATACTTTCAATCTCATCCACATTGTAGATTTGATCAGCTTGAAAATTATGTCTCCATTGCTGAATGTAAGACATTAAAAAATCTTGACACTTGGGGTTTGTTAAAACCAGCAGCTCTTGCAATACTAGTTGCTTCCGGTGTTCTGGTTGCTAGTTGTGGATTTCGTTCTCTGAAACTAGACAGCCAATATTTGCCTGCCAATTTCTTTTCCTTGTTGAAGTGGTGGTTAATTTGCATATTTTCAGCTAATTCATAAGCCAATCTACGTGCATCTAAGGGAGTTATTCCATAGAATCGGCTTTCAAGGTCTAGGATGTGTTGAACCAACCTGTTTTCTTGATCCTTCGTAAAAATTTGTTTAAAGTGCTCGTGTCTTGGTCCTTTTCGCATTGTTTCATCTTTCAGTCGGCGAAAAATACAAGATTTTGGTATGCCAAAGCGCTCAGCAGCTTTTCGAACGGACAACTCCTTTATTGCGTCTATTGCCTTAATCATTGCATCTCCTCTCCAAGAAGTCCCCTCCCTCTTTTTCACGTAACTATGAACCATCTATAAAAAGAACAACCCATACGGAAAAAAAAGGAAAACTGTGGGGCACACAGGAACACAATGGACCGCTGTGCCCCAAGTGAACAATAAATTTAACACTTCCCGCCACTTGTATCCATCTTGATCTTTGTTATTCCTGTACGCGTCATTTTAAAGCTAAATGTCTCAATTATTACATGGGATCAACAGCAGTGATATAATATTATCAGATTTAATGTTATGCGGTGTGTAATTTATTAACGAAAAGTTTTTCGTCGAACAATTTTCAGGCAAAGGGTGAAATTATCCAAACAGATAGGCCAAAGCCTCGCCTAAATTTAAATATAAAAATGAAATCATGCACAAGACATTTTAACGTAGATATTTGTAACTGTCGAATGGATGACTGGATGCGAGAGCAAAACAAAATTATTTTGTTGACCGTGATAACTTTTGTCGAACGAAAAAAACGTTTTGACTAAAACGGGATTTTCTGATTTAAATAATCTTCATAAGGTATTAAAGAGACATTCGATAAGTAAAGAACATTTACATTCAATTCTTCAGGAAAAATATTTGGAAGAACTCGAATAGAACATGTTTTAGATAAGTTGTTGGAAATTACTCATAGCCAGCATAACGAAGCAGTAAAGAAAAATCGAAAAATGTTAAAAAGACTTGTTGATATTTTTTGTTTTTTTTTTGGGGGGGGGGGGAACATGAACTTGGCTTTCGTGGTCATGACGAATCCAGCGACTCTAAATAAAGGTAATTACGCGGACTTGGTCGAATTGGTTGCTAAATACGACGAAACTTGGGGAAACCATTTGGAACATTCCAGTGTTTCGCGGCACGTTCAGTGCACTTCAGAATGATGTAATTTCTTGTTGCCCAAGTCACACTGCAAAAAATTAAACAAGATGCGTTCGACTCCCTCAAGAAGAGTTACGGAAATAATTGCGACATTGCTACTTTAGGTTCTGAACTTTCGGTTATATATCAAATAGAAGATATTGATAATAACTGCGTTAGCGATGTATATCATTTCATTAAGGAAAACGGTTTAGACAAGGCTTACTCTCAAGTGAAAGAATATGTGAATTAGTATTGACAGTACCTGCGACCAGTGCCACAACTGAAGGGAGTTTTTCAGCTCTCAGACTTATCAAAACATTCGTGAGGAATTCCACGAATCAGGAAAGACTCGCTAAATTATCAATTCTATCAATCGAATAAGCCCTCATTAAAGAAGTTTCTCAAAAACCAGTTTTCTATGATGACGTCATTGCAGAATTAGCGAAGAAGGAAGGAGGAATTCCTCTGCATTTCAAATAACAGGGTAAGATCTTATTTTCATGATTAATTGCTTCCGTATAAAAATACCTCAGGATTCGCCACTGATACAACTACATATTATCACAAAGTTTTATGCCGTAAAGTAGGCGTATGCAATCTACGGCCCAGGAGAGCATTAATGCGGCCCCTGGAGTTTTGGTGAAAAAGCGGTCTGTGGCATTCAATACAGGCATTTGTTTTGACATAATGGTTTTAAAACCTTTCTGGTGAAGTGTATGTGATAAAACGAATTTGCATTTACATTCACACTTCTACCTCTCGAACAAGTTCCAATGTATACTATCACCTGACCTGCGGTAGCATTCGCAACTTCTAATACACCCCGGTAATGGGAATGCAGCCCTGCCTTTAAAGGAAAACTCCGGAGCTTGGATTAAAGCAAACACATTCCTCTCCGAGGGGATTATTTTTACCCAGCAAACCAAAGAATTTTCAGATACCCCATCCTGTCGAAATTAGATAATAGAGTTCTCTTCAATGCAGGATTAAGATTTCAGATAAGATCAGAATGTTTGGCATTCTTGTGGGTTTTGTTTATGATCTTTTCCGTAGCCTTGTCAACCTAGAAGTTGTACGGTCTGAAGCAGGGGTATACTTCCCGCATTGAGCGGGATAGAGTGGTGGTGGCCTTTGCGGTTCGCAGGCGTTCTTCCTTCCGAATAGCTTCTGCAACAATTTCCACCTGCGATTATGATCATATGATTCGGCTTACCAGTGTCTCTGGATTTGAGTCTCCTGTGGTGCGCCTCCTGTACCTCTCCCACCTCGCTGTCGACGTCTTTTTCTTTCTTCGCCAAGCTGAAGGTCTCGGCGATTTCATGAATTGGTATTAGCTTTGGTTGTTTTGTTATAAATTTGATTGGTTCTGACTGGGAAGCTTCAATTCTGTGCCAATGTAGTTTAAAAGCGTTGAGGTAAATCTCACAGTCATAGGTAACGTCAGGGGGAGTGAGACTGGTCTCAGAGGGTAGTTTTGATTTTGGCTCCCAGTAGTGACATGAGGTGAAGTTTGACTGCGGAGGCCTTTTTGAGTGAGTGGTTTACGAGGGCTGTTCATAGCAGTTTTGGGTTAAGGATTACTCCTAGCAATTTATGGGTCGAAACGATCGCTATCTTTTCCCCGGCTAGTCAAGATGGGGTTGTTAGGGAATATTTCTGACTCCACCAAACTTGTGCTACGGCATATGCCTTCCGGTTCAGTATCCACTTTCTCAGTTCATCAATCCTTTACGCGCTGAGTTTCTTTTTGAATTACAGATATCTCTAAGGTCCTTGGACCAGAAATGTTATTAGTTAAGCTTTTCCATTTTCTGTTGACCATTGCGTCAACAAGGAGTAGGATGGTTGATGTTAATAAGAAGACGAGGAAGGTTCTATTGTGTGATTAGGAGATAGAGGCCAATATTGTACCCGCGGTTTTCAGAGGATTATTATCGAAGGTGCAAACATTTTATAAGAAATACTTGGAGTGGGGAGTTGAAAAGAAAAACGGCAAACCAATGCGCATTGACTCCGACGCAACGAGACTCCTTCGAAAAAAACCCCCTTGTGGATGGAGAAGAACAGGATTAAGAAAATGTTCTTTACTCAATTAAGGGAATAAGGAAAGATACATCGTACCGCTTTAGGAACTGACCTGTGGTATCATGTAATGAAAGATATCACACAATCCAGCTTCGAAAAATAAAGTTGTAAGTAAATAATCTATTCTAAGTTAAATATCGTCAGCCAAAAAACATAGCAAACCAACAGTGTTAAATATTGCTTAATTTTTTAAAAATTGTTCTCGTATATTTTCCGAGAAATAAATGAAAATAACACAACTTGCATTCTATGACATTTAAATATCGGAGATGGACATTTTTAAATCACGCTTGAGGAGTTAAAATCAAAAGTGCATCTAAGCGCTTTTGTTCAGGTTGACTTTCATGTTCCAGTTGCTAGTCCATTTGTGTATTTTAGTAGGGTGTTGGATAAGTCTTTTAGCCGCTAGCTCGGGTAAGAAAGATTGTGAGATAAAATAGAATCTGAAAGAATTCTTTTATAGCCCATTCGGTGAATTACCACTGAGGACGGCTGCTTTGTAGCCAAAATGCTCATATGGTTTTTTTAACCTTGTGATTATTGGAGGTATCTGAAACAAGTACTTTTTAAAATTGCTTGTTCTTGAACTGCCTTACACCAAAAATTTGATCGACTCTTGTTCGCGCGTTTGAATGACAGCATAAAAAGTAGAGCCTTTTACCCTTGAATGCTTAGTGGCTAAATATTTAGCCACTACATTTTTCTCGGAGTTCTCCCATACTTTCTCAGCTGAATTGGATAAGTTTCTTATTAGAGTCGTTTATAATACAGTCAAACTCGGCTATAACGAGCGCCACGGGACCGTTTAGTTTTGCTCGTTATAGCCGTTAAACTTAATATCCGTGAAGGCAAAAGCATGCATGTGTATGGTGAAATAAGACATAAGAAGTAAAAGTGAATATATAAACAGAAAGGTTATTTAGTAAATTTATGAAAAAACCTAAAAATGAGAATAAACTAGAAAATTTAAAGTAAACATACGTACATATAAAATTTACTCACAGCTGCATCCTTAATCACTACCCAAGTCGCACTCCCTCATTTCCTTGTTCGTTGTTAGGTTGTTCGGTTGTTCTCTAGTGCATATAAAATCGCTTCTTTGTTTTTCCATAAGGTTGAAACCGTAGACGATGATAAATTAAATTTTTTACACACTTCAACATTTTTTTACCACGTTCTAACTCTCGAATAATATCAACCTTTTCGCAAATAGACAAACACTTCCTTTTATGTACGGACATGTTACTCGTTCAAGGGCAAAATCTCAACTGATTTTTGTGATCAACGCTACGAACTTTCTTTGCAAACTGTGAGCATACCAATTCCAGGAAGAGTTAATGAGGAGACGGATTAAACGTGGGATTTCCCATCTTTACGTGGGAAAGGGTGTTGGGTGCATTCGGCTGAGCGACGGGGGTGGGCGCCATTGTACATGCCCTCAGCCCCTTACCCCCTTCCAAACACAACCTCCTGGCTGTAAAAGAGCTGGGGGTTGGGAGGAGAGGACAAAGGACCTCCGCGAGTGCCACTGTACCTGCAAGTTGGGAATTCTTGGTTTGGACGAAGGGATTATTTTTTAACAACAACGCCGCGGTCTTTAACCTCCCTGAGGGATAGGGTGTAGAGGCTGGACTCAAGAACACAAGGTTACATATTTTGGGTCACTATGAGGATTGAAGGGGCTGACCGCCACCGCTTTTGAGACAGTGAGAAGTGGTCAAAGTTTGCTCGATATATCCGTGAAGCGTGCTCGTTATATACGTGAAATATTTGTATGTAAATGCTCGTAAACTTATCTTGGAGGTAGCATTTGCTCAATATAGCCGTGAACTCGTTACAACCGTGCTCGTTATAAACGAGTTTGACTGTATTTAAATAATGGCGCAAGTAGTGTTTGATCAAATCTTTATATAGTTAACAAATATACTGGTGGCTAAATATTTAGCCACTAAATGTTCAGTATTCAATAAATGTTCAGTATTCTTCCTAATATAAAGTGGCTAAATATTTAACCACTATTTGCAGTGGCGGCTCGTAGCTAAAATTAGTGGGGGTGCTGCGCATCTTTTTCATAAACTGGGGGATGGCTACTGAAGTACTGACATTAAGCTTAAGGAATATATATTGTACTACAAAAATAAAGAAAGTATTAAAGAAAAAAGGACTCGTTATATTAAATGTTTTCGATAATATCAAGTGGAAATAGGGGGTGCTGCAGTTCCGCAGTGCCTATACACGAGCCGCCACTGACTATTTGTCTACGAAAAAGTATCGTCAGTAAATGTGAGCGTTAAAGGGTTAACAGTTAAAACGCAACTGTTATTTTTGGCAGCGACTGAAAAAGTTGAATTCTTACACAGTGTTACCCTATATCTGTTGATTACCTCTCGCCAGCGAGGGATATGTTGCGGTCCATTTCAACTTTGAAAATTCCCACTTCTGAGTAATTTCGCGTCCTGGAGGATCTTGGGGGCCCTCTCCTTATTGGCGAAATGGTGCTGTGAATACGCCGATTTGATTCGGTTTTCCTTCAAAGCGTTGCCTTGGCTAATAGTTCTGTCGTTGCATACGACTCTCTTAACTTATCTTATTTATATTTCCTGGCATGCAGGTGTAAATCTGCTATGTTATACTCTTCTATATGCTGCAGTTCCTGTTTTGTTTTCTCGGTAACTGTCTCGTTAAAAAGGCTATTTTCACCAGTGTAAAATACAGGGTATAACAAAATGAAGTTGAATAATTTTTTTATTATTTGAGTAAAAACAAAATGAAATACGTTATGAAGCTTGTAAGTTTTATTTCAATTAAATAATAAATTTCTAAATCATCTATCATTCAATTTAACAGCTATATGGATGAATAAGACAGCATCACAGACGCGCGGCGGGTGGGCCATGGTTAAAGGGGGCCCAAATTATTTTTTGTCAAGTCGTTAACTTCTTTCTGGGACTTCACGTTTGCTGGTGAGAGGGCTACACATTTTCCGGTACGCCACTGATAAAAGATAAAGGGGTTAAATCGGGGGAACTAGCAGGCCATTTTGTAGGTCCTCCGCCACCAATACAACTCTCAGGAAAGGTGTCGTTTAAAAATGTTCTGACGTCGTGCAAAGTACGGAAGTCCTTCATCCTACTGTAATATATCTCGTTGCAACGGACAGAAAAACTCTTGGTATGTTATGGTACGAATTGCCGGTCGCGGTTTGCTCTTATAAAAATAAGGTCCATAGATGCGAGAACGTGACAAAGCACACCAGACCTTTACTTTAGGGCAGGGGTCGGCAACCTTTTCTGCATGGCGGGCCACATTTTCAGTTGTGAATGTTTCGGAGGACCGCATTGGGAGTCAAGAAAGCCTCGGCGGGCCGGATGAGCGAATAAATCAGAAGTTTTCTATAGGTTCTGTGATTTCATATGAACTAAATCAAATCTACATAATTTACTAGCGTTAAAACTTCGCCCGAAAATGCTTTGAGACCATAATTTTACTCAAAAAATATAAAATTGCCCATACGAAATTTTCCTGATCACTTTTTCATTACAGCTTTGCGGGCCGCGTAAAGCGTTCTTGTGGGCCGCACGTGGCCCGCGGGCCGTAGGTTGCCGACCCCTGCTTTAGGGGAATCCCATTGATGCTTTGCTTTGGTGCACGTTCTGACGACGGTGGTTATCCGTATTTTCTCAGGAAATATATGCGGAGTGTCCATTCGGCATTTAGCCTTTCAAAAATTGTCCTGATTGATTTTGTTTGTATACGTCTTCGTCCTGGAATAATTTCTCTCCTGAAAACTCGCTATTGCTTTGTTTGTTTCTCCACAATTTTAAAACTTGACTGAATTCATTATTTTACTTGGCGCGGTTCAACAAACATTCAAACTGGTTTGCAGAGGAAATAGCACGGGACCTCACGTCTAGTATATTTTAAGACAAGAACGTGCAACATATGGGCCGCGAAACCTTGATAAAGATGTGGTCTGTGATATTTAGTGCAGACAATAATTCAAATTATTTGTCTGTCCGGCTATGCAAATCCTAGAGCCGCCAAACTTGGCACGCTGTCTAATGTGTTCAAAAGAAAGAGCGTAGTCGGGTTTTGGGGGCGAAATTTCAGCCCCCCAAGTTTACCTGTCTGTACTATGTTAATTGAACGGCTACAACTCCGCCAGTTTACCTTCATATCCAGCCAAATTTGGATTTAGACACAATGATACACTGATTGGATAAACTGGATCATTGGAGCAATATCGTTATTTCCTGGGACCAGCACGACTTTCCGATAGCTAAAATTGAGAGTGAACGGAATAACCTACCGAGGTATATGACGGCTCATTTGAAAGCCTAATTCGCTCTGGCGTCGGGAAATATGTTTTGTATTTTCATGTGGCCAGCAAATGACTTCTCGATACCTAAAAGTGAGAGCGAACGAAAGAACCTACGGAGGTGTGTAACCACTTATTTGAAAATTCACGGTCACTTATCTCGAGAGTACCTTGAGAATGAATGAAAATATTAGCAAGTGATATGAGCATGACAAATTAGAAACTGTGAACCCGGGGCAAAGCCCGGGTAATTAGCTAGTTTTGTATATTTTAATTACAATTGTTATCATAAAACCTTGCATGGCGAAGTTTTAACGTCATAAAATGGTTTTCATTAAAAAAACTCATGATCTCTTGAGTAAGCTCCAATCTAAAGTCTCATCTTGCCTGTCGAGGCACTCGCGACCTCTAAGTCAGGGGCGCCTACATTTTTGGTGAGGGGGGCCATATTTAGAATTACTCTTACCTTCACTGGCCGGATGATGAGGAATTTGTTAGTGAGACACCTGAGTCAGCTTTCCAGACCCTAAACTATCCAGATCTGGCTGCAAATTCGTAGTTCCAACACAGAGAACATTTTGTGTTTATCTGTCAGTTTTGACCGAAGCTTCGATTTAGTATATTTCATTTTTGAAAATGTTTGCTCACAATTTTATGTGCTCGCAAATATGGTGACCATGCTTCGAGCGAACTTCATTATATTGGGAAACATTATCTGGAAGACGTGTATAGTTTCACTGTATCATTTTCCTCGAACCTGTCGTGTAACATCTCGTTTGACTGCAACTCAATCACTTCCATTTGCAAATGTTCCGGTGAAGTGTCTATTTCTGATGAAAAAGGATTTTTAAAAAGTCTTTTTTCTGCAGAATGGTTGTGGAAGTCCCGAAACCTGAGATCAAATTATTCATTCAGTGATTTTATTATCTCGAGTTCGAAATATTTTGGAAATTCGACGTTCATTGTTTTCAGCATTTTTCATTAAAAACACTGAAGTGAACCAAATTTTTCACGTTTATGTGAGAGAGAAAAAGTCGCAACTTATTTTGAAATCCCTTTACATCACTAAACAGCTCTGATATTAGTTTCCCTTTACCTTGAAGCCTTAATTTAATATGGTTAATATGCTCTGTTATATCATATCAGCTACGAAGGCCAACATCCAAATCCACTTTTCATCCGAAATTCCATTTACTGTACGACCTTTTTCGGTCATGAATAGATCTATTTCGGAACGAAGATCAAAAAACCTTTTGAGAACTTTCCCACGACTTAACCATCTCACTTTAGTGTGATAAATGGTACCTTGACATTCAGTTTCAATCTCCCCTCGAGAGTCTTTGAATTGCATGTGATTTAAAGCTCGAGAACGAATAAAGTTTACTGTGGAAACTACCACTTTCCTAATGTTATCATACTCAACAACCTTGGAGCAAAGAGCCTGCTAGTGTATAATGCAATGTAAGGCTAAAGGTTTATTAGCAATTAATCATTCTAATTTGCTATTGATTCTCCCGACTAAACCTGTACTTTTTCTGGTCATATTCTTTGCTCCATCGGTAGATACGCTCCTTAAGTGTTGCCAGTTAAATTTCAGCCTGATTTTGTTTCACATACTTCAAGTAAATATTCTCTCCAGTATTGGTACCTTTTTAACTGTGCAGATCGGCCAACTCTGTAACTTCAACAGAGCCGGTCTTAGGGGCGGGCGAGCCGGGCGGTCGCCCTGGGCCGCCACTTTTAAGGGGTCTTTGAATTGTACATTATGCACTCTATGAAACGGGAAAATCGCATGATTTTTGGCCAGATACGTTTCACATTTTCCCCGGATATTAGAAGATAATATAAAAATACAATTATATTGATTAGTGATAGTCTTACTGGAAAATGTGGCAAAACAAAATTGAAGTCTCGAGAAACGATTTTAAGCCCAAAATTAAGACAAAAAAAAACAAATTTGTGCCTTCTTTGGCCATGGACCTCCCGCCACGCGGGAGTATCAGGTACGCCACTAGCGATAGTTAAATGTCTGGTAGTAGAAAAATAGTAATGAGGGTGGTGGTAGTGTTCCATATCTTCCCAGAAATGCTGTTGAATCTGGGTAGAACGGTGTGGAGATGGGAGAGACTGAAAAGACACTTCGTTTTTCGGGAAAAAAGGGATGGGGAGTCAACAAAGAGGACTTGGCTGGAAGTCCAGGGTTGGTCTAATTAGCAAGCTCCCATTTCGGAGAAAAGATCCCCAAATGTGGTGGAGGGAGGGAGGGTTAAACATTGGGTGAAGGATGTGAAACAAATATTAGTTACAGCATCCTGCTGAGTGCAGAAGAGAGGTCCCTATGATTTGTAATACTTAAATACATACGTACCATATGGTTATCCGGATTTTGACACCTATCAGTGTCCTAGACTAACTTTTCCATTCTGCTGCAAGAATGTCGTTCGCGTGGTAATAGACCCAATGCGTTTGTGTCGGGTGACAAAAAAGTTTCTTGGCGTGAAGTGGTCCGTGTGAAAGAGAGCTTAGTCTTTGTCGTCTTGCGTTTTAATTCTGTTTAGTTTTGCTAATTCCATTCCTATCACCGGGTGGGTGATCGTGGCAATTCTTTTCTGCCAATTCCATCGTTTCCGAAGCGTCGCTCTCATTCCCCTCGCGTTTCGTATCCCAGTTTTGCGAAGAATGCCGGGACCGCGATTCTGTTTGCCGAGCGCAGAACGTATATTTGCAGTCTTCGTCTCTATTTGCAGTTGCTTCGAAGAGGGGGAAGATAGTTTTTCGAAGGCAATACAGGATTTTGACGCAGAGCTGTTTTGAGTTTTTTTTCTGGAGCGCAAATCTCTCGGAAGGAGCAGTCATCCCGCTATCTTCCGTTTTTTATATTTTCAGTCTTTTTAACGGTTGAGATCCTGCTTGCCCCTCACCCCTTTCTGCACCGCCCTCTCCTACTCCTCCCCCTCCCCCCAGCGTGAATCAATGGTTACGACAACAGGTACAAGACCAGACCGTCTGCTGAGTGTCTCCTTGGTCGACCTTGAATTCTCTGAATGCTCCGACGTCGTCTTGCCCCCTCTTCGGCTCCTCCCTTCTTTCTCACTCCCATTCCGTCTCTCTGTGCTTTGCGGTGGGAATAATGATAGTAAACTTCATTTAAAGTGGCAAGGTCAAACATTGGCCAGACTAGTCTCGGTCGCTCCCTTCGCCTCTCCGCCGGCTTTTTTCCTCCCTCCAATTCCTCGCTGCCTCATCCACAAATATAATCTCCCAACCCCCCTTTTTTGCCGCACGTCTGGTTCCGCCATTTTTATTTCGATTCGCGCGATAAGTATCACGCGCGGATCGGTGTCGTCCTTTTTCGAGGAAGGTCTTAGCGAAATCGCAGTATATTTTGTCAGGGGAAGACAATTGTTTTCGCGTGAGGATAAAGGTGGTTGTAGGTATTTTTTTAATCCAGACTGTCGCCGCCGTGTTCCCTAATTATTTTTTCACATAAATTATGATATTACCGAGTGCGAAGCGAGAGAATTCTTTTTCGGCGAAGAGAAATGCAAAATTCGTCCTCAGGTTTCCACCTTGCATTATAAAAAAGTGTCTGCATGATATAGAAAAAATTATGTTCGAATATTTTGGAAGGTCGAGTTAGGAAGTCCGTCTCGTTTCTGCGCTTCTCGTTCGTCGATTTTTTTATCGCTTCCTTGACCAGACGTTTTCTTGCGCCGACGTAGTCGGCTGTGGTGGTGAAGTCACGAGCGTGGCCATATCTTGTCTGCAGACTCGTCGAAACGTCGCTTTGCCTGCTGTGTTGTAAAGGCGGCTCGATTGCTTGTAGCTATGATGTTTTTGCAACTCATTTACCGCATCACAGCGGCTTCATTTTGGTCGAGTCCCATTGCTCTTGCCGTTCTATTTCGTTCTTACCCACTCGCGTCGGGATAGCGAAATGCGTCGGTCGTAGCAGAAGCCGATGGTGAATGTTCGGGGCCCTTGGACTAAGCTTTTTTGGGATCCCCTATAGGTACAGATAATTGAACCTTTCATCAGTCACTGTCGTACAAAATTTATTTTTTATGTATGCGATTCTAGAGAAACATCATTCAGCTTCGCAATTCGTTATTAGTAAGGTCAGATAAATTAATAAAGTACGTGGGTTGGTCAAATTTGACCTGGACTTCTTTCTTAAATCGTACAATTAACAGGAAAACAACAACAACAGTCACTTTTCGAAGTACTCTCCCTTCTTCAGAATACACTTGTTCCAACGTTTCGGAAGTTTTCGTAAGTTCCGAAGAAATCTTTCGGTTGATGTCGAAACCACACCGGGACTGCTCTTTTTACCTCGTCATTCGACCTGAATTTCTTTCCTCGTAAGTGTTCTTATAGTGGCCCAAAAAGATGGAAGTCACAGGGTGACAAGTCAGGATTATAAGGGCGGGGGAGAACGTCCCACTCCAGTTCAGTCAGTGTATTAACAGTCACATTAGCTGTATGTGGACGCGTTGTCGTGTAGAAAGCAAACACCTTTCGACAGAAGAACTGATCGCTTATTCCTTAGAGCTGGTTTCAGAGAGTTTTTAAAGAGATCGCTGTAATAAGCAGTACGGATTTGCTCTAGAAAATCCTCATGGATAACACCCTTAGCATCCCAAAACACGGTGGCCATTACTTTGCTGATGCAACGGTCTTGAACTTTTTCGGTGGAGGTGAATTTGTGTCTCCACTCCATACTGGCACGTAGTAGTAAAGTGATGGACCCATGTCTCATCGACTGTTACAATACGATTCAAAAACTCATCCCTTTTTATCTGAAGTCGTTGATTCAGTACTGTTGAAATTTGATCTCGCGCCCCCTTTTGCTCTGGAGACAACTGTTTGGGCACCCATCGGGCGTCGACTTTATTGAATCCCAGGTTGTTATGGAGTATAGTGTCAACACTAATGTTAAGTTGAGAAGCTAATTCACGCACAGTAATTCTTCTGTTACTCCGTATGAGCTCATCAACCCGCGCAATTGTTACATCATTGATAGCGGTTGCTGGCCTTGCTTTGTGCGTTTCATTCTCCACGCGCTCTCGACCTTTCTTCAATGATTAGCACCATTCGAACACTGAAGACCATGGTAGGCAAGATTCTCCATAATGTGCTTGAAGCCTCTGATGAATTTCAGGCCCTTTTCCGCCTTCCTTTCAGAGAAATTTAACAATAATGCGTTGTTCTATTGAAATAGAAACACATGCAGGCACCATCTTGTTTCTTACTAACGTGGGTTACTATGGAAACCAAATAATTATTGCTTCATAGAGCTTGCATTATACAGATAACGTATTGGCCAATACCGTGGACCGGCGGTTGAGAAACACTGGTCTATACTACTTTCACAGTCTATTTATTTTTTATTTTAATTTCCAATATCAAACAAGAATTTAAAATTTTACCCAAATTTTTGTATATTTCTACTCTTTTATTCAACTCCATAATTAATTTATACAGGGCAGTGTTGCCAATCTGGGGTATTTCCCGCTAGATCTAGCTTATTTCGTTGTTCATCTGTGGTACAGAAATCTTAAAAATCCACCAAGAGAATTTTTCTGGATTATTTTATAAATGAATTTCGAGGTTTTTGCTCGCATATTTATAAAATTTAAAAAAGTTTAAATCTTCTAAAATTTTCTCAATCTCCTACAAAAGTTCATATTTTATGTATGTAATGCATAGTATTTCCAGAAATTCTGCGCTTAATTTGTTGGGAAGATAGGAATGTGGTGGGGATAAAAGAAAATAACTTTGATAAGAAAGTACGCATTACAATAAACTCTTGCTCTTTTGAAGAAGAGTATAGCTATCTATTTTCGTGTACTTTTTGTAAAGCTTATAATTTGGTTTCACTACTTACTTCCGCTTTTCTCCACAAACAGCGATTTCATCCCAGTACAGCGTAACGTCAATTATCGTTACATTGTAAACGTGTAATTAATTAGATAATTATTTAATATAATAATATATGCTAATTTTCAATTTCATTTTTTTAACAAATCCCTAGATTATTTTCGTCTAAATCTAGGAGATTTTCCTACACCATTTAGCGGATTTATATTTTAGTTCCTGGCATCACTGGTACAGGGCAATGTTAACCGTCTTAACACAGAACTTGTTTCTATCTATCAATGCATCTGCATTTTTCCCTCCATCTTTATAGCTGTTTGTTTTTTCCTCCTGGTTTAATCACTATACTCTTTGCTTATTCTGCAGTTTAAAAATTTTGCTATTCTACTGCATTCTAATACATAATTTGTATTTTAGATAATTTTGTATACAGTTTTTATAAAAACAGTTGATTAAATAACTAAGGAATATATGTCTTCAAAATAATACTCTTCACGAGAAACGAGAATAAAAGGCACAACAAACAACCACACTAAAAAAAACTTCAAACAGTAGTCAACTCCTAAAGTCGGAATTAGAAGTGGGGGTAGTGTCAGCAGGACGGTCTTTATTGGGAGGGCTAGGACTGTGAGGACAATGTCGGCCACAGTACCTGACGTATTTTCCTCGAGATCTGGCTTCGAAGTGCCGTTTCATATGCTTAATTTACCCGAGGATAGTTTGCCGAAAGCCGCTGAAATATCCCCTACTTTCCTTGTTCCATAAATGATTCCAGCAAACTTGCCTTCAAGTAGTGGAAAGTCAAGTCGAACAGCAGGCTACTTACCTTACCGCTGGCCTCGTCTTCTTTCCCAGTCTGAACAAGCACTTGCTGAAATTGCCTAATGTCATCGACTCTTCAATGTAACTTTACGTGCTGCATTGAAACGCATGAAATCAAAGGAGAGTTACCTGATTTCAAATATATGCTTCCAGGAATTGCTCGAAATCCTTTCCGCACATGAATAACTCGCTGGCTTCAAGTTATTTGGCTATAAGCATCTTCCTCCATCAAACTACTCCGTTTTATGAAAATGGGATCTCTGCCACAATATGTTCAGGATCTTCTGGCTGCTTACAGAATCTTGTTTGTTTGTTTGTATGGAATTTCTGGATAATCAACCTCGCTGCATATTTAAAAAATCTTTCTGGATATGATTGACGGCATGTTTTCATGCCATTTTGATAAGTGTTACATCAGCTGAAACGATACCGGTCATGGATGGGAGAGTGAGGTTGAGGACTAGATGATGAGAATCCTTGATCATGGCACAGACGATCCCATTTTCTGTTTAGCACCCATCAGTGAAAATGAGTCTCTGTGTGGCATCGTAAACTCGAGGAAACGATTTTGATGCTCTTCAGGAGAGGTTTCTTTCTTAATATCTGAGAGCTCCAGATGAATATGGGTTTGTAGGATTTTCCAAGGTAGGAATTAGCGCATGGACCTCTTGAGTAATTGAGAAGTTAATGTTGAAATACTCTATTGCATTTTGTATTGTCCTTCTGAATTATCGTGTCATCTTAGGGCAACTATCAAACTTATTATCGTAAGCTGAGCTATTACGAAGTGCCTGTGCTCGGGACGAAGAGATGCATGAAAGCAGTTTTTGGCGTAAAAACAGAGGTGGTTCGTAAACCTCTGCTTTACAGGCTAATGAACGGGCTAATGCGACATGCACCCAGTGGGATCTTGATACCTGTTTTGGTTCTCTATTGAGCAGGTAGTTTTAACTCATATTATTGTCAGGCAATATAGTGGACATTGAACCAACTCTCAAGGTCTTCAAGAATTTTGAACAGCCCATCCCATGAGCACGTTACTGCTACTGTGTTTGACAGTAAATGGGTGTAGTTAGTAAATTTGGACAATGCGTATAAGGCTTCATTGGGATAATTTTCGTGTAAGGTTATTTAAATGGGGTGTTATCTGCGCTGCTAATGAATGGAATGGCCTTGTTTAATATATTTGGATTCAGTTATACACTAGCTGGTTTTATTTGGGACAGTTTTACTCGTCTTTCAAATCCATCAGGACTAACAGCTTATACGATTAGTGTTGCAATTACGCCTTACCTCGCATTTCCTTAGTGACGTGTTGACAAGCTTACGGCGGATAACTGTTTATGATGGCACCTAAAATAATTGGCAGTAATAAATATTACGGCTTAGCCAAAAATGTAGGAGTGACAGCCTCATAGTTATGTCTTTATTTTAATTGTCTAAAGAGCTTTTGATGAAGGAATCTGTTAAATCAGCTCTGAATTCCCAAGGTAGTTGGTTTTTATTTGACCTAAGAACAAATTAAAATTAGGTGAACTTTTAACCACTTCCCAAAAAAAGTATGGCCACTGTGGATGTATCTAACGCTCTATTTCCTTATGGGATTAATACGGTGGTAGCTTTTAGAGAAATCTAGGAGACAGTCAAATCACTTGAAGCGTAATTAACATTAATCCCGAATACTACCCCAATATATTCTTTATATTCATTATTGTAACATGTCGCAGATGATTTAACTTTATTACTTCTTTGGGTAGCTCTAACTCTACATCGTTATTTCACAGGTTGTCTGAACTTGGTAGAATATTCCATCAGGCAGAGAACCGCAAAAAGCAGAATGGCCGAAAA
Source organism: Tanypteryx hageni (assembly GCA_028673005.1). Lineage (NCBI taxonomy): Eukaryota > Metazoa > Arthropoda > Insecta > Odonata > Petaluridae > Tanypteryx > Tanypteryx hageni. The sequence goes on along the minus strand of CM054114.1, from coordinate 40,438,719 downwards.
AAGTCGTTCTGATGAAGAGGGTGACGCAACTCCTCTGACGGAGGTTGAGCCACCGAGAAGCGAGACAGACCACCCAAACCCGGAGTTGGCCGAGATCCTTCAGATATGTGGAGACATGATGGGGCGGGTAGGCATGATGGAAAAACAGATGAAGGAGATTGTAGATTGGGCCGAGCGACAGAAAAAATCACCATCTGTTGTTGTAATCAAACAGGAGTCGTCTAAATTCCTTAAGATATTAAAGGGAATCATGAGGGTGGCTGCCAAGATGAAAGCACAGACGATGGAGTTGGTGGATGTGGTCCGCCAACAGAAAGGATCAACATATATTTGGACCGAGGCCCTTGAGAGAGGTCAAGTCATCATGAGGATGGTCGTCTGTATGGAAGCGCAGACAAAGATGTTTTTAGACTTCGTCCGCCAAATTCAAATATACACTTCGCTTAATTCTGCTAATGAGGTGTCGACCGAGATCCTTCACATGTTGGAAGACATAATGATTTCTCTGGCCAAGATGGAAGAACTGACTAAGAATTTTGTAGGTGGGATCCGTCTAAATAAAGGAGCAGAAACTCTTACCGAGATCCTTCAGAAATTGAAACACACCATGGAACTGGTCGCCAAATTCGATAACCAGACGAAGGAGATTTTGGATTGGTGCAGCCCACAGAATGATTCAGCAGCATTTATTTCCATTAGACAGTCATTGGCCGAGATCTTTCAGGCGTTGATGAACTCCACGAAGTTGGTCTTCAACAAAGTAGCAAAGGTGAAGGAGATTATGCATCGTGTCCTCAAACTGGAAAGATCAACATCTACTACTTCCACTAACCATGGTAATACTGAATAAGTTTCAAGGAAGATCAGCCAATTTGATGACTAAAACATTAATCAATGTAATGGTATTAATAATAGCCTTATATGCCCTATTAAGGTATCATTATACACATTCCCTAACACATGCATAATGATCTAGCATCCCATGCTACTTGTATCCCTAGGTATGGGATTTTAAATACTAGATATGTATGTACTTTTGTTTACAATAAAAGGTTGGGTCTCATGGTAAAATTGATAGTTGTTTGTGGTTAAATGAAAAGTGTTTCGCCGCCTGCTATAGACAACGTCACAGTCGCTGAAGAGTAGAATTTATAATTACAAAATACATCTAACTTGGAGTTAGATTTAATTGACAGTATCACCACAAAAACAGTATTCTACCACAGTATCATTTTTAAGTATCCGGAATATCTTCAATCGCCTAAATCTTATCCTTCCACACAATGGTTCTTTTATTTAGCACATTACCATATAATTTCTGGAGATAATTGTGAATATGAGATTAGATGGGAAGAAACATTAAAAGGACACAGTTAACCCTTTCTGCCCCATGTTGTCAGAAGCACCTCTGAGTATTATGAAATCGATTTCTTAAATTGTTTTACAATTTTACATCGAAAATGTTAATGGTGCCATATGACAACGTGTTTTAAAATATAAATTATTACTGAAATATTTCAAAAAAATTTGCTATATGTTAAGAGAATAAAAGGAATACTCATTGTCTTAAAAAATAAATGAAATTAAAAAAAAGCAAAAATAAGAATCGAGGTTCACAAAATGAAAAAAACACCATGTCTACAGAGAATATATATATATATATATATATATATTACTAATAGATTCTAATCCTATAAACTAAATCTAACTATCTGGCTAATTTTTTACTTAAACTGATACTATGCCTAAAGAGGGCATATTTACACAGTTCCTTGGCAGTTCTCTCTTTGATGTTGTGGTCACTGCAATGGAGCCATAAAAATTCCGACTCCAGGATAGCATTTTCCCCCACCTCTCCAATCCGATCCTCAAGATGTTTAGGTAGTACATCATTCAAGAAAACCAAAGCAGAACCCACCGACTTGACAAATCTCTCGGATGGAAAATAACGCGTCTTCAAAATGCAGTGGTTCACCTGATTAAAGTAATTGCTCACACACAAGGGATGGATTGGTTGTTAACAGAGATAGACATGTGGAACAATCTTGAAGTAAGGATTTCAGAATACGACAACTGAATCTGGCATCTGAAAAGTCTTTCGTTCATGATTCAGCTGCCCATAACTGTTCAGCATCCTCATGTAAGAAAATCGTTCACATACTAGATCATCACTCTCTATCGAACCTTCAAGAAAACTGCGGCTCAACTGCAGAAAATCTTCGAGATCTGCCATGAAGACATCATCATCAGACTCACAATTGGAACCTCGCAGCAATTGTGATGAAATGCCATTGATGATAGATGTCTTAAAAGCAGAAGCAAACTGTTCCATATTGGGGTTATGGTTAGCCCCTCCATGTAACCTAATGTCCCCAAAGAAATTCTCCAGATGATCCTGATTTATCCGCCGAGGTTCTATGCTGTCAAAACCGACTTTCTTCAGCTCTTTCCACAGCAGTTTAATAGCCTTAATCGTCATGACCCAACCGTTTTCACATTTGGCCTAACAGTACTCTTAATTTTGGGGTTGCCCAATGAATCTAAAATTGGATTCCCTTGAAGGTTTGTTATATGCATTTGAATCTCCAATCGTTAATTTTTTTAATAGCTTCATTCCAAAATGTTAATTGTGAGCTACGGTCAAAGAGGAGCATAATGTACCTACATCGATATCCTCACCATCACTACCATTAAAGCTATTAAGCAGCTGATTTACAAAACCAAGGAAAGAAAAGGTCACGAGCACGTCACGACTCATGAATCCTCTCAAAAAGAAAATAGAAGGAATATACAGCATAGTACTAACCTGCAATAAATGCTATTTTTCAAAAGCTGTTGTTAATGCAACTTACCTATCTCCCACCATGTATTTAATACATCCCCAACACTACTCCTGAACACCTCAACAGCCAGTTTTACCGACATTTCGTCTCTCCATTGAGGGTCCAGGTGGGAAGAATACCAATATTTTAAACATTGAAGTGTTGGGGAATTTATGCTGCTTCTCCACCACGTGACGTGTATGACCACCTACCAATACGTCACCATTTCACCTTCCACCAATACCTGCCCCTTGATGGAATGTTCAAGAACCTATCTCTGGTGCACTTAAGCAGGCGAGGAGGGCCATGAAGGGTGAAAATCTTTTGCCCATTAAAATCGAAAAAAGGATCTGTGACTACAGTACAGTGTGCCGATCTGACCTTAACATACTAGTGTGGAAAAGGTGCAATTTGGGCTTGTAAGGGGATTTTTTTTTCTTGATATCGGGAAATATGTAGAGGTGCCACTGGGAAACTAAAGTTATAAATTTATATAAAATTTGATAAAATTAATTTTTTAATTTTATTATTTGAGCATCGCACTACAACACAAGGGATCCCCATCGTCCCCATCACGAACCCTTTAAACTCAAACTGAAGTCAGACAATATCTTCAGGCGCCACTGGGCAATGCACATAGTATTAATTTTTCTACATTTTGAGGTTTTTGGTAATGTGCAGCTCTTTGCTTGTTTAGATCTGAAGTGAATCCTCGAAACAACCCAGAATTCACCACGTGGAGGTGGCTGCACGGCGTGTTCCTCCCGTGCGCACTGGGGACTGCCCAACCCTATCACCTGACCTTTAAAGTGTACGTTTGTTTCTTGAAAGGCAACGGTACGAATTGGGCCTTGTTCCCAAAATGAGGTATAACCAGTGGCGGATTTACGCCCCATGGGGTCCCTGTCGCTAAACATTTTGAAGCCTCTGTCGCTAAACATTTTGGGGCCCCTGTCGCTAAACATTTGGGGCCCCTGGCGCTAAGCAGTCGGGGGCCCTACAATCTAAATATATAGTGGAACCGCTGCTAGAGGTTCCACTGATTTTTTAATTGAGACATTATATTTCTGAGATTATATACACCAACATTTTTTCGGGGCCCCTTGGCGAGCGCCATGTGCGACCCCCCTTAAATCCGCCACTGGGCATAACTTGTCTCGAGGTGATTCTTGCTCTCACGAAACCACCTCCGGCCTCTTCCCCATATACTGCTACCGAGGCTTCATTTACTAGACGAGCGGTCCTATCCACTGACTGGGTATGACATGGGAATCTTGGTATGGAAATGTCCTTGACCATCTCGTCCTTAATCATGAAACGGATTCCCTCCGCTGTTATTCTTTTTCAGAGGCGGTTCACCTATGGGAGAAAGGATAATATTCTAAAATACCGATCATGAGTAAAGAATACTGTAAGGATACCTAGTTTAAAGTAATACATTTTAGAGGGAAGTTTTAGCTGATATGACAGTATTACAGTGGAGACTGGGAAGGCGATCACGGAATAGGACAGTTCGGCGTGACCGATTCGGCGACGGGACGATTCGGCGCCGGTGTGGCAGGTCCGGACCACTTACGGTGTCGATCTCTGTACAGTGGTTCTTACCGGTCGGTAACAATCACTGTATAGTCCTTAACACCTAGGTACCATCTAAAGTACAGTGCTTCCTGACCGTAAGGTAAGGTACACTCAACCTGGGTATGAAGCACTTAGCTACCATATTTTAAAGGGCGGAAAAGAACACCAAGGAGTATCAAAACAGCATGCACATTGCAGACAATTTTTTCTGAAAAGAAAAACATGACAAGTTGGTATGATCACTGCAGACAATTTATTATTCCAAAAAGAATTAGACCAAGACAATAAATGTAATGAATCAAATTTAATTATTTTTTTATACTAACAGGATTTTTAACTCATTACTCGATCAAAATGAGTCCCATTATTTAGAAGATAGACACATATCACATGGAGAAATATTTGCAGTTTGTAATTTGTTTGCATCCTTTATCAGAGGATTATGAAAAATACAGGAACCAGTTTTGGAGGAAGGAAGGAAATAATACACTGCAATGGGTGTTTCAAGGGCAGTAGCGAGGTCAAAAACTCGACCTCTGTGCCCCGCACACCTGATTTCATCATTTTGTGTTGCTTTAAATATTCGGAAACCAATTTTCCCAGAAGAGATTCAAAGCTGTTTTTAAAGTGGGCACTTTTTATTATTTTCACTGCAGTTGTTCAAAATGTATGAGAAAAATCTCATGATAGTGAAACTTCTTTGCTAATTGCTCAAAATAAGCTATTACCATACCATCTCCAACAATTGTATCACGTTTCAATGACTCACCCAGCTGTTTCATTTTTCTGCGAATCATTATTTATGAGAGGTGGGGATATTTCAAATTTGTGGCACACAATCAATCTCCAGTTGAAGTTGGTAGCAACAAAATGGAAAGAGCATTTACTTTGACCTCAGTTATTTAGATTGGTACATCTGGGCTGCTGTTGCGCAGTTCACTTTGGGATTCAGAAGACTTTGATTGAGATACATCAGAATGAGTTTCAAGGAAATTACTTTGAAATTCAGGAGACTTTGATTGGGATATATCAGAACGATTTTCAAGAACATCACTTTGGGGTTCACAAGACTTAGATTGGGATACATCAGAAAGAGTTTAATGAACAAGCCTTTTCTTTTCCTCACCATCTTGCTTGGGAGAACCACTGTTTTTCTTAATTTAAAGAGCTTCAAGTTTGAGGCATGCTGTTTAGCTCTAAGAATTTTTCCTTTAGGAGTTGCCAACTTGTACAAACTTTTCAGGAAAGAATTCAACAACTTCATATGGACCTTCATAAATTAGTTTTTCCTTATCACCTTTGCTGTCAGCTCTTCGTAGATTGTAAATCAAAACTTGGTCACCAACTTTAAATACTGTTTGTTGAGCATGTCTTTGTTCATAATCCTTCTCTGTCTTTTCTGTGTTTTTTCAATATTCTTTGTAGCCTCTTCCACTATTTTCTGGACCTGTTTAATACTTTTTAGATTCTCAATCAAATCATTTGCTTCAACGATGAACTCTTCAAGATTTAAATCTATAGGAACTTCATCAACGCAGTGCTCCTCATCAAATTCATAGCCATCTATTCAATGTAAGGGCAGTACAGGTTTTCGGGCATACATTAGTTCAAATGGACTGATACCTGTGCTCTTATGTCTGAATGTCCGAAATGCAAATAGCACACCTTGCAGGTATTTGGGCCACTGATCCTGCTCCCCATTTAAAACTTTCAACATTGCATCCTGTATGGTTTGGTTTGCCCGTTCTACCAACCCATTGGCTTGTGGGTGGTATGCACTTGTAACTTTTTGCCGTGTCCCTGTCAATTTAAACAATTTATCTGCTACCTGATTGCAAAATTCCTTACCCTGATCATTTATTTGGATGTGAACACAACCAAATTGCAAATTAACTCATACAAAAATAAGGCTACTTCCTCTGAATTTTTATGGAACAATGGCTTGGCTTCTACCCACTTAGAATAATAATCCGCGACTACACAAATTACCAGATACCCCTCAGAAGTTTTTGGCAAACTGCATAGATCAACACCTTCCTGACGCCAAACTTTGGATGGAATAGGAATGTTGTGGAGTTCAAGTGCAACATTTTGGAACTTTCCTTCTGGCAGCGCTCGCAGGAGCTCACATATTCACGAACTTGGTTCATGTTTGGCCTCCAGAAACCCGAGTGAATTAGCTTCCATGTGGTTTTATCTCGTCCCACATGACCACCAAGGGCTGTAGACTCGGTTGATGTTCCAAGGTCTTCATGTGCTACTCGGATGTAATCTTCACGAGCATTTTTATCTATCACCACGCAATGTTTCAGGGCCAGATTTGGCTTTCATGATTTCTCTATATCTGAAGTGAAGAGTATCTTTTACAAGGATAAATCGACTAGCTTTATCTTCAAAATTTGCCTTTGCCCCTGTGTATTTCCTACCTTTAACCCGTTCTGGGAAATCTCCAGTTCTGAGATACTTCTCAATTTCACGATAATTGGGTTCCCTCGATTTTGTTTAGGATGTCAACGATTTCATTGGGGATGTCTTTGATTCCATTGAGGATGCCTTTGATTTCATTGGGGATGCTGCCATCTTTGAAGGTTCTGGAAAGTATCACAATAAGAATTCTTTCTATTTATTTTTATACTAATTTTGATCTTTTTAAACAATGTTTTTTATAATTAATTTTTTTAGTTTTAAAAATATAATTAAAATATTGAAAAATCACTCCTCTAGAGCAAAGATGGGACTATTTCACTATAACCCACAACAGAAACTTGTTAAAAAGCAAATGAAATGTAGAAAATATGGGTCGAAAATGAAATAGTTTTTCATGATAACAAGGAATAATATATAATTTGATGCGATTAAAAAAACGAAAAAGGTAACGGAAAATACCATGAATGAAATTTTATTTAAAAAATAAGGTATAATATATCTTATTGCATTTAAAAGACGATAAAAGAATCAGCAAAAAGTATGTATTTAATGAATTATTCTATCTTTTCATTAAAAATTGATTAAATTATGTCTTCCAAGAAAGCTGTTCATCTTTACAGAATTTGCTCACAAAATCCACCTAACCTAATCAAAAGTATAAGAAACCGTACAGATATTTAACATAACTTGTCATTTTTAGGAATCGATATTGGTATGCCTCCAATTCAAGCTTCTGTCTATGGGTGTAAAGAGATTTTAATTCAAGAATTAATTTTGTTTAGTAAAAATTATGCCATTCTTACTATTTGAATTGGAGGGAGAAGCTTTCAACTAGGAAATACATTGTCTTTTACAGTCTTTAAGGAAGTTGGCATCTGCGCCAGTGTTTTTAATTTTGGAATGAAGGTCAAAAAGTCTATTATGCTCCGGAGACCGGAAAGTCATATTTCAAAAATTAAATTTTGGAGCCCTATGGTTAAATCGTTTCTCAATTTTTAGAGACAAGTCTTGATTATATTTCTCCCGTATGAAAATTGATCGTTTTGCTTCGGAAACGCATTTTATCTCAAGTGGAAGGGTTATACAAATGAAAGAACAGTATAGAATTTTATCTTTCATTATATCTACCAATTAAAAAATAGATAATAGTTTTTTAAAAGCGACTATATATCTTTCCGCTTCTTGTACGCAAAGGTGAATAATGTCGCTCTGGTGGAGCCTTTTTCCTTTTTCTAGGCCTTGTTTTTCGCCTTTCATTTGCCTGTGGAGCGCAAAGTCGAAGGTGGTCGTCGGCTAGTTTGCGAAAAGCCACGCGTACCCCATAAATAAAGAAAAACAAAGATTGATGAATAGAGGTAGAACGGCCAAAGTCGTCTCCACATCAGTACCAAGCGCCAATGTTCTCGAATTATATGAATATGCCGCGTAATCCAAAATTTCCTGTGTGAATTTAGTGCGTAAACACGAAAGGCACATAGAATCTCTCAAAATGCGTATCCGAGGGCGTCGACAGGTACCAAATGAAGACCATAATCAGCATTGTCAGAGTTGCATTGTCACATAGCATTGTCTCAATCTGGCGCTTATTTTATTAAGCTCCAGTCTTCTAGTATAATTTCCTTATTTTTTTCTCAGTCCTGCTCTATCTCTAGTTGACGCCATACCCATGTCTCGAGAAACTAATTTACTCGCATCATTTTTCATCCGAGTCCAGATCTAAAAAGAGGGGAAAGATGCACATATCATGCGTGCATACATGCAGGCAGAGACGTTCTTTACGATTTATGCAACCATGCCAAAAAATATAAATATTAGTTGCTTAGTATAATGTCGAAGAACTGAAAAACGATACGCCAGCAGTGATGTCAAGGAAATATCGAATTTGTTATTCACCGATTGATTTCCTAATCGGTTGTAATTAATGAAACAATCGACAATTAACAAGTTACAAGGTGTTGAAATTACATTTTGTTCACATAAATCCGAATCTAAGTTTTGACATTTTAGAAGGAACAAAAATCGGCAATTATTTAAAACATACCTGACTCGAATAGTAGTAATGTAATCTTTGTCCACGTTCATTCCTTCGTCGTAAATTGCCAATGTCTTCTCACTTAAAAATGCTGTGCATCCAAGTCCACTTGGGAAGGCTCTAATTTGTGGAAGGATTCCATTTAAATGAAAAGAAACTTGTAAATTTCCACTGAAACGTTTAATAATACTGTTTAATGATGATGCTGTAACAAGCGAAACCGGTCGATTATTAAACTTTTTAGTGGAAATTTACAAGTTTCTTTTCATTTAAATGCTGGGTATGTAAACGTTAAGAAAATAGACGTATTTACGTTAATTTCTTCGTCGTAGATAATCCATTTCCCTTCAATCACCAAATGTTGCGTACGCACGAAAGAAAATTAAATTAATTAGTTATTTAAAGCAGATATTGTTTACTTCAGTTGCTACGAATATTGTTTTCGTTGACAATAATTAAAATGTCTTATGTGGCCACCACATGAATTTCTCCATACCTGTAATATTTCTAAAAATTCCAAATAGGTTACATAATAAATATTTTAATAAAACTGCGAGAAAATTTTAGACTTTACAAAGAACAGAAATATACTCAAACCATAGCCTTCTGATATTGGATATAGCCACAAAGCTCTAGCAATTAAGAAAGGAAAAAGGAGCGTTACTAAGACGTAACTAAGCGTCAACTGTTAACAATAGTCGTCGATAGGTGGCGTGGTGGTGGCAGCTAAAAATGTAAGATATTTCTTAAACAATGCATAAGGGAAAAATTTTCAAACGAAGGTGAAAATTAAATTTCCTATAACCTTTATTCCAATAAATTTTTACATTTATCAAATATTTCAAAATAACGGATTTGACAAGAGTAAACACCCACTTCCAGTTTACCAATTTTTATCAAAAACTAATCAGTTCTTGTGACTTTAATAAAAATGATAAATATAAAATTTCGCATTGACCTGATTAATAGTTTTGGAGTTAGAGCACCCACAAAAAAGCTGTCACATACACACAGACATCATCGAGTAAATGGCCAAAACGCGTTCATGGGACCTCAAAACGTGTATTTCCGTTGAAATCTCGAAATCGATTTTTTTCATGAAAACAATACTTGCCCCATTACTACTTATGGAGAAAGTAAAAACACGTGAAAATTTTTAAGTTCAAGGTGAATTACGATTCTCGTTTGGTTTTCTTGAAATCGGTTACTCCGATAAAAATCTACTGAACAAAGCTTGCTATTTGACTAGTTCTACAAATTTCTTTGGAGACTTTTTAGTTATAAGCAATATTTTACGAGATACAAAGAAAAGTTTATTTTTTTGTCACCAGCAAAGTGGCACTCCCGATTAGGCCACGTGAAACATTTATATATTTTATTAATTTCTTTGCTCCTATGTAGAAAATTTCATGAACATCCGCCCAGTAGTTTCTGAGATGAAACATGCGAACGGACACGACCTGACCATAAGGAGGTCTTTATTTACTTTTTGTAAAGAATGCCTAAAAATCATCAGAATGTTCCGTGGACTAGAGTACCGGTTGTCAACATTTTCCAATTCTAGAACTGATAATGGAGATTTACATGTGAAACATTCGAATTGGCGTATACCAATAAAATTTATGGTAAGTCCCGCGAACACGTAGATTAGGTACTTTTCGGCACCTTCGTTGCGTCACGTCGGTGCAATTTATCCTTTCTTTTTGTTCGCGAGAATCCGTCTTCAGTCGCTGGGCAAGTTTCTCTCTTTTATTTTGCTGGTCGCTCTCTCTCTCTCTCTCCCGCCGTCTGGAATATTTTTTCTTCGCCTCTGTTGCATTTCCTCCTCTCAGTCTGGAAAAGGTGTTCCTTTTTCCGTTTTCGCGAAGAGGCTTCAAAAATTTCGTTTACTTTCATTTTTTCGGGCTTCAAATTTTCTGGTCGTCTGCGATTTCTCTCCGGCCGATTAAAAATCAAGTTAGGAAATTTACTGTGTATCACAATTCGTAGCGTTTCGTGCGATGGTGTATTTGAAACGGAACGATATAGTTGGAACGTGAGCGCACTATAAACTCCACAGCCAGATTATAACTCTGCTAAAAATTTCTTCCTTCCCCGTAGTTGGTGCATTATTAAAAGTATTTACGTAATTGTAATATAAAGACTAAATACTGCAAAGCGATTTATCAGAAATGATATATTTTATATATATTACATTAAAATTGAATTTGCTGATTCATTTTATAATCGTAATTATTCGGACAATCGAAAATTATTTAAAACAGACCTCGCTTGAATTAAGTAATCTTTACGTTCGCTTTTATACTTTCGTCGGAAATTATCCATTTATTTTCAATTACAAAACGCTTTGGGGGCACGAAGGGAAAATCAGCGTGTTTACATAAATTTTTTCGATTATCCATTTCCTTTCACTTACTAAATGCTGCATGCACATTAAAGGAAATTAAACTTATTTTTATAATTATAGTATATCTTATTTACTTCAGTTACTGCGAAGATTATTTTCGTTGACAACAAATAACCATGGAAGAAAATTTCGAGTTCAAAGTGAACTGGACCTTTCTTGTTTGATTTTCTTGATAACGGCCACTCAGACGATGAAAATGTATTGGACCAAAAATATTCTATTTATCACAAATTTTGCTCGAAGGATGGTTTGGCATTACCAATATTTTACGAGATATGACGGAAGGTTCTTTTTTGTTTCTTGTAAAGTGGCACCTCTGAATGGCATATGCGAGTCATTTTTATCATTTTCATATTGTCTTTGCCCATAAGTCCTTGATACCAAATTTCATAGATATCCCCTGGGAGAACGAACATCCGCACGGATAGCCCGAAGCTAATGGGACATCACGTTGGAAAGGAAACGCGTCTAAAAATAATTGTTTCCCGTTGGAGACGTGATACCTTTTTTCAATCAAACCATGGAGATTTTTTGTGAAGTATTTATACTAACTAGGTCGTACGAGCGAATATCTTTCGGTTAATAAAGCCGAGTCATTTGAAGGTTTCTTTCGGTCTCGATTTCGTAGGAACGCTTGCTTTCTCATCGAATTTTGACTCTCTTTTAGAGCTTGTTGATCATTTCGGCTTCGAGCAAACTTCGCCATATTAAAAAGGAAGCGAGCATCTCGAGGGTAAAGCGAGTTATTTTTTGTCACGTTCTTCATTCATAATTCTCTTAAGTCCGCGCGTTGTGTGTTTAATGAGTTGTCGCTTTGAATCCTTACTGACGACCTTGGCGTTCCGGCGGTCACCGCGTTATCGAAATTTTCGCATTTTTTTACCGTCTGGCTTTGCTTTATGCAACGCCGGCTCGGAGCGGTTTATGACGATGAATTCCTCCCGTTTCGACCTCGAAAAAAGTTTTTTATCAACGCGGCAATTTTAAATATTGCCGGCAGACGAGTCTTATTCCGAGTATGAGCAAACATTGCGAGTTAATATTTTAAATTTAAATTGAAAAAATTTTTAAGCTTCTCGAAGGATTTTCGGTATTTTTGCGCTTTTCACATCGATCGATTTTTATTCCATATATTTTGAGTCTTCTTTTCTACTCCTGGGGATGACGTGCTACGTCGAAACCGCTAACCCAGTACATTTTCGTGGTTCCTTAACTGAAAAGTGTTTTATTTCCCATCAAATGAAATATTTATTTAAATGACGCAGTTGGATGAAAAAAATAGCTCTCTCAAATCTTGTTTTTGATCAAGTGTGATGTGTGCATTCTTAAGTGATAGATTAGGGGATTAAATAAAACCACCGGGTAGCTTTTCGGGCTTTCTTCTTCGTAAGAAATTTGTGACGCATTTCCCGTTGGCAAGTCAACTTATTTACCTACGAATCTGTGTCTTTGGCTTTCTTAATAGTGGTACCGCGGGCATGACCGTGAAGGACCTACGTTAACCTGTAATTAACGGGATTTCGTTTTACGGCAAAGGTTAATTCAGTTTGGTTTACGACCTCGTAGCCGCAGGCAATCGCGAAAATAAATTAAAATTAAGGGTTGTACTAATTAAAAGCGATTCGATGAATAAAGCACGGATTCGAGTAAGCGGAAGATGCCGTCGAACAAGGCTTAGGATGGCAGTTAACGACGTCTCTTTTAAAACGAGAGAGGAACGGTGCGCACGTCATACGTGCATACATGCGAGGCGGAAACGCTCTTTACGAATTATGTAAGGATGTTTAAATAAAAAGAACAATATCAATGGCTTGATATGTCAGAATACTGCATAACGGTACATCACAATTGATGACGAAGGACAATGATATTTTTGCTCTTATAAAGGTGGCACCCCTGCGTTGTTTATGTTCTCCATTTCTAATCATATTATTGTTAACCTTTGCCCAAAAAGTCATTATTGCCGAACTTCATGAAAATCCACTCGGTAGTTTCGGAGATGAAACATCCGGACTGGTGGATACCACGGTAAAAACTTTTTTCCTTTTTGTAAAGAACGCCTCGAAAATCATTTACAGCAGCGCTTCTCAACCTTTTGCATCTTACGTCCCACTAACCATTTTGTTAGTAAACTCCAACATGATTATATCAAAACTCCCACCATCCTCAAGAAGTGAATTCTTACATTAACTGTATTTTACAATTATAAAAGTATATTAGGATTGTTCATTGGTATAAATTTTAAGAAAATTAAAAATTGCAATTATTTTGTCGAAAAAAGTTTTATATTAATTATTTTCGAAACTTTGCATTCTACCCCGACGACCTTCGCGTCCCACTGCTTGGGAGAGACCGATCTAGAATATTATTTTGTATTGTAATAATAAAATTAATTCTAACTTAAATATATGCAATATTTGAATAACAATCGAGTATTTAATTAAACCAAAAGATATTTTTGAGAGAGCCGTGCGGCGTCTGTGGCAAATACCACATTCACCTCAACCTAGCTACGGCAGTGACAGTGGCAGATTTACGCCTCCTGGGGCCCCTGGCGCTAAGCATTTTGGGGCTTCTGGCGGTAAACAATTGGGGCTTCTGACCCTAAGCAGTCGGGGGCTCTGCAATCTAAATATATAGCGAAACCACTCCTAACGGCTGCCCTCCTTCGTGACACCTCTTAACGATCTTTTTTCTATGGAATCGTAGAGAGATTCCGCTGATTTTTAAATTGAGACATTTAATATTTCTAAGATTATATACACAACATTTTTTCGGGGCACCTTACTTCACGGGGCCCCTGGCGCGCGCCACTTGCGACCCCTTTAAATCCGCCACTGGGCACTGATTTTGTGTAAAACTTTTTTGACCCATTCAGTGCGTTTTTTTATCCACGTAAAAGTTTTTTTTTAAATTTATCCATTTAATAACCAGCATGTATGTGAATATATTCGGTAGAAATAAAAATTTCGGTCGGAAATGGCTTGCCCGAGATAACTCGGGCGAATGAATTTTGATAAGCGGTCGGTCTCCAAGTTATCTCGGACGAATCTTTATGGATCTCGTTTGCTGTCCCCTCTCGGGACGGCAGTTGTTTCACTGTTCGACGCACTCTTCCGGTCGAATCTATGACGGGTTTATAGTTTATATAATGAGTTACTAATGCCTGCGGAGGACGTTTGGTGGAATCGAATGCGTGGTCAATGTTTTTCATCCTGCCGGAGAGAAGTTGGTGGAATTACGTGGCTGCGAATTGCTTGCGTCAACTCGCCTCGCTGGTGATTCCCGCCGTCTGGCGCGGCCTCGTGTCGCGTTACGCGGTCGTCGCGTCTACGCGGATTTTTTGATAAGGTCGTCTCGGAAGGGATCGGCCCAATCAGTCGCGTTCATAACGGCTTGGGAAGCGTAAGAGGAAAAGCCGCGGGACCGGTTTCCCTTCGGCCAGATGCCGGAGTTTTTATTTCCCGCGGACGAATGATCTCTGGGATATAAATCGCCCGCTCTTGTTTTCCCGCCCGCCGCGAGAGGGGACGCGAAAAGCAGTTTTCGGATGAATTATGCAATTTCATTAAAAACTAGCGTAATTGACCGTCAAATATGACGGGGAAGGCGTGAACTAAGTATTAAGTCTTATTAAAATTAATGAAACCATCTTTTGTAATATCCACATAAATCGTACGTTCCGTTCTCTAATTATTTGCGTTAAACCACATATCGCCACCAGAGGCGCCACAGTAGAGCGTCATATTCAAAGTCAAAACTGGCTGTTATACATATAGGCCGCGGATCGGTAACTGCTGGATGGTATATCGGTTCTCCCAATTTGATTTCTTGCAGGTGGACGATTCCTGTGAAATAGGTTATCGGTAATACGGCGCAGTGAATGCAGTTCCTGATTAAAAGTATCGGAAGGGAGGGTTGAGAAACTGCCTCCTTTAAGCCAAGGTCGTCGGTATATGCCGTTCCGTTACCGTATAAAAGGCATTTCAAAATTTCCTGAAGTGCTGTGTAGTTTTAAAAAGTTAATTGATTAACGTCGGCTTACTAAAACCTTGCTAGAAATTCGTAGCCTCTTGTAAGGTTTTCGGAAATAATTTTAAATATATCTGGGAGCCCTTTCTTTATCTGATCTCGCCTGTTTTCAAAGGAATAAAACGGTAATTAGTAAGGAAACTGTGTACCATCTGTGTATCAATGCCTGATAACATCGTGTATGTCATAGTTGAAATGCTCCCCTCATTTTCAACGTGAGTTAATGCACATTAGTCGCGTAGTAGGAGGCCGCATTTTTTTCGAGTTCTCCATCTTTTCTGGTTAAGGTAGCTATATTGTCCAACTACGTGCCTCGCCCGAGGGAATAAATTAAAAGGTACTGGAAGGCTACGAGCGAAATTAACCAAGAATGTACAAGGACGAACGGTCATTCCGAAGCAGGAAAATTTTCTTTTTTCGCACTCTAGCAAATTAAGATATGAGAGAGGGATCGGATGAGTTCCAGTAGGCCATTAATGAGATGCAGCAATTGTTATTAATTATTATATTTGGCGATCATTTCTCGACATCTACGTTAAATTCTTCGAAATCTGTCATTTCTCGCAGTCCTATTGACACCATATTTTTCAACTTTAGTTCGTAATAATAGTTTATCCTGGCATTTTTTGCGATTCAATTTTAAGATTGGTACAAAACACAAATTTAGTCTCAGCTCTGATCAATGGCGGATACAACGGGGGCAATAGAGTAATTAAACCCATAAGGGAGAGGGCCAATCTTCATTAAAATATTATTTCAATTAATGTATATTATATTATTGGCATTCTAGAAATATTTTGAAAACACTTAAGCAATGTATTATACACACTGTATATTTATTATGACGATATTGTATTATTTTGCATAAATAGGCGTCGGTAAATATATTTGGTTTTTTATTACCCTTATTACTATGCGCCTAGATCCGTCCTTGGCTCTAATCCGTTTAATTTCGAATGAAAAAAGAAAGAGGTGAAGCGTACTTTCATCTCACGGGGAATTAATTTTCAAAAGTAGAATCACCGTTTCCCGCCGCCTCCGCCTACGGATGCAAAAGCTGGAATGAACAGAGGAAGAAGCGGAGAGAGGGAAGTAAATTATTTTATTCTGCATTCAGTTGGTCCTTGGAGACGGGAAGGAGATGAGGGTGACTTCTCCGGCTTGCTTTTTAAGGCGATATTCGTCTGATATGGGTGTCGGCGGGGGCGTCTGGTGCAGACGTGGAGGAGAAAGGGTGGTGCAGACGAAAAGGAGGAGGGATGGAACGCGGGAGAGGTAATGCAGACGGAAAGGGGAGGGGAGAGAGTAAGGCGAGGGAGGAGGGGGAGTGTTGCAGACAGAGAGGGTGGGGCGAGGCGGGGAGATGGGGGAGGGAGAGAGATGGATCAGTGGTATGGGAAGTGCAGAGCTTCTCTTTTTAAGCTGTTGCCGTTTCTATAGAGATTGAATGCGACGCGCAGAGACTTAACGCTTCTCTCGGAGACGACCGTGAAAGGCCCGAAGAATACGCTTGTCCGGGAGTTATGTTTTCCTGGAGGGCGAGATGATTTTTACTATTTTGGTTACTTTCCTTTTGCTGGAATTAGTACGTGCAATGTTTCGGGGTATTGAATCGTTTGATGATTTGATTAGTTGTCAGGAAGAGCTTAATGGATAGGAAGGACGGGCAGTTTCGTAGTCTACCGGAAACGTCGTTATTGATTGGTCAATAGACTGGCGGAAGTATTACGGCGAAGAGATCTTTCTTTCTTGCATAACACTCGAGGCTCTGGAAGAATTTTTCAAAGAGCAAATAATTTTTTTCGGACGGTTGACCAAACTTTTCAGGACCGCAAAGGTCGCCCATTCGATTGGTGCAACTAGTTCATTTCCTATAGCAAAACAAATTCTGTGCATAATATATTGCTCGAAGTTTCTTACATGCGTACGCTTCTGTTCCATGTAATAATTCCGCTGGTTACATTATTGTATGGACAGCTCAGAGTAAAGCTCAGTATATTATAATGCCTCTGAACGCTAGATAATTGTGACTATATTGAATGAGGTATTAAATAAAAAATATGATAATAGTTCCGGGTGTAGACCTTAGCTAAGCCTTAATTCAAAATGGCAACGTAAATTCATCACTCATCATAAAAAATTAACTGATCTTGCAAAATAAATGTTAATTACAGTAAAAGTCCGGAAATCCGGACTGCTCGGGGATTTGTTCGGTCCGGTATTTCGGATTTTCCGGATTCTCGGGCATCCTTTTAAAATTCAAATTTAAGGAAGAATAAAGAAGAGATGAACAGGAAAATTTTGTTGGTTTATTCATTAACAAATACAGAATGCTTTATTTATCAAAATGAGTATATTTATCCGTTCATTTCCGTGACTTCTGTTGCGTCTGCTGCACTGCTTGTCGATGAAACACTAGTTTGATCGGCAGACGCTTCTATTGTTTTCTTTAAATACTTTCGTATATCACCTTGTTTACGACTTTGTAATTTCTTTGTGATAAGATTATTCTGCACCATGTGCACATGCATGACGTCTTGAAGACTAAAGTAATGGTTCTGTTCCACGAATTTAATAACTTTCCATGCACTTTTCTGCAGTAGCCCAAGATATCTTTTCTTTTTCAACTTTGTCGTCTTCTTCAGCAGATTCTTCTGAATAATTCCCTTATATCTTATCAGGAGTTGTAATGCTTTCAATGGTTTCTTGTTCAGTGAAAGTGGCCGCAACTTCAACATCATCTTCAGTGCGTATCCACTCTTTTATGTCATCTTCATTAAGTTTGCATAGAGGGTTGTCTTCCCGAGCTAATTTAACGGATTCCATTAGTTCTCTCACTTCAGATGCCCTCTGCTTTACGAGGAACCCTTCAAAATCTTCGTCTCGATCACACTCTAGATATGCAAACACCACGTTCGGCCATAACTTTCGCCACGCTCTTAAAAGAGTTTCAGGCTCGACTGCGCTCCATGCAGTCACGAATGAAAATATTACATCTTTGATTGTAAAACTGCGTTGAAATTCTGTAGGGTCGGCATCCTTATGCATCATTTTCATCATAAAATCATTTTTATAATGACATTTAAAGTTCCTAATGACTCCTTGATCCATGGGTTGAATCAGTGATGTTACGTGTTGTCGCTTGTTGCCGCTATGCATCTGTAACGATCATGCGCGCGCATGGGCTCTCACACAAAAGCCCGGAAATTTTAAATAGTTTGAGTTTTGAAAAAGTCCGGATTCTCGGGTGGTCCGGATTTCTGGCATCCGGATTTTTGGACTTTTACTGTACATCGTTATTAGTGCACTTCTATTGATTAAATTTACTTACATAATTTGCCAAACAGTTTGCTTTAGACAGCTTAGCGCAACAAAAAATACGGCCGACAAGAAAATCAAAAACTATTTTTGCTATTTAATCGAATAAAAAGAACATTTTTTTAGAGCAGATAAAACCCATAATTATGATATTTTCCATATAAAAGTATTGAACTCGTAAATGTGGCGATAATACGAATTGTCTAAAGCAGGGGTCGCAAAACTATCGGCCCGCGTTATTGCATGGACAGCTTGTCGATACCCTGACGCATAACTCGATGTATTATAATGCCCCCGTGTACTATAATTATTGGTATGTTGATACATACGCATAAGGCAGTGTTGTTTAGGAGAAAATGTTTAATGACTGAACAATACCTAATTTAAATCATTGAAGCCATTTTTGAGTAAATTCACATTTTGCGAAAAATGGTTAGAATAAGCTACCATCCCTTTAAGCGTCACATGGTTCATTTCATGTAGACTTCTAATCCGGGTAATGTCTTATAGAAATAAGAGACCTTTAGACTCCGTTAAACCGTTTAGCCCAAGTGTCCCCAAAAAAATGTCCCCCTGGGTCCGGATGTGGGTCTCGCAGTTAATTCGTCCGGCCCACCTTACCACATCTATTTCTTGAAGGCATGCATATTCGTGCGTTTTTCAGCACGAGATGCCATTAGATATCCGAAAACCTGCTCTTTGAAATTTACGCACGCACCTCCTAAAACGTGCATATTTGTTATAACCTCAAAATCGAATTTTTTAACCCTCGTAATAAGTATCTACATACTTCGTACATGAGAAAGCAAATAATCCTAGAGCAGGAGTGGGCAAACTACGGCCCGCGGGCCACATGTGGCCCGCGAGGGCATTTTATGTGGCCCACGATGTCGTTATGAAAGCGATCCGTAATATAAAATACAGATAATTTCATATTTGTAGCTTAACATTATGGCCGTGAAACCTTTTTCAGTGATGTTATGGGGATAACATATTATTGATTTTCACTTACAGGATTCCTCGCATTATCTCAGATAACTTCCGATGTGAATCCTAAAGTGGCTCGCCGAAGCATTTTCATCTGTTAATGCGGCCCGCCATGTAAAAAGTTTTCCCACCCCTGCCCTAGAGGTATTAATTCCGAGACTACGAAATTCCACGTAAAAAGTTTGCCCAGGGCAGTATCTTGGTACAGTAGTATCTTGGAGTAGCATGTTAAAAACCTAATTTTATCAGCCACCAGTGATGGGATAATCAGAGGCGATTCTTTTCTTTGTTTCATATCAATCTTGTGTGATCACTTAAATAAGAGGTTTCCAGAGAATGAGCTAAATGAATGGGGAACTTTCGATTTTAGTTCTTTTTCAATACAGAGAATGAGTTATGAATATGGCACTGAGAATGTTAGTAAGCTAGTTGAAAAGTACAGGAGTATTTTGGACCTTGGTCAATAAATTATATAAAAATATTAATTAAAAATTCCTTTTATCCTTAGTGGTCTGATAATTCTTTTTCATAACTTTAGTATAAATAGAAAAAATGAATGCCAAAAAGGTTGCAGTAGTTAGAATCCCGTGACTATCCCTTGTTTAGTTAAAAACACACAGTTCATCTATGTGGCCAGCTGTGCTGGTCCTAATCGCATTGCCCGCTAAGCTGTAAATGCGACTCTTGATTGTTTTTCCGCGGGACTGGGACGCGTGTTGTAGTGGCAGATGCCGAGTTGCTTAATGTACCCTCGGCAGTTTGGCCGGGGGTAGGGAATCAGGTGAGTCCATGCTGGCGATTGGTCGTTTGTATTTATCCCACCATCTCGTCTGGATGTCACCAACTCGCAGCACTTCTTCATGCGATGAGGTCGAAGCCTTCTCGTAGAAGGCCTTGGCCATTGTTGGGAGCAGTACATCAAGGGGCTCAACGTCTGCATCCACGTGTAGCCGTGCAGAGCCATCCTGACGGGAGCAGTTGAGTACCAACCGCAGGGCAGCGTTCTGGACCACCTGGAGTCGTTGCAGCGCCGATCTCGAGACTCCCGACCACACCGGGGCGGCGTAGGTCAGGACTGGTCGGACGCAGCTCAGGCAGAGTCTCCTTTTCGTCTCCATGGAGAGTGACCGGGATCCCAAGAGAGGGCGGAGCCTCCACAAGGCCCCAAACCCTTTCTGGCGGCAGGTCTCCACCTGTTGGGACCATTGTAGCTTGCGGTCCAGCTGTATCCCTAGGTATTTTACTACTGGTTCCCAGGGGATGACGTCTCCAGTCACGGTCAGGTCGACTCCCGGCAAGGCTCCTCTACCCGGATGGAAGATGATGGCCTTTGTCTTCCTCGGGTTGACGGCAGTCCGCCAGCGGCGATACCATTGGACCAGGACGTCAGTGGCTTCCTGCAGGCCGAGGACTGCAGAGTACTTCTTGGTGGAGCGGGTGAGCAGGGCTGCATCGTCCGCGTAGAGCGCTAGGATAGTATTCCACCCATGGTCGACCGGCACATTCTATTTGATTCATTTTTTTCGGTTCTTTTATTTAATAGAAAACTTTAACCATGGCCTTGCATCCCCAAGAAATAAGTTCTGTGACTGTAAGTGAACTTCAACAGCTTAAGTTTTCACAGCTATCTCTCCATGAGAAAGTTACAGTTAAGAAAAGAGGTCTTGATATTCTAATATCTCAGCCAGGCAAAAGCAACAACAAGAAATATATTCGTAGCTTTAATTCTGAATGGTACCAACGGAAAAGTTGGCTTTGCGGCTGTGAAGTAAAAAATGTACTGTTTTGCTTCCCGTGTTTGCTGTTTGGAGGTGATGTACCGTGGACAAAAGATGGTTTTAGAAATATAAACAAAATGAAAGAAAAAACTGAAAAGCATGAGAAGTCAAAGAAGCACGTTGATAATGTTGTTTCACTGTCACTTTTAGGAACCGTAAGTATTAAGGAGAAACTTAGTGAGGCATACAGACTTTCAATCAATGAGCATAATATAAAAGTTAAAAAGAACCGTGAAATTTTGTCCAAAATAATAGACTGCATTTACTTTTGTGGAAACTTTGAAACTCCCTTACGTGGACATGATGAAAAAGACGATTCAGTAAATCCAGGGCTATTTAGAGGATTAGTAAATTTTGCATCTAAATTAGATTCAGATTTGAAGAATCACTTAGAAACCAGTGCAGTCTTCAAAGGTGTTTCTAAGACCATTCAGAATGAGATACTTGACTGCCTGCTACAAGTATACCATGAGGAGATAAGGACGGAAATTAGAAAAGCTTCCTTTGTAGCTGTCATGGCTGATGACACAACAGATGTTTCGGAACACACTCAAATGGTCCTTGTTCTACGGTACGTATTGAATGAAGAAATATTTGAGCGTTTTTGGGGATTCTTTATTCCAGAAAATCAAACTGCAGATGGCATATCAAAACGTATTTTAGAACAATTGGATATAATCCTTCAAGGAAATGGACAAAAACTGATAGCTCAGACATTTGATGGTGCAAATGTCATGAAAGGCAAAAAAGCAGGAGTTCAAGCAAAATTAAAAGCAGCTTATAGTAATGCACATTTCATTCACTGTTATGCACATCAACTTAATTTAATAATGAGAAATGCAGCAAGTATTACAAGAGAAACGCAAGAATATTTTTCTCTAACATTCTGGCTATTCCAACATTCTTCTCAAGATCACCACAACGTGTGTCCATTCTCAAGAAACATATGGACGTCAGCATTCCACGTCCATCCTCTACAAGGTGGAATTTCAACATACGGACCATAAACAGAGTTCATGAAAATTTGCAACCTTTAAAAAACTGCCTTACTGAAATTCAGTCAACATCAAATGCAGATCAAACCATTGCAGAAGCAACAGAAATTTTAAAATACCTGAATGATGATAATTTCAATTTCTGGTTAGAGCTTTTTCATCAGATTTTGCCTCATGTTGAAATAATTTACAACCAAATGCAATCTCGAGAAATTAGTGTGTTTAAAGTTAATGAATATAACAAATTTCAAAACTGCTATTTTAGAATTGAGAAACTCAAAGTACTGTGAGAATCCTTCAAAGACACTCATGGCAGAAGCTAAGGAAGTGTGTGACTATATATGTGTTGATATAATGGACAGATATTCTTCCACTAAACACTTAGTAGCTGCTAAATTGTTCAACAAGAAATGCTTCACTAGATTTAAGAATGAACATCCCACAAAAGAGATAGTACTGACCACTGAAGCTTATCCCATGATTGACAAAGAAAGAAAAGCTTGAAACTGAACTAAAAGTATTCTATTGTAGGACTGATATTCATGAATATTGCAAATTAATTGAGCTGCTGAAATTTATTTTGGAAAATAATCTAGATGATGTTTTTAGTGAAATTACGAAACTGATAAAAATCCTCTTGACAATTCCCATGACTACATCAGAGGCAGAGCGCTGCTTTTCAACATTGAAAAGAATAAAAACTTTTTTAAGAAGCACTATGAATTCGGAAAGACTAAATGCGCTTGCAGTACTTTCAATGGAGAAAAATTTCCTCAATTGTCATCCAGAGATCAAGGAGAAAATTATTGAACTTTTTGCGCAAATTAAAACAAGAAGAATGGATTTCATTTTTAAATGAATAGATCAAGCTTGAACTGTAACAATTTAAGTTAAAGTAAGTAAAAAATGTTTGGTTTTTTTTGTTAAGATTTTATCAAGTTCCTGAATAAATTTTCTTTTTATGCATGTTTTTTCCTTTTACACAATTTTAAAACAAAGGCTTAAAATTTTCTGGAGCAGCACCCCCACTAATTTTAGCTACGAGCCGCCACTGGTTAAAATATAATTAAGTATATGTTTAATTCATTTTTCTTTAAACCAATCCAAGTTTGACGGATTAAGTTCAGTTATCTCTGAATTTAATTTTAAAATACAAACAGCTTGCAGGTAGAGAAGTCTATTTACATGTGTTATATTACTGGAAATGGAGATGATCTCGCCGAGTCGCTCAGTAATCATCTTGGAGTACTTTTTGAGTGCTTTTTAATATGTGATTCGGGAATTATTTCTCTATCTTTTGAGAAATTTCTTAAACAGTCAAGTAAGCTTTCCATAGACCTATTTTCATATTTATAAAATTGATTTAATGTAATGATTATTATTAACTGTCATTCAATTGTTTATTTTTCCACTTCACGCGTGAAAATCACAAAGTAATAGGTATTAAATATTTTTGTGTAGAGACTATCCGCGCAACAGCGTAATGCAGGCGCGCAAAGCGATATTCATTCCGCGCATCGATGGAAAAAATTAGAGGGAACTATGCTTGTGGCCCGCGTAATATCTTTTGAGATAATAGCATGCTATCCGCCATTTCTTTCCAAATTATCTAAACACGAGATTGTGACCCCTTGGTCTTAATCGTTCATATCTTTCTCTTCTTTTGCCATAGCATTGATCCGTCTCGTTCTTGCAAATTGTCGCATCTCAGTCTCCCAAGGACGCGGTTCAAGTCGTCATTCTTTTGTCGTCGCTGCTTAAGCGAGGCGTTTTTACGGATTCGTTCTCCACGTGCTCGAGACGATTACAATCGCACGGCGCGCTCATCGTTTCAGGTTTCCTTTCTCGTTGCATCTACCCGAAGCTCTGAAGAAATTAAATAAAGAGGCGTCTCACACGCGCTGAACGCCTGTTCAAAATATACGCTCCTCTCATTACTTCGATTCTTTTGATTTTCCTTCTTAATAGCCTTCTAGGTTGACAGACCTGGAGTTTTGATTTTGTTTAAAAGGATTTAAAAAAGTTATCTTCAGTAAATGTACAGAAAGTAAATATTGAGTTTTGTCTTCTGCATGTAAATTATATTAATATATTGATTACCTTATATATGTGAAAATCAAACTTGATAAATTGTACTTCTCGTAAATATCAAGTATTATGTGGATTGGCGAAGGCCCACAGGCGCTGAAGCATTATTGCTGGACGAATATTGTTGAGATAACTGGGGACAGCTGGGCGTAAAAACGATAGTGTTATATTGTCGTTGGACGCTATATAGCTATTTTAAATAAATATGGCATATGTATTATTGTTAATGAGTGAACTGAGTGAATTTTATTCAAAATCGAGTCATTTTTGATTAAATCGATATTATGTAAAATCAACAAGTATAAACTGCCCTTCATTATTGCGTTTTGTCGTTCATCTTCATAATTTCTATTTTGGATAATTGTGTGCCTAAATACGAAATATCATTCGATTTCCTTGGACCGTCTAGGCGCTAGGATCGCGCACAGAGTGACAGCACTTTTCTGGACTCGGACTCCTAAAATGTGTGTTCCCGTGAAAATCTCGAAGTCGACTTTTCGCGATTGCAGTGCATACTTGCCCTATATACTTGGTATATGAGAAAGTAAAAATTGTCGTGTAATGTCAATCCGTGCTACGGGACCTCAGCTCTGCATAGTGAAAGGAGGGTTGCGTTCCATATCTTTTCAGGCACCTTCCTCCTGACCTAAAATTCCCGAACCTCTCTTTGATGCACATACTTTCAAAGAATGTTGTTGTCGAATGTCTTAGCTTGCGAACTAAGCACTTTGGCCCTCCAAAACTTCTCTTCCTCTCTCTGTAGCCTGGAATCCCATATTCCAAATCCGAAGGAACCGCATTAATGCGAACTATGGGTTATCTGAATTTTTGGTATTAAAAACGAACCGCGCTGTAGCGATTCCGTGCTATAGGATGGTAAGATTTACGTAATTTATATTTTAAATATTAATCAAATTCATGTGTAACTAATTTGAACATTATATGCGATGGAAGCTAGCCCTCAGACGGGGTCGGTTGCAGAACCTCAAGTAATCATGAACAATAACACTTACAAAATCAATTTAAAATAATGATACCTTTCCAAGCAATTTTTATCATAAGTGAATATTAATGAGGCCGATGAGTCTACAGGGAAATACGTCTCGGAGATATGAAATCATGTGGTTTGTCGTCTTATATTCCGCATAATTAAAAACCATTTCGGTAGCATTCCGTTGATTAGCCATTTAGCGTCGATTAGCACTCAACCGTGTCTGCATATGGCTCTAAATCAGTTGAGTAATAACTTGCTCATTTTGTTGGTTCTTTCTTAAGCGCCTCCAAAGAGATGTATCATCAGTTTTTACTTGCTCCATACGTACTATAGGGGAAAGTTAATTTTCATGAAAAAAATAGAATTGAGATTTCAACGGAAATAAACGTTCTGAGGTTCCTAGAACACGTTTTGACCATTTTCTCCATGATGTCTGTGTGTGATAGGAATTTTGTGGGCGCTCTTAACCCAAAAACTAGTATTCAGATCGACGCGGCTTCCTCCGTGATTTGCCCATTGAGAATCAATGGGAGGGTTACATTAATTTCAATTCACCCAGAAAGTGAACCGTTTGAAATTTATTACATTCGAATACTACTATTAATACTACTGATTATTCGATAAAGTCATTGTAATTTTCTCCGGTTTTAAATTATGGCATCTATATATGTACCTTGCTCTTTTTCTTGCGACTTGATTTGCCAGCCTCTGGATCCATAGTTCTTCGTTTTCCCGGTTATTTTCTAGCTTCGCAACTTGACGTGCTAGTCTTTTAGTTCGTTTCAATTGAACATTTTGGTCTTTTTCTTATAGCTTGATCTAATGTTGTAAGGCTATTTCATAATCAGAGTAAAATTCAATTTAAACACAACAATCCTTAAGGTCAACAATACAGAGATTATCAAAATAAATATTGAAACCAACGAAATAATGAAAATCTTATTTTATATGGTTTGTTTGTTTAATTTTATAATTATTATAATTTATTACGTAATCATATATCTGCCGACATTCCCCATCAAAATTATGGGAATGAATATGTTATCGATACTTTTTCCCAAATCTATATTATTCGAATTTATTAATTTCATTTGACAAAAATATATTTTTACTGACAAAAAAATAGACCCGTTTAACGGGGCCAGTTCCATATTACAGCCCAACAAAAAATATGATAATAAATAAGAAAATAATGCATGATAATAATTTTATTCATTATTTGGGCTATATAATCCTTTGATACAAATTATATAATAATCAAAAGGATCACAATTATTATGGGTCACAAAATCTCCTCCAAAGAAATTCGAGTTTGAGTGGCGAGGAAACAGACTGTGGAAGGCAAACATTGAGATTAAATTTAACGTGGTACCTTTGATGTTAGGATATTTATCCTTTGTTGTAGTTTTCCAAAAAGTAAGGGCCCTCTCTTTTTTCTGAACAGAACTCATCTTCCTTTACTTTTATTGCTTCGTCAGTGAATAAAGGGGATTTCAGCACTAAAAGGGTCTATCAGAATCTGTTTTGGTCTCTTCTGTTTCAAATCTTTCCTGAAAACAGCGCCTAAGATTTTTAATCACATTTGCTTATAAAGTTCTGCTCCGTTTGAGAGGTTTTGCTGCACATTCTTTTGATCTGTCTTGAAGTTGTGATACTGAGGTAAAGTGTCAGCTCTCCCTTAAGTATTTTTCTGTGAAACAACTGCAGTTTATGGACACAAATATGCTTTGCGTCAGATAACAGAAAGCTGAATTTCCTTTGTACTTCCACGTTTAGTTGATACAAATGGAGCAGCACCTCTGCAAGAAATGCAAAATCTAAAACCCACCTAAGTTATATATGCTCCACGAATATTCTTTGTTCTTATTCCAAAAACTATTTTATTCGTTCTAGCAGATGAAAAATAGATTGGGGCATTGGCGGGGGTCTTCTTCATCCAGTTCTTCAATTTGATTTCGAAATCATCTGTGATTGATTGCGTATGTACTAGCAAAATGTCCAAGACAGCTTTCATGACGTGATCTAAGTTGACATTTTGTATATCAGTTGCTTTCGATGAGTAATAAAGGAAATGCTGAAAACAAGGGAAATCTCTTGTCAGTCATACAAAGCCCTGATAATCTGTTCTGTCCATGAGTAACACCACATCGAGTTTAATCAGGCATTCTACTTGAGATCCTTCGATGTATGAGATGTTCTTATTAGCTGGATTCTTCGCAACGCACATCGCCCATTATTTCTCGGCTTTAGTCATCCGACTTTGCCCCATGCGACTTCGTCCTGTTCCACAAGCTCAAAAATTCTTTGGATTAGTGGATCAAATAAAATAAAAAATACGGAATATATAAAAAAATAACTTCCAATAATGTTACCAAGCATGGCAAAGCCGATGGAGAATATTTTAAGACCTTTTTATTTCATCGCTTTGATTTTATATATCATCAGTTCGGGTTGCGTCTCGTATTCATTCGTTGCATGCAAATAACGCACGGAAATAAAGACAAGGTTTTCAAAACAGAATGAAGATTAAGCGATTAACCTATGTTATTAAATGTTTTTAATCGACCTTGGGGAGTATTTTATGCGTTCACGTCCAGTGGCCACGCTGAAACCTTCAAGCGCCTGTGCGATAGATTCTCGAGTGGCCCTCTAAGAGATTAAAAGAAATTAATTGAAGATTAATAGCAACACGGAGATTATGATCCCCTTGCTTATTAACACTTGTATTAATTAGTTTAGAAGAAATATTTGTTGAATAAAAGAATCAATAATTAAAAATTTAACTTAGACGCCCGGGTGCGGAACTTCACGCCACAGCGAACCACCGGTTCGTTGAAGTATAGTGTTTGCGCCGGGTGGAGAAACTCGCCGATGGGTAGCCGAACAAATGACAAGCATTTGAGCAGTAGATTGCCAAAT
Source organism: Tanypteryx hageni (assembly GCA_028673005.1). NCBI lineage: Eukaryota > Metazoa > Arthropoda > Insecta > Odonata > Petaluridae > Tanypteryx > Tanypteryx hageni. The sequence goes on along the minus strand of CM054114.1, from coordinate 40,410,342 downwards.
CTACGTACACGGCTTCTATTCACATTTTTCGTATAGAATAATTATCCTTTATACATTTGTTATGTTTCTGGTATGGTCTCTTCTCTTGACTTGATGCAATCATTTCAACGTCGTTCGGAGTAAATTGTGTCAAATTCTAATCTGAAAAATTACCGTTTTATCTATCTCAACTTCCGCTTCCTTTTGTTCTATTTTTAACGTTATCGTGACTCCATGTCCGTTCCCTTAATGCTTTTGTGATCGTTTTTAAAATATGCGTTTTGCTTTATCGAGTTCAAATTCACGTGATCGTTAGCTGTTTATCTTCGAATATAATGTTTTGAAGGAAGTGGATGTAGGTCAGTACTTGAAATCTCTCTAAGAATAATGAGCAAAGATAACAACCACTTCCGGATTTTATGGAAGGAAGAGGATGTGTTTATTCGTCACATGTTTCAATTAGTTTGGGATATTCCCTTATTCTTAACTTCCTCATCGAGAAGAGTATGTATTAATTTTGTTGTTTTTAAACTGAAATAATGAAGCCGAAGAATAGATACTTAAGGAGAGTTGCTGTTTTTCAAGTAAAATAATTTTCCTATTCTTTTGCAAGGAAAAGCTGAAATTTTACACCAATCCCATTACTCAATTGCGTATTTTTGTAATTGTTATGAGAGCTCAAATTTGGACATGCAAACGCATAGCGGATACTCACTCTCCACGTGACGGAAGGGGCGAGGGAGGGGCACGACGCAATGTCGGGGAATTATTAATCCTTGGCGGATATGAGGTTTACGGTATGTCTGTTGTCTTCTACATTTCTTAATTCCGTATTAACAACCAAATTTATTTTGTTTGAATATCCCTAAGGGGTTTCTATATTAATTTTGCCTATACGCTTTTTCTCTCTCTTTCTTTGATGACTCGTGAAATTTCGTTTTAAAGCTCTGCTATTATACTTCCATCTTTCTGTTGACTCTCTGTTTCCTTTATATTTTCGGGAACTAATAGTATTTAAGATGAGGACGCATGTATCAAGGAAATGTTTTTTATTCTGATTTTAGATTCTTGATAAAACACTACAGCGAAGCACTCCAAGTACTCTCTCGAATCTTGCAAAAAATAGTAAAAGGTTTCTTCCTGTGTAGCCATGGAATTATTTGAATTATTTTGTTTCAGGGAGTAACATTTGGGTCTAATGTGACCTCAATAAAACGTTCTCTTTTTTAAGCATTAAAATTAGGCTGATTATATTCAATGTAATTTGTGCTTTATATTAGTTAATTATATAATGAAAATGTCAAGAATTTTATTTATATCGAGTAAACTTTCCATTCAATAAGTTTATTAGCACGTTTAAAAATGTGTAATGTGATCTCTCTGTCTGCCCGTTTGTACATGGACAGTCAAATTCGTTTTTTGAATTAGATAGTTCATCAATATAAATTTCCACCGACTGGATATTCTAAGTAGTTAGACTTTCCTTTAGGTGCCTTCAAAGCTAGAAAATTCAAAATGTTTGAAATGCTATTTGAGCAAAATTTCTGAAGGTAGAGAGTGAAAATTTCAAGATTGGGAAGTTCTAGTGAAGATCACTGGCTTTTCCTCCTCAATGGGGGAGGCAAACCAAAACCCTGAAAATTAAAAAAAAAAAGTTCCACCTCTTGCTTTAGCAAGAGTATCTTACCAGTTGATTAATATGTTACAATGAACTTAACAGGTAAGCCGTAGACTTGTAGTGCATTATCAGAAATTTTACTTGCCTAGTTCTTAAGAAGCAGCATTCTTTATTTAGTCAATGCTGGAAACCTCTTAAATCGTGAAATTGAGCTTCTGCGTAATTCTCGCGCACAATTCCTCTCTCCAGCTCAACAAAGAACGGTCTCCTTTGGTGCATTTTATTGCCTTTCCTAGCACAATTTCTCAGAAACGAAGTCGCTGTCCACATTCTCCTTTTAATGTATATTTCTGTTTAAAAGTCGAATTTTTCAGAGCAATTACTGGCTTTATGGCATGACTCATATGCGAATAACAGTTATCGGTAGGAATGCGGAAGAGTAATCTTTGCGCTCAGCACCGGTGGAACTTTTCCGTTTTTAGTAATGTACACATTTAAATCAAACTAATTGGGGATTTATAACACAGATCGCGCCCGAATATTATCTTACAAAAACAAGTTTTCGTAATTCTCCATCGTAGAACTTAAAGGTATGTAATTAACATGCTGCCGTACTTAATTTAATTAAGGCAGCGATCTCCCATCATGGCAGCCGACCTTATCGGTACTCCCTACTATGGCAGCCGAACTTATCGCGGCCCACTTTACTCCATCAGTCTGCCAATAAATATAAAATGTGATTGGAATATTTGGAGCAAATCAGGATTTAAAAAAAATTGAGAATGAAATATTGAAAATTTTTGCATATACACTTCCGTCTCCGCTACCACCCTGAAAATCTTTCGTGATCCTCCCCCTTTTGGGGTTGTGACCCCATTTTGAGCGCTACCAGAGTCGCCAAAGGTGTGAGTGAAATGACACATAATGGGAAATTCATAGGCTAAAATAATGAAATGATAAACGCGCTTTGTGGTGGCTATTACCATAGGTCTGAGGATGCAGTTTAACGTGTCATTCGAAGGTTGCAAATTAACACCCAATAATGGTACATACTCGAATAAGCCAATTTTGCCTGAATATAACAAGATTTACAATGGAAGTTCGCGTAGGCATTGATTTATTCAAAAAATATTTTTTTAATAGGAATAAATTCCACAGTGTCTCCTTCCACCACTAATCGGATACAATTCCTTTAAAAACACTTTATTATGAACTAAAGCAGTGCTCTGCAACCGGTGTGCCTCGGCGAAATACTCAGTGTGCCTTGATACATTTGGAATTGAAGAAAAAGAAGAATATCACAGCGCTGTTATTCTCGAGCTAATTGTAAGATCAAAGAAAAGGCATTTCTGATAGTAATCAATACTAAGCTACACACGTTTAATTAGTTACGCAATTGGAACTGAAACAAGGTCACTTCTTAACTGTAAAATCAGCAAATTTTTTAAGACAATATTGTAATTCGACTAAAATTTTTAAGTGATTTAAAACTGTGATTCTTTGCTATATTTTTCTTTATGTATAGAAAATGAAAGTATATTCTATAAATATTTTAAATCCTATGGATTTTAGTTCGATGTGGCGCGATGATCGTGTGAACCCGATTTTTTAAATCTGAAGCACCTTTCAATTGCTTTGCAAAGATTTAGTTGATTAGCATCCTTACCTTGCGTTTATTGTGGTAAAAGACATTTCATGCCGAGTGGCAAGGTGTTTATCTATGGCAAAAAACATTCTCTAAGTTGTATGTGACATAAAAAAGAAATGATTAAATTTGATTTTATGGCAATATCACACCGATATCTTACATTGATTCTAAAATCACAAGATTCGCTGTATTTTAATTGCCACGATAGTTAGCTTTTGCGGAGTGTGAGCTTTCAGACAACGCGTATAAAACAATGTAATGCGAAGTAAATGGAAGATTAAGTTCGAATTTCATAATTTATACCGAAACTTATCGTTTTAGATAGGAGATTTTTCTCTTTGAATATTGTGAAAACCTGGACAACTGACCGGCAGCCTTCAACCCGCGAAACGGTAAAACAGTCGGTGAAATCTGTCGCAGAAAATATCATATTCCTAAATTAAAAGTAAGCTGCCGGCAAAATGTTAGCGTTATTATTTTTATATTATTAACACTAAATTATTATTACTTCATATTTCGTGATGGAAGTTATTGTTCTGGCGAAGTTTTAGCGATAGTACTCCTAGTATTTGTTTTTCACTAATATGATATTACGGAATATCCGGGCAACGTTCGATGTAAACATTTATCCGGCTCGCCGAAGAACTCATCATATATATATATATATATATATATATATATATATATATATGATATCTCTTTTAAAAAGGTTCCTGCATACGCTGTACAAAAAAGACAGCAAAGCAGATACGGCCAGCACGATTTCGACGAATCTCTCGTCTGAATACTCGGCGTGATTTCTAACTGGGAAGTCGTCCGCCTAAAGGGCACGGGTCCTACGCCAGGATTGTTTACATTCTCCATTTGCTTAACATGTAAATGGGCGTAGGACATTTTTCGATTGCATTTTGAAATTGCTTAAAATTGTCTTACAAATTCGGGACTTGAACCAAAGAACGTACCAAGGAATGGAAATATATTTTCTTACCGTCTATTTTCAAATACGATTCGAATCGGTATAGTGTACTGAAGGTGACCATTTAAAAGTTTTTGAGAAGAAAATCTTTCGTTGCCGAGAACAACCCGCATTGTTGCCGATTTCATGAAATTACTTTCATTGAATTGGATTGGGATACGGCAAAAGGAAGGCAGTGTGAGGGAAGGAAGGAGAGAGAGGGAAGAAAAGAGTAATGGAGGTTGGGAGACAGAGAGAAAGAGTGGGAGAAAATGTAATTTTGGGATCAGTTAAATAAATAAACACTTCGCGAGCAGGCTTAACAAATCAATTGTAGCCTTGTTAAAAATTACACAAGTGCTTCTCATTTTTGACGACCTGAAATTGGCCGAGCATAGCGTGGCGCTTGGCAACGAGGTCCTTGGAGCGAGCGAAGCGGGCGGGATTGACGAGCGTAGGAGCAGAACACATATTCCTGGAATGTGCGCGTTTGTGCGCATTGGTTTTTAGTTTACTCATCGGTGAAATATGTTGCAATAAACGATTTTTACAGTCATAGGGATGTTTTTCTCACAGAGACGGCAGATGTCCAAATTTTTTTGTTTATTATTCTGAAAGATCGTCACACTTTGCATGCATGAAAAATTCCAAAATAACGTTAATCCATCGAGCGACGATGGAAGGAAATAGTTTCTCTCTTTGCGCACCACGCGGCGCTAGTGTGCGCAGCAAATGCATCGAGTTGCATACGTGTCTCAGAACCGGTTTAAGATTTTCTCTTGCACTCGTATCTGCAGCGGTTGCCAGGGCGTTGACTGCAACTCCCAGACTGAAAAGAAGATAAAAAGCGTTTGGCGTAGGGTTCTTTTCTTTTTCTATTATCGCTTTTATTTCTCGGAGGAGAAATAAAATTTCGAATTCTGAAACGTGCGCTTTTTTTATCCTCTCTCCTACGTCACGCGTATCACGCTTCAGAAACGTGCATGCAATGGATTAAACCATTTACAAAATTGAATTTTTTTTGTACACTATTAATGTTTTTATCGTTCTGTAAGCCAATAAAATTATTTTTGTCAGAGAGCTTTTATGGTAGCATTCGGAGCAGTAGCCAGAAATTTAGTTTGGAGGCGAGGGAAATACTTCAACGCATTATTATCTGAGCACTTGTTTATTGATTTATCTGCAAGAATTTTTGTGTAATGATAGAAGCTAATGAAAAAAGTTACTGATTCTAATTTGGACACTGTAGATCCAATTAATTTCCATCTGACACTCGCATACTCTACGCTTTTGTTGAGATATAGATTTTAGATTCTCCGATCTTAGGGAAGGGGGAGGTCAAGTGTCCGGTTACCACCCCCCTAGCGGCCCCACTGATTCGGATCTGTAATGTATGGATGGTGCGTGATGTGTTTCACAGTGTTTAGACATTTTTCATTCTATATGGTTTCAGGGACAATGCTCACAGGAATGTACTGAATTAAACCCATGGATTTCTTAAGAACGTTTTTAAAAATATCTTATCAATTTAATCCGCTATGTATTTCATTTCTCTCGGTTACATCAGCCTGAGCGAACTCCTTAGCAATACGTGGAGTTTTTTCCTGCCACATGCAGTTATTCGACAGTGCCTTTCTTTCTCTTAAAGCAGCGAAACACATGGCGTGTATTCAGTAGTGGAACTGCAAACTTTCGTTGCTCCCGCGAAAATAATTTTTGGGTCCCTTCAATATTCGGTATTTAATACGCTGTATAGATATGGGTTCACCTGCAGGCTCACTAAATCTATATGACCCCCGCATTCGCAAACTCTGCGGTATTATAGTTTCGCTACTGCTTGTATTTCAATCGTACGTGATCTTTGGAAAAAGGTTAATTCTACCCCGTCGTTCGAAGTTGGTTAATTTGGTGTATTGACCGCGGAGTGAGGTCGTGAATTTAAAGATAATCAGAACATTAAAGGTTTATCACTGTTTGGATTTTTTGGAATCTTTTTAATTCGTTTTTTTACATAACCATAGCCGCAATTTTATTTTATGCAGTGGCGTTTTTTGTCGTTCGGGGGTGTAATCTGACCCTGGATTAATGTCGCGTGTTCAAAGAAATCTTTATACGTACCAACGCTAATTATATTGAGGGTTCTTTAATAATTGTTATCTCACTAATATTGACGGAATTAAATCTTTTTCACTAAGCATTAATTTTTACGGTGCGCCATTATAAAATAACACATTTCATGCGTGCAGGCATGCAGGGCATATTATGTAATCATGTTAAATAACTAATCCTCAAGCTTTCTAAGAAGTCTTTGTTATCCGACTAGTATTTTTCTACTGATATGACGGAAAGTTCATTTTTTGTTCATAGAAAGATGGCACCACTGCTTGGGTTATGCCCTTGACCGAAAAAGTCCTTAGTACATAACTTCATAAAAATCCATTCAATTCATTAGGAGATGAAATATGTGGACAGATGGACAAAACCTGACCATCAGTCCTTCAGTTATTTATCTTATTTTTTATATAAATAACGCCTAATAACTCCAAGAATTGGATTTTGTTTAAAATGATCTTAATTCGAATTTTAACAGTCATTCGTGACATTATTATTAAAGGAGGGTGCCGGTGGTGTAGTGGTTAGGACGCTGGCTGCTACTCGCCCGATGCTTGAAAAAGTCATCGGGTACGAATCCTGCGCGAGTAGGATTTTTCTTAAGGTCACCCGGCCCCCTGTTTGCGTAGTTTGAGGAGACCGCGCTAATTCAGCTGTTCCGTCCTTCGGAAGGGACGTTTAACTGTTGGCCCCCTGTTGTTCTTCCTAAGAGCAGGCAAATGCCGGCCCCGGGTTTCCCTCCTCCCTCCCCGGTTATTCATTGCACTACCTCTGAGATACTCATTTGTGCTGTAGGAGAGGCTTATTGACTTGGCATTCAAACAAATTATTAAAGGCTATAAGGAATCTGTTTCGTAAAAATACTTTTGATGTTTTTATTTTCACGAATCATTGAAGCAGATCGACAAGCTCTTTCTTTGTTGGAACGTAAAGGTGCAGGTAATTCAACCTCGGCAAACAATTCCGCTCGCCTTATTTATTTATCTAGGTTATCCAAACAGCGCCGGTGCCTTTCCATCGGAAATTCAAGCAAAATAAGCGCATTGCGGTAAATGACGGCGGAAACGGCAAGTTAACTGCGCCCTCTTGTTTCACGCGTCAAGTGACCAACCGTACCGATTTATTCAGTACTGTACTAATTTTAAAGAATTTGTACTGATGGACTTTCTGTACTGATGGACTTTCTGTACTGATGGACTTTCTGTACTGATTTTTGCATTGATTGAAAAAGATTGTAATACTTTAATACGATAACTCTCCTCACTCTTTGGTATTTTGATATCCTGGGTTTCTCTCCTTTTCATTTTTTGTACCTAAATGATACTCAGTGACGGGCTGAACTTTTATCGTCAAGTATTCTTCTAAAAATAGTATAAATATTTATTTGAACAACAATACAAAATTTGGTGCTTTTTATGGACAACAAATGTCAATTTTACTGATTTAGGCTCTAATAAAAATAATTCTAGTGGTACCCGCAAAAACGTGAGCGAAGTCGGCCAGAAATCTGCATGTTTAAAAGTAACAATAGCCCATTTCTTCTTATAAAATTAGATTACTGACATTTTGAATTTAATATTAGTTTTTATAATTTATATGCGCAACTTTAATTGTTTCTCCCTTACGAAGAAAGTTAAATACCGTTATTGAAATGAAGAAAGATGTTTTCTTTTGGCCAATCGTTAAAAATGCCCACAGTCCACACGCAGTTGACTGAATAATAATAATCAGCAATTATTAACGTTGCAGTCTATTAAGGCTGACGTTGCTACCACTATAATTTCGATGCTTAATATAAAACTCGAAGCGAATAGCACAATTTTTTCGTCTATTTCAAGGCTTAATGGACGCTAATTCAATCGAAGGCATCAATGCGATTCGCCTTGGCAACACCTACAAAGTCTACGAAAAAGCCATATAATTTCTAAAAGAGACACGTATTTCTGAAAAATTTCTTCCGTGTAATATCTAAACATTGCAAGAATAAGATATTTTATAGTTTTAGCCCTTCGAATAAAGCAAAAACGGGGAAATTCGGTTCATATTTACGTATTTTAATGATGGAAAAAAATATTGCACATTGAAAAATCGAAACTCCTGTGGAAATATATGGGAAAATATATTCATCTACTGGAGTCGAACCTGGAGCATGTATGCAAACTAAAATAGTTTTCTCGGGGTCTCCTAGTTGGCAGAAACAAAATGGCGTTTACAGCATTTCTCTATGACAAACTGTTCAAGAGATAAAATGGGGCGGACGGACAGATATTGAGTAATTATATATAAAGGTTATTATTTAAACTGCACCCTGGCAAGGTTTCCATTCTCGTCGCAAGCAGCGAGCCCTCCTTGTGTGTACCTCTCTTTATTCCACGACATCGAATCGAAATTTTTTTCACTCCGGTTTTCGTTCCGGTTCACACAAAACAAAAAATTCGGTTCGGTTCCGGTTTCGCTCCAGCAGCCACCATTTAACCGGTTCTAACCGGTTTTTTTCGCTCCAACTTTGAAGTTTTTGGGGAAATTTTCAAGTGAATTCCAAAATCTTTATTAATTAATAACGTTATTTCTTATTTAAACCAAATATGTCCTCACTATGGGTAAGTCAAGACTACAAAAATAGATATCTGCACGATAAAATTCGACGATAAGAAAATTAATTTAAAATCTATTATCTTTTTGGTCATGCAAATATCGCGTCAATATCTTCTTTATTTTAAAATAATAACCAGAAAAGTCTGCATGTCAGGACAGACTTTTACGTTTTCCATGGGAAATGGAGACGAAACCAAATTTACATCGCCGTACTAAATATCCTCTTGAAATAAAACACAGAAAGCAAATTAGACTTACATATTCTGCGCGTCATGAAGTCTTTCTACAAGCGGAGTCTCTAATGTGCGTTTTTACAATCGGCAAATTACATCATTAAATATAGTAAATTCCCATTAATCCTTCATCTCGATTCAGTTTTAAGCAACGAATGCTAATGTGTGTGCACATTTTGCTTAAGATGCACTATATAAATAGAAATTTACTAACCTGTAACAAAGGATAACAAAAGTAAGAAAACCTCAGAAGTACGGCTGTGGAGCAATCCTTTTTGGTAGGTTTTAGAGGAAGACTACCAAAATATAAGGGTTTAATGCATATGGAGAAGGGATGAAAGCTTATGGGCACAATAACCTCCAACTTGAAGCAAAATCCAAGTTAAGAATCGTGAAACATTTTTACCCAGAACGCTCCACGGGGTTGTTTACCAAAACGATTAGCGACTGTCTTCAAAGTACCACTAAGTTCCTTTCCACTAGCCTCGTTTAACAGGGTTCTGGAACACCTCAGCAGAAAGTATTTTTGACCCTCTCTCTATGTAATGAGATGCCCATGGAAAATCCCACCATTGAACCGACAGATATTATTACAAAGATGCATCTCTCCATAGGCTTGGGAGCATGTATTCTCAAGAAACCCATTAGCCTTTGCCTCATTCGGTGTTGAAAAGTGAGGCTTTCAAGAAAGAATCGTATCAAAGCAAAAGGAAAGACCCTTCCTTTTCTCCCTCTGTTTATGCGAACCGAAAAAATGGAGCAGAATAAATAACGGTTTTCGGTTTCGGTTGGGGTTCCGAAAATATTTTTTTTTCGGTTCGGGTTCGGTTTCACTCCAGCTAATATAACGTTTTATTTATTTCGGTTAGGTTCCGGTTCGATGCCCTGCTTTCTCCCAAATGTCCCGTTGCATTTCGATCCGTGGAGTGCAGCGGCTGTTGCAACGTTGCAAGCGCATCCACCGCCTGACCTTAGGAACTCCTTGGCTGCAAGTCTGGCTAGCCGTGCCCTGGACGCTGGCTGTATAACCGGTTGGCTACGTCATCGGAGAAAATTTGTCGTCTCGATTCCGTTCGCCCGAACGCTCCCCCTCTCACGGGACTGATACTCCGCTGACTTTCCCTTGTCTCTTTCGCAAATCTTTCCCAGTGAATCGATTATTTTTGCGCAGTTTTCGTTTCTCGGAAATTCTGCACTTATGCAATCGTTAAAATAGAGAGGAAAATAGATGAGATTCAAGCGATCCTCGTTTTTCGGTCTGTTCTCTCTAATGTATCGGAAGCGGATTCGATAAACCTGCCCCCCACGATTGAAACTCGGGCTACTGGTTTTTTTATATCTTGCGCGCCTTTAATATGCATCGGATGACGGGATCTGGAAGACTCGTTTGTTTGATCGAATCGATTCGTTGTTACTATTATTATTGTATTTCTTATGGCATCTACCTCCGATGACCGTTTGGTCCAATACAAGTTGGGATGTAGCGGAATTTGAAAGGGGCGTGCAAGTCATTTAGGTGCTGTGGCAAAACTATGCGCGGTACAGAGATTGCATACCTATCTTAATACAATTAACATGCCGAATGCATGGTACCCAAAAACAACAGATTTCCATAAACCGGGGCTTTTAGGGCCACCTCCTCGTAATATGCTAATGAAGGTTTATAGGTCAAATATATGCTGCAAATTTAGTATGAGGTAATTATATATTTTTGATACTAATATTATAATTTTGTTATATATAATGAGAAACAAAATATTTTGCATTGCAGGAGAAGTAAAACAAAAATTTACAAAATAAGTGAAGTATATTTACATTGAACATATTGCTCGCAAGTTGCACAAACAATCATTTCTTTTGAGTGATCTTTGCAAATGTTATTATGCAAATCCGGTTTTTGTCTTTTTTTGATGGGCAAATAAAACATCTTTTGCGTTTTCTCTCATGAGATGACCGTGCTTCCGGTGAGCAACTTAAACTACAACGAATCATTGCCTGAATTGTTTGTTTGGGAAGATTGTTTATGTTTCTATAACGTGAAAGCATATTCAGCATAATAAGCTCAGTGCACATCTTTCAGAAACACGTCGTTTATCACTTCGCTTTGCATAATACGACTCATTGCCATCTGTTTACAACACACAACTATTCAGAGCAGCCGCATCAAGCATGTTTGAGAAAATTTTGTTTGTCTTATGCAGGTATATCGTTGAATCATTTCATCCAATGTGTCCATTCTGTCCTTTGTTGAGTTGTAATACACTACAAATTCTGGCTTTCTCTTGTTTTCTTTAAATACTCGGATATCGTGGTGCATTGTGCTCAAAAGTATAACAGATTTTTCCTTCTTCGCTTTATAACCAACCATTGCACAATCTCTAAAAAATCCAAAAACACTAGAATGCAATTGTGGTTCTTTACTGTCCCATAATTGTAGGAATATCCCCTCTAAATTATCTCATTGTTCCCACAATTGTAAGGTTTTTCTTCAGTAAGAATTCTGACAGATTAACATCGGTAAAATAATTGTCAGTGATAATATTTCTCCTACTATTGTAAACCGGTTCTGCTAATTCTTTTACTATTTTTGTTGCCAAATTCTTTTCAATAGGAGAATTAGGAGAATGCCCACAATATAGTTTCCCTTTCACTGCGTAAAAGTTTTTCGAGTCCACTATCCAAAATATCTTAATTTCATATTTACCGGGTTTACTTGGCATGTACTTCACAAAAGAACAACTTCCACGAAAAGGGACCAATTGCTCGTCAATTGTTAGATTATCTCCAGGATTGTTCGAAGAGGTACAATTCTGAATGAATAAATCCCAAATAAAACTTACTGCTGCTAATCGGTCATTCTCTAATCTAATTTCCCTCGTACGCTTATCATCAAATCTAACTAGCCGCCGAATATCCTCAAACCTATTTACAGACATTGCGGCTCTAATAAGGATCAGAACGTTCATCAAGAAACAATTCTCTAATTGGAACATCGCGAGATTTTTGTGAACCCGCAAATAGCGCAAAACCTAAGAATGCAAGTAAATTCTTCATCAGTAACGGTCTTCCACATTTTATTTTTAATATTGGCCATACGACGTCCTTCAATATTAGTGCTCAGAACAACTTCATTTATTATTTCATCTGAAATAAATTTTCTAAATACCTCTTGAGGGGAGAGATTCTTTATCTAAACTGCACCACACCTTTGCCTTGCAATATTGTGAATACGCATCCTTGATGCCGCAGGAGGGACTTCACATCAAAATGTTTGTTTTTGAAGAGATTCCTCTTCATTATTTTGTTGTTCAACTTTCTGGCTCTGTCTCCTCGGATGTACTTTCCTGTTCAAGAATGTATTCTTCATCAGAAAGTGATGAATCACTTAGACCTTCCTCACTTAAAATACGATCAGCAATCTCATTATCAGTAAGTCCTGCCATTTCAACTGAAAAAGAATAGACCTACTACATTTGAGTAACTCTAGTAACTAGTATTAGAAAGTGGATAATTGAAATTATAATGTAAGAAAACTCACAATTCAAATAATTGGATAAGTAATATAAACTTCTTGAATAGTAATTTGCTGTTGAATTCTTATTCAGATGTACTTCAATGTTCCTGATTTATATAAATGACCTACCTGAATACTTCAGTTCAGTTGAGGGGTCTAAAATAATATTGTATGCTGATGATACCAATATGTTATTATCAGCCCCATCTCAAAGTAGTAATCATGTCCTTCAACAGATGACTAAGTGGTGTGATAACAACTGCATTAATCTTAATGTAGATAAATCTCAAATGATATGTTTTTCACCTAATTCTCAATGTGAAATTCTACTGTGTAGAACTAATAGAAAAACCATTGAACAGGTTAATCAGACTAAATTCCTCGGCCTTTATATTGATGCAAATTTTAGCTGGGAAACCCATGTCACTGCCCTAGCGAGCAAACTAAGCTCACCTTGTTTTATGTTAAGGTATTTAGAACAATCTGTAAGTAAAAGTGTACTTCTCACCATGTATTTTGATTAATTCTATTACCAAATTACTTATGGAATCATTTTTTGGGAGAATTCTTACTCCTTGAGGATATTCAAACTACAGAAAAGAGCTGTTAGAATTATAACTGGGAAACCCTTTCACTCTCCATGCCGTCCAATTTTTACAACCTTAAAAATCTTGCCACTACCATGTATTTATATTTTCTCTTCACTAATCTTAGTCAGGGAAAATATTAATTTATATGAAAAATCTCAAACATTCATAACTATGCTACCAGGAGGCAGAATGACTTACATCTATACCAAGTACATTATAAAAAGAGCTCTGGGGCCTAAGGAGCTAGGTATTCGTCTGTTTAATAAATTACCGGTTGCCCCGAAATTGACAGCAAGCTCAGAGGTATTCAAAATTAAACTAAAAAAGTTACTAATGAGTAAATTGTATTATTCTGTGACTGAATATTTGACTGACAATACTTATTAAGTTACTCTTTGTGCATTAACTGGTATTTTACATTTATTGTGATTTTGTGTAAATATTATCTCTTTTTGCTGTCCCTTGAATTATCCTATTCAACATGTAATTGCTGACTTCGGATCAACAAATTAAATAAAAATAAATAAATAACGAGAGAGCACTCAGAGGCATCAAGTTACTAATTGCAAGAAACAGATCACAAATATGCGTTCGTCCAGGGAGTGTCACGTTACTACCAAGTGATTGTCACGTGAATTATTAGACATGACTCGTTAGCATGTCTAATTCGCCACACTATTGTTGCATGGTGAGTATAAAGTAATTAATCGCATTTTAATCTCGAATATTACGATACGGGCCTAAATATCCCGGTTTATGTAAATGAGCGGAATTATAAATAAAAATTAATTAAAAAAGACACAATAGAGTCAATAAAATTAAATAAATAAGTTTACCGCAACATTATTGAGGATAACATAAAATATTAGGAAGAAGAAAAAATATACTATATATCTACGTACAAATGTTCAAACGCCCGGGCCTTAAAGGCTCGGATTATAACCAATGGTTGGTAATCTATAATTTGAACCTTCAAATATCTCCATTCGCATTTTCATAAGATTAAACAAAATAATTTTTTCGCATCCCATAATGTTAGTTGCCTCATCATTATCATAAGTGATAATTTACTTCATGATAGTTAAAGTTTTTACATCAACAACTCGAGGAATGTTATTTTCATCTCGTTTTCTATCGACTATATAAGAAACGCCCCGGCACCTCCCGATATACGTACACTGTACGCTCAAAACAATGGAAGATTCCTCTTTCTGCGAATTAAAAAAAAAAACATTTAATATCTCGATATTTGTTCGACAGCACCTTTTGCAATTCTTCATGATATTATTATTATTCTATCTTTCGGTAGGTTTTTGGTTCACCCTACCAAGTCCGTACTTTTTCAGGCCTTGATTTTTATCTTCTCATACTCATTCCCATCCTTTAATGCATCTAATGTTCTTTTCCTCTTCCTACCTCGTTTGCCTCTTTCCTAGCATTCTCCTTTCTGTCTCCTTTCAACAAATATGAAAAAATTTGACCTACCCATTTCTTCTTTCTTTTCCTTTTTACTCAAATTACATTTCCCCTATTGTATTTAAAACTTACTCATTTGTTCTCCTCTCAGTCCATCCAATTTTCTCCAGTCTACCCCCAGTTCAGAAGCTAATATTCTGCTCATATCTGTTAGTCAATGTTTGCATCAAAACATCCCAATGCAATAATTGTAGTTCATACATATCAAGGAAATACTAATTAATTTAATCTAAATAAAGTATTTTCAAGCGTTCTTAGATAGCAATCTCGTAACTTTTTCTGCTCGTCTAATGAAGGTAATACGCGAGACATTATTTGGTTTTCTATTTCCATCGGTGATATTTTAAGATAGCGGCATAACTTGTTTCTATAACTGCAGAATGGGACCGTTTGAGCCCAGTGAAGTGATGTTGAGAGCGGGTTTCACATAAATCTTTAGGCGCACGTTTTTATTTCTGTCTAAACAGGTTTGAAAATGCTACTTCATAGGAAGTTAGAGCCGCGAACGACGTTAAATACTCTCACGGATGCCTTCCAGTGATTTGCACGCCTCATTTAAATATATTGAGCAGCAAACAAGTATTGTGCGAATGGAGAAAAACCCATGTACGGTATGCGGTCTTGAACCTGTGAGAGGGATGGAAAATCTTACGAGGCGTTTCGTTGTTCCATAACTTTCGTCAAGTTGTTTCAATTTTGAAAATTCACTAAAATACGAATGCCACCCAGAGTTGCAATGGTGAGTCGAACTCTTGCGAAATGGTCATTCGAAGTGTGGGACCATACGGCTTACTCCAGATCGGCTAGCTCCTCATTATCGTATGCCTGAGACAAAATATTGCAAATGTGCTCTTTATTTTCTTGACATTTTTTCAGGTTAACTAACCTTGCTCTATTGTTTATAAACCGCATTTGCACATAAATTCGCAAGATATTTCGGATTTTAATTTTGTTCTCTTAGTATTTGCGCCTAATCTTTTAAAGGAGAATTACGGCTTGCGATGTGCTGTTTCTTTCATTACCAGGATGTGATCCGTCCGAAGGCCTTGACTTCATACATTGTGTTGCGAATTTTTCTTTGCTCTCTTCTAAGATCTGCATGTTAATTTTTTCGTTTATGAAAAACCAATGACTTTTTGCCTTAAGTACCACGTAATGAGTCATTCTGAAAATTTTAATGCTATCTTCGAGATTTTTATTGCATTTTTTGCGACCTGTTGATTCCCTCTTATCTACGCGCAATTGGTATCTAAGAGGTAGTGCAGTGAATAGCTGGTCAGTTTCAAAAGTTTAGGAAGAAAGGTATTACCTTTTCCTTTGTATTATTACATTCATTCCTCGCTTTTACTTCAGATTTATAGCAGCTGTTGACTTTTCACTGAAACATTATTTTGTTTATAAACAATTGTTCTTTTACTTACATGTATCACCGAAAGAAAATTTCAGCCTTGATTAAATTAATTTTGAAAATGCACATATATAAATTTCAACAGCAAAAAGTCTTTGAAGCATTGCATCAGTATCAGTTCAAAAAACTTAACTGTGTTACTTTTCGATTACGACCCTGCCGTTTAGTTACATTGAATGGAAATTACTTGAGTCCGACAGTGGATATCTTTTTACTAATGTGAACTCTCGCAAGAGGATTTAAACATGGATTTAGTATATTTGTTTTCATATTACTATGTTTATATCTTCATAAGTGTAGAAAAAAGCTGCATACAGCCTTATTCACTTACATACCAGTTGTAACGCTTAAATATTGGCAGAAAGAGCTTTATTTTTTATGCCTACATGTACGTGCAGTTTTAGAATTGTCAGGCTCAGTTAGTACATCTGAATGTTTGGAAACATTATATATAAATTCTGTCTATTTCATTAAAAGTTTGAGGTCTTTTTTAATGTGTATCCGTTCTTTAATTCATAAGTATGTCAAAAAGTTTTATACTTAATTCTCTTACGAGTTGTTAGGAATCTTTGTAATTTTACAAGTGATTTTTTTCTCGAGTTAAAATTGTTTTTCTTTATATCTTGACGTAATTTCTGCCGTCATTGAATGAATTTTATGGATAATTGTTTACTGATGTGCATTAGGTGATTCAATAAAGTGGAATTAAGCTATAGTTTCACTCCTGGTGAAACGATCGAAACTCAGTCTTTCGTTTTCACTTTCGAAGACAAAGAACTATTGTCTGGGACAGCTCTTATTGACTCATGGAACCATATCGTAATCTTCGCTAAACTCTTCTGCTATTTCTGAATAAAATTTAGACTATCCTTTTGAGTAACAGGTCCGTCATTATTCTCAAAACCTGAAATTAATTACATAGCTCTTAAATTGGTGTATTATTTTCTTCTGCAGAAAATCACTGCTTCGGATATCATTTTTATTTCATTTATCCCATAAAAGTTGCAAATACAAAGCATTTAACATTCTTTAGGGGCCGTCAAATAAAAGCAATCACAACACTTACAAAAACAAAGATACACATTAAAATAAAAAAAGCATTAAAAATGTATAAAAACACAGTATACAGGCATTATTAAGAATACTAAATAAAATACAGTTATACAAGTTAAAATTTCTTTGTATCACACATCAGGTCTTAACAAAGTTCACAAATTCATCAGTTGTATAGAAGGGATTTTTAATTAAGGCATTAAAGATTCTGTTTTTAAATTCACTTTCAGATATCCCGTTTTTCTACTTTTGATGAAGAATATTAAACCATATGATACCTTTGATTCTAGAAAGCTTTTCATATAATTTCAGCTTGCGTTGCAGTGTGGAAAAATCAGTGTTACCTCTGGTGTAATATTTATGTATGTCTTTATTGCAGGTTATATCTTTTACCTTAGACATGTATAACAATGTTCTAAATATTAATATCCACGAAGGATTGTTGACAAGACAGTCTTGGCTTTAAATTTGCCAGATATCTAATTGCTTTTTTCTGCAGAATAAAAAGCTTCTGAAAGTTTCTTTTACTGGTATGGCCCCATAGTTCAATGCCATTTACAAAGTGTGAATGAATCAATGCAAAATGTGCAGTTTTCATAACACTTAGTGAACAGCGATTTTTCAAATTCCGTAAAACAGATTTCTGCTAACTTTTTTATATTTGTATTGGATTTTAAAGTTCTCTCTCATTTATAAATAAATTAGCTCATAACCCGGCGTTGGTCAGATACTTTTAAATTAAATATATACAACACTAGAAACAAGAAGGAAAATAACTTTTATCTGCTCGAGAAATTGCTTTTCTAACTCGTTGTTGCTCAAGTAGGCATTGTGTTTGTTCTTGCGTTTCAGTTGCACGAGAAACTGTCTCATTCGTTGTTATTCAAGTCGATATCTGCTCTTGATTCTCAGCTGCGGGAGAAAGTGTTTGTCTAGTTCGTTTCTGTTCAAGTCGGATTTGTCTCTGAACAGTATTTTCTGCTGCTCTAGATGTTTCCATTCTTTTTGCTCGTATATTTTTTGTTTTGTGTGATTTCTGAAAGATAGAAATTTTTTGTTTAATTATAATGATAGTAAATTCAAAGGTGTCGCATTTTCTTTCTTGGGTCCTATTAAAATCTTGTATCAAATTTGGTCATTGCATCTACTACCGTTTCTGAGTTATAGTTACACCAATATCCAAACTTTCGAAAATGTGTATTAAAAGATAGAACCGTCTTGAAATAAAGAATGTTGCAATGGGAGTACCCGGTTTCTCGTCAGTTCTTTAAGCGATATGTTTAGAAACGTCATCTAAAATATTCTTAATTATGATGGTTCATTATGATCACCTCACAGCTGCGTAGAACAGCAAACCCTCTCCCCAAAATTTGCCCTATTATTACTTTCGAAAGAAACAACGGTGGCGTTTCGTACCGTTTGTAAACATCTTAAGTGGGATGTTACTCGGAAGAAATTTACAAACATTTAAAAAAACAACAAGTTAACTCTGGTCGTTGAACAGGTATTCAGATTCGAAACGGCGTTTGGCACAAAATTTGCAATTCTTGCTGAATTAAACGCGGGTCTCATCAACGGCCGGTGCCACCTTGCATTATAAATGTTTATGCAGTCACTCACCGTGACTTATCGCCGTTGCAATGTGCGTGCGTTCGCTTATTTGCCTTGTCTAAGTGGAGTAATTTCCCCCGAAGTAAGAGCGACGGGCTTCCATGGGAGAGGCGTTACAAAATTAAAAATTCGAACTCTCTGATGCGTTCGTGAGCGTTATCGCCTCTTTCAGATGAGAAAGAATGAAAAATACTCAAATCCTGAGAGTGCGTGTGAGTAATTGGTAATTTCATTTTACGGGGAGGTTTGGAAAGTTTTTCCCCCCCGCTTTGCGTCAGGTTGGTGAAAATCGACAGGGAGGGTGGAAAGAAAGCAAGCTTTGAGGAATAACTAGGCACGCACCGCGATAACACTCATAGGGTTTTCGTTTTCCAAAAACGGAAGCAAGTCCTACAATTTCGTTACGTCGTATTTCCCCCGAGGAACACCTCGCCCTTTTACTCCGTCGTTTCTTTCATCCCGTTATGATATCGATTTTTCTGAATTTTTTCACTTTCTTGAATTTCGATATGTCACATATATCGACCGCTTTAATGTTGTTTCTGTTGCTTTCTATTATGAACAAATTGTGCGTCTAACATTGACGAGTTTGAAATTTTTTATTGAATACGACCACCACGTCGTCCGGAAGTAATGATTTCGTTGGTAAATAATGCATTATGTCCTTTTTCCAGTTCTTTTTTTAAGATTTGTCAATGCGTAGATTAAGGAAATTTGTTGTCCCATAGTATAAGATAAGGAAAAATCATTTTTCCAGTCTTCATTATAACAGTGTGATAAATTGGACTATATTAATGCATTTTTCCATTTTCGTTTTGTGTGGCAGAATTGAATAAACATAAGCGAAGTTGATGGAATGATATGATCCGAAGCGAAGCGAAGTTGTCATTTAAATTCTCCAAATTCTGATAATTCTATTAAGTAATCCTTAATGTCCATTTTAGGGTAGATAATAAATTAAATGCCATTGCAGGAAGGAATAATCAAAATGCCAGGTTCAGTGCGGTTGCTTTTTAATTACAAATAAAAATTAATTTAATAAATATTAAAATAAAGGTAATTGCAATGGCAGCGTTATCTTAGATGGTGAAACCATTAAATTTGAAGTGGAGTTGAGTACCCTAAAAAAAATTTATTTATTTATTTATTTACCCTTAATACAGCGAGATTGAGGACATATGGCCCCTTCTTCCACCTAACCGTTTTTATATGTGCATAATTCAGTTCAAATCAAAACAATGAAATGAAAATTACTTCTTATTATTGACCAGTTCAGAGTATTTATTCATCATACCATGCTGAATTGAAGGATTTGGAATAAAACACACTTGTATTTTTTATATTTTTATTACAAACATATCAAAAAACCTGTACATACACTATTTCAAAAGAAATTCCAATACAATATACCCATGGATACCATTTCATATTTATTTTTATTCAAATGACATTTTACATGTATTGATATTTAAAAGTAAAATTGTTAAAAACTTTAGTATTTAATATGAGTATTTGTAGGTTAGTATTTTATTTATTTTTTTTTCTAGGACTTGCGCCACCAAGCGGCGTTAATTATTGTAAATAAACAGTAGGGTTATAATTTAATCACAATACTCTAAATAACTATCTAATGTCAAATTATGGTCGAATTTTTTTTTATTCATGAAGATTATTTACTTATTCTAAATTTTTGTAGTTGTATGGACAAATAACAAATGAAACATGTTGTAGTTTGTAGCTAAGCTGTTGTGACGAGAGTTCCTATGACTTGAAGTCAAGTAGTTGTATATAGTGTATAGGAACTACTATCAAAAAAGGTTCTATTTTTGTATTAAGTACATTCAATTGTTATTATGTAATTTGGGCATTATGTATTGAGTGATACCTAAGCTGTTGTGACGGGAGTTCCTGTGACTTGAAGAAGTAGTATATAGTGAATAGGAAATGGTATCAAAAAGCTTATATTTTTGTATTAAGTAAACCCAATTTTTATTATGTAATTTGGGTATTATGCATTGAGTTGTGATGGGGACCCGCTGCCACCGGGACCTGTTCCCAATTGTAGCGTTTATGTGAATAATAAGAACAAACTATGTTTTACTCTAATCCTCTTATAGTGTTATTTGGGTTCCCTAATATTCATACGGTGATTTTATTTTTTGATCAAATAATAATTGCATGTTATTCTAATAATTTCATTTGCTGTTTCGCTATTCTGCAAATAGCTTCCATATAAACTCTTCGGTACCGGTGTATTTATATTGAATTGTATACTTTTGTGAAGCAGGAATGTTGTATTACAAGTACTCTTCTAGAGTCAAAGTAGCCAAGAAATTTTATCCAGCGTGTAAAAACATTTTGGCTATTCTAGTTGCGGTTTTTTTCATCGAATTAAAATAATCGAAAGTCATCTTGGATCTTGGCTTTCATCCCGACTAGAAATAACCTTAGCACGGGTAATTTATTTTTGTTTTCGGTTGCTTGGTTAGTTAAGAAACTCTTAACATGACGTAACGAGCTAGTGTAATTAGTTAACAGAGAACATTTTTATGGAATTTTTTCCCATGATAAGGAAAGTTATATATAACCAGTTTTTGCATAAATGACAAGTCCCTTTGAAGCAACTCTTTCTTTTGTTTTCTGTTCGCTAAATTATCGTTGTGGCCATTGGAGGTTTTTAACCCACACACATAGTAAATGCTTTTCTTGTTATATGCTAACATTGTGTGACATGAAATAAAATGATCAATTCTTATGCGTCGAAAATTTAGATTAAGATTTCACTTCCTTTGCTTTCTGTTCAAAGTCGAGGCTACTCTCCAGTATGGATGCCTTGCGTTCAATATTATGTGCAGTTTATGCGCATATGACTAAAAATTATGCAAAAACTCGAATATTGAAACTGATAGTTTAATAGCAATAATTTACACAGATTGTCTTAATTATTTTGCCGTCGCAAATGGTTGGCTGTTTTGCTAGAACTATATTTACCATAAGTTCAAATGTTTAAGAATTCACATTTGTGCAATATTACTAAAAAATGTAAACTGATAAATGCAAGATATACAGGATGATTTTTTATTCGAGAACTCAGAAAAGTAGCTAAATTTCAAGATTTAAATCAGCTAGAAACTTGAAGATTTTTGTGATTAAAGTTCGATGATGCTCAAAAATATTTATTTAAAAAAATAAAATAAAATGTTGAAAATTGCCACCAATACGTGCACACACAAACTTGCACTCCGCTGCCTGTTTAGACACGAACGCTATTCAGATTTCGTTGGAAGAACGTTGCCGTCAGGTATATAATTCAACAAATTCGAGAAGAATGCTAATTATTTACCTTTGAAGATTTTTACGGTCTAGTTTTTTGCTTGGTACTTGCAGTCGATTCTGTGGAAATTCACTTAAAAATAATAATTTTAACTCTTTAAATCCGCTAATTTATTTCTTAATTTTTTGCCCCAAAAGTGAAAATTGTTAAGAAAGTGATATCTGTTGTATTTGCCAATCTGACAGACTTTAATTTGAAACTCGGAATACTTTTTGTCATTCATGATTTATAGTTTCTCATAAAAATTGCTGAGTCAATCGAAGCAAGCCATAAAGTTTTAATCGGTAAATTTTGCTCGTTTTATGCATCAGTAGCTTTGTGGTTTACATGCAACCGTTAAACAGCAAAGAGAAACAGGTAAAGTGAGTGCAAAGTTACCTTAAATATGAAGTGAGAAGTCGAGGAGAAAAATAAAGCATAATTGGATAGCAGTGAAAGAATTGTAACGGTTTGAATGCACGTGTAGTATTTAACTAACGATCGTGAAGAGAAATTAAACTGAATTACTTAATTTCATGGCAACGAAAATTAAATTATTTTAAAACTGAAAAAGAGAAAAATAATTCGAGAGGACACAAGAAATAAGGCTACATTTGAACGTTCAAGTTAAGATAGAAATTTCCTGTGTTTATGTGTTAGTACCATGTTCAAAGGGATAAAAAACTAAGTTTAAAAGAAAAAGTACAAGTTAATAAAATTAAAGTCGAAGAACATTTAGGAAAAAACAATATTGCGAGAAAATTATTTGAAGCCTATTTATAAATATGCAGAATTTTAGAATGTTGTATTTAAATAATAATTGATGCCAATGGAGCATCTTTCAAAAAGGGAAAGAGGCAAGGAATGGATTTTTAAATGACACATATTTCAAAGGGATGGAATGGAGGTTGATTGAGAAATAAGTTATTGCTCCTGTTATGAAACAGTCTCGGGCTTTGGAATAATGGAAGCAGCATTTGTTTTTGTTTTGCTTTTTCTGAGTTGAATCGAGGAAAATAGAGAATGGGTGGTTTATATAAGAAATGACACAGTTGATAAGAGCATTTTGTGAAGGAGCCGGTACGTCATTCGAGATGATGACAATGTTTTGGCATATTTTTTCAAGATTGGTCTTTCTTCCTTTGTACTTGTTGTAGTTCTTTGTCTCTCGAGTAAGTAATAAAGAGTATTAATGCGGAGAATTGTTTCAAGGTGACAGTAATACCTTCGAAGACAAAGGATTGTTTACTAGATTATGTGTTGTCTGGAAGAACTCGGATATAAACGATTGCTATACCCGGTAGATCAATTTTTAGATGCCTTTAAATTTATATATGTGATGAGAGATTATTCTTTGCACTTAAAGAAACATTGTTTCTCTGCCAGTTTTCAGTTCTATCTTTATGACCTCTTTCTACAGATATATTTGAGTGCTTTGTTTTAATGTTAGAGATAATAGATTAACCAACTATTGTGGAACATAAGATTGCAAAATGATCCAAGTTAAATAGTTTTTACTGAGAATTATTGATAAGTATATTAGAGAAAAAGAAAAGAAATGGTTCTACAAAGGTGAACTTGGGTAAATTAAATCTTCATCACTGTGAAACTATTGTTAGGACTCAAATGAATGCTTTCCTGAAAATTTAAAACAATTTAAACGTCTACCCGCTTACAGTTCAGACGAAACATGGAGTGTATATTGATGGCGAGAAGAAGAAATGATTTGCTTTCATCACAGAATAAAGGAATTCCGTAGGTCTCTCTATTCTGTGCTTGCATTATAGGAAATAATTCAAGGATGCAAAAGGATATCATACGTTGTTGAGCCAGTATTAGTTAGGAAATTTGGATCATAATGTTATTTTATGGAAATATTTTATTCATATTCCATTCACAATGATAGTAAACCATTCAATCCTTGCATTTTTGTTTCCCGAAAGAAAAAATTACTTTCCCTCGTTATTTTCAATATTTCAGTCCTATAAACATTTTGGGAATGCCTGTCTAAATCATTTTTAATACATACTTTTTATCATAGTCGACAATAAAGTACGATTGTAAGTTTAAAATTTCGAACACGTTCGCAAATAATAACAAGGCACGATGTCTTATAAGAATGTGGGATTTCTAACTTAATTCGTCATCACCACATTGTGTAGTTCGGTTTATTATACTGCTACATTGTGACTTTTCGGTTCTAAAGTATCGAAAAATGTTTACCATCCATTAAACTTCGTCGCTGCTATGAACTTCCTCACGCAAGATGTCCGCCTGAATTACGTCTCACAGCTGTGAAACGTTTCTTTATGGTTCCTTTGAATCCTACTGAAGGCTCTTTGATGCTATTTTTACAGCTCGCTTTATGCTTGATTTTTGAAAAAATTTAAGAGAGGGTATTAAATGCGACAGTTTTGGTCTCAAAATTAAACACGTAATGATTTTTTCTTCCATATTTATGAGGAAGTCATTTGCGCGTAAGTTAATCTTACTTATGAAAAAGATGGCAATATTCTTTTCTCTCTCATCGCCTCGCCATTTTTCGAGTGATTGAATTACTTCTGTCGACTCAACTAACCTCATTCAATGCTTTTTGTAGATTAAAATTTCATTAGGGAACAATATGCAATGTAGCAACGTCGTTAAAATATTATTAATATACGGTTCAGTTTTTTGATGTGCTGAACGAAAAAGGCGATATCACAAAATTTGCGTAAATATTCATTAAGTAGTTTATTCTGCTTGCTGATAATATCTAATAACTATTAATATTAATAGCTGTATTTTACATTGTTTATGTTAATTTCGAAGCGAAAGTCAATCCTTAAAGTTGTCTTCCACCATCTTCGACTAAGTATAAACGTCATTTGAGCGGAGGAGTTGCTTTTAAATATTAAATTTAAAAAATTATATTAAACGTAAGTCAAACCCTTTTGGGTTGGCGTCGTTTGCAAAATGCCCGGCACGAATGTTTGAACACGGTTGGAGTGCCAGTGAAAACATTTCTTCGAAACAAGGAAATGACGAATTGGAGAAATTCTGGAAAACCAATCCCTCTAGAATTTCAGCGGAATTAGATAAGAAGCAGACGCCTAAGTTACCCATCTTGAATTCTTTCCCATTCGCGTCACTGCTAAGAAAGCGAGAAAAATAAGGCGAAAATTTCTAAATCCTGGAGCGAAGGAAATTTTCAATTAAAAATATCGTATTCTCCTTAGTCTGAAATGAGACGATCGAGGAGATTAAAAAAAATTTTTCTCGTAGATAGGATCTATTTGAAGGTTCACCGACGAATTAAAAAGAAGGAAACGCTTCTAATCAAATCCCTGCGTTTTTAACCCATTCTCGCACTGAAGCCGCGTAACCGCATTACATACCACCTTCTCTCTGGAAGGTATGTTTTGTAGATTAGGTCGCTTATCTCTCACTTAGCGTATGTTCCGTGGCCACGCACGCAAACGGCGTCCAACCAAGCAGCAAGGGTCGTCTCTTCCTGGTGGCGTTCCGCTTTGACGGGCCTTACTCGGGGTTAGGCCGCACTCAAAGCCGCCGGGATGCACCGCTGCATCGGCCCGCCGTCCGACGGTTCTCGCGTCCGGGAAAAAAGCCACCGCGGAACCCCGCTCTCCTTGCACTCTTCGAGGCTTCCCGCCTTTGCACATGCACTTGTGCATGTGCAACGGCGGGAAGGACGAGTCCTCCAAGACCGTTTCATCCACCACCGCGAGTAGTTACCGACTGATGTAGGAGGTACCTAGAGACAGAGGGCGTCCTGAAGTTAAACATTGAAGTGGGCGGTACGTTTAAAAGTGGGTGGAATAGAAGTAGGGAGATTCCTCTTGGAGGGGGGGCGGAGAGAGGAAGGGGGAGGAATAGTCACCGGAGGGGGTGTGTGTATGTGCTCCGAGGAAGGAGGAGGTGGTGGTGGGGGGGAGTGAAAGGGGGCGGGGCCGGATTACGTGTCCACCCCTAGTCGCCGATCGTCTGGGTACTGAGGAGGTATCTCGTAAAGGAGCAAGTGAAGTGTACTGCGGGAGAGGGTACGTGTACGGCCAGAGGAGGGGGAAGGGGTGGCGGCGGGGAGCAGGCGGGGCGGACGGGCGTTGGAGGGGGCAAAGAGAGTTAAAACTCGGGAGGGTAGGGGGCAAGGCAAGGACGAACGGGAGGAGTGGAAGGGGGCAAAATGTTTTTTTTTATTCATCCAGACGGTATGTGCACTGCGCCTATACGGCGTACTTGCCTCTCCCGTCTACGTACCCTCCCCCGATTTTTCTCTCGGGGAAAAAAATACCTCCCTCCTCTTCCCTTTCTCTCTCTCTCTCTACGTTTCTTCCTCCTCCCTTTTTAAAACTCCTCCTCATTCCACACCCTCTTCGACTCTTGCTGCTCCTTATTATCCATTGTATGCACTTGCGAACGCCTTCCAAGAGTACACCTCCTATCGTGTCATGGGTCCCTGGTACGAGAGTGCATCCGAGAGATGCAGGCGGCGGCCTTAAGGATGCACTTTTCGACGCGATTCTTTCGCCAGTCGACTCGTGATGCTTCTCCCCACCTTTTGGTGGAGGTGGGGGTCGAACTTCTCCATATCCTCGCCTCCCCCCTCGTCCTTCCCCACCTCTCGTCGTTCGTTGCACTTTTGGCTGCACTTTTCGGTTGCATCGCGGTTGTTTTTTGGTCTCGAGGTTGCAGTCTCTTTGACTTCTCTCCCTGTCTCGCCCGCCTTCTCCTGGAAAGTAGTTATTCCACGTTTCGCGCGGGTTGCGTCGTCTCATCCTTCCCGTCTCGTCTTTATCTTATCTTTTACGCTTTCATTATCTTCGTTCCGTTTTACGCGTTTCTTTTTTATTGCCTATTAATTTTACTCCTGCCTATTCTTCCGTCGCCCATACCAGGCGGGACACCTTACCTACCACTCTTTTTCGCGTTCTTTATCCGGTTCTTTTCGGTTTTTCCTCATTTCCCGCCTTCCCGTCTACGTTTCCTCTTTGTGTTATCTTTATCTCCTTTTTGGCACCGTACTTACCCTTCGTATTTTCTTTCCCTCGTGCTTATTTTATTTCCATTCCTCCATTCCACGGCTTTACTTTCTCGTTTCTCACCTCCTCTACCTACTTTTTTTGTCGCATCATCTCTCATTATTTTATCACTCTTATTAACTCTTTTCCTTACTCCATTGCCCACCTCCTTTCCCGCTTCTTTATTTCTTCTCTCACTTCTCCTCTCTCCCTTCCATCCCTCATCCTGTTCAAGTCTGCCGCTTTTACTTTGCCCATTCCCTTTTCTCTCTCTCTCGCCCACCCCTCCGATCTCTTACGTCTCCCCTCCTTTTTCACCCCTCCCTCTTTCCTACATCCTGCCTCATCTCTCCCCTCCTTCTCTTTTACCATCTCCTCCCCTTCACTCTCTCCGCATCCTGTCCGTCTCTTGCCTTTTTCTCCCTTTCTCTCGTTCCTTCTCCCGCTTTTGCTGTCCGTTGATTTCCCGCGTATTTTCTCTTTATCTCGCTTCTTCCTCTTTCTCTTCACTCCACCTCTCCTCAATGCTTTCTTTCTACCCACCCTCTTTCTCTGGCCTCCCTCTTTCTCTAGCCTCCCTCTTTCTCTAGCCTCCCTCTTTTTCTCTGCCTCTCCACTGTATCTCCCTCCGGCTCTCCGCCTTTCCCCCTCTATCCTTTGCCTTTTCCATTCACTCCATCTTTCTCTCTCCGTATCTTTCCTTTCTCCATCTGTCTTTTCTCCTTTCCTATGTCCTTTCCTTTCTTTTTCCTTTCTCTCTGTCTCTCCATCTCCCCCTTCATATCTTTCAGTTTTTCTCTCCCTTTCCGTCTCTTCCTCTCTTTCTCCCTTTTCACTCCCCTCTCTCTCCTCCCTCTCCGGGTTAGATGGAAGAAGAAAGTCTAGTTTCAATATCTCCCTAATAAAGACGCATATCAATCTATCTGCGCATCTATCCCTCTCCCTGTCTCTTCCACTCCCTCTTTCCCTCCTCTCCTCAGTCTCTCTCTGCCTCTTTATTCCCCCTCTTTCTACTTCTTCCTATCTGTCTTTCTTTCCTTTATGTATTTTTCCTCCCTTTCATCCTCACTCTTCATCAATACCTCTCGCACTCCATTTTTTATCCCTCTTCCTCTCTTTCATCCTTCCTCCTCGTTTTTTCTCTCCCTCCTTTATTTTCTCTCACCCTTAATCTCTCCTCTCTTTCTTTTTTCTCCCGTTCTCGTTTCGTTCGTGACGTAGTAAAAACCCGTTGCATTTTCCCCTCGTTGCATTCTTGGAAAGAAAGTGCAGCAGCCTTCTGCTCGGAAGGTAGGGAGTTGGTTGGGGCGGATAATAAGGGGGGGGGGATAAGTCGAGGCGTCGGGAGGCACACAGCCCGGTTGCACATCCGGGGACTTCAGAGAGGTGGAATGGGGACGGGTAAGGTACGGAAGGAGAAAAGGGGGAGGGGATCACGTGTGTCGGTTGCAGAAGGCGGAGGGGTGCGTCTGGCTCGGATGGGGCGGGGCGATCTCCTTCTCTGGGGGGGGGCAGACTCAGTCGTCGTGGGGAGGGGGGAGAGGATTGCGGGGGCGGCGGAGTCGGTTTTGGGTGTCGAACGCGTGAGAGACGTCGGTTGTCACCTGCATCCCCTTCGTTTTATTTTTTTCCTGCTCCACACGAAAAGGGTTGGACTTATATTTTTTTACCCCCGTCGGACCGTGAAGTAAAGTGCCGTCTTTTTCCTCCCAGTTTTCTTTCCGAGGTGGAGATGTCGCCTCGGTCGGGAGAGATATTCCCCTCCCTTTCCCCTATCTCTCCCACTTCCGTCTCATCCCAATCCACCTCCCACCCTTTAACCTAAACCGTGTGGGGAGGGAAGGGAGTAGGATGTGGGGAGGAGGAGGAGGACCGTGTTTGGGGGTTAGTTCTCCGTATTATCGATTCCTGTCTGGCGTGGGGGGGCATCGAACCCAGTGTGGCCTGGGCCTATCATCGACCCAGAGGGTTCATTCGATGTGCCCTCCAGACATGTATTGCCAACTTATATCGCTCGGTTGTGCGATGTTGCGATCATAAATTTGTGATCGGTCGTCGTCCAACGGCATTGGACGAGAGAAGCCTCTGGGTCATTCCGGAGGTTCTTTTTTTATTGTAATCCCCCGCACGTTACTATAGGTTGGAAGTTTTTTGTTTCCATTTGGCGCATCCGGTGCATGCACAAACGCCCGTGTTGCGTCGGTGTGAACCTAAGTGATGCGGTGGTCGTATTCGGCATTTTGTTGCACAAGTATGGTGGAAATTTGTTGTTATCCTTTGCGAGGATAAAGGGAGGGGAAAAAGTTCGTCTCTTTAGCACGTTTCGGTCTCCGTTTATTCGCCGATGCGAGTCGTTTTCGTGTCCGTGTGTAGGAAGTCGATGTGAAATTACTCTTCGCGGAACCAATATCCCTTATAACGTGTTTTCTCAAAATATCAGGGAGCAGATGGCTAATTCCTATGAGGTTTTTGATCCTAGATTTGACGTACGGACGTGACTCGTTTATTGGAAATACGCAGGTAGTACGCAAGAAGCTCTCTTTCTCATCGTTTCTAAACGTAATATGTACAGGTGGTTGAAAAACTTTTGCACGCTTGGAATGCAATCGTCGAGTCAATAAATTCAGAACGCCGTGGAATGATTGAAAATAACAAATTACTGTAGAATAAATTAATGTATGTATTAATAAATACTAGAAACTAAAAACTTAAAACCCGTCGAAAACCATTAGTCATTTCATCTACTCTAATTAACTGCTGCACGAAATTTAACAATCGAACTTAGTAAAATATTGAAAATGAGGAATTAATATTGAAATGAACATGAATAAAATCTATAAAATCGCTGTAGAACGTAATTCGTGTCATAAGTTCATAATGCCCCATGTTAATAGCGCACGAAATATATCACTTGATTGTAATTTAAATTATCGACGAGCTCCATAATCATTTAATACGTCCCTTTTGGTTTCCCTTGAGTTTTATTGTTTGCTTTTTGAGCCTTCAGCACCAACAGATGTTCGATATTCTCGATTGTATAGTGCGATTGTTCGAGTACGTCTGCATGCCATCTGATAAAATTCTGTTTCAAAGTCCTTTTTATCAAGGCCATGTTTTTAAGGATTTCGACCTCGATGAGAAGCTTAATGGCTTCCTTTGCGCATTTATCATCCAACTAAATATGTTAATACATTGCATAAAACTATAAAATCATTTTTGCTGAGTTTAATTATTTGACATAATGATTAGAAAAAACGACATTTTGCCTGAAATTTTTAATCTATTGACTTCGAGTTCAATCTGCCGTGATAACTCGCTGCTAAACTTGTTTGGGATTCCAAAATCTGAGGAGTGTTTTGAGATTCTTTCTATTCCGCCTTGGTTATTCATGTTTCTTCGTTGTTGTATTTAACTGTATTTCTTCCGGTGTGGATATTCATGGTATGATATGGTATTTCATTACTATTAATTTAAAGAAATAACTTAAGTTGTTTCATAACTTTATTTGGCTTTGTTAGCATAATGTTGTTATGATCGTTATTTTTAGGAATATTTATGCTCTTAAAGAGTCCACGAGGTTATCGGGTTCGCCCTAATTGCACCAAAATTTAACCCATTAGCGCCGGCTAAAAAACGGCCTGGCAAAAATTGTTTTTATTCATTCCCTGTTGAGATAAACGCTTAATGAAATAATGTATTAAAGAATTTCAATGAAATTCACTTTATTTTTTAAGAAAAATTTCCCTCCTCAAATGAGGACGTTAAGCAGATACGTGGTAGAACGTTAACTTTAGCTTTTTCCAATCTAGACCATCGTTTTACATAATGCAGTGGTTCAACGAAATCATAGTTTATTAGGATAGAGCAGACATTGTTGTCTTTCCACTTTACACACAATATGGCATTATTCTCATAAAAAAGTTAATCGTAGGTTCCTCTTCTTTTTTTCATTTCCTTTGAAGGCATAATAAGGCAATTATGAACTCGATTATCTCTTACAGTTCCCATTGCTCTGATTGTTGTCTTTTTGAGGTACATCAGTAGTGCATAAGTGGTAAAATAATTATCGAAGAAAACCGCGTGATTCGAGGGATTTGGTATGTGGTTCAACAAATTGATCACGACAATAGGTAAAGATTTGGAATGTTCCGGTTGTTTATGATTTTTTCCACAGTGAACATCAAAGACAACAATATCCAGAAGAACTGCTCGACATCCAGTTTTTTTACACAAACTTTACAGCTTTTCCTTTGATAAATTGTTTTGCTAGATTTTGTCCAAAAAACTTTACCATGGATTCATTCTGATAAGTCTTTGTGGAAGAAACCCGATTGACAAAAACTTTTTATATCCATATTCATAAGTGGCCTAGTTTTGAACATTCGATCTTGAGATTTCCCTTTTTCGATATTATTAGCCATTTGCAACAGCCGTTTGATTTCTAAATATCTATTTCGTGAAATACCATCGTAAATAAGTGAAACTCCCAGGTCCTAATCGAGAGACTAGTACATTCGCTCTTGCGGTAAACAATTATAACCTGTCAGCAGTAAAACAGCAAAAAATGTTCGCATTTCATTCTCACTAATTTCGAAGGCATGATGGATTTTCTGTTGTTCATATAAAATAGTTTAGTCACAAACATATTGTACGATTTCATCACTAAGAAGCGTTTCAAATATATCTATATAGTTAACATACTATCATTTGCTCCAAAAGCAGAATATATAGATTGGTTTTTAAAAACTATCTTGGCTTCACAAAGTCAAACTATTCATCAAACACCAGCAGATTCATCTCCTTTTATATCCTCTTTGACCGATTTCTTAGTAGCATTTTTACTTACGGTAAATTAAGAGTATTTATAACCAAATTCACTTTACACATGTTATAAAATACTGTTATTTATTTTAATTCATCACATATTTCTTTGTAGCTACACGCACAATTTTTTTCGTGCTTTTTGTTTGGTGGTCAACTAAAGACTAAACATTTCCAATGAAGTAGTATGCGTGTAAATAGTTTCCGAGACTTCCCCCATTTGTACAAAAATATAAACGGAATGGCATTGTAATACATTCGACTAAAAAAATATTTTCTCAGAATTGCTAATTTAAATTAAACGTCGTTGCGCGTTCATGATTTACGCCATATACAGGTGAAGCGAGAATTTCGATCAAGTCATGACTAGTTTGAAATAGACAGCTAAGCGATTTGGCAAAAAAGAGAGCTTTGACAATTGCTCGTATAATTTCTGTGCAGAAGTATCATCTTAGGCATGTAAAAATCCTTTCCTTACCTCCCTCATTTTCTTATCAAACCTGATTTCATCCAAGAAAGGAATTCAATCAAGTTCTTCTAAGTATTATCGAATTTAGATAAACGCGATGCTTTTGTGGTTTAGCTTACCGCACGGGGCGGACAGTGAAACATTAAAGAGATTTTTAAGAATATGCATTCCTTTGAACTTTATGTGTCGCGCGCCTTTTCCTTGGAGGTTTTGCGAGGCTTAGATACAAGGCTGTGCTTAGGAATACCTCTTTCCTTAGTTTTTCCGCGCCACGTATGGTAGGCGCATATGAGCACGAGGAGGTGTTTTCTAGAACGATTCTAGGCTCGCCCTCTAGCGGAGCATTTCTAGACCGACGACCCCTAGTGCAAATCTCGCCTAACTAGTTGTGCTATTCTCGAGTCCCTCTAAACATCCCTTTAACCTGTCTCGGGGTGGATCTTAAAATTGAAAGGATAAAGAATTGCGATTTCTAAAAGTCGTAATTTATCAGGGAATTAAAATCGCGGGCATTTATTTTCTTATGCTGTAATTGATCGCTCCAGTTATTTTTTTTCAAAAAGGCTTGCTTACTCGCTCGAGTGCTAACGGTTGGCGCGGCGATGATGTGACGTAGCAAAGTGCATTCCTTATCTGCATGGCGGAAGTGCATTTCGTATCTGAAGCGGCATTGCTCGCTGGGGCGAAGGGCAATAGCCTCCTTGCGTGTGGTAGTGAGTACTCTTCAAAGTGTTGTTGCTATGTGGAGACGAGGGGGCCGTAAATTTTTGTTCGCTTATTGCGATCGGTTCGTTCTTATCGAGATGTGGAACGATAATGTACGTCGGGTCGAATTTTGTGTCGTTTCAAGCGCAATATTTCGCGCTCAACCAGGTCTGATTTTTAAAAGTTCCATTTTTCCTTTTGCGTGCGTTGACGTAATCCAACTCTTAAGTTGCCTTAAAATTGATGGTAAACGAAACGATGTGGCATGAGACTTGATCTCATGAAGAAGCGAAGTATTTTCAAATCGTGCTTCAAGACGCTTGATTATTAATTTCTGCGATACCCATTTGTTTCATCGTTTGCTAATGTGCGTTGGTTGCGGATATTTATAATTGTTATTCTTCTTGTGTAAAGAGATTTTGCTTCCTTGATCGTTTCTTTTGGAATGTTGTAGTTTTATGAATAAGTCATGAAAGTTAGAAAATATATTTTAATGAAGAATTTCTACTTTCTAAAATAATTTATATGATATTTCTATTTCGGTAAAAATAAGAATGCCTAGTTTTCAGTTAATTACGAATGAATATCTTGTGGATACCTTTGCATGTATTTCCTTTATTTTTTTGTTCCCCCAGTGTCTGAAAGAATTCGTTTTTTTTCATTTGTGAACAAGGATTAGTTTAGGAAGAATAACAGCCAAAAAATTCTATAGTGACAGTTTTGAAGCTGTCAGCAGTGTCGTAACTAGGGCGGGGCAAGCGGGGTTGTTAATGGTAAATTGTGTGAGATTGTTTGGCACAAGGACGGGCGATTTCACTACTGTACTTATTCCAGACATACGTATAGCAGAAACTATAAATTTCGATGATATTATTGGCGAGTTTGCTGCATTAAAATCACGTGGAATAGCTCTTTAATATTAAAATATTTATACTTTCTGTATTTTAGTTATGAATGTGTGTAATTATGTGTGTACGTAATTATGTTTATAATTATGTACATTTATAGTGAGAAATTACGTCATTTATAGTTTATTTTTATTTATTAATTATTCGCCCAAAATCCATATTAAAAAATATAGCTATTGGAGAATTTTTTATGGAGGGGGCGCATATTTGGTAGTTTGCCCCGGGTGCTAATATAGCTAGTTAAGGCACTGGCTGTCAGTAACGAAATCTAGGGAGATTTGAGACATTTTTCAATAACTTAATCTTGACAACTCCTAGCTATCAGCAGTGTACGCAAGATAGCTTGCGATAACAACTATATTGAGAAAATCATGTTAAGTATGCATTTAATCTTATTAACATAAAAATATTCCAATTAGAGAAGACTTGTGTATTCGGAAATGCCCCTATTCATTGTGTGTCTCGGCATCTTTTCCGTATTCGGAATCTCCTTTGTCACTCCACGTCACAAATGATGCATTTGAATCCTTTTTTTATTTAAAAAACTGCGGACTACGATTTGGCTTTGTCTGGACTTGAATGGGCGAAAGTCTATACTTGAAAAGTCTGAGAATAATTGTATCCTCAATTTTGCCATTACTTATAGTTAACAGATTTATCATAACTTCAAATAACTGCAAAAAGTCTGTTGGACTGAATTAAGCCGACGCTGACACTTGTGTGATTCGTGCAATTGATCGGAGAAGTAATTATTCTCGTCTGTAAATTACTTGAACATGACCTCCGATATATTGGCAATCATCACTTCCTATTCGAGAATATCATTTTTTCATGGAATCTTCGTCCAAAATTTACGAATTAATTCGATTCGATTTGTCTTCCTCGGAAATTTCAATAAGATGATGTACGAAATTTCGGAGACATGTAATGTAATAATTATTCTAAAATCTTTTCTTTTACCTTTTATCTAAAGGTAATTATCGAAAATTTCATCCACTGCCTATTTTTGCTGGAATATATCTTTTTGAAATAGTTCGAGCTAGAGGGGATAACCTATGAAACGTTCCCCTTGAATTAGTCTGGAATATCCTCCTTAAGGTGCGCCGTAGACACGACCTAGGAAACCCAGCCATTATTGGCAAGGTTTCGAGTATCATTCGGAAATTTCCAACGATATAAATTTCCCCTAGAAGTTTGATTTATCGTGTGCAGAACTTCCTCATATTAAACATGCTGTGCGGTCGACTGGTCATGTTATGACTGATAAAGTAGCAGCTGTTTTATAAAGTTATGTTTGCTTCGGTTTTATTTATACACATTTTTTGAGATGCTATTTTTTGTGCCCATATGAGATTAAAATTTTTTATTCAAAATTATTTTTAAGACAGTTTCTATGTTTTAATAATCGACTAAAGTTGTAAATTTCTAACTATTACAACTTCCCGGAAAGTTATTATTTTATTTTAAATGCTGGACGATTACTGGATACAATATTCTAAGAACTACAGTTTAACCCTCCGGTACTCGCGCGCTGTAGATTTCTACCCCACCTCTCATATTTCATGAAGGTTTCTTTCCCGTTTGTTTTTCGCTGTCTCCTCCTTTTCAGTAGCTGGAATGACACGTGTGGAAAATTTTCTAGTATTGTATCAACCGTTTTTGAATAAGGAAGCTATATCTTATACGGCGCGCGGCGATTTGAGACGATTATCAGTGATAGGTATATCTCCTTGTGTGGAAAAGATTGTTGCTGTTTCGGTGAATTAGTTTTAAATGCAACAATTGAGTTTTTTCATGTTTCTGTTTCTCACTAAACAAGTTTTAACTGATATGTATAATTTCTGAGGTGAGGAAAAAAACCTAGCCATGTGCAATATTATTGATAGTAAATAATTACATTTTTATAGTCTCACATTAATTAATTTATACTTTGTGGTTTTGTATGAGACATCTGAAAAAAATTCTGTGACATCTGAGAAAAATTGAGACAAAAATAGATGTGTATGAAACATCTGACAAAATAAAGACTGAAAAATAGTAAAATTATTACAATTGTACTTTTATAAACTTTTATGTATTTATTATATATTTATATTAAAAAGTAATTGTAATTTAACCATTTTTTACAAAATTTCATTTTATATTTTGTTTTTGCATGCCAAAAATATATGTTCGCTATTTTTGACATTATAGAAATATTGAATTAAGTTTTGACAATTTTTATTTTATAATAATATTATTAAATCTTAAAATTTTATGTTGTATTTCTATTAAATTATATATATATATATTTGTAATTTTTTGTTGACGAATGAACTACATTTAGCATGCATTTTCAATGTAATACATGGGGTTAAAATTTACCCCGCGCGAGTACTCGTGTTTGAAAAACCCGCGCGAGTACTGGAGAGTTAAAGAAGAGAGGTGACACGCCATCCTCAGCTAGAAGTGGGGGATTGTTCCTCCTCTGTATTTTTTAACCACTTCTCCAAAGTTCTTTTAAACGTTTAATCACTTGGATGCGATTTATTTTTAAATATTAAAATGTAAAAATATTACTTCTTGCGATTAATTCTAAATAATTATGATGGAGACTTTTATCCCTGGAAAGAGTTCATTGGCGGTCATCACTATTGGGAATTTCCAAATCTATCCTTACGACGAAATAGATTTACTCGGAGTTCGAAATCCGATCGAAGTTTGCTAAAAATATTTAAATCCCTAATCGGTTTATTGTTTTCTTTTTGTCGAAATTTCTAATTTATCAACAAGTTATGCAGTGGCGTAACTAGAAGCAGAAGGACCCGCGGCAAAATATTTTTCGTCTTCCTTCTCCCTTACTTCCGCAACGAACAAATACAGGCAGCGTCCGCTTCAAGTACAGGGTACGTTCTTAAAAACCCGTAAATAAGCTTGGGGAATCATGATTTCTTCCTGAACTTTTTGAAACTGACCAGCTATTCATTGCACTACTTTTTAGATACCCATTGCGCGTAGGCAAGAGGGAATCAGCAGGTCGAAAAAAAACCGTACGTTAAGCGGATTGTCATTTTCCATATAAACTAATGTTATAAATTGAGATGCGTTCCTGAAATGGAAAAGCACATTTTTTCACTCAAAATCAAGTTGGAATATTGTACCATTGAATTTATAAATTAAATGACATTAAATTTATACACGCATACAATATATAAAAAAAAAATATCATAAAACTTTTAAATAACAATTTAAAAAAATATTTCTTACCTGAAATTATCTTCCCCATCTTCTAAGTGAAGTGTTATATGGGGTAGAAGAAGAGTTATTGGTCGTTGGAAAAGGGACTGCTATTGGAGAATTTTGAAATTGATTTAGATGGAGGGTCTAAAGGTGACATTGGTGGTGATTTTCATGTTGGTGAATGGATTGCAGGATTTTTTTTTCAAGTTTCTTGAAGAACTTGTCCAAAGAAAATTTCCCGCCGAACATCAATGCCGCCTTAGGCGAAAACCTGGGCATCGCTCTATAGCAGTGCTTTCCAAAGTGGGTGTCCCGACTTGTTCCGAGGGGTGTCGCTAAATTTGGTAATGTAAAATATTTTATTGAGTTTAACAACAGAAACTGAAGAAAGATCACAACTGACAGGTCAGTATTTTTCTGTAATATGAAGTGATCGCGATTCGATGTTGCGCGTCGCGCATGGAGCTGAACAGTCGCAAGTGACCGTGCGCGTGTTATTATCATTACGAGCATTTGTTTTGTATTAACATCAATGCTCGGTGAATAATCCGTCTTTCGTTGCGGGTACTACGCGCGTGTTATTGTTATTTCGAGCATGGAATAGAGTCGATTATCCGAGCTTCCGTGTTAACCGGGGAGGCCCCCTCTAAATACATTGTTGTGTTTAGCTTGCGGTCAAGGTCACAGGTTATTTACCACACGTAAATCATGACTCCTCACGACTTCAGTTTTCAGTTGATACATAGTGTAAGATCCACGAAGCATGAAGTTGCATTCAGCCGCAACAATGCGTGTAACCGAGGCATGGTCCTCTCGTGGGAGGCTCGGATCGTCGAGTCAGTCGCCGACGAACCTCAGTCAAGAGGAGACATTAAACTACACTTTCGATACCCACGGACTTGTCCATCCTTGACATTCATCATTTTTCGCCCTATTATAGTTAGACGTTTCTTGACTCGACTGAGTAATGAGTGGAAAAAGAAAGCGTGTTGTGGTGTCTCTAGAGACCAAATGGCAGCCAAAAAGCGATCGAACCAAGTTAGGCAGAAATCATTAAAAGACTATTTTGTTTAAGTGATATTAATAAATTGTTCTTTTAGTTTATTTACGTATGTATAAAATAAATTTTATGAACATACATAGGCTTATTTTTAATACCTAAAAATGAAACTTCCGTTTTATCCTAGGTTAGCTTAGTCCACTTTACCTCGGATAATCGAGACTACTGGATGACTTTTTGTTTTGTATTAAAAAAAACTTTCTTCTGGGCACAAAAATTTCAATATATCACCTAACGTCCTAACCCATCCATCACATAATTTTTACAAATAGAAAATTTGTGGGGAGGGGAGGGGTGCCGCAATATTTTCATTGTGCGCGCAGGGTGTCGCCATAAAAAAGTTTGGAAAGCACTGCTCTATAGCATGAAGTTACCGGTCTTTCCGTAGGAATAGTAATCTTTGGCCTAAGCTTTCTCAACTCCATGAATCGATGTACTTATCAGCGGACAGTACGTACGTAGATGCGGAATATGGTGTCAATGTAATGTACGTTAAGCGGGCGCCGCATGTATAAACGCTCACTTGAAACAAACCCATTGTGAAGCCTATCAAGTTCTAATTAATTTTCAGGAGCATGCCGAAAAGGTTAGGCTTTTTGAATTACTCTGTCCAAAAATAATGATTAACTGGGTAGTCATTCAGAAATTAGTATAAAAAAGAGAAATCGCAAAATACGTCTTAATTTCTTCTGTTCGGAAAATTTGATGGCCCTCATGGAGTCCCTTGGACCGTGGCATTTAGCCACTCACGCCACTATTGATACGCCACAGAATTGATGGATCTGGCGTCGTAGTGGTGTCATTGAACTTAAGGTTTGTATTCACGCCGTTATGAGGTAAAATCGAAATGCATGGAACCGTATTGGACTGAAATTTTCTCAAAAATTTATTTATGGGTAATTTGATGTGTATAACTTCAGAAAACTAAATTATATTGCGCAAATGTTTTCTGTAAAGTTCTATCATTCCTTTAACAACGTTAATTTTGAAATGCTTTGGTTCTCTTTACACCTGTGAATCTATGTAGTACCTACGTCATCTTTCCATTTTCATGAAGTATGAAATTTTGACAAATAATGATCGCATTGAAAGTAATTAATCTTCGATAGTATTTATGCAAGTGTAAATGAAATTCCGCAATTTGTCAAATTATGTAAATATGCAAATAAAATTTGGTCGTTTTATGGAATTTATTTTCCCTACTCTTCCAAGCATTGAATTTCTCTAATTAGAATGGTATCCCGCCTCTTAGTAAAAGTACTAGTCTTCCTCGGCGTACCTTTTTTGTGATGTGAAATTTTCGCCTTCTTATGGAATAATTGTAATTTTAGAATGCAAACAACTTTGCTTGCGCAATTCACCCAGTGATTTCTTTTTATTGTAAAAGAAAGTTCAATCTTATCATTTGATGTAATACGACCAACGAATTAATTTAGTGGGGTTGGGCATAATGTCACCTTCTAATTAAAAATATAAAATTTTAAGAGGACCTTACTGCAATAGTGTTTACTTG
This sequence comes from Tanypteryx hageni, assembly GCA_028673005.1. Taxonomy (NCBI): domain Eukaryota; kingdom Metazoa; phylum Arthropoda; class Insecta; order Odonata; family Petaluridae; genus Tanypteryx; species Tanypteryx hageni. The sequence goes on along the minus strand of CM054114.1, from coordinate 40,370,524 downwards.
GCGTTATTCTATTCACGATGTTACCAGGAAAGTAAGCACGAATAAATTATGCCTATCGCAAAGCATGTCGGGCGAGTATAGATGCCCTTTGAGTCCTACGTGGGCCGGGCCTAGCCCGCTGGCCGGGTACGGGCGTATCCTTTGGAATTCATTACGGGCCCGGGCCGGGCTTTAAAAATTTCTCGATATATCAAGTTTGTTATAAATATTATCGTGCTTTGGAGGGTTGAAATATATTAATCGGTGTCTGAAATTTACGTATACGATTTGCATAAGTTTTTCTTGAACCCATTCAGTACGAAGGACGAGTCACACAAGTTCTCCGTACTGAATGGGTTCAAAAAAGTGACATGGGTTTTAAAAAAAGTAAACTAACCTAGGGTTAGTGAAGATCGAGTGTGACTCGTCCTCCGTACTGAATTAGTTAATATATGTTTTGCCTATAACATTATATTTGGGAATTTTGTATAGTAATTTATTTTGTTTGTGATCTTCCATGGCATACAAATACGTGGGTTAAAAAAATCCTTTTTAATTCATTGAACTGCCCACAGATGTTGGGAGAAAATTTGGAATGCAATAATTATATTTTTCGAGCCTAGGGGCTTTAAACGGGTCCAGGGCCGGGCCTACAATTCTTCGACAACGTACAGGCCGGGTCCGAATTTGTATGGGCCGGTCCTAGAAAATCAGGCCCGTGTAGAGGTCTAGATGACCCAGGCACACCTTCAGGCCAAAAATAAAAATATGAACGAACAAAATTTTTTTAAATGCCAAAGTTATACTGCCTACCCATAAGCTAGTGATGTTTTTATTATTTACTGTGTCATTTTGGGCTAATAAATAAAATGTATTACACGCCTTTCATTATATAGGTTTCTTTCATTTGTCAAATTTAATTTGATAGACTTTGGAATCTAACCCTGAGAAGGTCCAATGTGCACAAGTAAATTTAACGTAAGAGATTATTTAAATTCTCAGTTTCACCGTTTCTGTATGAACTGGGTGTAATTATTTTGATAACGATGAGACGAAGGACAAAATTACGCCTAACACTTAAAAGAGGTCTATTGAAATTTCCAATTGCACAATTTTTTACGAACTAGGTACACTTATTTACAGAAGGATGCATTGTGAAATTCGTATTAAAGGTCTGCTGTTTAGAAGCAATTGCACCCGTTATTATATTCATGCGTAATAGTCGACAAAGAACTTACATTTTTTGCGTGTTGCATAAACAGTGTTTCTCAACCGGGGGACCCTGGACATCTAGCTCTGATTAATATTTCAAAATGAAAAAAACAAGGACAAATGAAAAATTGATGAACTTTTCATGGCGAGAGGGTCCGCTGCTACAAAAAACGTTCAGAAACATTGGCATAATGAATGAATGCGTTTTTTACGAATTTTACCTTGAATGCTTTTTTTATTTCCCGGGTGAGTTCAAAGAATTTTTTGAAAGGTCGGCCCTAAATGCGGATTCTCCGAAGAGGTACAAGGATTTGCTATGACAAGGATTTGCTAAAACTAGGTTTAATCCAACAATCGAGCTCGCCTTACGACAAAAAATTCAAAAAATAATTGTTTCACGTATCTCCAATAGCCGCAGCAAGGTTAACCTTGTTGTGGCTATTGTTATTGAACAACGGTTTGTTTTTTATTCAAATAAATCAAATAACGCAGATTATCGTTCGCATTAAAGCGGTGCGATCCAACTTGGAATATGGGATTCCAGATTGCTGAACGAGCAAGACATTTTGGAGGGACCGAATGATTTGTAAACTCATATTAATCACAACAACACCCTATTTGTAATTACCTCAAGTAAAGAGTTTTTTTGCCCTAAACATTTTTTCCTCGGACAACTAAGACAAATTTTGTGTGAAGATGCAACGAATAACCAAGGAAAACCGATAAAATAGCTTCGTCTAAAAATTGTGAAAATGTAAAACCAGCGGAAACCTCAACATGTTTTATTATCTCTTGAAACAATGTAAACAATTAACTAGGAAATAAAGGATTTACTTTGATCTTATTTGGAAATACATGTACATCAGAGAGAGGTTTAGGAATTTTTGGTCTGAAGTTGATTGACCGGAGAGGCATGGAACGCAGCTCTCCATTCACTAAGTAAATCCTGGTTCACATAACACGGATTCACATTACACGGCACATTTTCGGAACGCATCTGCCGTGTTGTCGTAGGGCGGGGTCTTAACGATGCGGGGAAATCGATGAACGTGTGGATTGGCTTTCTTTTAAGAGTCTCGTTTTAAAACGGTCACTTGGCAAAGTAACTTGGCATTTGGAGCCTTTTTTGGCGCATTCGCGGCCTTTCCCAATACCACAGAGCGAAACGCCAGACGGTTCGCACGCTCAGAAATAGACATAAGCCCAAAAATACGACGGGGTTCCCGTGTTTCGACCCCGGAACTACCGTTTAAGCAGCTAAAAAAAACTCGTTCCCCGCTCCTCCTTGGTTGATCTGCCCTCTTGTCTACTCTTGAGCTCAGGACAATCCTATTTCGTGGCGGAATCCGGGATTTGGACCTGGTCGAAGGTTTTTTGAGACGATAGAAAGGTCGAGCGATTTTTTTCCACATCTGTATTGTGTGGGAGTATTTTTATAATCGTTCACGGTTTTGTGAAGAGAAAATAAATAGGTTGGTGGATTTTCGAATACGCGCTCATTTGCCAAAGAAAAAAAGGAAGATGTTGGTACCAAGTTTTAAAAATGTTCCTGGAAGAGCGGATTTCGTTTCGAATTAATCGTTTTCTCTTCCCCATGTTTACAATGTATGTCCTGCGAGATTACGAACAAAAATCGAGTCCTGATGTCTTTCATTGTTATAGCGTGCTTCATAGTTTGAATTTTGACTATACATCTTTCCCTCACCATTTGCACTTATTTTAAATTTGTAATATTTCGTTTTAATTCGTATGAAGGACATTTCGTTCTCGGTGGAAACGTCTGCTTTTCAAACGTCAAATTTTCAATTTGTTCAGGCTTATGCATGGTATTTAGAAATACTGTTGTAAATTGCCACCAGCTTTTTCTGTCATTATCCTATTTTTACTTCAAGTCTGTCCTATTTTTAGTCCAGTTTATTGTATGTATAGACCATTTATGTACGTTTTAAGTGGCTAATATACGCTGTCATTGATGAGAACTCTTTAGTTTTAAGGATAGCGTCTTCTTTACAATTACGAGTGAATCGATCTTACTTTTACTGATGGCCGTCTTTTGTTGGAATCTATCGTACATCATGACATTTTTCGAGGCGTTCTATATTTGTGAATGGAATAGTTTTTCATTTTCTGAAACAAGAAACGGAGCTTTCCTTTCGTTTCTTTTCGACAAACATTCTAAGCGTCTCTTTTATATTTAGAATATTGTCGATTACTGTTTTACCGTGAGGAAAACTACATTTGTAAAGATCGTTCGCTAATTATTTCTGAACTCCGAGCATTGTAATATTAGTATTGTTTCATAAATGTGACAAAATACTTAAAAGACTTATTCTAATAAACATATATAGGGCACAACTTCGACAGAAATGTGTATATTTTTCAATGAGACTTTCATCCCAAGTCTAAGGTTTTAGCTCTCAGTTAATATGCGTCCTCACCGCCGTGCATTAATCTTTAGCGAACTGTTGGGAAATGAGTTACCATAAGTAACCATGCATACATTCAAGCAGAGGCAGATATAGGCCCACGCGATTTAGGTGACCGCCTAGGCACGGGTGCACAACATGCACAACAAATGTGCAGTGGCGGATTTACGCCTCCTGGGGCCCCAGGCGCTAAGCAGTCGGGGCCCCTGCAATCTAAGTATATAGTGAAACCGATCGTGACAACTACTCTCTTTTGTGACACCTCTTAACGATCGTTTTTCCTATGGAATCCTAGAGAGCTTCCACTGATTTTTAAATTGAGACATTTAATATTTCTGAGATTATACGCACGAACTTTTTTTCGAGGCCCCTAACTTCACGGGGCCCCTGGCGCGCGCCATGTTCGACCCCCCCTTTCCTTAATCCACCACTGCAAATGTGGCCCACCAGCACATTTTGTGCGGCTTGGCTTCCTTGGTAGAGGGGTGGTTAACCGTCTAGCTCTCAATGCCAGGGTCGCGGGGTCGAATCCTGCCGAGGGAATGGTCGTATGTGTTCGTCTTTGCTAACGTTATTACGCTCATTCTAAAAGGCCGTTAACGGCTGCTTATGAGATAGTATAAAATAAATTAAAGAATCGGAGTAACTCAGCTGATCCATGATATGGTATGATCTGGGTTGGTTACACACTTCTGTTCTTATGTTTGAGTTGTTCACTGGTCCCTTTTTCGTTAGAGCTGAAAAATACGATCCCAATATCGACGATCGACATAAATCTCAGAAGCCCGCCCACTAGATCGTAAAAATGTATATACAAATAAATTATTCAGAATTTGAAACTGTTTTCCTTCACAAAATTTAACCGCAAGTCCTCAGAATTCGCGAGTCGTGGGCCCGAAAACTACTATCACGTATGGGCCTTGCAAGCCACTCGCCTAGGGCCGTAGCACCCTCTAAATCCGCGCCTGCTTTCAAGCATTAGTTTTTCATGATAAGAAGCACAATAAATACCTGAATTACAAAACACGTTGCGGATTTAATTACTCGTAAATTGCTTTTATTTCGAAGGGTCGTCTGTTTGTTTTTATGAAAGATGAATTGCCCGCCATCTGTGTACGTTCTCTATTTCCCCACCGGGAGGATTCCTCGAGACGCAGTGCAATTTTATCTTGCCCTACTGCCCTAGTGAGTGATAGCTTGGGGTAGGCAATGGTCTCTCCTCAAGGACTTCGTGCTGACGCTAGTATTTCGCCCTCCACTTCACTTGGACTCGCCTTCTAAGTGGCGCTTCTTGCCTTTGTTGCTAGAACCACCTGTTGGCCGAGCGCGGAACTGTTTGAGCGTGCCTAACTCTTCTGCGGCCGCCAGATTCGATCGTCTTTCGATCTCCTAGGCATAGATTTTATTATCTCATTATTAGTTGTATGTTCGCTATTATCTTCCGAAATTTGTATGTAATTGTTTCGAATTAATGTTGCCTTTTCTCTATTCTTACTGCTCAAATTTCACATTATTTCTCGGATCTAAGCGATATTTTATACCGGCTGAATGACACCACTGCTGAGGCTTGATTATAACTAGCGACATACCGGTTTCTCAAAACTTACCTCCACATCTGTGGTCACTAATCAGCAATTAATATTGGCTTCTTTTGGTAATCTTTTTCGTTCTACTGTGGATTGAGACCCAGGTTCAACGAATGCGTCACTGATTATAGAGGATATTTTTATTCTGCGTTTCAGTAATTTTTGGACATTCTATGCAGTCAACAAACAATTCTTGCAATACGTTAACACTGCTTCAACAAAAGTGCCCATAAACTTTTTGAATGAACGATTCGTTTCTGCCAATGGTGACGATATCAACTTACAGCTTGACATTTTACCAATGTTTTCTTTATAATTTCCATGATGAGTTCGTTGCGGCATGTCTGTATGTTCAGCCAATTTTAAACACTTGTTCGATCCGAATTACCTTATTGAAAAATAAGGGTTAATTTCCACACTGATTGATGATGCGGAAACCATCACAAGGACACAAAACCTCGCCAGTGTTGATATTTTGGATATTGGCTTATTATTATTACCATGTAATTTTTTTGTCTAAAACGTTTTCACAAATCTAAATTGGCCCTATATATGTCCTTATAAAAGCGATTAAAAGATATATAAATTACACAACTCGCCTAATAAAATATTTTACAAGTTTCAATATAGGTTATGTGATCCCACAGTTTCTATCAAAGATGGTAGCTACATTATCGTCAGGGATACTACCTATTATCATATGTGTATCTTGGTTGTTTTCTTGACTATCGGTTGTCACCTTCATTGTTTGGAGCATCGTTCGCAGGTCCGCGTTTTGTGAAACGCAGAGCTGGCTGATATGAGTGGGCGCTGCTCCCGACTAGATTGGGGAGGCGTTGAGTAGAATTAGAAGTATGGAGGACTTGTACAGCCGCACCCTGGTTCTAAGCGTCACCTCTCTGGAACCCAGGATAAGGCCAAGTCTTCGCACTGCTCCTAGGGCCTTTCCTTTCAGACCTGTAAGGTGATTTTTCCAGGTCAGGCTCCTGTCCAGGGTTACGCCGAGGTATTTGGCCTCGCTGGACCAGGGAATCGCCTGACCTAGGACAGAGAGTTGATCAGTTGGTTGCGGGTGCCCGGGCCTCGCCTTGAACATAACAGCGACCGTATTCCCTGGATTTACAGCAGTTCTCCATTTACGGCACCACTCACAAGTGCTGTCAAGGGCTCGCTGGAGGTAGACCGTGGCCTGGCGGACAGGGCGAGGATCGCCGCATCGTCCGCAAACAGCGCGACGGTGAAGTGAGGGCTGTGTTGGAGCGGGAAGTCGTGCGTGAAGGTGTTGAACAGGATTGGTCCTAGGACCGAACTCTGCGGCACACCAGCACGAATGGGGCGGAGGTCGGCCCGCTTTCGTTAGAACACCCTCTCCGACAGGTGGGAGTACGTGAGCTGGATCTGCTGTCTTGGAAGGCCAGCCCAGTGCGTTTTTGCCAGGAGACCGTCATGCCACACACGGTCGAATGCCTTGCTGATATCCAGGAAGGCGGCCGCCGTCTTCCTCCTCTTATTGAACCCATCGGTGATATAGCTGGTGAATGTAGCCAGTTTGTGGACAGTAGGATGATGCCGGTGGAAGTCGAACTGTTCCCTGGGGATGACGTTGGTGGTTGCCAGACGATTGGTGAATTCCGGCAGGAGGAGGCGCTCGAAAATCTTCCCGAAAGCGTTCAGGAGGGAAATCGGCCGATAGCCATCAACGGCACCGGAAGACGAGTTTGCCTTCGGAATGCTGACGATCTTAGCTCTTTTCCACTCCTTGGGGAAGTGTGCGGTCTTCTGGCAGCCTTTGAACAGCGCGGTCAGGTAGTCGGCAGCCGCTACCGGCAGCTGCTTGATTGTGACTTTGTTAATATTGTCCTCCCCAGGGGAGCGATGGAGAGAGACCCTTCATTACCTCCACCACAGCTCGGGAGGTGATCCGAGGGAGGGTGGAAGTGAACCCTCGATCATTTCTCAGGTCCACCATGACTTCTTCTACCAGCCTTTCTGCCTCTGCAAAGGACTCGATGGGTTCAGCGGGAAGTTCTTCTCTAGGAAGTCGGTATATGCTAAGGCTTTACCCTTTGGCAGAGCATACCAATCCGTTCGGCGTTTGAATAGGATCCCGCCTCTGAGTGGCCTTAAGCCCTCTACAGACCCTCCAGGTGGAAATTTCAGCGAAGGAGACTTCGAACAGGCACTCCTCCCAGGCATCCGTTTTGACCTCCCTAACCGCCTACTTGGCGTCCCTGTTAAGCCGATCAAGGAGTAGCCTCAGGTCCGGCGTTCGGTACCGCTGCCACCTCCTGCGCACTGAGTTGCGGTAGGTTTTCAGCCTAGGGGTGAGTTTGGTGGGGATGGCTAACTCGGCGGCCTACTGAACCGCCGACGTAATGGTGTTGGCCACCTGCTGGCTGGTAGCCGGCTCCTCCGGATGGACTGGGAGCGATCTGACTATGTGCATTCGGAATGCTTCCCAGTCAGCCCTGGCGAAGTGCCTTCGCTGCAGTGGCGGTAACCTCACCGGCAGATTGCCGTACTGCAGTAGTATCGGTAGGTTGTCCGACGACAGTTCGTTCAAAGTCCTGACCTCCACGGACGCCTGAGCGTCACTGACAATGGCGATGTCAAGGACATCGCAAGAACGAATGAACGTCGGAGCGGTCGGAGCCACCACCGTGAGGCCTTCTGCAGTTGCAGATTGGTGGAGCCGCCTACCCCTCTGGTTCGCTGTCGCGGAGTTCCAGCCACGGTTCTTAGCGTTGAAGTCCCCGATGGCGGTGGTGAGTGTCCCGTCACGGGGGAAGAGGGCGCTCACATGTTCCTCCTCAAAATTGAGCCCTGGGCGGTAGTAAACCGCCACGACTCGCAGCTACCCTCTGGCGAGCGTAATATCAGCTGTAACCGCCTCCAGCAACTGCATATCTGGGCACTCCTGATATTTGAGGGAGGGATGTATGAGGGCCACTCCTCCGGCAGTGGCCCTGTCTCTCAATATGTTCCACCCACCACACCTCAGGATTACGTGAGGCTGTTCCTCCACAGCCGCTATGGGGACTCCAAGGTCGAGTACGCAGACCGTTGACGTTCCTTCCCACTACCCCCAACACGCCTTTCTAAAGCTTCGGAGACATCGCTGGATCGGCAGCAGGCTAGTTCTTCCAACAGGGAGAGGAGGATCTGTCCATGACGGCTGGTTATGTAACGCCTAAGCACCTTGGCTATGGAGAGGATGGTGGCCCATAACTCCGCGTCGGCATCAGGCGGTGTTTGAGGGAGAGCCAGTCTGAGGTGGCAAGGGGGTAGGCACGCTTTCTTGCACGACTTCCTCGCTGTCTGCAGCCTGTGCCGGCTGAAGGGGGGAGAGGTGCAGTTCTGCCTTATCCAACGCGCACTTGTTGGAGTGGCCCTGCTGACAGCGGCAGCCGAGGAGGGATCGCCGGCTGGGCTCTGTCCTTCAGGGATGGGTCACCTGTGGGGGTGCCCTGGGTAGCCCCAGACACGGCAGCAGCGAATTTCTGGCCAGGGACTACTCTGGCAGGTCTGGTCGCAACCGCCGTCGGGTTTGTAACGCGCCCCTTGGTGATTTTACGCTGGGAGGCGTCATTCCTCCTGTTGGTTTCGAGCACCCTGTCCAGGGCACACACAGGGCATCGCCTGTAGGTGGAAGAGTGGTCACCCCCACAGTTGCAGCACTTCCTCGGCCCATCCGGAGGCAACGCGCAGTCGCGAGAGAGGTGGTTACCGGCGCACTTATAGCACCGTGGTGCCATTTTACATCCTGAGGAGGAGTCCCTGAACCTTTGGAAGTGATAGCAGGTCTTAGTTGCAACTCCTCCCTTGAAGTGCTCGATTCGTACTTGGCAGTGGGATAGGTGGGTAATTTTATGTCTTGTCGACAGTGGCAATAAATTTTCGGGTTTTCTCCGGAGGCTTACCCTCCTCCCGCTGAGCCATGTGCTTTACCGCCCTCACCGTCATGCCCAGGGCAGCTAGGATCTCAGCTACCTTTACCGGAGCAAAGTCCCTCGCCAGGCCTTTAATGAGCCGCCTGGTCGTCAGGTTGGGAGTGGTACTACAGATTCCTGACGTCATGCTCCTCCATTACAGCCTGGTGCTGCTCTAGAGTGCGGACGATGACTCGAGTCGACACATCACGGATGTTCAGCTCGAAATCATGGCCGCATTTCTGCTGGAGGATTTCAATGAAAGCCGAGTGATCCGTAACGCCATACACATTGATAGGCATCACTCGAGGGAGGGACTGTTGCTGAGCGTCATTGGAGGCAGTGGCAGCCGCGGCTTTACTCTTGCTTGACTCCTTCTTCCTCCTCTTGATCCCCCGGAAGGGTGCCTGGTTTTGGGGCTGCTCATCCCGGGAGACAGTCTCCGGCAGGACATCCTTTTCAACAAATACCTCTGCAGGCTAAGGCAGTTTCCACTCTGGCGCAGAGGAGGAGGTGCATGGTACAGCCTCCATGGGCTCAGGTTGAGGAACGGAATTGACTGGGTCAGGAGAGGGAGATTCTGTTGGAGAGGACTCAGCACCAGCAGTAGCCTGTAATTGCACGGTGACGGCCTCCGGAGAGGCAACAGGTCGCTGCTAAGGCGATTCGTACTCCGAACAGGACAGCTTCCTCTTCAACGAAGTCGAGGCCTCAGTTTCCAAGGGCTCAGCCGCTCCACCACTCGCCTGGGCACAAGTGAGACTAAGAGAGACGGAGGGTGGTGACTCAGCCTGAAGGCGACCAGTCCACCACATGACGTGCACCTCCGTTGCTGCCCGCGCAGCAGCATTTTAGAGATTACACCGCTGGGCGTATCTAAGGTGCCACGTCAACAGGGGAGGAAGTTAGTCGTCTGCCAGAGAGGAAAGTCCTTTTCAGAGGTTGGCAGAAGGAACGAGAATCGGGTGAAGGCAACAACACCACCAAATGGCAGATATCGCCGAGCGGCCCAATTAGAGAGCAAATAGGAGATCCAGGCCCACCAGTGGAGGGGAATAGCCGGATGACGCGAAGCGAGTGAGAAGAAGGAGCTACGTTAGCCTTCCCTCGAATCGCGGCGCAACCCGAATGCAACCAACGACCCACAGACCCTTTCGGAACCGACCCGCAGAGCGCAGGACAACCGGCACTTTTCAGGGCAGCAAGAGGAGGAGTAGGATAGCCGGAGAGGCGAAGCGGGTGAGAAGAAGGAACTCCGTTCGCCTTCCCCCGAGTCGCGTCACAACCCGAATGCAAAAACAGACCGACAGAACCTTCCGAGACCAACCTGCAAAACGCAGGACTGCATACACAGTACGTGGATCTCATTCCCGCTACTGGATGCGCGGGGATGACTGCCGCACAACTGCTCGCCTTGTGGCGGCACATAAGCGACTGCTGGTGTTGGTTGGCTGCTGGTATGTGGACCTACTTCAGTCCTCTTCAATTCCTGGCGGAATAATTGTTGCGGATTTGTGGCCCTGAAAAGGGCTGTTTTTAGCACCGACTTCTTTTCTTGGGAGGAAGATCTCCCTGTGGAGGATCGCGGCCTCTTGTGGTGGTCCCAGGGCATTGGCTTAGCTGCTGCAATGCTGCGGATGTCTATTTCTTTGTCGGCGGTGGATTCCCAGATCCTCGTTGCCCTTCTTCGGAGCTCCTGGGTGATAGGAGATATCATATGCCAGGCGTGTAAATCCTGCACCTTCGCGTTCTTTCGCTGTGCGATGGCGCGGAGGCAGGATTTTTCTATACGTTCAGTGTGCGATCTTCCGGTAGCGGCGAGTCGGCCGCTCCAAGCTGGTGATGCGTATAGCAGTGTTGGGCGATATATGGCCCTGTAAAGGGCTGCTTTCCTTTTGGAGGAGGTGAAGTTGCTGCGGAGGAGAGGAGCTAGGCACATCTTCGCACAAAGGGCCTTGTGCGCCATTCGTTGTGCATGACGTCGGAAGAGAAGCTTCTTATCTAGGGTTACCCCACGGTAGGTCGCTTTCTCACGCCATTCAATCTGCTCCGCCCCGATGAGTATGCCGTCGGGGTTCTCCTATGTTGATGTGGAGAAGAGAATCGCCTGGGTCTTCCCGCTGTTCATGGTCAGCTTGTTCTCCTTAAACCAGCTCAGGAGGGCGTCGGTGGCGCGCTAGAGATAGTCTGTCGCTTTGCCTCTTGGAGGATTTGCACAGGATGGCTACGTCGTCTAGGAGTTCCATCCCAGGTCCGACGGGACGTCGGCTGTGAACGTGTTATACAGCGTCGTTCCCAGAACACTTCCTTGTACGCCGGAGGAGATCCTTCTGGGCGTGGAAAGGGTGCTGTTCCATCGAACTTGAAACGTTCGTCCCTGAAGGTAGCACTGGATGATGTTGGTCTGTCATGCGGGGAAGCGGAATTTCCCTCCCATCTTGTTGCACAGCCCGCGATGCCACATTATATCGAATGCCTTGGAGACGTCGAAGAATGCGGCGGCGACATGACTCCGAATGTTGTATGCATCGGTAATAAAGATGCATACGCGAGCGACCTGGATCGGTTGTGGAGAATTCTTCCCGAAAGCCAAATTGCGCTTCCGGTAGTATGCCTTGGTCAGAAAGGTGCTGTCGTAGGTGAGGCAGGAGGGTCCTTTCGAACAGCTTTCCCATGCCGTCCAGGCACGAAATCGGGCGATACATGGCCGGGTCCTTCGCTGCTTTCCCCTTCAGGATGCACACGATGACGGCCCTCTTCCAAGGGGGTGGGAAGTGGTTGAGTCGCAAACAGGCTGAGAAGATGGCAGCTAGTTGTGTCCCCAGGGCCCTCGGGATTTGCCTCAGTATCTCGTTCTTGATCCCATCCGAACCAGGGGCCTTCCTGTGCTTTAGAGACCGGAGGGCTGCGCCAATATCGTCGCTGGTGATGATCGGCGGGAGGCAATCGTTGTCGATGCTCGGAGAATGGCCTGCCGAGGTTGGTTTGTGACCCTGAACAGGGCCGGGTGGTGGTTCGGCGGAGTCTTCCTCATCATTCCGGAAAACTCCCTCCAGGTACGTGGCCATCATCTCCGACTTTTCGGGGGGGGAGTGTCGTACGAAGGTGCTCTCATCGCCTTTGTCATCCTCCAGATAGAGCCGTCCTCTGTTTTGAGGTTTGCGAGCTTGGTATCCCATGATTCCCTTCTGAAGGTCCGGATGGCAGCTCAGATGGTGAGTCCAGGATCCCCCGTAGACTGGAATCATCTGCGTAGCCATTTCTTCTCCCGGATGGTTTGGCGGATGTGAAGGGGAAGGTCCAATTATAAGGCCTTTTCGTTTTCTTCGGGACGGCTTTTTCCGTTGCTTTGACAATCAACGTAGTAAGTGCTATCACGTTACTGTCGATGTCCTCGGGTGTGTCGAGAGGCGGCGGGGGTTCCGGGAGGCTGTCCGTCAGCGAACGGCGGAAAAGTTCCCAGTCGGCATCTTGGAAGCTCGGAAGAACTTCCTCGGGCAGTCGGAGTGGCTTTACTCCAATGTGAGCGACGACTGGATTATGGTCGCTCTGCAGAGCATCAAGGGCCGTTACGTGGAGTGACGTGCGTAAACCGTGGTGGAGGAAGAAGTCAATGACGTTCCCTTTTCCCGATGGGGTGTGATGAGTCGGGAAGACCGGGTCGGCGATTCTCGTGGCGGTTGTCTCCGCCCATGTCCGGAGCTTTTTGCCCCTGTCATCTTCTGTGGCGGCGTTCCAGGCCTCATGCTTAGCATTGAAGTCGCCACCCATCAGAATGGGACTATCCAGTCCCCGGATGGCATCGAGGTCCTCTGGAAAGAATTTCTTGGAGGGAGCAAGGTAGCAAGACACTACTGTTACGTGGCCTTCTTTGGCCCTGAAAAGGGCCGCAGACGCCTCTAAAGTTTTCAGCTCCGGAAATTGAACTTCCGATACCTCGTAGTCCCTGGGGAATACGATGGCCGTGCCCCCTGAAGGTCTTACGCTAGGCGTCGATGGTTTCCTGTCGTTGCGTATGACCCCGTAGCCCAGGACGTTCCATTTTCCCCCTCTCGGAGGTGCGTTTCCTGGAGCAGGATTACAGCAATTCCCTGCTTCCGTAGAAACGCAATGAGTTCAGGCGCCTTATTCTTGATGCCGCCACCTACATTCCATGTGGCGACTGCGGTTGCGACTTTCCTCTTAGCGTTGGCCATTGAGGAGAGTCGTGATTTGGGCGAGGATTCCCTGCAGCAGTTGCTGTTGCTGCTACATCTGTTGCTGTATGGTTACAGTTGCAACTGTAAGTGACTGGATGGCCGCCGGAGGAAAGCTGGTTTTCCGCTGAGTGCTCAACGGCAGTGGTGGTGGCTGCGCGGGGACGTCTCCTCTTCTCTCTGAGAGAAAGTCTCAATTCCTCTCCCCTCATGGGGGCAGTGGATTGGTGACTGAGCGGGTTCGGATACCGCTCACCATCCACTGTAGAGCTACCTTCCGGGGGGGGGGGGGGTAACCCGGTGTGTTTTTGGCTACCTGCTGGAGGGTAACCCAGTACCCTTGCTTTCTTTCTTTCCTCCCTTTTGTATCACTTCGTGTGATACCGGTTGTTCTGCTGCCCCAAGACCAACCAGGAGCAGTACCAAAGAAAGGAAGTAGCTCGTCCCCCGCCGCCGCCTCCACGTGGCTGAGGGGGGCAACGAGTCACTACCTGACTCGGCGAAGAAGCGGCATCCCCAAAATGTTTTTCCCCTTTTCCCCTTCCCCTTTTCCCTTGACCCTTGATGATGGTGGAAGACATTCCCCCATCAAAAAGATCCCGCCCAGACCTGGGCGGGGGAGAACTGTTTAGCGGCACTTGCCGTAAATATTAGACACTGAAATGTGCTAAGGAAGGTGAAACTCTTACCAAGGTTTCTCCCTTCCTAGTACACAAAGTCCTGACATCGTCAGTTCCTGGTGATTTAGAAAATGTGAAGAAACTCAGAGATGGAACGCTGCTAATAAAGACATCCAACGATGTTCAAAGTGAAAAGCTGGTGGCTATGAAGAATCTCCACAATATCGAGGTCATAGTTGAGCCACATAAAATGCTTAATACCTGTCGGGGAGTAATTTCGCACTATGACCTATTACCTATTATATGTCGAGGTTGATTAGATAACAAAGGAGATGGCTTCTCAAGGAGTCGTCTCCTGTCATAGACTCACAACGAAGCGGAATGGCGAGATCATCAACACCACCTCAGTGATGCTCACATTCGCCCTTGATAAACTTCCAGAGAGGTATTTGTTAGATACGAATCATGCCCAGTACGGCCATATATTCCGAACCCCATGCGATGCTTTCAGTGCCAGAAATTTGGCCATATTGCACCAAAATGCAAAGCAGGAGCGATATGCCCACGATGTGCCAAAGCGAAGCATGATGGGAATTCCTGTGCCGAGCCTGCTCTTTGTGGCAATTGTGGGGGACCACACCCGGTGTACTCACGGAATTGCCCAAAGCTGCAGGAAGAACGTAAGATCATGGAGATCAAGGTGACGGAGAAGATCCCATATTTTGGGCCAGGAAAAAATACAGAACATTGATTGCCCCAACTTTCTCGAAATCCTTTGCGGCCGTAGCAGCTCTTCCAAAAAAGATGGTTTCCATTGCGACCCAAACAGGTAAAGCAGAAAAGCTGAAAAAGAGTACCAAAAAGCATAAGCAACTAGAAAATATAAAGCCTGTGGAGCAAAAGCCTACCAGGACTTCCGCGTCAGATGACGCAAACAAAACTAATGGTGAGGGTGCTCTGAATAGGAGTATCCCACCGAAAAACAAAAGTTCCCCAGAAAATCCTCCTTACTCCCGGCGAGAGGAAGCACTGCCATGCAGCACTCCCTGCGCTGAACAAGCATCAGGTGAGGAGGGCATGGAGAAAGACCAAATGGACGAGGACCAATTACAGGCCTTCCTCCTTAATAGACACAAAAGGGGAAAGACGAAACTAAAGCGCTGAGCTTCTTCAAAACCCTATGTATTTCGTAGTTTATACGAATATTCTATTTATGTGTCTATATAAATATGTCAATCTAGTCAGACGTTAACGTCAATTTTATTGAGGGTTCTAAACTTAAATTCCACATTTTAATGCCCCTGTTCACACAGTGGAACTGTAATGTTTTTTATACACACAGAGAGGAGCTGGCGATTTTATTAAAGGATTTTAACCGTGCTTGTATTTTATTACAAGAGACCCATTTTTAAAAAACGGACAAGGTTAAATTGAAAGGTTTTAATGTTCTTCGTGTTGACGACCTTAGTGGAAACAGAGCCCAAGGGGGGGGGGGATCGCCGTGGCCATCAGGGAGACCCTTTACACCTCCCAGGTGGACCTTAGGACGCCCTTCCAAGCCGTAGCTGTTACTGTAGTCACTCCGGAGGTAATTACGTTATGTAACGTATACCTTCCGGAATGGGCTCAGGTGAACAGGGCGAACCTTGAAGACCTGATTAATCAGCTACCACGACCATTCATGCTGCTGGGCGACTTTAATGCGCACAACACACTCTGGGGGGACACGATGGCCGACCACAATGCAGAGGTCGTCTTTTAGAAAACCTTTTTAATAATTTTAACCTGATTTTATTGAATGACTGAAAAAACGTTTTAATGCTTTTAATGGGGAGTACTCCTCAATAGATTTAGTTATTTGTAGCAGCACCATTGCACCACTATTTACATTGTCTGTGCATAATGATCTTTGTGGTGGTGACCACTTCCCTCTCTTAATTCAGCAGAAGGCTAACATTTCTGTTGACTATAACCGAGCGAAAACATTGGTTACACATAGAGCCCATTGACCGGGTTTTAAATCAAATTTTAAATTCAATTTTGACAGCAGTCGAGGGGGAATACGCAATGTCGAGGTTTTTACGGCAGCTGTTCTCAATGCTGCTAGTAATAGCGTTCCAATGTCACCTGCGAAGACGCGCCACACTCCCGTTCCCTGGTGGAATGAGGAATGTGCGGTGGCCATTCGGAAACGCAAGCGGGCATTGCAAATTTTTAATAGACACCCCACATGTACAAATCTTGCGGCGCTTCGACGACTGAGGGCGAAAGCTCGCCAGGTCATCAAGGATGCGAAAAGGTCCTCGTGGATGAAGTATGTATCCTCCATTAACCACAGGACTCCAGTTGCACAGGTTTGGAATAGGGTTAATAAAATCTCGGGCAAATACCACCCTACAAGCGTGCCAGGGCTAGAAATTGGAGGCCAACTTATAACATCTTCTGCTGCCATTGGCTAAGCGTTAGGCCCCCATTACGCCAAGGTTAGCAGC
Organism: Tanypteryx hageni; assembly: GCA_028673005.1. NCBI lineage: Eukaryota > Metazoa > Arthropoda > Insecta > Odonata > Petaluridae > Tanypteryx > Tanypteryx hageni. Next base: position 40,354,084 of record CM054114.1, on the reverse strand, counting down.
ACGGCCGAGTACGAGCTTTTTTTCATTCGAATGAAAGAGAGAATGGAAAGAACTGTACTAAACCTTGGCAATATCAGCAGTCCAGCATCCTACAATGAACCTCTTTCACTGTGGGAGTTGAAGTCAGCGATTGGGGATGGTAAGGACTCTTGTCCTGGCTTGGACAGTATCCACAATGACTTCCTCAAACACTGCCCATAGATGCTGAACAGGATCTGCTGAAAACCCTCAATCAGCTTTGGGCTGAGGGGGCTTTCCCTGAATCTTGGCGGGAATCGGCAATTGTCCCTATCCCTAAACAGGGAAAGGACAAGCGCCAGCCATCAAGCTATCGCCCAATCTCCTTGACCAGTTGCCTGTGCAAACTAATGGAGAGAATGGTGAACAGACGTCTAGTTTGGTGCCTTGAGAACGGTAACCTTCTCTCCAATGTCCAGTGTGGTTTCCGACGTGGCAGGTCTACAGTGGACCACCTGGTCAGGATCGACAGCTTTATCCAAGAGGCCTTTCTCCTACGCCAGCATGTCATAGAAGTCTTTTTTGACATAAAAAATGCGTATGACAATACCTGGCGATACAAGATTTTACGCACTCTTAAAGACTGGGGTTTTAAAGGTAGACTACCAATTTTTAATCAAAACTTTTTAACGGGGCGTACTTTTAGAGTTCGTTTGGGCAATCACCTATCACAGTCTTTTACCCAAGAAAATGGTGTTCCTCAGGGCTCCGTTTTAAGTGTTACGCTATTCGCCATAGCCATCAATAACGTTGTAGACTGCATTAACCCACCAGTTATAGGCTCATTATTTGTCGATGACCTAGCTATCTTCTGTAGGTCACCGAATTTGAGGATGGCTGAAAGGCAAATTCAGCTGACCCTGAATCGGCTCCATAAATGGTCTGGCGAAACTGGCTTCCGATTCTCCGAAGAGAAGACCAAGTGTATGCATTTCCACAGACGACGGGGAATATTTCCTGATCCCTCTCTTACACTTGGTAATATTACCCTACCGGTGGTGGATTCTGTACGGTTCCTCGGAATGACACTCGACAAAAGATGGAACTGGAGAAGTCATATTGGCATTTTAAAATATAGGTGTTTTAAATGTTCTGCGATACTTGTGTAATTCGTCATGGGGTGCTGACCGCAAATTCATGCTTCTCTTATACAGGGCATTGGTGCGATCAAAGCTTGACTATGGGTCCTTTATATATTCTGCTACACGAGTGTCTTATCTCCGCCCACTGAGTACAATTCACACCTCTGGCCTCAGGTTGGCAACTGGTGCTTTCAGGACCAGTCCAATTCCCAGCATCTACTGTGATGCTGGAGAACTGCCTCTTGAGATGCGGAGGATGATTTTAATGTGTCATTATGTCAGCAAGATTTTATCCCAAAGGACACACCCCTGTTTTAAACTTGTGTTCAGACCCCGTTTTATTGAATTATTTTATAGAAGTCCTAGGGTGACGAAACCCATAGGAATTCGTTTTAAAAATTTCATTGATGATGCCCGGATTCAGCTCCCCGAAGTGCATCCTGCTGGTTTTAATAAGTCCCACCATGGCAGATGTCATCCAAAAATTAATATGGATTTGTCTCGCTGCAACAAATCAGGCACACATCCTAGTGTATATCTCGATCAATTTATGGAAATTTTGGAAAAGCACCGTGATGCCACTCACATTTACACGGATGGCTCCAAGTCAGACACTACCTGTGCGTGCGCTGTAACATCTTCCCAAAATATCATCTCCGTGGTGTAGCTCCACCCGCTGTGTAGTGTTTACACAGCGGAACAACTGTATGCAATCAAGACTGCCTTGGATGAAATAGAGTCACGAAACGTCCTATTTGATATGTAGTGACTCTAGGAGCGCATTGCAAACCATCCTTTCCTTTAATTCCTATCATCCACTGGTCCAGTTGATTCACTCCTGTCTTGCCCTGTTAGAGGCCATGGGGAATAACATACTCTTTGTTTGGGTACTAGGGCATGTGGGAATCAAGGGGAATGAGAAGGCCGACTCTGCTGCCAAGGATGGCCTCTGCAAGCAAGAACTAGACTCGCGGTCCACGACAGCAGCAGACCTAAAAAATTTTTTAAAGTTACTTATAGTGAAACAATGGCAGGACTCGTGGCTAGGTTTGCAAAATAACAAATTGCGGGACATAAAGGCTGTTACGACTTCTTGGTCCTCCTCTGTCAGGAATAGTAGGCGGGAGGAAGTAGTACTGACCCGATTGAGGATAGGGCACTGTGCCCTTACTCACTGTTATCTGTTCACACAGGAGAAGGAAGTACCACACTGTGACCATTGTGACTCCCGTCTCACTATAAGACATATCCTGACCGAATGCACCCACTACCAGGGTATGCGAAACAGTCTTTCGATGCAAGGCCAGCTTAACGATGTTCTGGGAGATGACCCTGTTAAGATAGATGTGGTTTTCAAGTTCCTCAGGGAAGCTAAATTGCTTCCATACATATCACTAATTTTTGATTCTACCTTTTTCTATTCACATTATCTGTGTACAATTTTAGAAATGTAATATACATATTTTATTCAGTTTTTTATCACAATTAGTAGGGAAATATAATAACTTTTATTGTATTACTGATTTGAGTACGGTGTGAAATGACCTTGCTGTCGACACACCTTATAAAATCAACTCTACTACTACTACTCATTCGTGAGTTGTAGAACCACGTACCTTTTCTTATGCTTCTTCTTATGTCACGTTTAATTTCGGCTTTTCTGCTTCGACATCTCCATTAATAAGTGTCACTTTCATGGAATTTTACTAATTCCATTTGTTCTCCGCAAATTGGACATTTGATTGAGCTTGCATCTTTCGTTTATTAATTAATCTAGAGATGTATTTTAGATTTATCACTACTTGTTTTTTCCTATATTCTTCCTTATCACCTATCTTACTCTTTGCAGCGTTTTAATCACTAATGTGTTTATTTATATTTTCTATGGTTTTGTTATTATTATAATAGATTATTTGAATACGTTTATAATGTGAATTAACACATTGAAATTCCGTTATTGGCCAAGAGACGGTGCACAGGTAAGTGGTCTACTATACTGCATTCTCCCTAAGACGTTAATGCGTAATTATATTAATGGCAAAACTTTACAAGACAATACATAATATAGTAAATGTTAATGTAAGCATCGCTTGCGTAATTAAGGAATTGGGAACATTTGGTAAAGTTGGGATCTTTTTTGTGAGGACTCCGCCCCCAAACCCCCGAACCAGCAATTCAAAACTTTGGGTACCCAACTGCAAAAGTATGTAAATTTCAAAATTTATTGTATCATTTTTATTGTAATATGACATAAAAAGTGATATATCAATAAAAATAATAAATATCGTTTGCTACTTGAAAGAAAACTTTCCCAGCTAGTCTCAAATAAATCATACTATGTATAAAAATAATCGGTGCCCGGTCAAGTATAAGTATGTATCCATAACTCAAAAACTACATAACATAGAGGCAAGTTGAATGTGTCATTTTAACTGCAATGAAGAGTGTAGGGTGTTAGGCTGGTTTTTTAACCGATTCACTCAAGCATTTTTTTTAATAATTTGTTTTCATTTTCCCCATTTAAAAGCGTGGGATGAGTGTACACTATTTTTCATTTGTACATTAGAATTATTAAAATCATCGTAAAAAGTCTGAACTTGAACTCGAGGACGTATATATCAACTTACGGTGTTGATGCATAGAGAATGTTGTTCTCTAGATGAGGGTCTTTTGTGACCTTCACTGTTTTGTTTTTGGTTTGTTTGTCAATTTTCGAATTGGTGTGCTTCGCTTTGTTCATTGGTTTTTGTCTTTCGTTTTATTGGTTTATTTGTTTTGTCGTTTGGTCGTTTATTAGAATGATTTGTTCATTGTTTTGTTTGTTTGTTTTGTTTGTTCGTTTTCTGTTTATTTTATTTCTCAAATACAAAGTATTTGGAGAAAGTGTTGTATTTTTGGTTGTGATCGTTCTTGTCGTCGGGTTAATTAATTTCTATTGTTTTCTTATTGATTCGTAGTGGTTTGATATTTTCGGTTTGATCTTTGGTTAGTTTGTTCTCTTTTGTTTTTTGGTTTGTTCTTAAAGTGCGTCTACACTATGCGAGCACTATATTTAATTTGAACATTAAAATTACTAAAAATTATCGTACAAAATCAGCACTTGAACACGAGGACTAAGAAAATTATGAGGTTTTATTTTCCTATGCTGAAATTTCAAATACAGATCGAATCTTTCCAAAATTTAGCTTGAAACTACAAAATCTCAAGTTTATTTAATGAAAAAATTTTCCTTTCCATGGCGACCGATATTGTTGCCGATATCAATATCGTAATCCTAAGCCATTGAAATTAATTCAAGGTCAGTTAATTATCCATTTAAATAAGAGATGGCTTAACAAGCAATTCCTTCAGTTTCAAATATTATAAGATTAGCAAGGGGTAGAAAGAGAGAGAATGGGAGATGGAGAATTTGAGGAAGAAAGTGAGAGGGAGGGAGAATGGAGGAAGGTAAAGAGAGGAGAGAATGGGAGGAAGGGGGAGAGAGAGAAAATGGAAGGAAGATAGAAAATGGGAGGAAGAGAGAGGAGAGTGAATGGGGGGAAGAGAGATAGAGGGGGGGAGAGAATGGGAGGAAAAGAGAATGGGCGGAAAAAAGACAGAGTGAGAAAACATGGGAGGAAGGAAGAAAGAGAGAGATAGAATGGTAGGAAGAGAGAGAGAGATAGAATGGTAGGAAGAGAGAGAGAGAGGGAGAAAACAAGAAGAGGTGGGAATTGTATTTATTTGTTGAAAAGCATTGTAATTAAATCGTTTGTCACCATCACCGTTTGACTATTCTTTTTCTCTTTGCTCTTCGTTTGTTATTGCTTTTATCATTTTTATTCGTCTTCGCGGTTCTTTCTTGTTTTTTTTTGTTTGTTTCTCTTTTTTCCACTCTCTCCCGACGTTTCATTTTTCTTTTCTATTCGTTCATCGTTTATTATAATTTTTGTGACGTTTCTCATATTCCCGCAGTAGAACTGCGGGCTCTCTACTAGTATCTTTAAAAAATAATGCTTGATTTATAAATAATAAAAAAATCGTATTTTATAAACATATACATTGTCTAATACTCGAATGTTTTTCCAATTAACCGACGTGCCGAGAATTTTAGGAGATGCTTTCAATACATAAACCTCCACCGAAAATATTTCAATTTGTGCATTTATGACTCCCAGTAAATGACCTGCAAATTTAATAAAATCTGCGTATTTATGTGTGCTGTTTATGCATCAATTTGCCTTTTTGAAAAGAGAACTGCAACCAGTAAAAATCTGAGGTCCGACGATTTATTTGATGTGGCATTTGTTAATCAAAGGCTCGCAAAATTATTAATCATCCTCTCCATTATTAGTTGCAAATCAAATGACTTAGCTGAATTACTTACGATCTAAATTCTCCCGATTTTAACAGTATGTGCTAATGCGTTGTGGGATGGAAAACTATTCGCGCTTAGGTTTTTGATCTTCCCAAAGAAGCATATGTACTCGTTGGAACAGCGCGCGCTACTGTCTGATCCGTAGTTTAGCATTTGACCGCTAGATGTGCTGGCATGTCATATGTGGAGTGTTGATTTTTCGCTCAATTTCTGGGTTTGCCATTTCTGGAAATATATTTTTGTATTGGTTGGAATATCACCATAAATGAATAACTATTTATCGCTATGGTGTATAATTGATCTAAATTCGCCAATGAAGTATGAGTTTTATCTAAACATACTGAAATATTCGCTATGATCATAGTAATCTTAGTTCTTTTTTCCGAACTTTTGAAACTGACCAGCTATTGAGGGAATCAGCAGGTCATAAAAAAGTTTTTTATTGAAAGGTAGTACCTTTCTTCCCTAACCTTTTTAAACTGGCAAGCTATTCATTGTACTACCTCTTAAATACCCATTGCGCGTAGGCAAAAAGGAATCAGCTGGTCGTAAAAAATGAAATTGTTAACACTTTCAATCCCTTTCTATTTATAGGCCCGTGAGCCTAGAAACCCAGCATATTTGAGTGTTTTTTGAAAGGATATAATTTAATATAAAAAAGGAACAGAATAACTCCAATTCTGTAGTTTGATAGAACACACTTTTATTTATGAAAGAAATAGATATCCAATTTTTGTCTATTTAATGATTTATTATTTAATTTTGAAAATTGCTAATTTTTCATAATAAAAAAAGTCAGGTTTTTTCTTGTTTTACACATATTGGGCTCTAGTATGGTAGTCTTTGAAAGAAACTGGCAAACAAAGAGCAATTTTACAAGTAGGACACCACCAGGAAGTCTCCTTTCCACCAGATTTGCCTGTAGAGGCCTTGGTCCTCTCTGAACACACATGACACACTAGTCGGATTGGCTTTTTTTTCCGTTGGTGGTATCTTGTCAGGGAAATGTCTGCCAAGGAGTCGGTTAATTCCACTGTTGGTTCCAGGTTCATTTTGCGCTTCCATACCTCCTTCTGCAGCGAAAGTTTCTCCCAGTTCTTCCATATAATCTCCTAAGTTGCATTTTTTCTTATCTGATGGGATGCGAGTTTCACGATAAATAAAATATGAATTGGTAACAGCCATCATAAATGTATGAAAGAACAATTTCTTCCACCATTTCAGTTGTTTCCTTTTGAAGGGATAGTAAGCTACCATTTGATCGCTCCTGTCCACACCTGTCTTATTGATATTGTAGTCAAGGACTGCATCTGGTTGGGTTTTTTTTACTCGACCCTCCTTGCATCTCACTACAATGTCTGATGTGGTTGCTTTATGGGTAGTTGATAACACCAAAACATCCCTAGTGTCTTTCCACTTCAGACACAACAAATGCTCTCTTCTCATAAATACAATATCACCTTTTTTAATTTTTTTATTCACAACATTGTCTTTGGGCAATTCTCTACGATTGGACATACAGGTGCCAACTGCTAAAGTTTTTTTACTCCACAAAAAGTCAAACACAGCAGGCGAACTGTAGTATCGGTCCATGAAAACAGCACGACCCTTATCAAAATACTTTGCTAAAAGTCTTTGTAAAAGAGCCATTACAGAATTGTCGACATTCCCTTTTCCACAGTACACTTCCATATTTTGCACATAACCAGTTAATGCATCACAAACTACAAACAATTTCATTCCGTATTTTTGAGGCTTATTTATCATGAATACTCTAAAACCGCACATTCCTTCATCTACTGTCAAATTGATATTTGGAGTGTATGCAGAAGAAAATGATTGAATCAAATGGTCAAAAAACGGTCTCAGTTTATGCAAAGGGTCATGATTAGGTTGACCACGACGAACATAAGTGAAATTATCGTGCAGGTGTAAGTTCGACAAAATGGCAAGAAATCTGTTTCTACTTAGCAATGATGATGGTAATGGAGTAGACATAAAGATTTTTCTTGTCTAATAATTTCTCTGTGTTCTTTTTTGACTAAACACATGTAAAAAATTATAGAAAAAAATGAATCGAGTTAATCCAATTTCACGGGTTTCCACTTCGCAAATAAACTGTTAGGTTTCAATCTGTTGTTGCACCTCAGTTTGTCTATAATTGAAGCAGCATACCTGTTGGTTTCCTTCTTGATATGTATCACCATTGACTTAGGGAAGAATACGGAAAAACAGTCATACGGAGTTGAAGATGCATCAAGAGTTGCAGTAATTCCGGGCTGTTCTTGAAAAACTGGAAGTTGAGGTGCAGTATCTTGAAATTTCCAGCCAAGTTCTGCATCCGACAATCGGTGTTTACTCTGCCTCTTTCTTTTGCTTGACTGCTGAACATTTGTAGTGGTAGGTGAAGGGGTAGCTGAACAAGATGAGCTACAATCACCAGCCTCAAAAGTTGCAGGAACAACTGGGTCACCATCGACATCACTATTTTCTTCATCTTCTTCTGAGCAGAAAAATTGGCCCGAGAATAAAACAGAATCAGTTTAATTTGTAATCAATTTCATGAATATTATTAGAACAAAAGTATGAAAAGAAATATAAAATTTTATATAATACAGTCAGTATGCAAAACATAAACTAATAGGTTATAATTACCTTCATCTGAATTTCCTTCATAATCAGGATCATCATCAGTCTGCTACGTCACCTTCCGAGCCAGAATCATCATACACCTCATCAAGTACGTCTAGAATGTCACTTTCATCTAAACTATCCATAATTATTATGTCAAAACCTCGTGAAAATCGAATACAAAGAATTACACGTTGAAAATAAATGCACATGTACCGGCGAAGTGCGGCCTTACAGTATCGTCGTCATTCTCATTTGGTTTGACTCGTCTAACTCATGAAGTTCATATTTACGACACATATGGCAGCACTATGCAAACATTGTGGCCAAATATATTACTTAAGGAGCTAAAGGAATTATAAAGCCCAAACCCGAGATATACTCGTTCAGGGGTTAATATAGATACATGAGCCCGAGTGGGACTCGGGCTTGGGACAATGACGCCCTGTAGTTATCCCGACCTATGCTCGGGCTTGGGATTGAAAGTGTATCATATATATTGGAAGTCACCTTTCTTCCTAAACTTTTGAAACTGATCAGCTATTCATTGCATTACCTCTTATATACCCATTGCGCGTAGGCAAGAGAGAATCGGCAGTTCGTAAAAAAAGAAAAAAAAATGAAATTGACTACATACTAGTCAATATAGGAATGTGGTAGAAGACTTCTCTTTCCTCAGCCAGTTTAAAACTGGAAACGGCATCGATTGGTACGATGTAGGATAAAATTCAATTGTAAGTTGGAAAGACGAAAGCTGGAAATGAATCCTATTATTAACGCACAAGTGTTAAAGAGCCAAAAAAAGAATTTCAGCTTGAACTTCGCAATCAATTCAGTGTATTTGAAGACCAAGAAGCGGAATCAAAGTTAATAGAGGTACTCTTAGAGACCGCAGTAGAAATGGGCGGAACCGTTAAATTTTAACCAGAGAAAAATTTATCTGAATAAAACTGGGCTGCTGATGAAAAAATAAGTGAAATTAAAATTACTAATAATCCCAAGGAAATGATCCACTTCGCAGAACTAAACAAAACTATAAAGAAATCCATCAATGATGTGAAATGATGTTAAAATATATAATTATAAACTAATCGAGGAAACTATAGAAAACAATAGAAGTTATAAGAAAATCTCTTACCAATCGAGAGATTGGTAAGAGACAGCTGGTGGCAATGATTCTAAAAGATGGTTCGATTACCCATAGCAGGAAGTTAATTCTAAAACGAGTAGAAGAATTCTACACGAAACTACGAAGATCATCTAGCCAATGGTAAAGTAATGAAGAAGAAAATATGCCCACCGACGAGGTTCCAGATATTCCTCCAGAAGAGGTGAGCCATGCAATCAAAAGATTGAAATATACCAGAGTCGTGGAACCACACAAGCATCATCCTTTTGCGCAAGAAAGGTCGCAAAGAAGATTTTAATAACTATCATGCAACCAGCCTACTCCCGGCAGTCTACAAAATATTCACAAAGATTCTCACTACGCGCCTTCAAAAGAATCTTAATTTCGCCAAACCCAGAGAACAAGCTGGATTTCGCAGTGAATGTAATACGATGGACCACATTCAAGTCGTCAGATAGATGATCAGTCGGATTAATGAATTGACCCTCTGTATGTGCTTCATCGACTACGAGAAAGCATTCGATTCTTTTCGAACTTCGTCGGTGGTATTTACACTGAGGAAACAAGGGGTAGAAGTAACATACATTACTTTAATCAAGAAACAAGTGCCTTCAAGACCAAAAAGGACGTGAGGCAAGGAGATACTCTGTCTCCTAAATTATTCACAGCAGCTCTAGAGGCATTGTTCACAATGCTAGACTGGGAAGATAAGAGTATAAAGGTAAATGGAGAATATCTAAGCCACTTGCGCTTTGATGATGACATCATATTGTTCGCAGGAAGCCCAGAAGTGCTCCGTAGAAGAACTGAGGAGCTGGAGCAGGCAAGCCAAGAAGCTGGACTTAAATTAATCTTAATAAAACAAAGGTCATTACAACTCCCTCACAAACCCTAAGAAGATATCTATCAAGGGAGCAGAATTAGAAGAAGTAACATGTTACGTTTATTTGGGTCAACCCGTCACTACGGACGAATCACTTCTTGGAGAAATCAACCGGAGAGTAAAGATGGCATGGAGTGCGTTCGGACGGAATGCAAGCATCTTAAAATCAAATATCCCAGACTTTCTAAAAACGAGATTGTATGATCAATGTGTTCTGCCTGTTCAGACCTATGGATGCGATGTTCCATGAATTCCAGAATAGTCCAACGCATGCAAACAACACAGAGGAGCTTGGAGAGATGTATGCTGGGGATCACCCGAAGAGACCGCAAAAGGAACGACTGGGTAAGATAGAAGACTGATGTAATAGGAAGAGTAAAGGCGCTTATATCGCAAGGGGCTGACCATATCGCTAGAGGGAATGATCGGCGTTGGACGTTTAGTGCCCTCGATTGGATCCCAGGAAATATAAGACCGAAAGACAAATTGGAGAGAGAGTTTGTGAAGTTCTTAGAGCCAACATGGAGGAGGGAGGCAGTTGATAGATAAAATTGGAGGTGCCAGGGGGAGGCCTTCATCCGTCCCTGTATTAAAAAGGGCTGATGATGATGATGAGAATATGAAGATATTCTTTGTCAAGAATACCATCACCAGGTTAGGAATAACAATTTGGAAATTCTGTTGGGGGTTTCTTCACAATTGTTTATAAAATCTTGTATCGTTGATGAAGAGTAATAAAATTAATTTAATTCTGCATAGATTCACAGGTAATGTTTACAGGATTTTTTGCCTCATCAACTTCGTTCTCTGTTAATTTAGTAATGAATCAGTTTCCTTGGTAACTTTTTCAAACATGCAGCCTTTATTTGCTTCATGCATGTAATGGAAGTGTCAGGTGTTACAAAAGGATATTTTTATATGCCTGTTGAAAGTAACCTAATTGCAGTATTGATAGCTTCCATTATATCTTAGAGCAGTGGTATTCAAAGTGTGGTATCAATACACAAAGTGGTACCAGAAAGATCTGAAAGTGATACCGGGAAAATCTTCATATTATCTTAGTCACCTTATACACCAAAATCCCTCATCTACTTATTGGTAACTGCACAGAGTATGTGTAAATTTTTACACTTAGGCGCAATGATTTTTATGCCATTTCAGGGAAATTTCTTTTTATAATAAGATGTGCGGTGAAATTGTCCAAAGGGTACCTGCAAAAACAAGTTGGAATAGCACTGAGACTAGGATGGTGCTGACTGCCCTTCATAAATGCGTTCCGCATCTTAAAATATTTTCGCTTTAAAACGATGTACTCATAAATTTGGCATAGAGATCCGACGTCTGAGGCTACAAACCAAGCTGCATCTTCTGGTAAAATTCCACCTTAGGCGAGCGGCTTTCAAAGCCACCTCACGCCACGACCATGCATGGGCCTGGTTGTATTAGTCGTAAATATGACACTGGTCCCAATTCATTATAGCGTATCTAATCAAACTGAAACCTTGGATCTGGTGTTTGTATTTTTGAGTTAATGGTAGTTCAAACTTTCGCTAAATTTCGAGGTTTTGACATCTCGATGAAAGAAAATAAAAGGTCTTTATAAACTATTATATTTTTACATTTTTCATTCTTTTCCTCGAGTTTCTTCCAGAATATTTGAAATGTTTCCCACCCGATGATTTTTTTAGTTCATTTAAAACTGCAGTCTTTTTTAATCGAGTCATAGTTAAAATCAATGCGACCAAGAAGGAAAACTGAACAAGTGTTACGCCCACACTCGCACCAACCGCATTGGTGGAAACTCGAGGAAATGAATGGAAAATCTGATTTCCGGAGTGTTGTAACATGCCTGCTATCAAGGACTCTTTGGTTTAAGTGACAAGAGTTGGAAGCTTGGGACTAGTTACTTCATATTGAGGCTTATTTCTCACGCAAGAAACGGCGACGCCTTTAGAGACGGTTACGAAGAGATCCTGAGCTCTTGAACCTTGTCACCTCTATCCTTTTCCCAGTAGAGTCCGATGTACGAGTCAAAAACGAAGATGAACATATGGCACAAAAGATAAATTTACGTAAAAAGTTTGTTTAAAGCCTGAGTCGAACCTATGAAAAATCATTTTAAGTTTTTAATTTTGAATGGTTGAATTCCAATCTTAGGTATTCTTCCAAGCTAATTCATAATGGAAGTGCTAAACCAAATAAATGATCGAAGTATGGTTTGAGCATGAAAAATATATCTTGAAACTTTAGAGACAACGTCAATAGGGGTACCGTTGCGTGACTTATTGTAGCCTGGGCAATTTTATTATTATTATTATTATTCACATAAACGCTACAATTGGGAGCAGGTCCCGGTGGCAGCGGGTCCCCATCACAACTCAATGCATAATACCCAAATTACATAATAAAAATTGGGTTTACTTAATACAAAAATATAAGCTTTTTCATACCATTTCCTATACACTATATACTACTTCTTAACTTCAAGTCACAGGAACTCCCGTCACAACAGCTTAGGTATCACTCAATACATAATGCCCAAATTACATAATAACAATTGAATGTACTTAATACAAAAATAGAACCTTTTTTGATAGTAGTTCCTATACACTATATACAACTTCTTGACTTCAAGTCATAGGAACTCTCGTCACAACAGCTTAGCTACAAACTACAACATGTTTCATTTGTTATTTGTCCATACAACTACAAAAATTTAGAATAAGTAAATAATCTTCTTCATGAATTAAAAAAATGCGACACACTAATACTATAAGTGTTTAAACGTTAATCTATAAGGTTTTCATTCGTTTTTACTTCCAGTTCGAAGTGTTCAATTGTCCCATCTCTTTCTTGGTTTCTTCCTTTTATTTTTTATCGATTAAAATCGCAGTTGTAACACTAGAAGAGTTAATGACTTTCATTTGGCCAAGTAGCATAACTATGTGAAGTTGACCATAGGCTCCGCTCACAAAAGGCGTCAAAGTTGCCAAATATATTTTTAATTTTAAATAAAAATAGTATTTTGTGCTATAATATTACAATTATTTGATTAGAATGAAATTATCTTTATTACAACGCAGGAAAAATTATTATTTAAAAAAATCATTTTTAAAGGTGTCTAATGAGACTTTTCCAGGGTTGCTGTATCTTCTTGCAAAGGAGCTAGTTGGTACCCCTGCATGAATAAACTAGTTAACATTGCCAGAGTATACCTTGGAGAATATGCTTGCGATTGCAATACAATCTTAGCATTTCGGCATATTCAGCGAAATCCAGCCGAATAAATTGCTTCGTGAGCCCAATACAAAAGTAATACCCTTACCTATGCTTTGAAGCGCAGGCTAAGATAGAAAGTCACTTGCTGGAGAGCGTCATCCCTTTAATGTGTCCAAATGCCTTCAGACTCCCAAGTATTTCAACTGTCGTTTCTTATAGAAGATATTCAGATCTCGCATCAAATTTTGACGTGTTTGCTTTTCTATTCCAGCGTTAAAATTTCCTGTAATACTTTGGCGTAACTGCGCTATTGAAGCTCATTTTCTTCATCTGATCAAGAATTAAAATGAAGTTAGGTGATTCTCCAATATGTATTAACCTCTTGACTTTTTCTGTCGTTTTTCCTTTCCTACCGCTTTCCTTTTTCAAATGCAAAAATGCTTAGTTTGTTCATTTTATCTGTAGTTTCTCGGTCCACATCTTCGTTTTTTGTTCAACGCACGAGGGAGATGTTTGACATCCCAACATTATTTCTCCACATTACACCTCGTTTTCTTATCAGATTTCATAATATGTTTTTCAGTCTATTATTATAGTCATTCTTCTTTCCTATTTTATCAAGGATAGGTAGTTTTTTACGCTTAGTTATATTCAAAAACCAACTTAAATCGACGTATATTTTAATAATTTTTTTAAATCGACGAGACGCATGAGTTTCCGTGGGGCAATCAGTTATGGCTTGATAGGCAAATAGTCGGATTTCGCAAAAGTAAATTGAAATTTAAATAACATTTTTCGTTTATTAAAAGTAAGGTGCCACTTTAACTTGAGCAACCTCGCACACGCTGCACCCCCGGTTAAGAACCACTGTTTTAGAGTAAGAAAGAAATGCCCTTTTGTGAGAGCTAAAGCTTTGAAATTTGAATAGGAAGTAGCGTTGCGTCATTCCTGCTTTCGATAAAATTTCGGGTGTCTTATTCTTCCAGGAAGTGATACGAAATGTGAGTGGGCGTATTACGGATTGAAGGAAGTCACTCAAAATGCTTTAAATATTATCACTAGAAAGGGCAAGGGGGTGTCCAAAAGTGCCCGCACTATATACTTTCTTGAATTGTTTGAAAGTGAATAATCAAAATCCTTCGCAGATTTGTCAATTATTTTGTTTACCTATGTTCTGTAGATTTTCAAGGAAATGCCACAAAAGGTATTTTGGCAAAAAATGATGAAATGAGGCAACCACTCTTAAACCCCTTTTAGGCTTGTATTTGAAAGAATAATCCAAATCGATTCCTGAGTTTTCGCAAAATAAGTCGAGGTATATAATTAATGTTCTCGATTTAGACCTGCAATTCATCATATTTGTATTTCATTTTAAGGTAGTACGTAGAATTTTTCAGGTTAGTCGATTCCAAACTGTATCTCAGGTAAATTTGATTTTTTAATAACCCAATGCCATTTTATTACAAATTATTAGCAGATTTCTATAAAAGATATTTCCATTAGTGTTAGCGTCCCGGGTTCGAGACAAAGATATAATTTTTGTTTTACCATGACTCCGTATCTCATGAACCGTTTGTCGTAGAGGAAATGTTTGTAAATTTGTAAAGAGGAAGGTTTTACCCCTGCGTAAAAGATTTGCCATCGAAAAGACTAAGAGACAATATGACAAAACAACCGTGACATGTTTAAAATGTGGAAAAAATGTTTGTAAAACATTCAAGAAAAGAAGTTGTATGCGCAAGGTGTAATATAGATGATTAATGCGTGTAAAAAATAAATACTTAGCACAATGTATAATGTAAACAGCAAATAAATACTTTTTTATGCGTTAATATAATTTTTAATTAAAATAAAATTATTTAATAAAAGATAGCTGCTTGTAAAAATTTGTAGTAATAACCCTCCGTTGGACCTGCGCGTAACAGATTATACGTTGGTCTTTCTAGGATTAAATGTGATTCCTATGACTTATGCTACATTCATCGTACGTGGTTGGGCTTAAATATTGTTATTAAGACCCTAGTCATTGTTTTATCAAAAATACGAAATTAATGTCAGTTTTAGTGGAAGTGGGAAAAGCAAGAAAAATAGCTGAATGGATCCGAGTCAGTCGAAATGGATGGTTAATAGATAATAGCAAACCCCTCAAACTCTGTCAATGAATTCACAGTAATTAATAATTGCTAACATTTCAGAAAAATTAGTTACCAAATAAATTTATAATGAACTTCAGCATACTTAAACAAATTACTAAAATCAATATAAAATTAATTATTTTAATGCAACAGTTTGAAAATATTTTTTTTTAATTCTAATGGAAATACATAAATTATTTCATTTGTGACAATTTATGCTAATAATAATATGGACTAGCCAAAATCTGCCTCATTGCTCATTGACTGACATTTTGATGTAGTATGTCCACACCCCAGAGTAGGGAAACAGACAAATTTCGGTTAATATCATATATCTACTGTTTTTAAGTAACAGTTAAAATATCTTGCATAATATATAGAAGGTATAGACGGTTTTTATATAAAGATAATGTAATTTTCGCCAAGAATACGGTATTATATAAACTAGTGGTACCAGCAAAAACTTTTGCGAAGTCGGTCAGAAATCTTCATTTTAAAAAGTAATAATAGCCCATTTCTCCTTATTAAATTATACAACTGACATTTTGAATTTAGTGATTGTCTTTATAATTTATATGTACAATTTTAATTGCTACTCCCTTACAAAAAAGGTCACATTCCAGTATTGAAATAAAGAAGATTTTTTCTTTTGGTCAATCGTTAAAAATACCCAGTCCACACGCAGTTGACTTAATAATAATAATCTGCAATTTTTAACTTTGCAATCTATTAAGTTTGACCTTGCTACAATTATAATTTCGATGCTTCATATAAAGCGCGAAGCGAATAACGCAATTCTTTCGTCTATTTGAAGGCTTAATAGATGCTAATTCAATCGGAGGCAACAATGCGGGTCGCCTTGGTAACACCCGGAAAGTGTACGGAAAAGTAATAAAATTTCGAAAAAAGACGCGTTTCTGTGAAATTCTTCCGTGTAACATATAAAAATTGCAAGAGTAAGATATTTTATAATTTTAGCCGTCGAATAAAGCAAAAACGGAGAAATTCGGTCCATATTTACGTATTTTAATAAATGAAGAAAATTAACCTTGCACCTTGAAAAATCTAAACTCCTGTGTAAACATATAGGAAAATAATAATCGTCTCCCAGTCGAATCCGGGACACTTTCGACAAATATAGTTTTCCCGAGTCTCCTAGTTGGCAGAAACAAAATGGCGTTTACAGCATTTCTCTATGACAAACTGTTCAAGAGATAAAGGGGGGACGGACGGACAGACCGACAGACATTGAGTAATTATATATAAAAATAATTAATGTGTTGGATAATATGCTGTTTTCTATTATGTAATTTGATGTGTGACTGTATTATCGAGTGCCTCGGTTGTACATTTATTTACGTTACCACCTGGTCAGCCTACCAACTTGCAACTTCTTTATTTAATGAATAAATACACGTTATATATACCAGGCTGGCGTCGGAATCTGGAGACCACAGTTCTCATAATCCAGTGCATGTCGGAGGAGGCACGGTGGCCGGATCATGAGGCACGACGCTTTAGCGGTGCAAATGTTTCTATCGTTTATGTAGAATAGTGTCATTTTTGCGAGGAAATGTCATGTATTATTGTGTTAGTTATACTATACACGAAAAGGTACCAACATATCTAAAAATGTAGGTACATGTTTGATTGAATTATAGTTCAGCTGTTTTTTAACTACTTTTCTTCAAACTTAAAGAATCTTGTACAACACAGAGGTAGCTGGAATGCTGGGAAATTTGGAAACAGGATATAGCAGATTTTTTTCTGCTGTTTACAAATTTCCCAACATAGAAACTTGTGCTAAATATTTTTTCGGTTCAATCGAATTTTTAGAATTAGCAATCACGCTCACCATTCTCAAAACGCTAAACCACAGCTTTACTTCTAACTTATTAGTTATCAGCATAGATACAGTTCTAGCTGAGAACAGTTACGATTGGATCTGATTCTTTTTCAGTAGTTATTCAGAAGCACTACATGAGGGTTCTGTGATGGGTCCGTGATAAAAGTAACTATTATTATTATAAAAATGTTCTACCGAAACATATCCTACTGATCTCATAATTTTCTTTTTATTTATGGTGTAAAATTTTACCCAAGCTCTTTGTTAGGCTGGCCCTTATCATAAGTACTGTGGGAAAGGTACATAAGAAAAGTACAACTTTTTGAGCGATTTTTAAAAAGAGATTGCGTCATTCATTTTCCTCGCATTCGAGAAACTCGCGTTGGTGCAGCTCGAGAACAGCGCTGCCGTGATTGAAAAGGCAATCGTCGGAATTTTATTATTTGCCGACAGAGTTTTCCCCTTGGCCAGACATTGGTTTCGTAACGGTGACGGCTTTTAAACCTTTATGTCACGTTCCTATTAACCATCGCCGTTTTGGATTCGTTTTTCTCGTTCTGAAAAAACTCGAGTCAAAATAGCTGCGAAAAACGTCTAGAAAAAAGCCACTGCGGCTTCAAGAGCGTCGTTTCCTTTTCCTTTTTAATCCGAGACTCGCTTTGACATCGCTAGGTGGCGCGCGCTTCTCTTTTACGCCACTTCGCCCAGCGCCACTTCATTTTCCCCGCCCACCTTCCAAAAACCCCACCTGTTGCGCTTCTCTCCTGTTGCTTTTCTCTTGTTCGCTATCTCTCCCAGACGGGGAAGCTTCTTTTATATTGGTATCTCTCCGAAATAAACCACGTTCTTCCCTTTTTCGCTCAATTTTCTGCCGGTTCTAGTTCGGCGAATCGTAAAATTATTTTTTTATGTTCTTATTTATTTATTTGGACCAGATCCTGAGACTTTTCGTGCGAGTTTTCGTCTTAATCGCTTCTCATAAATTTTTGTTGGGATCGAAGAACCATTAAAAAAATGTCGATTTCGTTAGTTTTTGCGCCCGAGTTCATTCCATTAAAAAGTTGATGTATTTCTCGAAATTTCTTTTTGTATGAGTTTTTTTGGAAAATCGTCGGTTTCCATGGTATCTTTGGGTTTTAATTTTCTTTCTCGTTTTCCTGATTTTCGGGATTTAAAAAAAATCGATGTTATTTTACGTGGAAGAATGCTACGTTACTTTTGGATTTGTTTGTATGCTTGACTTCCAATCGATTGAACAAATGAATTTTCCCAAAATTCTCTTGATTAACATCAGCTCCAGTTTTCCAGCACGTATACATCGAGCAATGTAACGCAGATAGTATTTCGATAAAATTTGGTTTGTTACACTAAAACACGAAGCGAGTATGACATATGTAGACCGTGTCACTCGGTCAGAGCTGCCACTTTCCAAGAACTGTGATTCATAACTCGAATGGAATTCATCTTAGAAAAAAAACGTTTCCCAAGGAATTCGATTAATTATTTCTTATCTTATGCACTTTTGACGAGGATGATGCTGTTTGGAGATAATGACCACAAATCATTAACACGTCTCTAGCAGAAAATGTATTTAATTACTAAACGCTGTGCTTTTTAGCTTGTTATGCATTTGAGGCTTTTGAAAAACACTCCTACAGCGATAAAAATTTGGGAAAAATAGACGGGCATTTCGGCTACGAAGTGGCCGACACCAGCGATAGAATCTCCTGTTTATATTTTATTATTTTCCTTAATATGAAAATGGGTATTATTCTCTACAGCAGGGGCCAGCAACATTTTCCGCGTTGTGAGCCGCGTTGATGGCAGTGAACCCCTTCTGTGGGCAGCATTGGAAATGGTCATTGCTGAGGCGGACAGGATTAAAGTCAACTCGTTAGTTATCTAAAGATTCTTAAGTACCGCATTCTTGAAAATGAAGTTAAAATATGGTTTTTAGGGTTGACATTTCCATATTAAAAATCATGATGCAATTCAATCTTTGAAATACCTTTGTGGAAAGATCAAAAGCAAAATTAAAAAGAACTTCTCTGAATTGAAAAATATTTGTTAATGGGGTCCCAATTTAACGCTAGATGTGTTAGCAGATTTTGCTAGATAAAAAAATTAATGTTTGGGGTAAATAAAAAAAATAACAAGGTTTTGAAAACTATGAAACATTGAGGCGGTGGGACGCATAAAATTGTTTAGTAGACCAAATGTTGGAAATCCCTGCTCTAGATTTATGGTACGCATTCTTTTGACAGGCATGGTATCCTTTCAAACGTAATCAGAATTTCGTTGCGGTCCCACCTTGAAACAAGGATTTAGATTTGTACATACGGCCATCATAAGGTTTGGACGCGTCATTTAGACGCCACTACACCATAATCAGTTTATCGGAGGAAGGATTACTGTCAGAATGACATCAAAATTTTCAAATCTTCGATTTATTCAGTTAGTGAAACTTTTTGCAGCAACCCTTAAAAGCAGCTGTGGATCCCAATTTGTGAAACAGTTCTAGAGACGTGAAAACGCTCAGGAACGGGCCTAATCCTTGCTAAGAGGCCTACTCCTACTCGCCGCGAATTTTAAATCGTCCCAATTAAATGAAGATTTTCCGTTTCTCCGTCTTCCATTCATCGAGCGATACGAATAAAAATCTTCGCCAGTTACAGTCTCGCCGCGGCACAATGAATGGATCCGATTGTGAAAAAATTCCGAAGAGATTTCAATAAGACGCGCAAGCATAAATCATCGCGTAATATTCTTTTTTGGGATTTTTGTCGGAAATTGGAAAAAAGCTAATAATTTAAATCCGGCAAACCTAAAGAAGTGGCGAAGGATTATATAGGAGGTCACTGTGTGGAGCTGGAAGGGAATCCATCTTATCTGCCTTGTCAGTCCCATTTAGAATGAATGAATAATGGAACGAGTGACACATTCATTTGTTCTCATTCCGTACGCTTGTGTTCTTTTCTTATTATCTATTTGAGATGCCGCCCTTGCCTGTTCTCATTTTCGCCTATGTTTAATAATTCTCAACTCGCGAAAATAGTAGGTATGCGAGAAGTTGATAGAGCAGTGGTTTTTAACCCGAGGTGCGGGGCTCTGGTTAAGGGGTGCGAGGATGCTCAATTTAAAACCGTCACTTCCGACACGTTGTAAGTAACCACAGAGCGCCCTACCGTTTTTACTTTCTCATATTTTTTAGCCTACTTTCCAGAATGGAAATAGGCTTATAGTTTTGTCGTTGTCTATCTGTCCCTATTGACTTTTCAACCAATAGACCGATTTTTGTGAAACTTGGTGGAAATATCTTGCTACATGGGCCGAGCTCCCGAGCTTTGTAACGTGATAGAGAATCCCAAGCTTGATGATAATGTGTAAGCATACTTCTTAAAAATGTATTTTAAACAGCTAATAAATAACTGTTAGCAGTTTTTTTATAATAAGCGTGGTGACAACAAAGACGATCACATACAACAGTGCCCTCGGCAACATGCCAGACACGCCCTCTAACAAGGCCGGCAAAAAATATTTTCATGTCGGGAATCGAACCCGATCCTTCTGGTTGAAATGCAAATGTCCTAGCCCCTAGACCACATGGGATATATATATTGGGAGCTGTTTGATAGCGTAATTTATTGTTGCGGAGTCATCAGTTGGAACACAATTCCAAGTATCCTAAACCCCATGGGATATATATTGAAAGCTGTTTGATCGATTAATATTTATTGTTACGAAGTCACCAATTGGAAGATTGAAAGTATTCATTTCATAAACTTTTTATATTTAAAAAAATAAGGTATATAATACATATTTATAAATATTAACGTCATAATTCTATGTTTTTAGCTTATAAAACTGCTTTGACCATATAGTGCGTCTAATTGTAAGACACATAGATGGCGAATTAAAAAATATGCCATCGGAGCATATTGTGGATTTAATGATATTATGACATATTAATTCGTGATAATGTCAAATGTCTTTTGTTTCCTTTATCGATTGGTTTGGGCCAGTTTTGTCAACTTTCGACTTATGTAAGCATAATTTAGCAATATCAGATTGAGGAGTTAGGTTGAATATTCTAAATTGGAAGCTATTTCCGGATCTGAACTCTATTCGGCAGTAGAAAGTAATAAGAATCTATAGAAAGACGCCTGCGAAAAGTAAAACACGAAATTATTCTAAATTTTCACTTATTTCCATAGAAAAATTGTTATAGTAGTTTCGGCGATCAATCGTTATCACCTAATAATCTCCTGTTTTGTCCTCAACCTCAGGTACTCTTCCGTATTATATATTTCCACAGTGTATTGTCCTTTTGAGTGAACTATATTATAGGAAGAAGAAAAAGTGTGCTCTATAAATGTTTTCACCGGCGTTATGTTGTGGCATTCTAAAATAGATAAAATAGACATTTTAAATTAATAAACCAATAAGTATTCTTGGAAAAGTTATTAGCTCCTGCTAAAGCAATATTTACATAACAATTGAATGCCGATTTAATTGTTAAATGTTACCGAAGATCTTCAACGATCTTCGCCTGACGTTTTTTGATGTCATTTAACGAGATATGTGTAAAACGTTTTTAAAGCCGTTATTTAAAGTGAAGGTTATAGTTTACTGATGCGGTCGAATATCATACTCGGAGAATGAATTTTAATGAGGACCTCTCGCACTAAATTTAGTCAAAATCTGTGCAGCGGTTCAAGAGATGAAAGAGGTGACCGATTTACAGACGAGATGTGCACATAAGGCCAGAGACGGCCCTAGGAATATTCGCGCTCTTGGCGAAATAGCACTCCAGCGCCCCCCTCCGTAAATGTTTGATGAGATATTTACAAAGTACGCGTTAATTTATTGATCACTCTTTAAAAATATCGATAAAGAAAAAATAAGAGGAATCCGCCACTCATCGGTCAAACTCCCTGTCTTGCGGACCTCCTGGGATTCCCAACGCCACCATCACTCTATATCCTGCAAAAGACTCACACTTTCCTAACCCGCAAACCTTTGAAGCGCTCCTATTTTCCGCACACTCCTGCCACCTCACCGCACCTCCTCATCTTGCCAACCAGATGAAGTCTTGAACCTTTCCTCCCACGTACTTACCCCTGCCGAGAATGAACTCCTATCACGCGGCCTTTCCTTTTGTCCCACCACCAAATTTGATCATTTTCGCCTCCTTGCCGACGTCCAAACCTTTGCCAGCGCACTACGTCTAAAAACCAACCCTCCCAAAGAAGACTCTCTCACCTCTGCCAACCCAAAACTCCCTCCCGGCCTTCCACCTGCCTTTTCCATCTTCAAACCTCCTTCCCAATACATTCCACCCACCCTTCCTTCCCTACACCCTGTCGAACAATACCTCAATTATATCCTTTCCAGAATCTCCCAACCTTACTTTTCCGATCTTATCGACCATACAGATAATCTTACCAGACGTGAAAGGCATGCTATCACTACACTCAAACATATTGATCATATCATCATCCTCCCTGCCGACAAGGGCACCACCACGGTTGTGATGGATAGCACCAAATATAACGAGGAAGCCGAGCGCCAACTTTCTGACGAAACCTTTTACCATCACCTTACTTACAACCCCACAGACCACCACTCCTACCAAATTTCATCCTATCTTCATTCCTTAGGAAAACAGGAAGGTCTTTCCGATTCCGCCATTGCACTAATGATCCCCAACAAACCCCGCACACCAACTTTCTACCTTCTCCCTAAAATCCATAAACCCAACATCCCCGGCCGCCCCATTGTTGCCAGCTTTAATTCCCCTACAGAACGCATCTCCGCCTTCGTTGACTCCCACCTACAACCTCTCATTCGTCAATTTCCGTCCTTCATCCAAGACACTAACCACTTTCTCAAACGCCTCAAACACCTCCCCTTTCCTCACCCACCCAATACCATTTTGGCCACTATCGATGTCTGTTCCCTCTACACAAACATCCCCCACGATGATGGACTCTCTGCCCTTAGTAAACTCCTGGACTCAAGACCACCTGACGCAAGACCG
The DNA here is from genome assembly GCA_028673005.1 of Tanypteryx hageni. Lineage (NCBI taxonomy): Eukaryota > Metazoa > Arthropoda > Insecta > Odonata > Petaluridae > Tanypteryx > Tanypteryx hageni. The sequence continues at coordinate 40,330,744 of CM054114.1, read as the reverse complement.
TCCTCCCATTTCTTATTAGACTTGGCAGCAATGGTGCTCAAATTGAACAACTTCTCCTTCGATGGGCGTCACTACCTTCAAATTAGAGGCACTGCGATGGGCACCCGAATGGCGCCTTCATACGCCAATTGCTACCTTGTAAAATGGGAACGACTCTTCCTCAACGTACCACTCAGACCACTTTTGTGGCTTAGATACATCGACGATGTCTTCTTCATTTGGACGCATGGACCTGACTCTCTCCTTTCCTTTCTCTCGCGCCTCTCCTCCCATCCTTCACTCTCCTTCACCCACCAATCCTCTACCTCCCACATCACATTCCTGGATGTCGCTCTTTACCTCCAAGACAGCAAAATCCGCACCTGTGTTCATATCAAACCCACCAACAGCCTCCAATACCTCCACTTTGATAGCTGCCATCCCCTTCATACCAAAACCTCTATCCCCTATGCCCTTGCTCGTCGAGGATGGAGGCTTTGTTCTGATAGAGCCTCCCTTCTACAGTACTATTCTGTCCTCGAGGACGCTCTTCTCAAACGTGGCTACCCTCCAGTCTTGGTCCGCGAACAGATCCATATGGCGATGACGCCTACCCACAATGGATCCCATCCTCATACATCCACTATCCCTGCATCTACCCCTCCACTCACTCTTACGACACTTTTCCTTCCTGGTATCCACGAAGCCCTAAAAACAATCCTCCATGCTGCCCACCCAATTCTTACCTCTTCCTCCCACCAGTCCCTCTTTACCAACCTTTTTGCCAATCCCCCGCTCCTTCCGCCGGCCCCCCAATTTGGGAAATATCTTGTGGATGAAGGAACTTCCCACTTCTACCACGCCTCTTGCCATAGGTTCTCACCCCTGCGGCAAACCTCGCTGCCTCACTTGCCCTATCCACCAACCCTCATCTTCTTTTTCGAGTCCCTCCACCAACATCACCTACCCCATCACCTCGAGAAGCAACTGCACCAACCGTAACGTCATTTACCTCCTTACCTGCACCCTTTGTCCCGCGTTTTACGTAGGCCTCACCAGCAACCCGTTAAACATCCGCATGAACGGTCACCGGAATAGCGTTTCTCCCAGTTGCATTACACGCCAATACCCACAATGTCTCCTTCAATAGCTGCTGCAATGTTAGGATTATTCGCGCCCTACCCTATGACACTCCCGCCCCTCTTCTCCGACATTGGGAACTAGCACATATACACCTTCTTGACTCTTTCTCCCCGCCTGGCCTCAACCTCCGCTAAACCTATTAGCCCCCTTACAATGTCTCCCCTGTTACAATGTAGCTATTCGCACTTTACCACACTCCCTCCTTATTGGCTATCCACCCTTCCTACTCCTCGCGTCCTCCAATCATCAACCTTACCACATCACCCTGTCATTCCCCGCCCAGTGTGTCACATTACGTTGTTACTCTTACTCTTTCGCTGAAGAAGGGCATACATAGGCCCGATAAGCTTGGCGTTTTATCTGTGTGCGTGTTTATTTACGTGTGTCTCTTCGACGCCCCCAGCAGCCTGCCAACTTGGTCCTCAACTTGGTAAGTGTCCGCTGGGCTTCCTTCAACACCTTGTTGCCACCCTAATCACTACCTTTCCTTTTCCTGAAGTTTATATATATATATATATATATATATATATATATATATATATATATATATATATATAGCTGCAGCTCCTTTTATGAAATTATTAGCGGGACATATCTTCGTCGCATAATCATCTTTCTGTTAAGGCATATGCTACAGACTGTTCAGAGGGATAGCAATGTATCCAGAGGGAGAGGGCATTGCGACGTCACTTCACGTAACTGCTGAGATAAATTCAGGCTATGTTTGCGTATCCTCAGGTAATAGGAACAGCTGGAGATTGCACACCAACGCCGCCAGAGCTTCAGCCGGGAAAACCCCAGCGTCCAAGTTTAGTTCTCCGCTTTCGAAATGCTGAGTTTTGACCTTCCTTTCGAAGGAGGGACTGATACGCTTGCGCGCACTCCTCACGAATTATGTTCGAGTAGTACTCTGCCAGATGTCTGTTTTTGAAAATCAGAAGAATTGATGTTGGAGCGACTCGCCGGGAAAATGAAGCCGTTCCATTCAACATTCGCTAATTGTCCGAATTAAACCTTGCGTATTAAAACTTATTGAATTTGGATCCTCCAACACAAAACAAAAAAGGCAATTCCACGCCATGTATCGTAGAGAGTGTCAATTACATTATGACTTGAAGAATGTACACCTCGTATTTCCTTATGAATGCTCAGTTTCAAATAATAACATTTTTATGGTATTGGGAGTAATCACAAATGTTTTTTTTTTAATTAAAAATAGTATATCCATCTCGTGCTCAGAACTTCACTTTTAAAGGTTACACGATAAAGTATATCTTGGTTCATCTGCGCTAAATAATCTTTAAAAGTTGAGCTAATTTCGCGAAATTGCCACCTAAATTGGAGGAGATGGGAAAGTTAACCAGCCTGTTTTAACGGATGTCAGTTGAGAATGTGACAGGAGCCAATTCTGCGCCATCTTACCGTTGCTTTAATAAAAATATTGTAACCTGCAATTCTAATCACCCATGTGCGGGATAATTGTGTCATGGTCTTGGACCGACTTGGTCTATGAATGTGAACGCTAAGATAGAAACTCTTGTTTGAATCAATTATGTGCATACACTTTGGAGAATCAAAAAGGAATCCTTATATCGAACATATTTGTTTGTTGTGACGTATGAGGTCTAAATATCGGAGTCATTTTTGTATTACAGTAAACCAGTCAAGATAATAATTTTTCTCGATATTTTTTCAATATAGGAGGATATGAACTTATGTGCGCGTACGCCCATTCGATCGCATACACTTGACGATCGTGTCAAATCATGGAACGACACCCTCCGGAAAAAAACAATTCAAGCACGTGCGCGTCTGCCATCATATCGTTATTAATCAAAATTATTTATTTACCTGTCCCGTAGGTGGCGAAGAGCTCCTTCGACGCGTCGTGTGTTGGTTATTTTTAGCCCAATGACCGCACGAGGCGACGAAAATTGAATGTCGGATATTCTCTCCCTCCTCCTCCCCACCCCTCCCTTTTCCCTCTGATGACGCAATTCAATTGATGGTCCTTTGAAAAGTTTTATGGACGCACGAGTCCAAAAAAAAATTGGCAGAGATAAAAACCCGTCAGGTGCTCCTCCGGATTACGTTCACGTGCTCAAATATAAACACATCCATCATGCTCGCAAAACGAAATGCTTCCATTACCAAAAGCTTCTTTACGGTGCAGAAATGCGCGAAAGCGCGCTGTCATTGTCGTCATGGGTCCATATAGGGATTTTCGAAGATCTTTTTTCGCGCAGGACGTCGAATGCTTTAGTGCCCTGGAGGTATGCGATTCGAATAAAAACATGGTGTTTGAGGACGGATTTTTTGCTCCCCGAATATCAACTATTCAAAGTCACCATCAATTTTTCGCGGGTGAACTTCAGTCGGTCTGTTATTTACCTGTAATTTTACCGCACGAATATTACTCGATTTTCTTTCGATATTTTTCGAAAAAACGAAAGAAGTTACTTCCTGAGTACTGAGTAATACCTTTACCTTATTTTTCGTAGATACGGTGGATTTCGATCTAAGACGTGTTGGATGTTGACGATTCGTTCAAACAGGCGATAGAATTATTAGGAGAAGTTTGAAAACTCATATTTTTGACACGCTAGAGGAATGGATATTTTGGTCAAGAATTTGGTGGAAGACAGGAGAATCAATCATATAGAAGTTTCGTAGTGTATGGAAAATGTTTTACAAGGAAACGCATTGGATGCATGGCGACAACTTCTGTGTCCTGCTCTCTGGTCTCTTTCATCGTGTTAAAATATGGTTTTTTGAATTTACCAGAAAAGAGGATCTTTAAAACATGTAATGAAAAAATAATTCTTCTGCACCTAAGATATTTTTAAACTCTGGTCAATAACATGGTTCCTAAAGGTTGGAAAAACGTTATAAAATCAGTAATGGAGTGAAAGAGCAATGGAGAAAGTACATGCACCCATCAACTTCTATATTACTCTTGAATCGAATTTCATGATGGAGTTTTATATTAGCAAAAATGGCCGTTAGTCTCTTTGCTCCAATAAATAATCACTAATTATCGTCCGCATGCATATTAATAAGTTTTACTTTCCATCTCCAGCTTTCGAAACGCATTTAGTTTACGTTCGGGCGTCTTATTCTGCGGTCATATTGGGTTTCAGAGGCAAGAAACGTACTCATCAATGTGAATTTGTTATGGTCGAAGCGAAAATCTTTCTTTACGACATAGTTATTTTAATGAAAGATATTGTTTTATTAAAAGCGCAAGCCCTGAATGACAGCTTAACCACACAACTGTTCATAGTTGCGTGGGAAGTAATACGATGTCCCATCTATCATATCCAGTACCCAATGTTGAATCATCGAGGTTTCATCCCTCGTGATTTTCGACTTCGTTTCATACCTCCCGTAGTCAGTCACAATCTTTTGAAAGTGACCAATTACGTCTTGTTAGATGGTGGTTTCACCGTTTAACTAATTATTAAGTTACCATTAATTATTATTATTGCACCTCCCGGCTATTCGCAACAGAAAACAGGAAGGTACAATAGTGTTGTTTCACCTTTAGTGTCGAAGTCGTTTTTTTAGTGGAATCCACCTGTTTTACAAAAAAATGAATAGCTTTTAAGTATAAGGTTACAAGAAAGGTTCATAAAAAATACCACATTTTTCCCTATCATCCGCTTAGATAAATGCCTTCCACTTTTATGAACAGTTAAAGGAAACGTAGATAAGAACTTCAGCCGGTGGAAATGGGTTTATGCTATAAAGGAGTTTTAAAGTAGAAACCTGAGTTGAAAACCGCCTAACCGGTTCAATAAATTTCATTACTTGCAAGTTTCCTCAAAGAGTAACCTGATTTAAAACTCAGGTGTTAGATGTATTGAGATGTTGGGATATTTAATGGTGCCTTTTTCTGGATTAAATGCCTATCGTCGCAAAAAGTGGTCTGCAAAAATGGGGTTTATTCTTTGAATTCTTGCCTCCAAGCAACTTTTTTTCATTGAATTTAGATTTTATAGATGGCGATGTTTAAAAGGAATGTTGACATGCCAAAAAGTAAGAATTTGCTGCGTGCAAATGCCAGCGTAAGGCACGCTTATTCCAATAGCGATTTAGCTTCTTTGTACAGACTACTTTTTTTTGAATAAAAAACAAAACTAGGCTTTATTTACCTACACTCCCAATAATGTTATTAATCCTACTTCCCAAAGATGGACCTCTGCTACAATTTCAAATTGTGAAATGTTTTGGACAGCCGTGCATTGGATCACTCGTTTGTCGCTCGCCTGAACATATCCCTTCTTCTTTGTTGAGTGATAAATTATAGCGCTAAGGGGAACTTAAATTCGGAAATACTGACGATATTTCGATCTGTTCCACATCTGGTGAACATAAGAACGATCAAATATATTTTATCGAATAATACTGATATAGCAAATATTCTTCGTTTTCTTATCTTCATTACTTTAATATTAAAGTAACAGTTATTAAAAAGTATGCATTTATACAAAATGCATCATTATGAGAGTTTTTGGTTCTGGACTCGAAGAAAAACTATGTGAGCAAATTACTGTATTTTAGACTAAACTAAAGAAAAATATTTCCAGGTATAAAAAATCATCCTCTCTTGCAAAGATTTTCTGTTAATATTTTAACCATTGAATCACTGTAAATGCCCATTGAACACATGAATATGGTGTTATCTACAAATATGTCAGGTAATAAGACATAACGCGTCCACCGATGCAAAATTTGTTTACAGAATGTTCGCAAGTTTCTCTGCACGGTTCAAATGACCCACAACATGTAATGTAAAACTTTTTATGGCTACAGTAGTTTCTTTAATAACTGCCCATAAAACCTAAGCGGGCATGAAAAAATCTCATTAGGGACTAGATGCCTGAAATGACTATCCGAAAACAAATTTGCCCTTCGCTGTAGAGCTTAGTTCGTATAGAGTGAAGCAATTGACTGGTAGCTCCGAGGGGTCATATTATTATAAAAATTTAAGCCAAAACATTATTAAAATAATTGTAACACAGTTACATCAATATAGCTTTCAACTCGCCTCTAGAGCAGTGTATCGCAAACGGTGGCTCGCGACCCTCTTAGACGGTCGCTAGAGGATTTTAGGGAGGTCGCAAACACTATTCGCTAAGGCAAATTACTTTATTCTGGTTTTAAGAGTCCTGCAGGTTTAAATTTATCGACAGGTTTTCTCAAAAATAAAGAAAATTCTGTAGCTTATCAACGTACATCATCATCGTCATCTCCACCCCTGTATGAAGAAAACGTGTTTTTTTTGCTTCTAAAATATTCTCGGGGGGTTGCGGCGACCAAACATCCTGACGGAGGGGTCGCCGGACGAATCTGCCTGAGAACCACTGCTCAAGAGCAGTGTTTCTCAACCGGTGCTCCGCAAGCATGAGGAAGGAGCTCCACAAGCCTTTAACAAATAAAAAGGAAAAGTCCGATTATTAGAAGTATAACATTATTTATTAGAACCAAGTGAAGACTTTCGTCCATCACGTTACGACAATTGCAACCCAGCTCTCATTATAAAATCTTCGCCATTCTTTCAGAATAATAACTCGTTTTATTACCCATTCCTCAACCTCTTCCAACTTTCTGCCTCCCGATTACCACTCTCCAATACCGTCTCTCACCTTAGGCCCTATTCACACGGCGGCACTCGGTGGCGCCACGCAGCGTAGAAAAGACTCGGACACTCGTCGCGAAAGATTTTCCTACATGCCACTGTGGCTGCATCGAATTTGGTGGCGTGTCACCATGTGGACAGTTATAATTTAAAACAAAACTTCTCAAGGAGCAAAACCACTCTGTAGCGCCACCGAGTGTCACCGTGTGAATAGGGCCTTACTTCTTTTTATTTAGAAACTTATTCACTCGCTCTATTTCTGCCCCACCTCTCCCTTTTTCTTCTTCCACATTGTATACATAAAAGAACATTTTGTTGTCATTGTACTGTATTTCAAATTGTGTTTCGAGTTGTACTGACGGTGCAGCAAATATGACATGTGTACATGCAGGACTGCTTGCAAAATTTAAGGAAGTAGTGCCACAAATTCAAAGTACACATTGTATTATTCACCGAGAAGTATTAGCATGTAAAAAGTTAAGCCCGGAGTTGCATGAAGTGTTAGCAATATCCATCAAAACAGTAAATTTAATAAAATCCAGTGACTTTAACCCCCGATTATTTGAAATACTATGCCATGAAATGGGGTCTGCACATTCCACACTATTACTGCATGCAGAAGTTCGCTGGCTGTCCAAAGGTCGAGTGTTAAAAAGATTGTGTGAACTTAGAGAGGAAGTAGTATTGTTTCTGTCGGAGAGAAATTCAGATCTTATAAAATACTATATGGATATCAATTGGTACTTGATACTCGGCTATCTTGCAGACATTTTTCAGAATCTGAATGAGTTAAATTTATCTTTACAAGGACCACTGAATAATATATTTCACATGTATAGTGAAATAGAAGGGTTTAAAAGGAAATTAAAGTTGCGGATTAGCAGAGCCATTGACAACTACTTCGATATCTTTTCTGTATTAACAGAGATGCTGAATGAAGTGAAAGATAAAAATAATGAATTTAATTATGCAGAGCTTAAGCTGATCATTTTTAATCACTTGAATAGACTTAGTGATAAATTTGATGACTATTTTCCTTCAAACAAAGATCCAAGAGTAGGTTTTTTATGGATATTTGATCCATTTAATGATAACAAAGAAAATAACTTATCACTAGAAGAAGAGGAGTTACTAGCTGATCTTTCCTCAGACTGCACATTAAAATTTTTAAAGAGGAATTTTCTTCTTGGAACTTTTTGGATTAAAGCTCAGTGAAAAGGCGCTGAAAGTCCTTCCGTTTTCATCAACATATCTATGTGCAAGTGGATTTTCTGTAGTTACTGGAACAAAAAGCAAGGTGATAAATCGTCTGTACATCACTTCAGCATTAAGACTATCTCTACCCAAACTTACAATTAGCCTAAGAGTAGATTAACTCTGCTCGAGCATGCAGGCCCATATATCCCATTAAGTGTGGATGAACACTACGTAATCCTTACATTATGTAAGAATTAAAAAAATCAAATTATCAATTCTCTACTTAATCTTAGTTACTTTTTTATTCTTTATTATAATAACATTATTTATTCATGTTTTGTGTTTTTGATAAGGTTACCTAGCTTTTTCAATGTTTCCTTAATTTTGTTATTTTTAATGAGAGTATTTTGCTATTTTGGATTTTCCTTTCATTTCCATTTGCTGGATTGCCTTTACCTTATTCTACCTATTTAGCAATACTATGTTTATAGTATTTCCTGCTCTTGTACTAATTGTACTTGCTACATTGTTTGATTTGTTTTATGTAGAAATTTGATTACGGCATTTCCAGACTAATGGTTTCAGCGCTAAGGAATACATTTTACATAATTAATTAACAAGTATTTTCTGTGTATATATTATGCATTATGGTTTATGCATTAATAGGTAGGACGGTCCGGGACGGACGATCGGCCAGATTGGCGTCCGTGGGAACGTACCTCCAGGTCACAACTCGTGACACATTCTTTATTATTTTAATATACATTTCAATAAACATATTTTGTATAAACAATAAACCAGTACCCTTTTGTAATGAACATAAAATGGCCATATTATCAATATATACACAAATTTCCGCATGCGGAGGGGCTAGCTGCTGTGCGTGCAACGCCCCAGCTAATGCTGCTAACCCCTCCGCATAATAAATAGGCATTTGATCATCAATGGGCAATATTTGGTACATTTCCAAATCACGCGAAACCCATGCTACCTGCCACGGGGTGGCGTCTGTCCATACATCTATGATACGGTGCCAGTTGGCGAACAGTCGTTTCTTCTCAAATAACTTGTAGTCCCACAATTTCATTAACCAAGTAGTATCACGCACAAAAACATTTTTAATAACAAACATCGGAAGCTGAAGCACAAAGCACACCCAGGATAAAAATCCTGCCACTTTGGGAAGGTCAACAGTCCGAACACGTGGTAACACTGATATCAAGTAATGTACTCGCACAAGCGATGAGTTGGTAAGCCACAGCTGCTGAAGTCTGGTGTCAATTATCACTCCCAAATATTTGAGCCTTTGAACGGGTTGTAATATACACTTGTTTAGGTTAAGGGAAATACCTAAATCTTGTTGTAAAAATTTTAAAACTTCGGGAATTAGGGCAAGGTCACGTTGAGAATTTAATATTAGTAACCAATCATCTAAGTAGCAAATCAGAGTTAGTTGAAAACGGTTTAAAATTTCAACGGCTACGGCCCTAGCCCAGCGTTGCATCACAGCTGGGGCCAGGCAGTGCCCCATGGGCAGTCTGGTAAACTGGTAGTAATATTGGCTACAATAAATACCATAATATTTCCTATGGTTTGGATAAATTGGAATCTGATAAAATGCCGAATTAAGGTCAAATTTAACTAGCCAGGCTTTTCGTGGTATGGACGTCATGGCACGGGCGCTATCCCATAGTTTAAAACGTGGTTTCCGGTAAAACTCAGTCCACGGAGAGAGGTCACAAATCAGGCGAACGCCACCCCCTGCTTTAGCGATTATGTAAGCACGAAATGTGCAATTAGGCTTATCGCGAGTTAAAATTCCTTGAGTTACCATGTTTTTCTAAATAGTTAAAAAGGTTTTCGCTGGCGTGGAAGGAAGATAAAGCATAGGAGCTGCTGCTGGTTTTGGAATGTTGGCGCCTTCTAAAAAGGTAACTAAGGTGGACATACACTGATAAGGATAAGGTAGGGCAGCTGGTAAAGTAGGTAACTCACGATTTATATGGACTTGAGTTAGCGGCGCCGGTGGTGCGTGAAGAGGGATGACAGGACCAGCATCGTCTCTAGGGGGCAGCCAGCCCAGGTCGGACGGCCCGTTGTCGGGTGAATTCTCTTCAGGGTCGTCAGCATTGGTAGATGTGGAAAGGCCTTAGTCGTCTGAGGAACTATTGCCGGCGTCCGAATTATCGTCTGTGTCGGAGTCCGAGAAGCGGTCATCCAGTATCGGGATGCTGTCCTGGGGATCTCCGGATTCAGCAAACAAAAGTAACTCTTGGAACTGCTCCTGGGAGTTATTTTGCAGGATGTCCTCTATCAGGCCGTCAGGTAAATTATTGTGGTCTTGTGGAGAAGGCACCGCGGCCGGGGCGGCTTCTCCCACGACGATTGGGCTGATTTCGTCCTCGGGGCGCGGCAAAGGTTGGATTGGCGCGCACATGTTGTATAATGACAGCAGGTGGAGGGGTTGAAGGAATAAATTCAGGCGGTAAGTGAAGCATGGTAATGGCGGGTGTCAAAAGCCGAATAGCGGTGCTCCACCCGTGGGCTGCTACTACGCCTAAAAGGCGGAGTCGATTGTAGATAAGGTCCTTAGTTCTGGCAGCCAAGCCTGTCCAGTCTGCTGCGATATCCAGTAAGGAGTTTATTTCATGGATATCTCGTCGGGCCAGGCGTTTGGATTCCTTAATCGTGCGCAGATATAACAACAGTTGCAGAACCTCTTCATCGGAGGGGACCTCAATGTAGCAGGGTATCCGTTCCTGTCTCAAAGAATCAAAAGAGGCGATCATCACGCTGCCTGCGGCTGCAGACGTGGATGGCGCAGTAGACAAGCGCTCAGCCAGCCTGGTCATCTGCGTTTGAAGTGAAATGGCCCAGGCAGGCAGAGTGTCTTCATCTTCGACATTTTCTTCATGGCTCCCAGCATTGGAGGTTTCTTCAGCGTTAGGACGTCAGGCGCGCGGCATGTTTAATAACTTGTTTGAGACGAGAGAGAGCTGGCGGCACGCTCCCACTTCCGCAATTTCAATCTGACTGATACATAATGCACTGGTGGTGTAGTGGTTAGCGTGTCGGCTTTCTATTGCAAAGTTCGGGGGTTCAAACCCCTCGAATGGAGGTTTTATAAAAAAAACTATCATCAGTGCCTGGCAGTAGGCAGCAGTACTGTCAGTATGGTATAGAGCCGAAAACAATGATGTTGGTTGGGTCTATATCCAATACAGCTGTAGGCGTGGTCAGGACGATTTGAACGGCTACAGTACTGCGATGTGGAAAGCAAGAGGGAAACTAACACATTACAATCCCTAGTAAAGATTATATGGTTGGACAATATGAGTTCTCTCGAGGTAAAACAATCCGGAGGTAAAATAGTCCCCAATCGGATCTCCGGGTGGGGACTGCCTTAAGGAAAACATTTGTCGAAAGTAAATTACGAATAGGGACTTGGAACGTAAGAACTATGAGAAAGGCAGGAAAGCTAGAGAACTTGAAAGAAGAAATGAGAAGAAATAGAGTTGACATTATAGGGCTAAGCGAAACTAGATGGGAGGGAGAAGGACAGTTCGACTCGGAAAAATTCACGGTAGTTTATTCTGGAGGAAATAGTGGGGAAAGGGGAGTAGCTCTGGTACTTAGGAAAGATATGATGAAAAGCGTGACAAAGATAATAGCAACGAACGATAGACTGATGGCAATAAAGCTAAAAGCAGTCCCAGTGGACATGCTGATAATCCAGGTATATATGCCAACGTCAGCTCATGACGATGAAGAAATAGATGAGATCTATGAGCAAATTAATGAAATTTACGAAGAAGACGGAAGAGGAAAGGTAAACTGCATAATAATGGGAAATTGGAACAGCATAGTCGGAGAAGGACAGGAAGAAAATGTTGTCGGGCAATACGGACTTGGGAAGAGAAATCAAGGAGGGGAGAAACTCGTAGAATTCTGCATCAATAATGACCTTGTAGTGACTAATACATGGTTCAAAAACGAAGGTTGTACACATGGAAAAGCCCAGGAGATAGAATGAGATGCCAAATAGATTACATCCTTGTAAAACAAAGATTTAGGAACAGCATAAAGAACGCCAAGGCATTGCAAGGAGCAGACATTGATTCAGATCACAGCCTTCTAATACTTGACGTGAGTACAAAGCTCAAACAAATAAGAAAAACGAGAAGAGAAAGACAGATCTGGGACCTAGAAAACCTGAAAGAAAGGCAGGATGTAGTCAGCGTGAAGTTGGAAGATAACCTAAAAAAGTTGGAAAACAGACCGAAGACCGTTGATATAGAATGGGATGAAATTAAAACCAGTATCAAGGATACCTTGGATAAAGAGATTGGAAAACAAGAGAAGAAAATCAGAAAACCATGGATCACGAAGGAAATGCTGGAGAAAATGAATGAGAGACGAAAATGGAAAAACGTTAACAGTGAAGAAGGTAGAGCCAACTATAGGCGTATAAACAATGAGTTGAGAAGGGTAACAGATAAAGCTAGAGAAAATTGGAATAGGAAAAGGAAAATGTGATGAAATAGAACAAATGGAGAAGTTAGGACGGTACGATATGATGTACGCTAGGCCACTGGAATTAGAAGATAAGAAGTCTAATGGAATTTGTGGTAAAGGAATTACGAATACGGATGGGAAGATAGTCTCAGAAACAAAGGATGTAGCACAGGTATGGGAAGAATACATTAAGGAATTATGCAGCAAACAGGCAGGAGCGGCAAAAATAGAACTGGAAAATGAGGAAAACATTGAAGAAGACAAGTTAGGACCAAGTATTATGGAAAGCGAAGTAGAAAAAGCGATAGTGGAACTAAAGAAGGGGAAAGCCACGGGCAGCGATGGAATACCGGCTGAGATACTTAAAGTCATAGGATCAGAAGGACTAAAAGCGATCACGAAATTAATTAATAAGATTTACGACACGGGAGAGTGGCCTCAAGATTTCCTATAAGTAACAATGATCCCTCTAAAGAAGAAGCCAAAGGCAATGCAGTGTAAAGATTACAGAACGATAAGCCTTCTGTCACACACATCGAAGATCATCACTAGGATCCTTAATAAAAGGCTGGAGAAAAAGGCAGAAGAAATAATAGGGGAAGATCAATTCGGTTTCAGAAAAGGACGAGGAGCTAGAGATGCTATAGGAGTAGTTAGAATCATATCAGAAAGGGCAATAGAATACAGTCAAGATATCTGCGCATGTTTCGTAGACTGGCAGAAGGCCTTTGATAGAGTAAATTGGGTAAAGTTGATGAAGATATTAAAGGAAATAGGTGTAGACTGGAAAGACAGGAGACTGATTAGGAATCTATATGAGAATCAAGTTGTAAAGGTCAGGTTTGAGAATGTGGACACCTGCGGAATAAATATCGGTAGAGGAGTAAGACAAGGCTGCTGCCTATCGCCAACCCTATTCAATATATATGGAGAAAGTCTAATGCAAGAAGCTTTAGAAGGCACAGGGGATTTCAAAATTGGAGGAAGGATTATAAGAACAGTAAAATACGCAGATGTTCAAGTACTTCTAGCAAGAAAGGAAGAGGAGCTACAAAAAATGATAAATAGACTAGTGATAACAGGTAGAAAATACGGTATGGAAATAAATACAGAAAAATCCAAGGTCATTCGAATATCGGGTAAAGAAGAGAATCTGAACATAACTATTGGGGGAAAGCCATTAGAACAAGTTTCAGAATATAAATACCTTGGAAGTATCATAACACGAGAGGCAAAATGTACGGATGAGATCAAAACTAGAATAGGAAAAGCAAAAGCGGCTTTCAGGAGATAGAAACAACTACTTACAGGGAATATATGGGAAGATATCCGCAAGAAGTTGATAAAATGCTACGTATGGAGTGTAGCATTGTATGGGGCAGAAACATGGACGCTAAGGAAAAATGACATCAAATACTTGGAAAGCTTTGAAATGTGGACTTTGAGGAGAATGCTGAAGATAAAATGGACAGATAGGATGAAAAACGATGAAGTGCTACGAAGAATAGGAGAGAAGCGAATGATTATACAGACTATCAGAAAGAGGAAGGCTAACTGGGTTGGACATTACCTGAGGAGAGAGAGTATGATTAAAGACGTGTTAGAAGGAAAACTAGATGGGAAAAGGGAAAGAGGTAGGAAAAGGTTTCAGCTGATAGACGATTTGAAAGGGAAAGAGAGTTATCAAGATATGAAGAGGACATCGGAAAATAGGAGTATATGAAGAACCAGGTTTAACCAAGAATAATCACGGACCTGTCTACGGACAGACTACCTATGATGATGATGATATGAGTAAGAGCATACATACTTCATTTTCTGGATCGTTTTTATGATAATGTAATATTTATGCAAATAAAATGTAAAAAATAGACGCATATGCATATATTTGTTCTGGTGCTCTTAAATTACGGAATATCTTGGGGTGCTCCATGGTCTAATAAAGGTTGAGAAACACTGCTCAAGAGCAGGGGTCGGCAACCTTTTCACCTACGAGGGCGCAATTTATGTTACTGAGGACGTGAAGGGCGCATAAGCAAGATCAGTTAATATCTCTCTGTATCAGTGGTCGGCAACCTCTTTATCTATGAGGGCGCAACTTTAATTACTGGGGGCGTGAAGTGAAGTAACAATAGTAGATGTGTACCAGTATTTATTAAAATATTTTTGTATATATAAGAGAAAAACTATTAAAGAATTTACTATAAAACATGAAAAATAAATCAATGTAATTCTTGGGACTGCATATCTTCAGCCAACTTGCTATAATTTGTCACATAACTCGAGATATCTGATCTTAGGCAGCTGTCTAAATTGTAATCGGCGAGTCTCGATCGTTACTTCAATTTCAAGTGTTTCATGGTTGAAAAAATGGACTCGCAAGTGTGTGTTGAAGCACAGTAAGAATATATTTTTAGGGCACATTTTCTTAATAATGGATAGCGATTTTCGTCAACTAAATTCCAAAAGTTTTCACCATTTTTATGTGACTTTAAAATAATATCATTCTGCATATTTATTATTTCCATGTCTAAGTCCTCTGTGTTAACGATATTAAAATAAGTTCCAATATTAACATACATATCATTATCCATAAAATTGAACGGATTAGCAAAGAATGTTATTATGGGTTCTACTTCAGAAAACTGACGAAACCTAAAATTAAATTCCTTCAGGAGAGTTTCAATGTGTTGTGAAAATGGTTCAGTGGTAACATTTTCATCAGTCAGATTCTCAATAATATATTTCAAATTCGGGAAATGTGATAATGAATTTCTCTCTAGGTGAGACTTCCACAATGCCAATTTACATTTGAATGCATCGACTGCACTTATCATTTTTGCGATGTGTTGATTTTTCCCTTGCATCTACATATTCAGTTCGTTCAATTTTATAGTTATATCAACAAGAAATCCGAAATCCATAAACCAAGCTTTGTCATCCAACTGTGCATAATATTCATTTCTTGACGTGAGAAATTCCTCTACCTCCTTTATGAGATTTATAAACCTCACAAGTATTTTGCCTCTGCTGAGCCATCTAACTTTGGTATGTAAAAGGAGATCATCGAATTCGGCATCTTCACCTTGTAAAAGCAGTTTAAACGATCGATGTTGCATTGGTACGGCTCTTAAGGTATTTATTTATTTTTGTTACTGTTTTCATGACATGTTGAAAATGATGAACTTTTGCGCATAACATTTCTTGGTGTATAATGCAGTGATATGAAATAAATTTTGGAAAGAGAGGGTCTTCTTTACATAGCTCAATATATCTATTTTTACAACCTGTCATCGAAGGTGCGTCATCTGTAATAATTGCGGTCAACTTCATTAATGGTATATTACTTTCTTGGACATTTTTTAAAAGCTGAAAAAAATGTCTTCACCTGTAGTTCATCTCTTTAATGGAAGAATTTTAAGAAATTCTTCCTTTCCTGAAAAATCATTAAACACCATATTCACAACCATAGCCAAATGAGAAGTGTCTGTTGACTCGTCCAGTTGCAACGAGAAGAAAAAAACATTTTTGTAAGTCATTTGCCAACTCATTCACCATATTGGTTGCAATAACTTCAATTCTTCTTGTAACTGTTCTTGCTGATAACTGAATCGTGTTGATTGCTGAGGTAATTTCATTTTTATTTTTGAAATCTTCGAAAAGTGAGTCAGCAATTGCTAACATGGCTTCTTTTACAATCTCGCCATCTTCAAAAGGCTTTTTCCTCTTGGCCAACAAATGCGAAATTTTAAGTGATTCAATCGTTGCTCTTTTTGGGAATAATTTTGAAACGAGAAAAAAGTCTGCTATGACCGGGAATTGAACCCGGGTCTTCCACTTGCCGGGCGGATATTCTACCTCTGAACTATCGTAGCAGAACACTTTTTCTCGTTTCTGAACACGGATGTTTTTCAAAATTAATTTTCAAAATTATTCCCACCTTTACAGCTTATGCCTGTCTGCATAGGATCTTCGGATCATATTATTCCATCAATCTGTTGCTCTTTTTGATTGCTGCACTGGTCTGGTAAAAATGCTCTGCTGTTTAGTTAAAATAGATTTCATATCAGAAAATTTCTTTTTCCTGATCTCAGAGTTTAACGGATAACTAGTATTAAAATTTCCGTGGACCGTATTAAAATGTCTTTCAACATTACTTTTCTTTGAAAGTGCGACACTAGCATCGCACAATAAACAAACATACTTTCCTTCCAAATCAATAAAACAGAATTGTTCTTCCCAATACACATTGAAGTAATATGTCCTTTGCCTCTTATTACTAATGATGGGGATGAAATTTTCTACAAATAAATTAATAAACACAACACACTGAATATCGGGAAAATATCAGAATATTGTGAACTGCTGGCCAATTTAAATTGATTTATGTTTAACCAATGAAGAGGGAAATGAGCTATCAGTGGCTGATATTCTAAGAGACGAATAAAACTCTCCCAAACCCTGTACTTTGTATACTAAGCGAAGAACGGAACTCCGAAACCAACGACTCACAACAATAACTCGAGCCAAGTTATGCTACAAGACGGAGGACAGAACTCCGAAACCAATGACTTACAACAATAACTTGAGGCAAGTTATGCTACAAGATGGAGGACAGAACTCAGAAACCAACGACTCACAACAATAACTCGAGCCAAGTTATGCTACAAGATGGAGGACAGAACTCAGAAACCAACGACTCACAACAATAACTCGAGCCAAGTTATGCTACAAGATGGAGGACAGAACTCCGGAACCAACGACTTTCAACAATAACTTGAGGCAAGTTATGCTACAAGACGGAAGATAGAACTCCGAAACCAAAGACTTTTGACAAGAACTTAGGAGTTTCACGCGACATAGGGAAATAGTTTTCCCGTATCGAGCACCTACCTCCAAATAGCCTGAACCGGCTAACGGAGCTACACGACGGGTTGAGAACAAGGATCTCAGTTAGCCTTGCACCCGTAATATCGATTGAAGGCGACAGGACACCTTCACCTAGCATAAACTAGGGGCGGAGAATTTATCTTTTCGTACAGTTCGTACGAGACTTGGCGATGTTATTTTGTAACAGACATACGGTTCGGCTCGGTGTGATGTAAGATTAAGATGTTGTTTACAAAGTTCTATTCTTCATCTTGTTCCGCAACTTATTGGTCTTCTGAGAGTTTTCCGTAATTGTTTAACTTGAGTTCTCTTTTTGGCTGTCGGGCGACACACAAATGTCTTGCGGGCGCCATGGCGCCCGCTGTCGCCGCGTTGCCAACCTCTGCTCTAGAGCACTTCACCGGTTCTTTTCCCATCAGCTTGCCACCGGCTGACGTCAAATCTTTGCGGTGGGTGCGGATTGGGTTCGCCGGCAAATTCTTTACGAATTGATTTATTGCTCCAATTTTAAAGGAAAATACACTGTACATATTTACATTCCTTAGATGCATTAAAGTCAACTCCATGAGAATGTCCTGTGCGATAACTTGGGGTATGTGATGCGGAGAATAATGACTTCTTCGTGATCATCTCATTAAATCGTGCCGCCCCCTAACCCGCGTCGTAAATAAGGCAGAAGATTTGATATTGAGTTTATGATTTTAATTTAAAAAACAAAGGCCATTTCTTTTGATTGTTTAAATTGTAGATATTTCTCTTTGCGATAGTAGTAGTGATTCAGAGACATAGGAACACGAAGCAGAGATCACAGTCTATGAAGTTCTACACTTCCATGGCTTTAGAATTGTCTGGATCAAGAGTTGGCTAACTGTTCTAGTTGACGGGCTACTTTTAAAGCTGTAAATGCCTAGGCGGGCCACATTGTAAGCTGCGAATGCTTCAGAGGGCTGCATAAGAGTTGGCATGGGAAGTTAGAAATTGATGGAATGATATGATCCGAAGATCCTATGCAGACAGACATAAGCTGTGAAAGATGGAACAATTTTTGAAACGAGAAAAAAGTCTGCTATGACCGGGAATTGAACCCGGGTCTTCCACTTGCCGGGCGGATATTCTACCTCTGAACTATCGTAGCAGAACATTTTCTCTCGTTTCTGAACAAGGGAAACATCCGTGTTCAGAAACGAGAGAAAATGTTCTGCTACGATAGTTCAGAGGTAGAATATCCGCCCGGCAAGTGGAAGACCCGGGTTCAATTCCCGGTCATAGCAGACTTTTTTTTCTCGTTTCAAAAATTGTTCCATGGGAAGTTAGCATAGATTCTGTGGTATCATGTAAGAGAGGCTAAACATTTTTAGCATTAACATTTCAACATTCGAGGCTTTTTTACCATAATTTCAATTTACTAATATATAATTGCTATGTTAAATTTTAAGGATCAATTTTTTTATCACAGCTTCTCGTATCGCAGGCTGCGTTTGGAGAAAGTAAACTTAGTGCCCTTTCCACCTAATTACTGATTTGTTGGCAACGAAAAATAAGCACAAGATATGAGAATTTTATCATCGTGTAGAGGAGAGGAAATTTCATTTTTGGACTCGGAATGAATGGAAGGATGATTGAGGCCGGCAGAATAATTTTCAGCTCTCACCTCGCTTAAATAGGATGCGTAGCGTTGGTACCTCTGTGCTAAGAAGTGCAACATTGACTAACGTCAGGACCATTCAAAGCGTGGCACCGGTAATGCAAATAAGGTTGCCAGGTGGCCGGGATTTATCGGGATTTTCCCGGAATCGGAAGTTACGTGTCATATCCCGGGCAAGGGAAAGGTGCGCGTATTGTTTAATTTTGTAAATTTATTCGCTAACTTTGGAACAAAATAATGGCCAAGCCACGCTAAATTTGTGTGTATTGTGTACAGAAAATAAGAAATCACGTATGGTTCCGGTTATATCGCGGTTTTTATTCCCCAGAACGCGTTATATCCCGATTTTGCTTCCTCAGAATCTGGTCACCCTAACCGAAAGTGGTTCCAGACGACCCTCAAAGGTTTACAAACAAAATTTATGTTGTGTGTTCTTTGGCAAGTTGATTAGGGTGCGTGGGAAAAACTTTGAATGGTACTGGCTAACTCCATCTGTCAAACATTGTTATTTTCACACAACGAATTTTATATCTTCTTTCAGTTCTTTTGCTCCGATGATTGTATCGCGAAACGTATCATCAGATCGACGAAACTACAAATATTTAAAACGTCGTCTATATAGTACCGGGATGGTCGACCAAAAGAAACCCCAATGAAAAAATTGCTTCACGCAAATTGTGCGGCAACTGTCATCACTTTCATTTTATTATGTCCATTTTCGAAGCTCAAAACACGAGAAATGAATCGACCTCACTGGCTTAGAAATCCATATAATTAGACCGGAATAACAGAAGAGTGAAAGGCTTAATTTTGCGTTGTAAAGCTCAATATGTACCGCTCAATACGAAACCAGTATAAATTTAGTGCGCTCTTCTCTTCTGAGCGTATATTCTTTCTTCGATCGCCTAGTTGAGAGGATCCATCTTACCTAGGATTTCCATTCGACCGGTAAATTTGTTTTTCGACTACTGGCGCTCGAGTCTTCGTACCCGTCCTTATTTGGGCACGCGTTCCTCTCCACTTAGGTGATAAAGGAACCTTTGACGTCATATTTAACCGACTCGAAGCAAGAATGTTTCTAGCCTTCCTATGTCCTTGAGCTGCTACCCCGCCCCCCTCCTCCCCTAGCCGAGGCGCGGTCCAATGGGTAGGTTAGAATAGTGTATTTTTATAGCATGCAATATATTGTTCGATTTGAACGGCTAGACTGCATTCGACGGGGAAAACGTAAGTGGAGGGGCGGTCACTTTTTCCTTTATCGATCGGGTTTACCAACGTTCCGCTCTAGGCGATTTTTTCCCGCTTCTTAGTTCAGTTGAATTTTGGACGTGATCGCGGCCATTAGTACGTGTTTAACACTCGAGTCCGGACCCGGGTCCTAGAGGACCCAGCGTCTAAAATCGTTTTCTCACAATAATATTTAACATCCAAGTAATCAATGAATGAAAATTGATTAAGGATAATGATTTATACAATAAATAGTGTAATAATGGTATATATTTGCAAAATTAAATACATAATTAAGCATATAAATAAAAATGAAATAATTTTCTTTTTTTAAGGATAACATTTAACAATACCAAAAAAATATTTTTGAAGGTAAATTCAGTTAGTTTGATTCAGTTAATCTTATGTTAGTTTGATTCATCTGAGTTGGAAGTGAAATTAATACATAATATTTTCGTCTCTTTCATGGAATGGTTCTTGCATACAAAATTGTTACATTTGTCACATTTTGAAGTGTATTTATTGTCCCCCCCCCCCCCAGTGCAGAAGATGCACCTACCTCTCTTCTTTCTTTCACCTCTAACTTCTTCAGGTTCCTGTCTTGCCCAAGAAACTTTCCTGCCTGTCAATTCAACACAACGAAGAACGCTTTTCTGATAATTTTTCCCACTTGTGTCTTCCATTGTCCTGGCTCGTCTTTCAATGTTTTCTTTGATCAATGCCATTCCTAATGTCTCCAAAAATAGTTTTCCTCTCTTCTGCAAACCTTATTCCAGAAAATTATTATTTTTTGTCCAAACAACGAAAGCGTTGTACGCTGATATGTCAAGAACGTTAAAAAAAGACGCAACGGCCATCTTCTTACTGCTCGAGCGCAAGAGTACTCTCGTATGAGTTTATCTAACATATCCACACCAATCTTGTTAGTATTGTTAAAGAAATTTATTGAAGGCTTGAAACTAGTTTCCTCGCCTTAAATATCATGTTCGTGATGCATGGACGACAAAAGTACGACACACTTCTTTGGTTTAGGCAAATACGAAACCAGGGTGAGGTCTTTGGTAAATAAGAACTTAGAAGAATTTACTTCTCTGCCACAAGTTGAAGTCAACGATAGGGGCAAGCCTTTCCTATTTTTTCTAACAGTTCCAACCATTGTTATTTTTTTTTCAAAAGCTCCTCTGCTAGAGACAAGTTCGTAAAGAAATGTCAGTGATGACGTTACGGCCACTTCATACCAAAACTCGCATAGCTGCTTCACTACTCGCTGTGACTGTTGTTTTTCCACAACATTTCCAAGTTAAACATCAAAATTACAACAATAAAAATTTTCTGCATCGCACAAAACCCAAATTTTGATGCCATACTTCTTGGGTTTGTTTGACATATAGACTCTGAAAGGACACCGTCCACGGAAGGACACAAGCTGATCATCGATGGTCCCAAATGCTGACGCATCATAAGCTTTTCGACAATTCTCTGCAAACATATTGTATACTTCACGAAAGGGGGCAAATTTATCTTCTTGACTTCGCGTATTTCGGGTGTTGGTATCGTCGAAACGAATGAACTTCATAATATCAATGAAGCGATCTCGGGACATGCCAGGTCTTATAAATGCAGTGTTTTCTTCCACAAGAATTGAACGTCTTCATTGGATTCACGAAATCGTCATATCAATAACAAAATTCCAATAAAGGCTTTCACTTCAACAATGCCGGCATCAGTCCATGCCTTTTGATGGTCTGTATGCAGCTGGTTTGCGAAGTGTGCTCTTGCTTTTATGTTTGTATTGGCAACTATCAAATTTATAATTTCATCTGAAATAAATAACTCAAATATTTCCAAATGTGTTATAGCATCTTTGCTGTAATCAGTAACTTAACTAATATTTCGAAATATATTTTCGGGTCTTGTTCTTGCAGGTTGTGGTGCAACGTAACTCCAAAGCCTAAATATTCTATCTCCCATTTTAGAATCATAGAGTCACAAAAAATAAAAAGTATATTACAAAATGATTCGGGAGGCAAACAGAACGATGTGAATATCGGAGACACAAGAGAAAACTGGAAATCGAGACGTCGAGACTTCGATAATAACTAACATGTATTACAATGTCGTGCTGAGCGAGCTAATTTTGTCCGGACTTTGATCTGCCCGGTCATAAGAGATATAAAAGTTACACGACGCAGAGTACGGAGCCGGGTCCCCGAAGACCCTCACATTTATACATTCCGTGATTTCGATGACTTAATTAAATTACAATATAATTTTATTACTGATTTTAAACTCCCAACATGTTCCACTAGGAATACATAAAGTATCAATTTCGGCAAAAAATTTTTTAAAGAAATATTTTCGAAAATATACTTTTCGGGTCTCCTGAGACCCGAGGTCCGTACTCCGAGTGTTAAGTAGGAACCTGTGTATGACCTGCGTTACCAAGAGGATGCAATAGTGTAGTTAAGTCTTTTTAAATCTTTGCTAAAACTGGCAAGTTGACTCTGAGCATTGAAATAATTGCGAAATTACTATATTTTTGTTGCTAATGTTAGCTAAGTACTATGATAATTTAGGATCTTTGTGTCTGTGCAAACATGCCGGTGGCGAGAAAGAAGTAAATTGCATGCGTTAAAATAAATCGTTGCAGTTAAGCTCGCTTTATGAACGTGGAATGAATTTTTGTTGCACTTGATACATGTTTAATACTATTCCTTCAATTTTGTTTCCATTAATTTTATTTTTCTCATTCCAGGTGTGTGATGTCTGTGTGCGATATCCCTATCTTCCTGCGAAGTGGTTTCAGCTCCTTTCTGCTAGCATCTTGTTCCTCGTTGTGAAGTGAAGTGGCGATTCTGCGATTCAGTGTTGTGTGTTTGGACGTGCCTCAAGAGGATCTTCGAACGTCGCGATTGAGGAGGAGCTTCCGCCGCTGGAGGAGTTTAGCGTATCAAAAGGTAAGGAGACGTGTCTTCTTAGGATTATTTAATCCCCGTTTCTTTCCAGGTTCAGCTGATTAGATCGATATTCAACGCAAACAAGTCTTCCGTTCGAAACGAACGTTAGGTTCCTCGCGAAGTTCGATAAAGTCGATGAGAAATTTATAGTTAGGTGTTAGGATATTAAAGCGATGACGATCCGTATTTTAATTTTAGATGCACGGCTTTTCGTAACACTTTGCCGCCGTGTTCATTCTTTATGAACATCCATTTAAATTATGTCACCAAGTCCTAATGGATATTACAAACACAATAGGATATAGAGAATATAGTGGCAATTGCGTGCCTAAAAATTTGGTAACGAAATTAAGATAAAATTCGAAGAAAATACATTTATTCCCCCGATAAAATGAATGGATAAAAGGGCTAAATTGTACTCGGTGATTGCCTGGTTATTAATTCCTCAACATTTCATGAAATCGCAGTTTCCTTTTATAGCAGTTTCAATTTTATTGTGCGCTATTTGCGTAACGCAATATGCCTTTTTAATTGCAATTAGCTTGTGGGAAAATGATTACGTTCCGGATCATTTGATGTTTGATTTTGTCGTATTTGATGAAATACAGCTTTGTTCATGTTAAATGTAAGAATGGACCTTATGGTCTAAATTTCGCCCGAATACAGACGATTATATATCCATCTATCTCTCTCTATTACTAATCGCTCAACTTTTGTCCTATCAGAACATAAAATTGGCTGATTGAGAATACTATTTTATCTGTCGCATTTATTAAATGTTTGATTTGTATTTTGGCTGAGAAGGTTTTAATTTTTTAAATATCCGAGGCTGATTTTTTCTAGTCGAGATAAATATTTGAAACTATGGTTTTCGGAAATAATCACATAATTTTACTTTCACGCACTGAAATTTCGGGTTGTGTTAGGTTAGCTTCAAGATAATGATATGATGTGTATAGGCAAGGTTTTACAATTATGGTAACGAAAAGATTATCGGAAGTCTTGGTCAGTCAAATAATACCGATTATTTAGACGAAAAATCAAACCACAATCCTCTTTCCTACGCCATCCACTCCAGCTTGGGATTTTCCGTATGAAAACATTAATGACGAGAACTTATCACAATTCATTACACTTGTTTTAATTTGTAAGTAGCTAATAATCTTCATGTTTTTTACCCTATATAGTTTGTAAACTTGAAACGTATTTTTTTAAAATTATGTGAATCTAGTTCTTTGATAATATCTCATTTTTAACTATTCATCTTGGATCTACATTTTTAAGTAACATATAGTGTATTATACTAATTTCCTTCATATTATTTTGCCTGGAAGACTCCGTTTCTCAATACGTCTCTGATCTATTGGAATAATAAATTGACATTTTCTTTTGCATGAACTAAGCAGACGAGATAAATAAAACCTCTACATTCGTACTGTTGTGTTCTTACGACTTCAAGCGATTAAGCTCGTCTTACTCTGACGGGAAATTCTATTTATAATTTTTACTTTCTTATTTACGTAGTAAGTATATTATAGAGAAAGTGTTGTAAGCGTGAAAAAATCGACTTGGTCATTTTAATGGAAATACACGTTTCAGGTGCCCCGAGTACAAAATAGTTGTTTTCGCCATGCCGTCTGTCTGTGTGTGCCTCTAGTATCTAAACGTCTGAGCGGAATCGAAACATATATCGTACAGTAATATACGCTATACGTAGTTTCGCATATACGTTGTTTCGCATAAACGTCGTCAATCAATTTAGGAACATGTTTCATTATAAGTTGCGTCGCTTCGTATATACGTCGTTTGTGAAGTGCTAAAAGCAAAGTTTCAGAAATTACAATTGCGGTGCATGAATTATTACTATAACAATAAAACCCCTCCATTAGTATTTTAATTTCTTGTTTATTATTTATATAAATTAATTTAATTACGCGTTTAATTTCATTTTGCGACCTGTTGTGCCCTCTCCCTACCGAATGACCGAATATGCGTGAGAAATGTTACGCAGTAGTTTCAATTTCACTTACTAATATTAGCTACAGAAATTTCATAATAATTATTATTTTAAACAAATGCACATTTCCAGCATTTTTAATAAAAATACTAATATTATAATTGCATAACTACGAAATATCCACCTAGAACGTGACCCCTACATTTCTCATTGTTCTTATGGGAAAATATGTTTCGCTATACGTTGTTTCGTTATAAATCGCATTTTTCAGGAACGCATCTCCTATGTATAGAGGAGTATTACTGTATTTATGCATACTTTTCTCCAGAATAGAAACTATGGAGAGAAGAAGATTATTGCGCATTAATGAGGGATAGTTTATTCTAGTTGATTTCACAAAATGTTGATTTATTGAAAAATTTTTTACCTATCGTATTTAAAATTCACCCTGTTATAGAACATAATGTCATAAACAACACTGCATAAGCCATATTTCTGAAAACATAACTATATAACGCCCAGCGACACTAAAGGACTTTCCCCAGGCCTCTGACATCCATCAACAATCTTCATCCAGCAATAATGCTTAGCACCTATGTGGCTTCGGAAATCCACATAATACTTGATATTTATGTATGGTGTAACTATTTATCGTTTGTTTTTCACATATATGAGATTATCAATTTGTTATAATACATTCGGTGCAGAGGGCGTTTTTCCGCGGTATTGCTGTTTTTGTAGCAGTAAGAGTTCCTTTCGTTCAGGAAAGAGAGTGTGTGTGCATTTTCTGGCGAATCAGCCTCTTGGGCTATTATCGCCGTAACTTTACATATACGACGCACAAATAAAATACTACACAACACAAATGATGACATTATATAACCATATCACATGACTCTATTAAATATATAAATAAATAGATAAATTTAAAAACAAATTACCAGAGATTGTAAAAGGGCCTCTCCCTATCACCTAATATAAAACGCCTGATATTTTTGTCTGCGCGACGGGGATGTCTGTAGGCGGCGTTGGTTGGTCCATGTCCAGCTCTTAAAACGCGAATAACTCGATCAAATATGCAGATATATATTTGAAATTTGGTAGAGATAATCTGCTTGGATACGAAAATACTGTGACGAAGAAAAATTTATGAAAAACATCCAGGGTTCGACTCCAGGGGATGATTTGCATTCTCCATAAGATAACATGTAAAAATCGACTTTTTGACATGCAGGCTTATCTTATTTTTGGCATTAAAATTAGAAAACATTGACTCACGAGCTTTAGATCTAAACCATTTTAACGAAACGATTACAAGGTTTCTTATTCCGTTCATCGTTTTTCGTCTACAATTCGAAATTCCTCATGTTAAACGGTTAATTCGCATATTTTGGGGAAATCTTTCCATTTTAACGGGATGTTGCCATGCCTACCAATTACATTGTCCAACCTCGAAATCCTATTGTTATTTCAATCCTTATGGGTTTAAGCGTGCTTTTAAGGCTTTTAATACGAGGAGAGAAAGACGAAAGGAGGGGAAAAATGTTTTCATAGCAATCAATATAAACAAAATTCGTTGCGTTATTTACGAGAAGGTATACCTAAAAACCGGAAATGCTATTTAAAAAGATTAAAATCGTTATGATGAGCTAAATTCAATATTATTGAAATAGAAACGGTATGAAAATTGGAGGTATTTGCTGAACGATGTAATAAACAAACCGAGCATGTAAAATATTTATAGCGTGAAGGATTGTGCGATAGGTTACGGGAGTTAGTTAGAAGAATGGAGTACTTGAGGACGGTTTTGGAAATAGGGAGAGAAAGAGAGGTTTAAAAGAATCAAAAATAATAATAAAAGGCTAAGTTTACAGTCCGTTGGTCTGAGTGACAAGCTATTAAAACGCGAATATCTCGATCAATGATGCAGATAGAAAATTGAAATTTTGCAGAAATTTATATAATGAGCTAACCAGAATTTTTATTTAAGGTTGACATGGTAATTGTAGAAATTACTGTGCGTTTGTGGCGCTATTTTGAGGGGAATATATTGCACTTTCTCCGAATAAAACTAATTAAATTTTAGAAGAAAGGGAGGTGAATGGTTTGGAGGAAGATGGGTAGAAAAGAGGAGGAAGAAGAATAAGAGGGAGAGAGGGATGGAGATTGAGAAGATGAAAGAGGAAAAATACGAGGGAGAGAGAGAATAGTAGGGAGAGGGATGGAGAGAGAATAGCGGAGAGGGAGGGAAGAGAATGGGAGGGAGAATGGGAAGTACCTTAATTTTAATACATAATCTGCACATGCCCTTCATATTTGACGGGCAATTACGCTAGGTTGTAAAATAAAATATCAATGAGACTGTTTAAGGGTCTCCTGACTATAGCATGTATAAAATAATCGTACAGCTCTACAAGGAACTGTTACGTAAACCTTTTAAAATGGATTGGGGAGTAATCATTGACTTCCTCCTATCCCATAGTAGAACGATTAAAGCACTATGTGCTAACAAATTAAAAGATAAAATTCTGGACCCCCTAAGGAATGAGAGAGTTCTATTTACTAATAGCGGATCATCTCCACGAAAGAAAGCAAGATTCGTAGCCGTATGCACCCTCTCTTTCTCTCATTCCTGAACTAGCAACAGTCTGGCAGTATCAATGCAGTATCACGTCTCGCAAACTGGAGGTTCCTCTGACCGCAATAGGTAACTGTGCGTCCACCAACAGTGACCTATGCGAAGGCTTGTAATGGCGACCTCTTCGAGTCGGGACGACCTGTAGGACTGCCATGGCCGTACCGTGTTTTTTATTGCCCTCAGTTTGTTTGAGACTACCCCATTCCATTCTTCTTGCCATTGTTGATAAACTAATTGTAGTGAAACCAGATGCGTGCATATGCTATGAGAAAATATATGCAATGTACTACGTTGTGCCGAATTTTTCAAAATATTTGATTGCCAATTCTTGAATTTTTCAGTCATAAGACGTGCTCTTCTTGTTAATCATCCGTTTCCGGTCTGAGTATCTCGAAGCGGATCATTCGCTTCCTTAGGTCTTGGAGATTTCGATTTACAATTAACGTTCGAGCAAAAAGTATTTTTTTGCCGCATCCCGATCATTTAATATATTTCAATTGTCTGTTCGTTTTCGCAGCGAAAGAGCTTAAATTGAATATTTTTGGTGATCAAATGCGATTCATTTGCAAAAATTACTTCATTACTCTGATTGCTTAATAAAAACTTTAAAGAGACAACTGAGCGTGCGAGAGTGTAAACGACACTCACCTTTCGCTTAATGCGGGGGTGGGCAAACCTTTTACGAGGTCGTATCAGGAGTTGTGGGTGCTTAGGAATTAGCGTTGGACGCATTAACAGATGAAAATGCTTCGGCTCACATCGTTCTTTGAGAGAATGTGAAGGGTCCTATCAGTGAAAAAAATTTAATCAATTTTTAGCGCCATAGATTCTCTATATATGGTTTTCCGGCCATAATTTAAACCATCAAATGTGAGAATAATTTTGAAACGAGAAAAAAGTCTGCTATGACCGGGAATCGAACCCGGGTCTTCCACTGGCCGGGCGGATCGTCTACCATTGAATTTTCGTAACAGATCAATTTTCTCTTTTTCTGAACGCGGATTTTTTCTTTACAGCTTATGCCTGTCTGCATAGGATCTTCGGGTCACTTTATTCCATCAATTTCACCAAATGTGAAATTATCTGTTTTACATTTCACGGTTCGCTTATCATACAAGCACCGTGGGCCGCATAAGATGCTCTCGCGGGCCCGCTGGCCATGGGTTGTTCACCCCCGACTTGTACAAAGAATCATAGAAAGAATTCTCCGTCCGGCGTTGGCAACCTGATATAATTTCTCCTTCATTCTGTGGGGTATGATTTCAGCGCGGAACAGGATAAAAGCATTGGAGAAAAAGTGTTATTTTCTGCAACTGTCCCTAACGATTACGCACGCTGAAGATGAAAGTTGGTTAGGCCGAAATGGATTGTTTTGTATTCTGTTGAGCGCAATTTATTTTACCATTTTACTGATTTTTGCTATTCGACAGAAAATGAGAATTACTTTAAGAAAACTGAATCCAAGGGGGTTTTCTATGGGGTGTAATTAATATGATAGTATGGTGTTCGTGTTAAGATAGATTATTTATCTTAGTACATCGGAACCATTTCTTTACGATTTAGAATGAATATCTCCTATCCGTAGGAGGAAATGATAGTTTTCGATTTTTGTATGTTTTAGATTGTGTCACTCACGGTGCTGTCGGACATATCACGTAAACCAGAGGTGTGCAACCTTTTTGCGTGGCGGGCCGCATTCGTAGATGTGAACTCTTTTGCGGCCGTATTAGAAGTCGCGAGCGCCTTGGAGAACCGGATGAGAGTTTATATGGGAACAATCAAGAGATCATACGCGTTTTAAAAAATTAAAATAAAGTCGAAACTCTTTTTTAGCGTTAAATCTTCACTGGGCAAGATTTAATGGCTGCAATTTTCATTAAAGTGTACGAAATAATCTGTATTAAATACCACGGACCGTGTCCTTATCAAAGCGTGTCGACCGCATAAAATGCTCTCGCGAGCCGTATGCTGCAAGCCTCTCGCGTAAACGAACGGAATGCCTTACCTATCTTCCCTCCGTTCGACTCTTCTTTGCACACCATGCCTGCAAACATCGATCTTTCTACGATGGCTATTATAACGGTTCGTTGATTATTTGAAAGATAATTGAAACTCCATTGAATATTTTATCAATGTAATCTGTTATCTAAGATGGATACTGTAATTAAAATATCAGTAAAACGTTTTGGTGCAATATTAATCGTTTTAATTATTTTGAATTCTATCCTTTCCTTACTTGCATTCGACGACTGTTTGCTTTGCTCACAAACTCCAACTTGGGGCATTCAAATTATGTTAATGATTTTTTTCATGTCCACCTATAATTACATCGTTTCGGCCGTTAATTTCCTAAATAAATAGTTTTTGCAAAATAATTATAGCGATATGTTTCTATTTACTTATCGTTCTTTGTTACGGAGTTTTTCCCTCGACTGATGAAATGATGGTGTACCTTTTCATATCCGGACCTAAGTTTCCTCAGTGAAAGTGCAATTCTTTATCGCTAAAAAAAGTCAATTTTGCCTTGGACATTTATTAAACGTCGTCATACTATAAGCATATAGGATTCCTCATCCATAGTATGCCGCGTAGAACAATTCTTCAATACGATATATTTGCAGCTGATCGAGTATATTTTAGCTGCGTAACTCTCTTCGAACTTCCCTCGTTTGCTTTAATGTTCGCCCTTCGCTTAATTGTCCTCATATGATGTAGTCCTTCAAAGATGTCTCCCGCATTGGAACACCGAAGAAAAATTCATTTTTCACTTAGACAAGAGGAAGTTCTTGGATGTTAGTCAACGCATTAGTGTACGAATAACGAAGAAGATCGAAATTTACGACGGTCTTCTAGTGCCTTTATTATTCCAACGCTAATACTAAAACTTTTTAGGCATTACTGCATTTTCGTTTACTTTAGTCGACACTACAACAGTCAAACCCCGATTTAGAGTCTCCCTATATAGTGCCTCCCCCGCATTCCGCCCATTATTCATTGTGAACAGAACTCCCATCTTATGATTACATAGAGCAAGCATATACCTCGACTTACCGCCAGGCCCACTTTAATGCCAATGTCAGTGACGGACAGACGGTAGCGCTAAATCTGACTTTGATTGTAATTTTATACCGTAAAATTGTCCAATATTTGTTCACATTGCAGTAATTTGAAAACTAAATCTCCGAAACGTAACATTAAATTGGTCGCAGCTGAGCGAATGCTTGTATCTATTGAAGTTGTTACACCCTTCCAAATGTCATTAATAAGATCATCCTAATCTCTCTTGATTTTTATCCCATGTTAGCTGTAACCTAAATGCTCCAGCTCAATTATCTGCTGATCAGTTGCGAATATGCCTTAGATTTTTCCTAATTTTTATTTGCAACATAATGGAATTCAAATATGAAGTTGCTGAATAAAACTTTATTTGCGTGTAGAAATGACTAATTGTAAGAAACACGTAATAATAGATAATTGATCGAATAGCAATGGACGGTAGATAAATATGTGTAAAAGCCACATCAGATAATTATTGCTTAGGAATTAATGGGTTATTGTTTGTAAAGAATACAAAAAACGCAATCAAAGAACGGTTTCAGTTCGTAAATGACTAATATTGATAAAATATACATAATTCACCAGTAGAAAAAACAGGAATCGAAAACATCATCATCATCGCATAAAATTAAATGTTTTTATTCACTTTTTTATATCGCCTCTCAGTTTTCTTATAAGTTTTATTGCATGTTGGATTGCATTACGTATAGAATGCTCTTTTAACGATTTCCTTGAACGAGAGTCATTAACTGCTATAGTAATCGAGGAAAAGCCAAGAAGTTCAATCGATTTCGCTGTTCTATTGTGTTTTTTGTCCAATATCGATGTTAATCATAAAAAGATGAGCGATTTTATTAATGCCGGCATAGCGAGCCGAACGCACGATATAAAATCGCTCGGATTTGTTTACTCAAGGATTTATGTGGAAATTTTCATCGCAAGCACGAGTCATGGAATTCTTCGCTCGGAAAGCGCATTAATGGTTTCATCTGAGCTCCCGATTGTAATAGTTCCCCCTTTTACCATGTGATAACACGGCCATTTAACGGGTATGCGCGAGCAAATAATGCAAAGCGTATTCAAACGATGAGTGGTTCTTATGCATATTCCCCCCTCTCCCCCCCCTCCCCTCCAGCATAAGAGTTATGGAAGAGTTCTCTCTCTCCTTTTTTCGTTTTCGATAACCCGGCTCCAAAGCGCTCTTTTTATCATTTCCCTCTCGTATCACCATAGAGACCGGCTCACTCTCTCTTCTCCCACTCTCTTCCTTTCCCCCCCTGCCCCTCCTCCCCCGTCTCCCTCTCTCTCTCTCTCCCTGGACGCCCGCCCCCTCACGCCCTCTCTCTGTGGTCCTCTTCTATCGCTTCCTTCCTACTCTCCTACTCCCCCACTCTCCCTCCCTAACCCTGCCCCACACTCTTTCTCTCTCACCCCTACCCGTCCTTCCCCTTCTCCCTCCCTCCCTCTCTCTCTCTCTCCTCTACACTCTTCGCACCATCCCTCCAGCAAGCCCAGACCACAGTTTGTCAGTCGCACGTGAGCCTACAGCCACGGCAGTCGACGTATAACCCAGGCTCCATTCAGGAGGACGTTTTCGAAGGCGGACTGGTTGGTTATCTTCTCGGGGGGGTGGAGAAGGGGTTTCGCCCGGAAGAAAATTTTCGTTCTCGGTACCCGGAGTTTCGCCCCGGGGGGTGTTTCGTTTTTTTATCATAAACCGTACCATCCCGCTAATTCCCGAAAGAGAGTTCGACCTCTTATTAAAATTCCGGGAAAGGGGGTGTATTTTTTTGAAAATCCCTCCTTTCTCATCCGGGAGAAATATCGCAGCAGCCAAATTCGTACATTTTTTTTCCGATTCCCGTTTTTCTTAATTTCCCCCACCCCCACGGACAATTTTCGCCTGGAGAAAAGTTATTACGTGAGAGATCCGAGTGGGTTCCTTTAAAAAAATAATAAGAAAGAGGAGGAAGGAAGGAGGAGGTACGAGGATGGAGCTTCGCGGACGATTGAGGTAAGGGATCGCACCCGGAAGTCGGTGTGTTTTTGTTTTACAGGGTTGTTTCTTCTCCCGAGGTGGAAAATTGGCCTTTTTCCGTTACATTCTCTCCCTGTATTCCACACACCGGAAACCGGAGTGTGAATGAGAGAGAGTGGTGCTCCGTCGCGTGATGGAGGGCGTCGCCGTATTATTTACCGTCTTCCGTTTTTACCGATTCCGCGGGAGAAAGAAAGAAAAGATTTATTTTTCTCGGCGGTCGATTTATCGGCGGCTGTCTCTAAAAGATCGTCGTTAGCGGGTTTTTGTTTCTGTCCGACCTGACGGAGGATTTGGTGTTTTTGTAAGAAAAGAGTCGAGATGCTTCGTTCGTTATCCTTTTGTGTCCGTCGGATATTTCCGGTTCGGGAACCTACGTTTGGTGACTTTTTGGCGTCTCGAATACGAGTAATGTCCTATTATTCGCTTGGAGCTAAACCGCTTCGTTTCGGCATAACCTCGGGCACAATAGATTACCTTTTTAATTCGTGTATCTTAGCGTAAAACGGATGTCTTTCATAGTCCTAAGCGGATTTTGAATCGCATAATAAATGTTATGAGCGTCTTAGACCTAAATCGCTTCGATGCAGTTTTCGGTGGAAAAATAACGTTTGGCCGGCCTTTTAAGTGTCCCTGCTTCATTCTGTAAGAACCTCTTCGAAGGGGCCGTGAAACGAGTCGTAGTTGCATCCGCGAAGACGTGCTGTGTGTTTGGCCGTCTTCGTACGCTTATTACGACCCTTTTGGATTGGACTCGTCTCGTCGGTAGCTAACTAGCGTGACCGACACTCGACCAAGAGGTTGCGGGTTTGCATCCAGCCTTGGAATTTGAGGCTTGCGGTCTATAAATTAATATCAGCATCTGGTCTTCCAGATTAGACTCTCCGTAGAAGAGAAGGATTTTTCAGTTCCGTAGCGTGACGGTAAACTGGTTTATTGACGCTTTTGCGGAATAGGACGTATTAAGTTGTTTCGTCTGGCGTTGGGATCGTTCCCAACGGTGTCTGTCGCTCCGAGATACTTTTTCCGTCTTTTCTCGAAGCGTTGCGATTTATACAGGCGGAAGTTTTCGGTCGGTTAGCTGATGCGGATTTCATCGAGAAATTTTATGTAAATCTGGCCCTACTTTAACACGGGTTCTTATAACACGAATTCGCTACAACGCGTTCTGATTTTAATCTAAAACATTCGGATAACGCGGATTATGGTTCAAAATAACTCTGTTAGGATCTCGGATGTGAGACTCCAAATTGCTGAACGAGGAAGATACAGTTTGAAGGGCTAGCGAGCTTTGTGTATGGTCTTAGTTACTTGAAAATAACCCTCTATTCGTGAATATATCTGTATTAGAGAGAGGTATGGAAATGTATCTAGAGGAGGGTGCCTGAAGGAGTATGAAACGCAAAGCAATGCTTGGTTCACGTAACACGGATTCATATTACACGGCACTTTTTCAGAACGCGTCCCCCGCCTTGCAGAAGATCCGGGTGTCTTTAAACGGGCGTTTGCAAATCTGTTTTATCATCTCTTCCTAATAGATTTTTCCTTAGGTTAATTTTTGTATTTCTAATAAGTGTACCGCCCTTTGCTTTTCGTTCGTAACCCCATGGTAATTGAGGCGATTGCGCGATATTATCGCGCGGATGAGGAGACGGACTCGATTCGCCACGGACAGTTCGCTTTGCGTAGGTTTTCCGTCCTCCTTGCCGTCGCTTCGGAGATATCTGGCGTAGAGATCACTTTTGAGAGCGTACCCAAGTGTCCCTTTCGTCCCACGGCGGTAATTTCCTTCGGTCATTTTTGTCCCTTCCGTGTCGTCAGATTCTCGTGTTTCGTCCGAGGGAAGTAATTCACCCGGAAGTGCGGACCTTGGGTGGGCTTTCGTGCGGTCTTCGTCGTTCTCTCCTCAGCCTTAGGGTTTTCACCGTCTAATTCCGATGTTATCAATAGCGAGCGTTATCTCGCGCGGTTGTATTTGTTCTAACTCGTTTGATAAAAAATTTGGCGCCGTGAACTCACAAAATGTGTGCAAATAAGTTATCGCCAAACCTAGCCAATAAAACGGTAATGTTTAAAAATTAGTACGATCATGTCATTATTTTACTCAGGAGCTGTAATTTGGTGCCTTGGTCACATACGTGCAACTTAGAATCACTGTGTTTCCTACATATTGATCGATATGATGGTGCGTGATTGGAATGATTTACTGGCGAACGATGGACCTAACATTTTAGAAGGTATCGGAAGAATTTCGATAGTGTATTGATCTCTTAATAATTGTATAAGTGACGGTGCCATAAGCCTGAAAAATATTTGATCGATCGCTCTGTTGATTTTTTGGGATTATTGTTCTTTTGTGTATTTGCAGCGCTCGTAAATTTCAGGTTGTCATTTAAAAAATATTTTTGGCGCGTTTTCGAAAAAGTGGTATTTTCTGTTTTTCCCTATACCATGCATAGCTGATAAAGCCAGAGCGAGCGAATATTTTTAGGAAAAGATCGTTTATCGAAGGATGACGCCCATCCATCCGTTTGCATATCTGTGTTTTTTAATTAAAAACCCCTCGCTTAAATGGCAGCACAATCCTTACGCCTGTTCTTGGACTCGTCCTCAAATACGAACGCGAGACAAGTTATATTGAGAATATTTTCGTATTTCCCTAGCGCTATTATCGTTTCGAAAACTAAAGACTCGAAAGACACTAAAAAGCCTTTGGGACATTTTTTGAGGTACTGGATCTCTGGCACGGAATAATTTCTCCTAAACCTGGGTATTATCCTTTCTATCCGTATTTAGGACTTGGTATTGCGTGTGCGAGTGAGTACCTAGGTAGTCTTTCGCCGTCGATAGACGCACAAACTCCTAGATATGGGTTTGACACCAGGCCTCTGGCGTAGCTATCCCGTAAACCTATCATTTTTTATAATTTTATTTTTATTTTAAAGATTATTTTCTATTTTTTACGTTGTGTCGGTGTTTTTATACTCTTCTTTTATGTCTCTTCCACGAGAATCTCCAAATATTATTATTTACGGTTAATGGAGGAATTCTTTTCACGTTTAAACTTCGCCGTCGTCTCCACAATTAGTTATTAATCGATAGGCTTTTGCAAAACTTTCGATCGATGTGATTGTATTAACTCGGCGTGCTTCATAACGGAGGTCTTCCCTCTGCTGGTGTAATGATGGTCAATCAAGGGCAGTTTCCAGGCGCTTGACCTTCAGAATGGTAACTCGTTTGAGATGTCGCTTTTCATCTCCGGACCGCAGTCTCTGCAGGGGAAAGTTATCTAATATGCACTCTCTCCACCCTCCCGTTCACTCCCTTCTGTCTCTCTCTCTCTCGTATACTTTACATGAGCTAAGTTTTTTTTCTGGGAATTTGGGAGTGTGTGTGCGTGGGCGTATAAAATCTGAGTGTACGAGAGAATGAGAGAACGACACTCCCATTTCGCTCGGAGAGAAAAAACTGTGCGACCGGCGTTGGCAAGCTTCTTTCTCCTGTGTTTTATGATGTCAGCGCAGAACAGGATGGAAGCAATGTGGAAAATAGTGATTTTTTTATGACTCTCCTTAGCGATCGCTCATGCTGATGGCGGTTACTTGGATAGGCCGAAATGGGTTGCTTTTTTTAATCGAAAGCCCGATTTATTTTCCGATTTCACTACTTTCTGTTCGAGAACAAGCAATTCGAAAAATCTACTAGACTCAGGTATCCCCAATAGCCACAGCAAGATTAAAAAACCATATGCCCATTTCGGCTACAAAGCAGCCGTCTTCAGTGTTAATTGACCGAAACAATTACCCTGAAGATGGCTGCTTTGTAGCCGAAATGCGCATATGGTTTTTTAACCTTGTTGTGGTTATTGGGGATACCTGAGGCAAGTACATGTTTTAAATTATGTTTGTTCTTGAATTTTTTTCAGCCATAAGACGAGCTCGACAGATCCATGTTTAACTACTTTCTGTGATTCGACAAAAAAAGCAAGTAATTGTGAGAAAGCAAATCGAAGTAAAACTTTCCTATCGGATATGATTTAATGTCAAAGTAGGGTCTTCGGGTTAGGATAGGTTAATCTTAGTGTATTGGAGATATTTGTTTGATATGTAATGAATCGCTCCAACCAGGTGGAGGAAATTGTGGTTTTCGTTACAAATTTGAATATTTAAGAGCATCGGTACTCAACCTTTTGCATCTTACGCCCCATTTCCTATTTTGTCTAAAAATTCGTGCTCCACCATGATATTAACAGAAAAAGTTGATTTTTAGGTGAAACGAATTTTAGTGTTATATTAACCATAAATGGAGAATTTAAAGTATTGCAATAATTTTGTTGAGAATTATTTTTGCAATAATTGTTTTCGGAAATTCGCGTCCCACCTGTACAGTCTTCGAGTCTCACCAGTTGAGAAAAGTGTTTTAGAGCAGATTATGTTTGGAACGGGCTTTAATTACAAAGATACGTACGTATCGCGTAAACGAGCGAAACGCCATCCCTTTCTTCGCTGCGTTCATCTCTTCATTGCGTTAAATATATCGATCTGCCCACATTAGCTCATATAACGGTATGTCGACTTTTAAAAAAGATAATTTAATCTCGGGTGAAATTTTTATCGATATAATGTCATCTGCGGTGAGTTGCCTTAACGCCGTCTTTATTAGCATGTCTGTTTGTTGGTTATATTGCCGTCGCATATAAGTACACGGCGAAAAAATCTTTTTATTTCTCGTGGAAGATCCTTCTTCCCGCGCACCAACGAGCAAACATCCCGGTTAAACAAAGACGAGCCGAACCGTTTACTCGTTCGGGATTTTCGAAACTTTTTGCGTGCATAAATGTGTGTACAGGGAGTTGTTAGTCTGCGAGTATTGTGAGAGTAAATCTACGAGGCACAAGCGATCGCAGTTTCCTTTACCGCAAAATATATTAACAAGAAGGAATAATAATACCTCGACCTTTTTTTTTTAACTTTTGGTCGAACCGTACTTCGTACAAATATATACGCAATCCATAAACGGATTTAAGTTTCCTTCGAGTCTTTCTTTATTTTTACTTTTTTGTTTTTTTTTTTTGCTTCGTTTATGAGTCTTTCGTAGGGGGAATTCAAATGGAGTTAGTGAAGGGACGGTTTTTGTATCCTTTTCTCTTTCTCTCTCTCTCTTTAACTGTGCCAAAAAAAGGGATGCTCATTACGTAACCCTCCATTCTTGTCCCGGCGGGACATTACATTTTTAACGAAGTGAGTATGTCAACCTCGTCGAAAAAACCGGATTTTTTTACGGATCGTACGCGAAAAACGCACCGCGAGAGGGTACTCGGAGACCTCGTAGTTTTTTTCTCGTTACTTTTTAATCGCGCGCTTGTCAGCTTCCATTCCACGTTTTTTTGGTTTAAGTCGTCTCAAGGACAAATTATTACTTTGGCGCTGTAAGTATTGGAAAATGATCGAATCCGACTGTAAATCCGTGTCAGCGCGGATTTGATTATA
This sequence comes from Tanypteryx hageni, assembly GCA_028673005.1. Lineage (NCBI taxonomy): Eukaryota > Metazoa > Arthropoda > Insecta > Odonata > Petaluridae > Tanypteryx > Tanypteryx hageni. Next base: position 40,292,371 of record CM054114.1, on the reverse strand, counting down.
CAAGGTTAGATAAAGGTGACACACATTTACTTTACACGTAGATAAATTAATAATTTGTGGTCCAGAATGGGCGTGCATCAGATTTTACTTATGCACGTGACGTGAAAAAAACTCGCAGCGTTTATTAGAAAGTAATTTTTTTCCATTAGTTATTGAGTTTTCGTAGCGCGGTTTTCTCCAACACGGCAGTTAGCGAGAACGTAAATCCCTCGTCGATCAAGGTACTACTTAAGAAAAGGACGCATACTTTCTATATATCCACTCTAACGAATTAATTACTATTATTTTAAAAAAGAAAAAAATGGGAAATTTTACCATTCTTGTCGTATAAAATAGTGGTGTCAACTTAATTACGTTTCTCTTCAGTTGATTTACTTGCCGTTATTTTTTCTCCCACCAAAAACTTTGTATTTTTACAATTTATTAGCCCTCATACCATCGTTAAAAACGAATTATTTTTTATTGCCAATCGATTTCATTCGTTTCTAATCCGTGCCGCCTCGCAAACGTCGGGAATAGGAGTAAAAGGAAATTAACGATATTTTATTCACGAAACCGCGAACGTGAATCGTTTTTTTAATTTTGTAGGTTACGTTCTTTGTATTTTAACGGGCGACCATCCCGACCGCCCACCAATTATGTTTCGCGTCAGGTAGAAGGCAGGGCGTCCAGTCAGGTGGCGGTAATTTTGTCGGGTCAGGGGAGGTCAGATATCCGGCCCATGAGATCTCCATCGGGACGGGTCAATTAATCGTTAGGAATCAAGATTCCGGGGGCCTGAGCCCGGTACAACCCGATACCCTATTGCTCCATTAACCCTCCCTCACCCTACGATGCTTCCGAAAGATCGTGGGAACAGGCGTGTGGCAGGTATAAGAAATTTCCATAAAAATCTGCCGGGGAGAAAAGGTCCACCTTATGCTTAACGCGTTCTTTGTCGAGGCTTCGGACCGCTCCTTTATTATCCGATGGGTGTGTGTCCGTAGTTTATTTTAATTGGATTCGGCGACGAATGGTTCAGTTCGTGCAGTATATAAAAAAAATGTAGGGGCTGGGATCCATATCGTAAAGACTGAAATTTGTGGATTTTATTTCGTCGCTGAAATAAGATAATCGTAAAAGTAAACTGGATGCGTACGTTTGCTCCTGTATCATTCACTCGTTTGCATTTACGAAGTAATTTAAATAATAAATAATATAAAATGTATAAATATATATAAATGAAAATTATGTTTTTACAAACACGTGGAGATACATGACGCTTACGTTGTCGTTAAATTCGACAAATTTTACCCCAAACAATCTCAAAAAAGATAAGAGGAGAGATAGACAAAGTTATGATTAAAATTGTTCCTTTGGTTTTTCTGTATTGCTGAAGGAGTAATTTCTTCGTAATGAGTGCAGATATTTAGAACGTACGTTCAAAAGCAGGGGAACGTAAATGTCATCATCCATCATCGATTTTGATATTTTTGTTTCTATCCATTTGGGAGAACGGGGAAAGATTTTGAACTTCAGTTTTGTTCTGTCACTGTGTAAAAAATCCGATCGTTTGCTTTTCGAGGTGCCGTCTCTTATTTGTGATTCGATAAAATGCCTATTATCTTCTTTATTTTACGCAGCGGTTATTCAACAAATTCAGTTATCTATTTCGGTGGGTCGCAACATTTTCTCTGTCGCGGTACCGTTTCAAAGATAAACAGAATTTCGCGGCAACCAAAATCCTAAAACAAGGCCATATTACAAACGGGCAACATAGTATTTCTACGCATTTATTTGTTCATACTACATCATCAACAAGGAGGTGGAGACATTTTTTCCTTAATTAATAAGTAGTCGATTCGTTAACTTGACAACTTTTTCGCGGTATTCCTAACAGTCTGATGCAGCTTTCAAGCGTTACACGGCACTCCGGGTTGGGAGCGCTGCAGCCAAGTTTTTCAAGACATCCATAAATTATTTAAGGTTGTTGGTAGGACAAAAATCGGATTAAAATTCGCCACCGATTTATTCTCGAAACAACGAGAGAAGGCGAAGGCAAATTGTCTAGATAGGGTATAAACATTTAGGAAGAATTCCGCGTCCGTTTTCTTTCCGCAATGCAACCTCCGCTAAAAAAAACACCATTCCCACGAGATGAACACATATGCGGGCACCTAAGCACGTCGCGTCTTTCTTTGTCGTGTTAGCCCCGCAAGTGCAGGCGACCCTCCCCTTCTCTCTCCCTCCTCCCCATTCTCTCCCTCCTCCCCATTCTCTCCCTCCTCCCCCCTTCTCTTCCTCTCCCCCATTCTCTCCCTCCTTTCCCTCTGTCCGTTGTCCATTGTTCCGGAGATGGGAGTGGAGGAGTAGGGACTTATGAGGGCGTGAGTGGAAGCGGAGCGGGGGAGGAGGTTTGGGCGTGCTAAAGAGTGAAAGATCCTCTCTCTCTACGTCCGTTTACATTTCCTGTGTTCATTCTTACGCCGCTGGAAAAAGCGCGACTCTTTTTTTCACGATAAAACGTGATATGTTGGCCATCGGGTATTTTTTTTTTGAGGGACGAATAGAGGAAGCTCTCGAAGCTATATCTAACGACAGCGTTCCTTTTATTTTTTCTTACGAGACGTTAATCTCTCTTTGAATTGGTTTATTTTGGTGGATACGTGCGTCAAGGGCGTTTATTATATATAAATTCTCCCGCTTCTAATAATAATCTAAGGGTATGGATATGACTGCTGTTATTCTTACGGAATACTGTATGGGTCTCATCTCCGAATGGTTAAATTCTTAATTTTTTCAAAACGTGTCCGATGTGAAATCGAGTTGCAATCAATATTAAGGTGTATTTAGGTGTATTCTGATGATGAAATTTCTCTTTCGCCTATTTATGAGGCAATTAGCGATTTTTAGCGCAATTCCGAGGATACCTAATAACAAACAAAATAGTAACCATCGTCGTTTCGTTGTTAATTAACGTCTCTTTGTACTTGATAATTCATATTTATTTATAAGACAATTGCTTAATTTTTCTTCATTGTTGGGATTCTGAAAGGGTCATTAATGATTTAACGTTATTCCAAAGCTCGTTAAGGAATTCCTTCGTTTGGTAGAGATAAAAAGTGTTTTAAGTGTCGCAGACACGGCCAATTTGCAAAATCAAGAAGAACGCGAAACGATAAGGGAGGAAAATTTCAATCAAAAGATGCAATTGAGATCAAGGAAAAGTTTGCGCGATATAGAGGGGGGAAGGGAGGGTACGAGACAGTTTAAGCGAGACCAAAACGTTTACCTAGGGAACGAATAGAATCAGATAACGGGCTCGGCGCTTAAATGTATCGCGAGGGGAGGGAGTGGGGTGTGTGTCGCTCTCCATTTATCGATCAAAATCAAACAATTGAAAGTGCTCGGGCGCATCCAAAGTCGTACCTGCTTGGAGAGAACACGAATCTGAATAGAAATGGGTGGAAATTGAAGGTTGAGAAAAATTTAATGTGACGCACAACAAGAACGGAGAGAGAGAGAGAGGAGGATGCGGTGTGAGGAGATAGCGAGGGAGAGAGAAGTCGTGTCGGTCGAGCAAGAGGAGGAGACAGGAGAGGAAATGAAGTAGAGGAAGAGAGAGAGAGAGAATAGGAAGGAGTAACCCTCCCTCTCATTCCCTGAGGCAGAGCGGATGGTTGGGAAGGTTTTGCAAGGAAACAAGTGGAGGAGGTGCAGGACGGTGGGTTTATGCATGTGTGTGTAGGAAGGAGAGGGAGGGTGGTCTGGAAAGGGGAAGGAAAAGGTTCTACTTGTCCCTTGCAGACAGGGTTGAGTACGAGGGGTTGTGAAGGAAGGCCGTCGGGTTGTGGTTTACAGGTCAGAGTTAGTGTGTGTGTGTGCGGCTTTGAGAGAGGATGTGGGTTCGAGAGGGAAGGAGGAGGGGGTGTGTGTGTGAGTGTGTGCGCTCTCTCCCTCTCGGTGTGTCGCCGCGTTAGGGGGAGGGTGTGGTGAAGAGGTAAAGGGGAAGGGGGTAAGAGCCATAGTCTACGTCGCTCGGGGTTGACGATTCAAAAGCACCGTTTCCAAGCGGATTGAGACGTTTTTCGATGATGGATGCGCTCGAGAAAGGATTCAGCTTTTGTTGAAATGTGATCCTAGATTGGCTTTATTTAAGACAATGACTGAGTCCTTCACTCTTCGAATATACTGATAAAAATACAAAATGTTGTAGTCTCCCGATGTACGAACTTTCGATCTTACGAACAAAGATATTTGCGCCGCGAATTTGATTTACGACCTCAAAACTCGATCTTACGAACCTTTGCACAACTCCAGCAGCTCCACATTATAAAGTAAAATGGACGAGAATGAAGTATTTATTTCGAAAATTTATGTATTACAATTTATGTACATTATATGTGAAATTACAGTGTTACTACTGCGGTATTTTCTTCTTGAGTAAGCAGAGAAAGTACTTAATTCGACATTTATTACGCAATACTTTCATTTTAGCGTACAATGCATCGCTATTACAGCCGAGAAATTTCAGAAAAGATTTGTTTTAAATGGATGTGTAAATCAATATTGCATTATTTAGGGATTTACAAAAATAAAAATTACACTTTCGTAGCATTGGGCTTACAATGTATTACATACGAAACGTAACGACGTAGCGATGCACGCATCTCTTTGTTTTAAGCTTATATGTATAGGAAAATTCCACCCGATTTTCAAACTTTCTATTTACGAACTTCTTTTCAAAAGCGCATGACGTTCGTAAATCGTAAGATATTATTGCAAGATAGACGTATTAATCACGAACAATGAACATATAGAAGGGTAAATGTAGTGTGTACTAATTCTTAAAGAAAAACGTTGTTTCTTGGCGCATTACATTCTTTTTGTTACACTGTCGTGGAGTGGATTCTTCAGTTTTGAGATAGGGCTTCTTGGCGAAGGGGGCTAAGGAATCCACCCCCATTCAAGCCCCTTGAAACATTTCTCTGCCTCCTCTCACTAATTTGTCGTGGTTAAAACTAAATTCCTCAACTTTGAGATTGAGAAAAGTTTATTTGGAATAATGAATAATGTAATGGCGTCAGTTTCCATTCACACAGGCTTGTTGCATGTGTTTGGTTGTGCCGTACGTACATTTCGTAATTGACAAAGTTTACTGCAAAGTTGCCCATGTTCTCCGCCAGAGCAACGAGAAATTTAGCACTATCCAGGCGAAGTTGTTGCGTGGTGGTGACATGTATCCCTTCCCATTGCTCCAACGGGAATTATGTCACCGATGTCGCCCAGAGGTTACTTCTTTTGAAGCCTCGTAGAAAAACTCCATTTAACTTTACAGTCGTGATTGAATACTAGCCGAGTTGAGTAAGTAATCCTCACTTCGAAATTATAAACAATTCGTTCTTCGGTTTAATTATCAACCGCTAATCAATTCTTTTTCAAATGAGAATTATACTGGCTTGATAGCCATCTCCAAGGCGTAGCTCGCGAGTTGCATGTGGCTCGCAATCATACTCTGCGAGATAAATTCTCCACTTTTCTTAAAAATTTGGCCGATTTTTATTAATGGAATATTTTATTATTGCATTAATAAAACTGTTTTCAAATTATATCATAATTATTTTAGAGCTATTTGGTACTTGTATATAATTTTTAATTTAATAACTTTCTTGAATTTTATGTGTGGCTCACCAGATATTTAAAATTATAAATGTAGCTCATGGTTGGCCAAATATATGAAACTCCTGGCTTACCAGGTAGAGCCGGGTTCGATTTCAGAATTTCTCTTTCTATATCTTGAAATTTCAATTCAAATCTTTCTCTCCCTAATTATAAGTTAGTTCTTAGTTGTTAGTCATTAAATTTTTCCCTAATTCTTTAGGCACCTTATCGATTAACCCTTTAGTCCTTCCACAATCATTAGTTATTGTTGTCGCGTTTGCTTCAGACTCCTTTGCCTGATTGGCTTAATTTGTCGAATAGAAACGTCTTTGGAAAGTCAATATTTGATTCGATTCCAATTAGATTTAGTTTTTGTAATAAAATCAGCTCGTAATTAAAAAATATCTCGTTTAATTTAGTCCTGGCTACATCTGGAGAAAATTGCTTGAAATTTGCATACATTCTTCCTCCGCTGCGAAAATGTCTGGAAGTGTTGATGAATTCGGAGATGACTGCGCACTTCCAAATCACCACTAATTGTGGATAATCTGGACGTAAGTCGAAGACGTAAATTGGTAAGGCGGCTCCTTTTTTTCTGACACACTGGTACGGACGGTCGAGGGAACAGACGCATACACACGCGATGATTCGTAACGAGGGTTAACTTGTGATTTACAAAAGCGACGATAACTTTTTAATTGCCCATAAACCAAGGGACCCTCATATTATCGTCCACTATCAGCCTTCCCGAAACTAAAACTTCTTTTTTTTTCGTCCCCGAAAGTAATAAACGGAGTAATTAACTCGGAGAGGCGTAGCGTGTGCGGAGGGATTGATAACGAAAATTACTCATTTCTTGGTTTTTACGACGATAAGAATTGGACGACCTCTTCTTTTGAAGAATCCGCTCGATAAAAATTTGATTTGGAAGCGCATTTTTAAAAATTGCGGATCTAAAATTAGCCCGTGACTCGTTTCGCCCGCTTTCCGTCCTTCTTTTCAGAAAGTCGACGTGATTAGCGCGTTATTTTGGCGCCGAACGCGCCATTGATCTGTGAAAAAGGCATAAAGAGCGAATGTCTCGTTTACACATGAGTGACCTCTTGTGAATAATAACCGAGGATGCATTAGTATGGCGCACACGGTCTAATTAATGCTATTTTTGGATGCCTTATGCGTCAGATTTTTTCTTACTGTATGACTGTTGAAGTAGAAGATTGTTTGGGTCATAAAATGGCGATAGACAAATCTCTTACGCATCGAAGTCATCTCGCTCGTATTCCTGAAAATTGAGGCGAGAAGACGACAAGATTTCACAAATAACACTCAAATATCGTTATTTCTCATCCGTTTACAGAAGCTCTTCTAATCATTTAAAAATACTTTTTCAATGATACCATTGTAAAATTATATATGTAGTAGTATTGATAATAATAATAATTTATTAAATACGTACAGGTTACCCCATTTACATGTATTATAATAAAAATAATAAATAAATACTATAGTAGTATCTGTGACAGTAAAACATGAAAACAAAGCTTAGACTGAGGCGGTCTTAAAAACCTTTGTCCTAAAACTTTGTTGAGAGTCAACCAGGAAGTCTACATCACCGCATTTGTTCGAAATTTCATTATAGGTCCTCGTAATTCTTGCAATTGGTGCGTTTTTGCACAAGTCGACTCGACTGTAATGCTCATGATAGAGCTGCTTTTGTCTGGAGACTCTATTTGGAACTCTAAATGGAATTAAATTTAAAAGTCCAGCACAGTCAATGGTTCCTGTCACAATATTTCGTAAAAACACGACATCATTGGCCTTACGCCGATCATAGAGGGGCAACAGCTTGAAGGTTTTACACAAAAACACATAGTCACATTTATTGTATTTCACATTTTCTTTCCAGCATAACCACCTCACTAAGCGCATCTGAACTCTCTCCATCAAATCAATCTTTATTGATTGGTATGGATTCCATACGACACTGGCATACTCTAGAACCGATCTAACGAGCGCACAATATGACTTAACAATTGTCTCTGTCGAAAAAGTCACAGTTTCTCTTTATAAAACCCAGAAGCCTTAAGGCTTTCGAACAAATAGTCCTTACATGCAGTTGAAAATTTAAGTTATTTTCTAGAGTAACACCCAAGTCAGTGATAGAATAAATGAGGAATGGTGGCGGAATAGCGTGAACGCACCAAGTCTGGGTTCAAACTTTTGCGGTGGCTGGGTTTTTCAACCTGAACTTGCTCCATCCCTACATACGTATGTGTTGTGAGGACATTTCCTTCGGAAGGAGCGTTTAGTAATACATTCCCTTGGTGCTTTTTTGTAAGAGTTATCTAATCTCGTCATCGGGTTTCCCTCTTCCATTTCCTGTATGGATGTGTAGATGCAAGCCGGCTGCATTACTCTGCCATGAGTGCATAAGAGATTCAACGGGTGAGAGTTAGTGGGTGAGTGATTTGTAGTACAAATTAAACGCAAGCAGTGTCCAAAACTCCGGTTTTGTGAAGTAAATACTGAAACGGCATGACAGTTTATTCCTTGGTCAGAACTACGGAGACCTTTGTTACCCTATTTTTACTTTCTCCATATACGTAGTATAGGGGAAAGTATTGCATTCATGAAAAAAATCGATTTCAAGATTTCAACGGAAATACGTTTTGAGGTCCCCTGAACACGTTTTGACCATTTTCTCGATGGTGTCTGTGTGATAACTTTTTTGTGTGTGCTCTAACTCAAAAACTGTTAATCAGGTCAACGCCAAATTAAATATTTAACATTTTCATAAAAGTCAGAAGAACTGATTAGTTTATTGTAAAAATCGATCAACCGGAAGTGGGTGTTTACTCTTGTCTATTATCGGTTATTTTGAAATACTTGCTTTAATATTTGATAAATGTAGTGGAATAAAAGTTGTAGGAGATTTTATTTTCTACAACCTTTGTTTGAAACATTTTCCCATATAATGCATTGCTTAAGAGATATATTTTTAGCTGCCACCACCACGCCACCTACCGACGACTATTGTTAACAATTGACGCTTAGTTACGTCTTAGTAATGCTCCTTTTCCTTTTCTTAATTGTTGGAGCTTTGCGGCTATATCCAATATCAGAAGGCTATGGTTTGAGTATATTTCTGTTCTTTGTATAGTGTAAAATTTTCTCGCAATTTCTTAAAATATTTATTATTATGTAACCTATATGGAATTTTAAGAAATATTACAGATATGGAGAAAGTCATGTGGTGGCCACATCAGATTTTCGGTATTACGTTAGAGCAGAAAAAAGGTTTTTACTTTTGGATACCTCGTTAGTGATAGTCCAACTAAGTAGAGCGTAAATATCAATCTTTTTAAAATCTTGGATTGATTGAATACCATTTACTGATATTTATTCTCGAGTTTGACGACCGCTCAATGGCGATTTCATTGCGTGATGTTTATTCCTGTTTACTCTTGCCATCTTCTAACATGAGAGATATAGAAGTATTCACAGGGCCTAAGATGACACAGGTTGACTTCATAATAATATTAGCGTCGAAAATTATTTTGAGTGTAGGCTTTACTATGATAGTCAATGGCGGTTTGTGAAAGCTATCTTGTTAAGTATTAATGTTTGTTTTTTTTAGTTATTCTATCTCCTCGAGAAAGTGTCGGCTCTATCATTCGATTGCCTTCGTCATAGCGCGTGGGTCGCTTATTTTTGTCGGTCGTTAAAAACTACTGTAAATCATCGTCATATTAGTCACGATTTCCGGCGACAGACAGGAGTAATGAGCATCGAATCCGAAATTCCTCATGAATATTCATGCTGGTATCCGGACAATCTGACGCCGTGAGCCTTATGTCTTGATTCATCAAAAGCGCTTAGCCCCTGTCATGCCCCTCTTCGTCCCTCGAACAGATGGCTACTACCTGACATGAAATGACGAAATGATCTATTCGGTTTTTTTTACAGTTAAAAAAATTCTTAGCAGATGCTTTTTCGACGAAATATAAAAAATCGAAAATGAAATATCGAGCTGCCATTATGTATTGGATCCAATAGATTACACATTTGTTGATATGAAAACGGTCATGTGAGCCAGATGTGCTTATAGTCTACAGTGCTAAAACATATAATTTCGGTATTTTGCTGTTTATGGGTATAGGATCATCGGTCATGCGCACGATTGAACTGCGTTCCTAATTTAATTAATGGTGACGTAAAACCAAAAAATTACTCGCACGAACTTAATTTTTTTTCCATTTTTAGAATTTTTTATGCGTGTGGAAATATATCTAAGAGTAGAATTTAAGTATTTTTCTTCGTCTTTAAAAATCTCTCTCACTTTTCCGAAGAATTTGAAGAGTAAACAGGGAGAATGTATTCGTTCCATCAAAATTGATTACTGATTTGGGAATGTTGCTATAAACACCACGAACTTCCATCACATGTCACATTCCATCGCAAGGATAAGTTAAGACGCCCTTGCTTACTGCGGGATTCGAGCCTAAAGCCTTAACTTTGAAATGGAGAAAAAATTACTCAAAAATATATCCAGCACAATTTTTGATAATAGTTTTGATAATAAGAATTTTTCGTTTCATATTTTAAATATTTGTTTTGTTTTTTAAATGTTTTCGAATTTTACATATTTATTTATTATTTTTAATGTCCAATTCCCGAGTGCTTTTTTGTCAATTTTAATAAATAAAAATTACGGAATCATTGCTAAACCATTGATGGAAATAAAAACATTCTGTTTCGTTACTCGATTTATTTAGCTTTCTCACAGCTCCAAGGACGTGGAAGTCTGGATTGGAGATTCTTTCACGCGCAACCAGGCGCATTCCCGCTTCTCTTGCGCACCCTCCAATCCTTTATTTAACTCCCTTCAACATCGTCTTTATTTGCCATCCACTTGAAAAAGACTTTATTACCGGCCCATTGAGCGCTGCTGTGCAACTGTGCAATTTTATTTTCGCAGCCCCGTGGGCATGATGGTTTTCATCAAAAGAACATTTTTACTATCTCTCGAGATGTAATTCTGTCGTAATTCGAGCGCTCGTTGGCGATTCTTAAGTGGCTGGTAAATAGTCGCACGCGAGTTTTACTTTCCATTCTCTTCGTGGTTTTATGGTGTTATTTTGCCCTGTGCACCACCTATTTTTTTGTTTTGTTCCAGCAGCACCGTACGCGTACATATAACAGAATTTGTCATCTATGAATAGAACTTTTACGTGCGTAAATTAGTATCTTTTTCGAATTTTAGATATTGCAATGGAAATGTTCGACGCTGGCGAATTTTGGGGACGTTGCAGGCCTTCTTCTAGTAATATGTGTGACAAATAAATTTTAAAATAGTAAAATGCCGTTATTTACGCATTGAATTTTTCCCTTGCTGATGTTACGATCGTAGTGAAACCGGTCGTGCAAAATAAATTCGTGGAAGTGACGTAAGTTCTTTCTTTTTCTCGATGAGTGAATTCCACAGGGTTGAGCCTGACCTCATTATTGACATCCGTCACCCTTAGTTTGTAATTCCTTTACCCTGTAACACATAGCTACATTATTGAGGTGAAACAGATGGGGAAGGAGAGAGGGAAAGGGATATGAAGTATGAGAAGTGTTTTAATTTCAATATAATACTTTGATCATGCATACCCGTCATTTTGTGCGGGCAATTAAGCGAGTATTTTCATGGTCTATAATTCCAATTTTTCTTCACCTGGTGTTGCGACACTGCTTTTTCTGCCCTTGAAACGGAGTATTACCGCGATCGTGAAATCTCGATCGTTCAACAATTAGCGATTACGTGCAAACCAAGACCGATAATTTGCGCAATACGCGAATTCCATTCCTCATAAAATATTCGATTGATGCCGCCGGAATCTCGAGAAGTAAATATCCATTAATTTACGCTAAAAATTGACGGAGAGAATTCTTGCTCACGGACAAATGTGGACCAAGCGAGGCATTCTTCCTTCAAAGCACCGTCGACTATTGATTTCCCTCCTATTTGTCCTCTCCTTCTTCCGCTATTGCTTTTAAAACTATTCATTGTTTTTCCACATCTCTTTCATGTCCGCGCAATTCGTCTCGCAATTGTTTACGTGCCTAGTTTTTTTTAATCACTCGAATCCTAGAGACGGAGGATTTCACCATTCTTCGATCGCCTCAAAGAATCGACCTACCGACGCTCTTTTGTTTTTCGCCCGCGTAAAAATCCCTCCTCGTAAACTTTTCGTTTGCTTTGCTCACCCTTCCGTAATCGCTTTGCGGAACGTCAACTCTTTCGAAGTCCCTGAGTTTCAAGTGTTGGCAGGTTTCTCCAATTCACCTCTTCGCCGTTGCGGTCTTCTTTTGTTTTTTTTTCACGTGAAGTTTTTCGTTTTCCTTGCTGCTTTATATCTCCCGTGGTTGTTCGTGGACCGTTGATCCGTTTTTAAGCCCTTTCGATCCGCCTGCATCCCGACTTTTCATTCATCCGCGACGCCCCGCTTCGCAGACAGATGTTTTTCGTTTCGCGTTACGACCGCGCCTTCCTGTGTTATTTTTTCCCGTAATGCCTCCGTGGACCTTTCGCGGTTTTAATGCTTGAGACCTTGGCACCGGCGCATTTCCTGTTTATCCTTCGCTCCAAAAATCGACTCCGGCGTCTTTTACGTCTCGTTACCGCGGAAAACTTTCTTGTAATTTATTTTTCAAAGTTTTTGCATGACTAATGTATGAATTGGCTGGCCATACTTCACGGTTTGATCGGGATTGTCCCGGTTTCGAGGTCTTGTCCCGGTCGGTTTGTTGTTCCGTCCCGGAAAATAAATATGAGCCGAAGACAGGGGTAGTTGTAACAAATTTTGTCTCTGAATAAATAAAGGAGACAATATCGTAAGCCTGTTATCATATTTGGCAACTTGATAAAATTATCTAATAGCAATAGAAAATACGTTTAAGCTATGCAGAGTTTGTTTATATTACATTTGTGTAATGATGAAAATAACAAAAGACACATCCGGGTTTTTTATTTACAGGAATCGTTTTGTCCCGGTTTTTTCTCCTGAATATATGGTAAGCCTATGTATGAACGATCTAGCCATCTTTATATCTCAACGACTTTTCCGCCAACCGTTTATCCAATCCCGATCATCATTCGCGAAACCGCAATAAGGAGTGCTCAAGGACTGATTGATTTCACAATGAGGTCCATTTTTTGGTTAAAGAGCCGCCACACAGATGGATAAGGCGGCACTTAGGTATTTACAGATAATAACTAATTAATAATAATATTTTCAGAAAACCCTCATCACACGCACGCAATGGTTATTGCAAATTATTCGCAAATAATTTATAAATCTCAGTTTTGTCATGTTTATGCTAATTTTTAATAAAAATTTGGAATTAGGACTGTCAAAAGAGCTGTGAGCCGTGCCAGGAGACTCTTAGTGAGCTAACATAATGATTTTGAGTAAGTTATACTAATAAACTCTCGGGAGCGATTTTTATATCGGTTTGCGATAAATATACGTATACTTATTTTTACATTCATAATTTATATTATCGCAGCCACTTTAATAGCTTGCGTCACTGTTTTTTCACAACTAGATTTTTGTCTTCCTTATTTTATGCAGTTTTCGTACGTGTTGAGGTAGTTTAAAATCCTTATCGACCGAATGAACTATAATCGTAAAATATTTTAAAAATTAATACAAGTATTTTTTCCAACTTGTTAAGTCGATGCTCCAACTTTTTTCAGAAGAAGTTTTTGCTGATTATTTCTTGTTTTTGCTTACCTTATTTCCGAATTTTAGTGTTTTTACGCCCATTTTACTGATTCGGGCTCGATGAAAATCGGTCGATATGCACATAGTGCAAAGAATAGGTAGTCTTAAGTTTCCTTTAGTTTCATCTTCTTCGCTTCTTTCTCCTTAACATGCCGCCTTTCTTTTCACTCTATCAATCTCTGAGGGGTGTAATTTCTCTTCTTCGCTTCCTCCACTTCTCGTCTATTTATGTGTATTTAATTGCTTTTACGTATTATCTATCCCCTCAACCTTTAACTAATGTTATCAATAGGTTTTGTAGGTTTTTCAAACTCCCTTCTTTTTCGAGCGCTTTCCTGTGTAATTTTCTTTTCATTTCCAGTTATGCTAAGTATTAGTACTTTTGTAGCATTTTCTTTTGTTTTTTGGATTTACAATGGGTTAGATTGAGAAAGAGGCTGTCTAGTTTCAGTCTCGCCCTAATAAAGGCGTATATTTATTTATCTATCTTCCCACTCCTCGCGAAACGCTGTACTATACCTTGGCATTGTAACTTATATAGCATTTTATTTTGTTTTTTTATTTGCGATTTAGATCAGGGGTCGGCAACCTACGGCCCGCGGGCCACGTGCGGCCCTCGAAAACGCTTTATGCGGCCCGCAAAGCTGTAATGAAAAAGTGATCAGGAAAATTTCTCATGGGCAATTTTATATTTTTTGGTCTCAAAGCCTTTTCTGGTGAAGTTTTAACGCTAGTAAATTACGTAGACTTGATGTCGTTCATATGAAATCACAGAATCTCTAGAAAACTTCTGATTTATTCGCTCATCCGGCCCGCCGAGGCTTTCTTGACTCCCAATGCGGCCCTCCGAAACATTCACAACTGCAAATGTGGCCCGCCATGCAGAAAAGGTTGCCGACCTCTGGTTTAGATGGAAGAAGAGACTGCCTAGTTTCAATTTCGCCCTAATGAAGACATATCTACATATTTTCCCCCTCCACACGGAACGCTGTACTACGCTACTAACGCTGTCCCTCCTCTTCTTCGCCGCTGCACGTACGATACTTCTTTCCATCCGTCCCACAGCAACGGCAGAAATTCGAAACGCATTCCTTCTTAAAGCCTAACTCCTAAAGACCTTTCTCTCTCGCATTAACCTGACGTAATTCTTCTTCATGAGTCCGTATGGGCTGGTAAGGAATCTCTTTCTCCCTACTCATTGGAGGGTCCGTCGTAAAAACGCCTCTTTTTTTTAACTACCTCACTTTTCGCGGCTACACCCTTAAAAATCTTTCCTCCTCCCCCGTCTCTCCCTCACAACTCACGTGATTTCACAGGAAGTAACGTCACGTTTTGCGTTTGTAAGGATTCGCGTTCGCGCGTCGCCTCGTGCGCGTTTAGAACGCGTCAGTTCAAAGTTTTTGTTCTTTTTTAAAAATGCTTTTAGAGGTTTCAGTTAAGAGCGTTTTGTTTCTTTTCTTTTTTCAAATACTAGGAATGTTTATTATACGATTACTACATATCTTTTTGCGTGTACTATTCGGAGCAACTGCATATAATTGTATGGAGCTTAGTGTTATTCGGTTTAGGGCGTATATTGGTCCAGTATGTTAGCTTTAACATCAAGAACGGAATTATTTATTTAAATGTTTTCTCTTCAAAATAAATATTGGAACTTTCATGAAGTTTTATGGGCGATAAATTTTTAAAATCTTATTTATTATCTCTGGCAATTAAAATGACCGTTTTAAATTGAATGGCAGTTCGAAAATGTTAAAGAATGTTGTTTCGTTGTACACAGTTGAGGGATGAGAGCGAGGAGTGATCCTAATTGTTTTGTGAAGTTTGCTTGGGAAATAGTTCGGATTAATTATCATTTCCTTGCGGTCTTTATTTTCTTATCTCGTCGTTTATTTCTGTATTTTGATCTGATTTAAGTGAGCGATTACATACCAGAATAAAATTTTAGATCAGCTTTTGTTAGAATTCGAAGTTGGGGGCATTAATTTATTTATATTAATTGCCTCATTAAAAGAAAGCAGACAAAGGGGACATGATGAACACGTACCCCATCCATTGACTCTTATAATTAAGGATAATAACACAAGGCAGGGTGGCACCTGACTCCGAGAATTTCCTATGACTGTCTTTGTTTGTGCTGTTATTTAAGCGTTTGTCTTCCGCGTCAACTACATCGGCGCTTTTCCTACAAGAGCGTGAATTAATGCTTGTGAACGGTTCTGTGAAATCGATATTTGCCTTATTCAAACGTGAATTCCCATTGCCACCTTTCGAATTGAGTGGAGTGGGTGACGAGGTAACCGTGCATACGAGTTATCCTCGGTAATATTTAATCGTTGCGAGATATTCAATTCTTAATCTTCGTAATATCGTCTTATTTTCTCCACATTAAGGCGTTGGAAACGATGCATCATTTCAAAGAGGGCAAACAACACTAAAATTAGGGTACGATATTTTTTCTTTTCCATAAACATCTCGTGCCGTGAGATTAATGAGCGGTTATCGGTGGCGCTATAATAAGAAATTTCTTCTTTAAGTGGAATGTGCGCGATTTTTCTCGATAAAATCGTGCTACTTCCGTTAGTTTCTCCCTATTACAAGGCTAATTTATTAAGCGTGCGGAATATTTGTGCGTCGACTCGACAGGGATCGCGGTTTAATATGTAAATTTAAGCGCGTCGGTGGCGGGATGGCAAGCTTTTAAGGCGATATACCACACCGTTACGATGTAATCCAAACCGGCTGATATGGCGTAACGATGAAATTTGTATGGAAAAGCTTAATTGAACACCTGGCCGCCCTTGGGCGAGCGCCTATAGGCTCATTAACACTATTGTCGCCGCTGCGTTTCATTCATAAGCCGTTTTCAATCGACTCCTTTAAAAAATAATCTCCGACCGCTATTAAGATTTTAAGGGCCTCGCGCCAACTTTTCCCATCATGCCAAGCGGTTGCTAAGCGACGCGTCGGTCTGCCGCTAGCGGGAAACTAATCTTCCCATCTCGCTCCATCAATGTCCTCCCTCGCTCGAGTAGGTCGTCCTTCGACCCTCGTTCTCCTTTTTTATATTTTTTATCTCTCTCTCCGGAACTGTCGCAAAGTTCTGTAGCACGATTTTTTCTCTCTCCGTTATGATGCTCGCGAATCAATTGTCAAAGAGTCGAATGCAAACAACTGGAATCTCGAGGGCAGACAGAAAATTTTCGAATTATTGAAAGCGTGTGTGTGCGCGCGCGCCTGTGTATCAAATGAATCTCGTGTTTCTACATCCTCACAAATGGTCGGTAATGACTGAGCTCCTCTATGTAGCAAATGAAAATATTTCCGTTGCACCCATCTTAATGGCTCAAGATGCTGTTTTTTATTACTACCCAATGTACTATTCTTGAGGAGTGGGTATTAGTTTAAATGTTTTTTCTCTGCCCTTTCACTCTCTAGTTAATTACAGATATTTTTTTAATGAGAGTTAAATCTTTATCTATGCGGTTTCTTTGACGTTTATAATCCTCATCATACAAGTTATTATCTCATGAAGTTTTCAGATGAATGTTCAATCGTCATCACACACTTTTTGTCAGTAGTTGCATTAAATCAACTCGCTATCAATGGCGAGGAGCAGCTAGCGTAAAAAATATTAGTTTATAGTTTATCTGCGAGTTTAATGATTCAAAATTGTTTTCTTTTGTGATTATTTGAAGTTGTACCCTTCATACCAAAGTTTAGCGAACATTAAAAACTGAAAAATGGCATTTTATTGAGCCTGATTTTTTCCATTTTTGGTTGATACCAGCCAGGTAATATGGACTAGAAAATAAACACTGGTTTCACTAATTATTGTCGGTTAACGGCGTGATATAAATGATTTTATATCTAGTAGAGAAGAAAAGAGCGTTTTAAATGCATTCTATTGGGAATTGGAATTTTTATATATTTTTACATGGCATATATTTTACATTTTGGATATACTACTTTTAATTACAAAGGTGTAATGTCAAAACCCGGATTGTGAGATTTAAAAATATTATTTATGTAGACAGAATGTGTTACTTTTACTAACATATAACTGGGTATATTAATAACACAGTCTTTTTAATATATTCGTTAGACGTTAAAAACCTTTCTTACTCGAACTCTTTCATTAGAACTATGAAACTAATGGTTGCGTTGTGACGGTACTTGACTCTTTTTGTGTCTGCATGTTTTTACAAGGACTATTTTTGCTCGCTGAGTTTAAAAAAAAACAGAATCGTAGCTTGGTCTTCGTCTCTCCAAGCACGTCGAGAGGGTTAGCAAAGATAACTTAAAAAATATCTCACGAAGGATTTGGTTTAGGGTGGTATCTCTGCAAAAACATAATTAGATGGGAAGAGGTGGTAAGTGATGCTTTGCTACCGTCGTTCGGCGATAGCGCAAAAGAAGCGGTTTTTGCGCGAGAAAGGAAAGAGTGTGTCCGTTAATTTGTTAAGCGTGGAGTCATCCTACCCTTTGAGCCATAAGCTCATTCCTTTGAACGCGAGTTTTCTTTTCAAAGCCAACTCTTTTTTTTTAGTCGAGACACTCTTCGAAGCTCCAAAAATAAAAAAAATAAAAGATTTTGGCGCCTTCGGATGAGATGAGGTCGAAAGTCCGACGAACTATTTTTACTCGGTACGTGTGCTGTGATCGCTGACGATGGAGAAGTAACTGTCCCTAAAAAAAAGAGCCATGTTTTCTTTTTGGGCGATCATTCAGCAAAACGAGTTTCTCAATCCGTCCATCACGAAGGCTAACCTCGTAGATGCTCGTAAAGTCTTTCCGTGCCATTTAATCTTTGAATGAAAAGACGAAGTGGTGTGTATCTTTTTTTGCTGCCGAGTCACAATGGCATTGTGCGCGAGGGAGTGTGGCGTTTTTCTACCAAGGGCATATATTTTTTGGTGAATCTTTTAGACCCTTCTGCCGTAGACTTTGGCGGACCAAGAAAATCAGTCGGATCACGAGAAACTAACAAATTTCAAAAGGTTTCTCGAAAGGTCGCCGTATATTTTTGGATGTCCCCGTTAAAGAAAGGATCTAACCCTTACCCTTTGCTTCCTCAACGAAACGTCTCTGAAGTCATATTTATGTTATATTTTATGGCCCCGCCCCTTAAAAAGGATGTTTTGCTTAAGTTATGCTCCTAACCTTAATCCGACACAAAGGATAAAGGTTAACATAACTCCCTTTGAAGTCGTGGTTTGTCGGAAATAAAGTTTATAGTTTTAGCTCTCTGAAAATAGTCGAAAAATGTGCAATTTGAATAATTGTCGTAGCGTGTAATTACTCATCTATACTGTATGGAATTCGAGCGTAACTTAAGGGCCGAGGGTGTTTGACTTTGTTCATCTTACGATAACCAGAACTATAGATAAGATTTGGGTCGGCTGCCTTGTGTACCGAGGTTGATATACCCATATTAATTTTTTCCCTTTTCTCAGCTGAACATCTCCCTTTGCAACAGTACGTTAATCAATGCCGTGAACGCCAATTTAATCGTAATACTATCGTTCCTGAGGATTGTTAAATTCACATGAGATTAAATTGAGCATAAATGTATATTTAATTTGGCTTTACCGGTTGATATTAGTGGGTCTAATTTTTTAAAAATCATACGCTGAACATTTGTTTTCCTCTACCGTTCATTTTTGCGGAGCTGAGGGGTGAATGACTTCTCACTCTGCAGGTAGCCGGTTTATTAATAGGTTCTTGTTTATAACTTATATTGTAATTTAATTCAGCCATTCACTGCAATTCTGAAGTAGCTGAATTGGGTATAACTTTTACGTTTATGGTAAAAAATTGATTACGGCGATATTTGGAAGGGATGAATAAAAAGTAGATTTAATATTCTTAAATGAAAAGAAATTTTCCATTATATTTTTAATGCAGCGGTGGAATTAAAGTCTTTATTCTTGTATTATCCCCATCCTATATATCGTCATGTTACCATGGCGATTGTTCGAGCTTCCGTTCTTTTGTGAGTCTCCATTTTTTAGCCTCGATTCGCCACATTCCGTTACATAAATTTGTATAAATCCTCCATAAATTTTGTTTATTCCTCCAGATTTTTTTTAAATTTTCGCATTTAACAGACTTTTTTGAATTTCCATCCTTTTTTTCATCGTGACTCCGAACGAATTTGCTCACAATACACTTTTCTATATTATTATTATTATTCACATAAACGCTACAATTGGGTGCAGGTCCCGGTGGCAGCGGGTCCCCATCACAACTCAATGCATAATACCCAAATTACATAATAAAAATTGGGTTTACTTAATACAAAAATATAAGTAAACCCAATTTTTATTATGTAATATTATTATTAATTTATTATGTATTATCTTAAAATCTCGTACACTTTTCGCGTCCTGCAGGGTAATAACGTATATGTAAATGCTTTTTGCGGTAGTTTTCGTTAACGTTGCCGCAGATAGTCTTCATGTATCGACCTTCTATCGTTCGTGTCATACTTAACCAAGAGAAGCGAACGTTTGCGGGTTTAAATTATGTGGTGGAAGGGTTAGTCGTATGTCTGCTTTCCAATTTAAAGGTCGCCGGTTCGAATATTACAGTGAGAACGAACTTTACTACTGAGGTGGAAATAACCTTTAAAGCAAGATATTTTATGATCTAAGGATACCAAACTTTTGAGAATTTCCACAATTCAATCTACTCTCTGCTGTTAACTGAGATTTTTGCTACGCAGCCCTTTCTTCCAGAAAGACGCATTTGGCACTTTATTTTGAAAATTTTTGCTTTTTTTATTTATTGACTGTGCTGACGTTATCTATAGCTCTTCCTGATAGTAAACAAATTGCAAACATGACGAATTTATAGGACATTTGACATCACGACCTATGTATTTGAAGACAGAAATTCTATCAACCCACCTTCCAAAGATTATGATAGTTGGAAATATGCTCTTAATGGTATTTCATAGTAGAGGAATCCTATTTGCGAAAGTTAATTCTAATAAAAAATAAGCGCCGAAACTACGTAAAGGCGTCACAAGTGAAAATTCTTCGAAATTTGTGCCAGCTGGTGCTAATGATCGTAGGTGTACACGAAAATACGTCAAAAAAATAGTAAGAAAGGAAAGATACTAAAGATACTTTTTTACTGATGCTGCAAGACAGGTCAATAGAGATTTTAAATCGAGTATCAGTATGGTACAAAGAGATCTACATCTACATTATACCCTGCAAGTCACCTTTTCGGTGGATTCAACATGCCTTTGTTTGAGCTTGAGTTTTAGGAGCATGCTACCAAACCTAAGTCTCAGCTTAAGGCCCTCTCTTTCGACCCTCACGCTAATTATCCCCAGGCAACGGCCTAGCAGGCATTACTAATGAGGAAGGTCCTCCTCTCCGGGGCACCCCGGCTTGTCCCGATGGAGAGAAGAAAAAAGAATCGGGGTTTGGCGACGCGCAAGTATCCTTCATTTAAAAACAGGATTTTCTCCCAGGCTAAGTTTCTGAGGGGGAGGGGGGGCTTTGCCGAGAGAAAGAAGACAAGAGAAGCAGGTTCATTCGCATGTTGTGTCCCTTTTTCCTCCCCCATCTCTCTTTTTTGTGTTTTTGGAGAGTTCTGCTTCACCGCCAAACACCACGCCCTTTCCCTCGGTCGAGTTCTGTCTGCTCTCTCTTCTTCCTCTCCTTCCCTAAAACCGGTGAACACCCCTTCTCTTCCTCTCAATCTTGCTGGGACCTTCTTTTTATGGGACGATTTGTGCAAGGCCAAGGACTCTCTCCCTTTTTCGCGGAGGTCGGAATTCTGTCGGGCCGAAAAACATTTTTGTCACGTTCTTCGCCCGAGGAATACTAAGGTTGCCGGGATGAAAAAAGGATGTTCTTTTGGTTTATCGTTTGCGTAAACACCTGTAAACCATCCCGCTGGGTGCTTGATAGCGAGGCGAAAGAGGATAATTTCGTGTAGGATTTTTTTATGCAGATAAACCTCGAGGTGAAGATATCACTTTTATGTTATAATCGTTAGCGAGGTGTTTTATGAAGCCTCGACGAAAAAAAAGGAGACGATTTATTTTTTCAATGCTTTCGATCGTAAATTGTAACTGAGATAATTTATGTTCTTACGCTCGTTACTGTTGTAAATTCGGTGGATGTTGCTGACTGCTTTGAAAGGATGTCTTCTGTCGCCCGAAATAAATTATCAACCCAGATAAGTAGACATTTGGAATATTACGTATCAAGTACTTGCAGTTATTTTCGTAACGTGTGCGATTATTGCTGCGCCGAACGGTGAAACCTCTCCACAAATATTTATGAAGACGCATTGAATGGCAATGGCAAAGAGGGTACGATAGCAGTTTATATGTTGTATATAAAAAAATATTTAAAAAATAGATTATCGACATCTAAAAAATTTAGAACTAGCTGACATGTTTATTTGGCGAATGGTCATCGTTATAGTTATCGTAGCTTGTAATTTCTCTATAAACTATTTTAATCCCGATTTTTTCATTGTTATTACTAATTTCTACAAAAATAGAATTGCGCTCACGTATTAATTCAAAAAATAATTTAGCGCTCGTCGCGTTGGAAAGGATGGGCGCTCTTGGACTGACTGAAAGAGAAAACTTTACTTTGCTCGCATTGTTATCGCAGCCCCCCAGCCCTACACTTCTACATCTACATGTACATTATACCCTGCAAGTCACCTTTTTGGTGGATGGCAGGGGGTGCAGTGCACCAAGGGTCCATAGTTTTCCTACGTTATCTTTTTCTATTATGGTCTCTTATCGTCCTAGGGAAAAACGATCCTCTATATCGCTCCGTTCTACAGTCGATCTCGCGAATCTTATCCTCACTGTCCTGCCTTCCGAGATACGTCGGGCTTCTGATAAGTCCTACTACCTCATTCGCTAGTCCCTCCGACATAAATTTTTCCAGTAGTTTAATTCTAGCCTGCAGCCTACGTTCTTCTAACGATGTCCATTTCAGATTTTCTATTAATGATGTTACGCTTTGTTTACTATCGTAATTCCTCTTTACAAATCTAGCTGCCCTGCGCTTATCACCGACGGCACGTTAATTTTTTACTGAGACGTGACTACAAAGACTACATTGATAGTGCGTGCTCAGAAATCAATTTCAACAATAAATCATTCTGGAATATAATAAATTGTCGTAGAAAAGGTGGACGAATTCCTAGTTCAGTGTACTATCATGATTTAGTCTTTTCTGGTAGTGCTAGGCCTGAAACTTTTAACGAGTTTTTCAGATCAAATTTTCACCTCACTCCCCTACCCCTACCCCTCCCCCTCCTTTGAACCCTAAATGTTCCCATTGTCTATCTTACATTGTCACCACCCCCGGCGGCTTGCATGGTAATAATGAAAATAAAGACGTTGAGCTCACTTTTATACTAAAAAATGTCATTGTCTTATTAATACGCGGTTTAGGACTTGCGAATCTAGGATTTTCTTATGAAACATCGTTTGGCTTTAAGAGGGCGAGAAAATTTGCACCGTTGCGGTAATTTTTTTGTTGACTGGCTGAAGTTTTGGATACACCCATTCCTCGTCTTGCACGATCGCGGTTTACCACTGTTTCCATTTTAGAGAGCTACGTTTCGGAATTGTCACAAAGATTTTAAAAACATAAAACAGATCAGTTCGACTCAGAGGTTATAATGAAGAACAAAGGAAGCAGTTCTCATAAACATAAAACTAAATCGTTTCACGTTGAACTCAGGGCGGCGCTCAGATGTAACCTCACGTGTTCCTAAGGGGAAAACTAATCCCACTTTGCGCGGTTTCGCTTTCCAGGAACGCATGTACCACGCAAAGCGAGGGATGGATATTATTTGGAAAGATAATTTCCGAAACCATCCTCGCCCTTGCCGGGAAATAGAATTTCCCTTCCTTCCAAGGCCATCCGGTAGCGCGTATACGCGTCGTGTACGTTTATGTTAAAAAAATAAAATAATAACAGTCGCGATGTTATCTCAGGTCTACGAGATTATTACAAGCGAAAACTGTGTGAGGAAGGCGGCAGAGGAGGAGAGGAAAACACGGGGAAATGCTCAGAAAAAAAACTCGAAAAGAATTCCGGATTGAGATATTATACGAGAGAGGATTTTCGAAGAAGGTAGGAGTTTTAGCAAGAGAGAGAGCGCAGCAAATGGAGTGGGACGATAAACTTTTAGGCCGCTAGATTGGAATGGGACGGAAAGAGGAGAGGATAGAGGGCGTTAAAATTTACAGGAGAGGTAAAGGAATGGGAAATAGAAAGAGAGGAAGAACGGAGGGAAAAAATTCTTCCTTCATTTGAAGCGAGCGTCCTTCGCCAGGAAGTGGTAGGATTTATCGCGGGCGTAAATCGCTCGGTTTTTTCGCTCGTACTATTATTTTTTGCGCGAGGGGGGAGAAGACTTTTCGGATATTTTTCTCAAAAAAAATATCGCCGATAATCTCTCTCTTTCTTTTCCAAAAATAAGCGCTCCTTTCTTATGCAGAGTTTTCTTCCCGATGTCGATGGCCCTGGCGTGGAAAAAAACCGTGACTCATTGTTGTTAATGGTTTTAAAAAAATTATATTTCTTCGGAAAAAAAAGCGGGAAAGATGACGGAGAGGAGTTTAAAATCTCGTTAAATGAGGTGGAAATCATTTATGGCGGCTTTGCTTTTAAAGCAGTTGACTCGAGTTTAATGAGGCATTAAGCCATGCCCGCGCATAAAATTATGGTCAAATGACTGAACGCTGGCGTAAAATTTTTTGAATCGTGAATTTATTTTAAATAAAAGCATTATACAGCCGATGAAAGTTTACAAAATTAAGGGAGTATTCCTATGTAAAATAGTAATAATAAATTTCTCGGGCACCGCGAAAATGCTCTCTTGCTTTGTCGAGTTTCTCAGTAATGGTTCTCCAATAATGTATATGAGCGCCAGAGATGATGGGATTCCACGTACGTGTTATCGCTACGTTGAACGTACTTCATTACAGGATTTGTTGTTGTTATGCTGAGGTTTTGAAGGGAATGGAATCAAAAAGAAACACTCTTCGAGATCGGAATATTTAACTTCCAAAAAAAGGCCATGTCAGTTTAAAAACAAAAATCTTAGATCTGATGAATTTGTTCGTTTTGAAGATAATGTCACGAATGAACTTTGATGAAGTACTTCTTACATTTTTGATATAGGAATAACTCTTGTCTCTTTGATAAATCAAGTTTCTTCAAAAGAGAAAATGATTTTATGGCTCATATTAGTTATTACTTGCTCATATACGTAGTATATAGAGAAAGTATCGTAATCGCAAAAAGATCGACTTCGAGATTTTGACATACACTTTTTAGGTGTTCCCGAGTCCAAAAAAGTAGTTTTGGCCAGGCTGTCTGTCTGTCTGAGGGGGGCTCTAGAGTCTAGACCAGTGTTTCTCAAACGGTGGGTCGCGACACCCTAAGGGGGTCGCAAGAGGGTTTTAGGAGGATCGCAAGCACTCTTCGTTAAGGCAAGAGTGATTTTATTCTGGTTTTAAGAGTCTTGCAGGTTTTAATTTATCGACATATTTTGTTCAAAAATAAAATAAATTCTTGAGTTTATCAAAGTGCTAAAACGTTTTTAAGAAATCATTTATTTTTATGTAATAAAAACAAACAAGAAGTCATATCTCAGTGGTGATTAATATTTTAAAAATTCAACTATGCATCACATATTTTCTGAACGTTTTTAATACGCATACGTAGTTGTAAAGAAAATAATTGATAGTGCTAACCATGTATTTATAAATAGCACAAATTCAAAACTCCCTTATTATTAATGTCTTTATCGTCGTCATCCCTATCTCCTGTATGGAGAAAATTGAAGTGTTTATTTTTGTTTCTCGAATTTTCTCGGGGGGTTTCGGCGACCAAACATTCGGACTGAGGGGTCGCCTCACGAATATGTCTGAGAACCACTGCTTTAGACGGTTCAACGAAATCGAATGATATTTCGTAGTTAGACAACATTATCCAGAATGAAAGCTGTGAAGAGATGAACGATATAGCGCGACAATGAAGGTTAGTTTATTCTAGTTGATTGTCACAAAATATAGATTTGTTCAAAAATGGTTCTAATGATTTTGATAAAATTCACGCAGTTATAGTGAGTCGTAAACAATATTACATAAGCCATATTTATAAAAAATTACTATATAACGTCCAGTGACATTAAATATATCGATTTTTCCTCCCGCTCGCTCAACGGTCTTTGTCCAGCAATAATTATCCAGTACCTATATGGCTTTGCAAATCCGCATAATACTTGATATCTATGCATGGTACAACTTTTTATTGAGCTGTATTTTCACATATATGAGGTAATCAATGTATAAATACCATTTACGGGCAAAGACATTTTCCGCGGTTATATTATTTTTGTATCAGTATGAGTTCCTTCCTGTCAGGAAAGAATGTATTGATACCAGGTGCATACGTTATATATGAGAGATTGTGCAATGTATATTGTACCAATTTTTTAATCGTATCCATATGTTTTGCCCGTGGTTTTCGTTATACTGTTGTCATGACCTCATTTCGGGATTCTTAATTAAATCCGTGGCTTCGTGATTGAAGTAAGCTGCTCTTAATTAAGGTATAAGTCTGTTCATAATACCATTTACACGTTTACTCTAATCGCTTACGATCCAGATCGGTCGTGTTGCTAATGTATTCTTTAGACTTGGGTTTCTTGAATCGAGTTCCTTTGACCTAATTTTTTCTCTCATAGAGGTTTGAATTTCGGCAGACGTGTCTCATGCCATTAAAAATAGTCGAGTCCTTTTTTAGAATAAACATTAGATGTCGCTCTATGCTTATTTTTTCACTGCATTCTGAAAAAGGAAACCCAAATTCATCCGCGTGTTGCAACGTTCAAACTGCGCGAAAAAAGTGACTTTTGCATTGCGGAGAAATAAAACAACTTTTTTAAGGCTTCGTCGGAGTGATAATAATGGTTTTAAACAATGAAGGCTAAAGACGTTAGATCCTAAAAGAAAGTTCGAAGAAAAAATGCCTCCGTTTGTTTCCTTCGTATTCTTTTTTATAAAAGTTTTATACTCCAAAATTTCCATAAATTTCATCGTGTTACATCTACACATATATATTTTCATTGCGGTGTTCAGATTTTGAGTATTATCGTAGTATCAGAATATCGACTACCTAACCTGTGACTTTAAAAAAATACGTTTCCTCTGATAGTATCGGAGTTTCAGGTCAATCGGAACATCTAATCTAGGGATGTTTTTGGCGAATTTTTTTTTTAAAGTTCTCCTTAGCGAATTATATATATATATAACAACTTACGGAAAAGGAAAGGTAAAATGAATATATGGATGTCAACAAGGTGTTGGGATGAGGAAACCCAGTGAGCATTCACCAATCAGACGACTTCAGGTTGGCGAGGCCCCGGGGATGTCATACACCTCTTACTCCGTCAGCAACAACTTCATTTATGACTGACTGTAATGCTATTTTTAACAAACTTTCCGAGTAGGTAGAAGATTGAAATTTGGTAGGAATTTTTGTCACTTATAGTAAAAGCCATTTATGAAACAAAATTTAAAAAACGGGTTCGACTCCTGTAGATAATTTCTATTTCCCATAAGATAACACGTAAAAATCGATATTTGGACTTACAGGCTTTTACTCATTTGCAAATTAGACCTCGATTTGCATAAAAAAAACGCCAAAACAAACGCGACAAATCGATTTCCTTCGAAGATGCGAACGTCGAATAATAATATACCGCTTCCAAGCGCTCGCCTGATTCGTACTTCGGTATTTAAAAAAAACCCTTCCCCACATCGCGCCATCTACCGAAACGTCATAATTTGCCTCCCGTTACCCGTTTTCGGAAGAAGACCCACGCGAGAGTCAACAATAAGAGAGAAAAAACCGGAATCTCTTTGCCGCGCAGAAACGGCGGCAGTCGGCGACGGAGAGACATTGACGGACGGCGCGGTTTTCCGTTTACGGTTGGGAAATGTTTTTCCCATCGCCGACGTAGAACCGAAGACAGCTCATTGCTCAACTGTAATTCGATGACAGATCTCCGCAAAGGAAAGGGTTTTTTGCGTCTGGTTCGCGATGGGACGGTTAAGCATTCCGTGGATTTAATCGCCATCCGCGGGGATTAATGAGCCGCGTGTGACGGGATCCGAAGGCGACCTTCGATTACACGGATTCGTTTCGTTCGGAGCGCGGCGGAGAAGACTCTAAGATAAAAATATTCCTCCTATTCGTCGTTCTTGTCGTGAAGAAGATCCGATGAAGAGATTATGGTCTACTGTCGTCGGTTGTTGAGTACTGTTTAGGATATCGAACGATTTGGATTCCTTATCGACGTCTAATCTTTATACCTTTTTAAATGTGTGCTTTGAATTCATTGATAAGGTTACGTCAATAGTGAGTTTTATACACTGGAGAACTGTCGGGCTCGTCTTGTGGCTGAATATAAATTCCGGAATAAGTAATAATGTATCAGCAAGTAGGGTGTTATCCAGGAACGTGGGTAAAATTAGCGTGTTTTTTTCTATTATTATTATTAAATTCGGTAATGTTTTGTATTTTGTTTCGTTATGAAGATTTCTTTCAATTACCTAATTAACGAACTGAGGAGAATATGGAATTTGATCACCTATTATATGCGCAAATTTGGCTTATCTTATTTTTTATATGGTTACACCGCCACAAATTCGGTCGCTAGAGCATTGCTTGCAAGTGGCAACAATGTGGAAATATACGCTCAGAAGTTCAGCTTCCCATCTTTTTCACCTCCGGAGATATTAAAAAAAACAATTTTAAATGCACCACAATCCGAAGTTGTATATTTTTCAAAACTCATGTCTAAAGAAAACAAATGGCAGCAATATAGAAATCTTCACTCCAATTTTCAGCTCTGTACCGTTAACTGTTGCATTGCAATTTCAATTTAAGCAAGTTCACAAGCAGACGGAAGGACAGACATGCATATGCAAAAGTAAAACTATAAGCACGACTTTTTTAAACGACGCGCTAAAAAAACTAAGCTTACTAATTTAGATTGTGTGTGTGTGTGTATATATATATACTATGTGTGTGTATGTATTAACTTAAGGAAAGGTAGCGATGAGGGTGGCAACAAGGTGTTGAAGGAAGCCCAGGGTACACTTACCAAGTTGGCAGGCTGCTGGGGGCGTTGAAGAGACACAGAAAACACGCACACAAAAACACGTAAGCTTTTCGGGCATATGCCCTTCATCAGCGATGGAGATAAGAGTAACAGAAAGTGACACACTATATATATGTGTGTGTGTGTATATATGTATATATATATAAATATAAATATTATATATATATTATATATATAATATAATATCCAATACAGCTGTAGGCGTGATCGGGCCGTGCCGATATCGCTCATTCCTTTTAAAATAATGTTTGTGCCCGACTTTGTTACAAAAAAATATTCAAATTTCACTTTCCGACGCTCGCTTCGCTTAACCGACACTTTACACCTGATGTTGAGAAACAGTTATAAGAACATGAAACAAGGCTCACAGAGTCTCTTAAATTCTATTCTTCGGCGACTGTTACGCTGTCTTGAGCGGAGGTGCGGAAGCTTGGATCCGCAAAGATTTGACGGGGCAATTTATTGTAACCACTAGTACATATCTAGTATTTAAAACCCCATACCTAGGGATACAAGTAGTATGGGATGCTAGATCATGAGTTAGGGAATACATTAATTACCCATATAATATTATAGTAGTATGAATTGAGGAGGTCATACTAGCTGGTTTTCCTTGATAGTTGTTCACGGTTAGTAGAAGTAGTAGATGTTGATCCTTCCTGATTGCGGACACGATCTATAACAGAGGTGGCCAAACCTACTTACCCTCGCAGCTGTATACGATAATTTTCAGAAGTTCGAGAGCCGCATGGCACACATTCCGTTCTCATAAATTTACGAACAGAAAACAACGTGTATCCGAAGCAATTCAGATATAATGCATATCCCTTAGGCATCCGCAACACGTCTCAAATCACCCTAAGTCATTGTGTTCTGTATTGAAATACGTTGACACGTCACTGAATGGAAATTTAAAAGAGCCGCATACTAAGATAAAAGAGCCCCGGTTTGGCTACCTCTGGTCAGTAATCTCCTTCGCCTTTGGGACCTTGCTGAAGATCAGCCTCGTGGGGCCTATCAAGGCCTGAAGGATCTCGGTCAAAGACTGCCTAAATCAAATAATACCTGCTGAATCATTCTCTTGGCTGGACCAATCCAAAATCTCCTTCGTCTATCCATCGAACTTGGCGACCAGCCCCATGGTATGTTTCGATATCTGAAGGATCTCGGTAATAGTTGCTAATCCTTTCTTTCCCCATCTAAAAGGCCCTTGGTCAGTTCTTCCATCTTGGCAAGAGACACCGTGATGCCTTTCAACATGTGAAGGATTTCGGCCGACACATGATTAGCGGAATTATGTGATGTTGATATTTGCATTTGGCGGACAATATCTAGAAACTTCTTTTCTGCTATTAATCCTTTACGGTTTCTTCACAATTTCAATTTAAGCAAGTGCACAGGCAGACATACGCCAAAGTGAAACTATAAGGTCATTTTAAACATTCGAAAAATGAATTACTTGTCTTAAGTATGGTCTTAAGGTTATGGTTTTCAATTCCATTCCATTTTCATAAAAAAGTTTTTAATTATTTATTCTGCAAGTAAGTTTGATATTAATTTAAAAGCGTAAATACGTGGCCACTATGCACAACTCGGGGATTAATTCTTTTTGGAATTAGGATAAAAAAGGTAAACGATTTATTAGATAAATCTCTATTATTATGATCACAATATTTTTCTCCTTCCTATTTATAATCGATATATTTATTATCAGGGAATAGAAAATATCGAAAGATATATTGTCAAGACGCCTAGAAATTTGATGGTGGCGCCTACTTTTTTCTCTTATTTAATTCTTTTTTATTATGCTATTCTAGTTATCGAGATTGGACCGGATATTTTTAAGATTCACGTTCACAGTTACCTTCAAATTGAACCGTGTGGCCAAAAAGCAATATTAATGATAATAATGTAATGCCTTCCCTTTCCATAAGACTCGAATCGTGCCATTCAAAATGCGCGGTCTAATCGCAGTTTAGGATTCAGTAATTATCTCTATCATACTATGTTTTCGGATATCCGAAAAACGCAGTTTTTGTTACAGTTCACCCCGGAGAAGTAGCAATAGTTTTCATTCTACGAAATTAATAGTTTCTCACATAAGATATTGATACATATGGTCAGTAATATGAAACTCGGCAGAATACGTTCCTTTGCTGTTTTTGTCATCCACGTCCTTGAATCATGTTGGCTAAACGCAGTGATCTTGCAGTATAGCGGATGCCAATTTATTTCTTCATGAGGATATACGGTCTATTGTCGTTGTTATGGTTCGCTAAATAACACGATCCAACACGCAGTTGCAAAATGTTTTTAAATACGAACTCGTACTTAGCATCGAACTGAATACAAATGAACTGAGTTTTTATTAGCAAAGGAATACGATTACTTTCCACTGTTGTGTCATCGTGATGTGGATAATAGTATAAATGCGTAGACTCGGGAGCTCCATATTATGTCATGTGCTAAAAGTTCAGTCATCCTATTCCTAAAGCGATTTTGATTCCTATCTTTGTTTAATTTACACTCAGTTTTTTCCATTGCAAGATAGCCATGGTGTTTTCAGTGAAATGGATAAAAAATATTTTACTTTGGCAAACTAATAGAAATTTATGCAAAATTGACTTTTGATGCTATTTTGTCGGACGAGAATTTACTAACGTCAGAACATAAAGCGTAAGAATTCCATAATGAAATACAGTAGACCCTTGTCCAACGCGGGTTTCCCCTACGCGGATTTGATTATACGCGGTGAAATAAATGCGAGGTATAAATAATAAAATAATAAATAAAATTTAACCATACGTGGTCCTGAATTTGGCGTGCCACATTCTACCTATGCATGCCACCTTAGAAAGCTCGTAGCCTGTGAGAACACGTGATTTTGTTTCAAAAAGGTGTTGAATTTGTGCAGCGCGGTTTCGACCAACGCGGCCTTTTCCAAGAACGTAACCACCGCGTTGCGCAAGTGACTACTTCTTTTTTCTTTGTTGGAACATTACTTCCGTGGAAACTTGCTGAGAACATGAATGTTGTACAGATATACTGCGATGGCGACGAAAAAATTGTTTTTTTTCTGCCGTTATTCCCAAGAAATTTGCACACAAAAGATGTAGAAAGTAGGTATCGGAAAATTCAAATTAATAGGATAATATCCAGTACGTATTCTCACCATGCCTTATTCTGCCCGCATCCTTGAAGTATTTACTTGTTCGGGTTAAATGTCGTCGCGTCGCTTTATTTAAACCTTATGTTAGATATTTTTTGCATAATTTCCTGGAAAATCCGTGGAAAGATTAACAGAAATTTTTAACCTGACTCTCTTTATCATTTTTATAAATAAACAGCGAATTTTTCTTCTTGAAAGTCTATCATTTTAGCCTCTGTCGAAATACTGGAAAGTTTGGGGAAAATATCGAGATATTTAAACACTTTTTTTAAGTCTTTTGTCGGATGCTCTAGTGTATTTATATTAAACAACTTCTACACTAACCTATCTTGGTGGCTTATGCTGTTTTATACTAGAGCCGCGTTGATCGATGCGGGTGGCAAAGTAGGTACCGTTAAGCTTGAGTTTTGTCGATATAAAATTGTCATAATAGCAGAAGACGTCATAAAACCTGCTCCAGTTTTTATAAATGAAATAATATTATTATAAAAACGCCTGCCATGTAAATGGGAGTTTTCATCCATTCACCCGGCAAACAAATGAAAGTATGCAGGATGATCGTAAAAGTAATATAAATTAAATTGCTTCTCTTTTTGTCAACTTAGGTGGTAATGTTAATTTTTACTGTTCAGATTTTAACTCGGGAAACATGCTACATTTACTACTTGCCAGTCAACGGATTTCAGCCGCGTGAAACATAAAATTTGGAACAATTTAGTTTATATTCACCAATTTGATAGCTTAACACGTACGTGGAATTCTCTAAGAGAAATCTCTTGAATGACTTACGGGATATTTATTTTAGGTAATATCAAAACTGGTGGGATAAGCAACGTCTGCTGCTTCTTTCTTATTTATTTTTCTAAACGCTGGAATAGAGGTCTGAAAGATATGAGTATGCATCTGCAAATATTAAATCCATATTTTATTGAGATTCATGTTTTCTGGCCCGAGAGACATTTGGAATTTTGAAAATAAAACATCAGCGTTAAAACCACTCATTTAACCGTATCGTTTTAAACGAAGCATTAAAACAATCGAATAAATTAATATAACATTTTAATTATGTAAAAACTTACCATACTTATTTCAGCATACCGCAATTACACAATTTTTTAATACTAATCTTTCTGTGATAAAAGGTAAAAAATCTCCAAATGCCGTAATAAAAAATCAAGTTGAGGTATTCCACTAAGATAAGGGAAGGGGGGAATAATTAAATTTTTTTTATATTAAAAAATTAAAAATTGAATACATGAAAACCTCGCCCATGCAACCAGACACTCCACCTGCTGTTTAGGGGCTTTTGAAGACCAGCGCCAGGGACGGGGGATAAAGGTCACAGCAATTTTTTCGCACCCGATCTGTGTGAATGTTGAGTGCGTTTGTAGGTCTGGCGTGGAGGAGTCTCCCATAAACCTTGGTTGCCTGACCTGCTGTCACTGGCGCTGGCCTTAAAAAGCCCCTAAACTGCAGGTGGAGTATCTGGTTGTATGGGTGAGATTTTCATGTATTCAATTTTTAATTTTTTTAATTTTTAAAAAATTTTCCCCCTTCCCTTATCTTAGTGGAGTATCTCAACTTTATTATTTTATTACGGCATTTGGAGATTTTTTACCTTTTAGCATTATATGTGTGCCGTGAAGCTCATTCCCAATTATAAATCTTTCCATAACAAACTCAGTAACCTCTGAAAATTTTACATATGAAATTTTCACATAATCATACAATTTTTAGTAGGCGATAAATTTTTCTATGGGTAAATGCTTCATATCTATGCAGACTTCCTATCAATATGATCATTGACTTCATAAATTTAAACTTAAAAGAAGGGAAAAATCGGACCAGCGTCTTCAAATTTCTAGGTGGTTGCTTTACCTTAGGGGGTTCAAGCATCCGCCCTGGAAGTGTAAGACCCGCGTTCGATTCCCTGTCAAGTCCAGAATATTTCTCCTCCTAGGTCTTGAAATTAATGTCCAGGCTTGTGCTCCCACACATAAAAAACTTTATTGCCTACTTTAACACCTTGATCATTAAGTACCCCAAAACGATTTGAATGAACTTGTAAATACCCTATTATTTTTTATATCCTGAGGGGATTGCATTCATAAAATCTTATCGATACCATGTTTTCGCGGATTTTTTCGGCCGTAAAATAGTTTACGCGGATGGGGATTCCGAGATTTTTTTCCCATCCGTGAATGGGAAGGCGCGTAACTCCGTGAGAAATCGGAGCTCGAGAGGAAAGAGCTTTTTCCGCTTTCCTTATTCGCACGCGACTCCGCGTGGGTGGTGATAGGTGTTGGAGGGTGAGAGGCGCGGGGCGGAAGGGCGGAAAAAAAACACGGGGGAAGGTTTTTATTATAGGAATTCAGGGCAGAGGATGTTTATGCGTCCGCGTTGAGTAACCGCGTGTGTCGGTACGGGTTTTTCGAAGGGGCAGGAGGCAATGGGGGAGGGGAGGGGGGGTGGGGGTTGAGGGACTCGTAAATAAGTCGACTTATTGTAAACGTTTATCCTCTGCCTGGTTATATCACAATTCGTCCCTCTTTTTTTTAACCGAGCACACGGCCGCGCATCCATCAAATCATTTAGTTGAGTGTATAAGCTTGCAAGCGTAACCACTACGTCTCGTCCATACCCTCGCTCTCTTTCCCCGCTTCCTGTCGCTCCACCCCTCCCTCTATCGCACTGTCATTTTATCTTCCATCCGAATCCATAAAAAGTTTCCTTTTGAGTCTACCTTTCTTTTCTTTGTTATAGCCTTCCGCACTTTCTCTGCCATCTCTCAGTGTTCTTATTATTTCTCTCATTACCCAGTTCTTCCTCCATTTCCTCCACGATTTCTGATTTCTTTATCTTTAGTCATTATCCCAGATGTCTTACACTCAAATCGTGCGTGGGTCGCATGATAGCAATGCAATTTTGAGGGTAGCAGTAAGGCATTAAGTGTTACTTGAATACATTTCTTAAATTTCTTTGGTTATTAAAAATGTTTTATAAGAAATACATTTGGGTTTGGGTTGATCATAGTATAAATTATCTTACTTCGCACTTCGCTGCGTGTTTGGGACCCCTACATTAGTCCCTTGTCGCTCGAGGCTTACCTTCTTGAAAAAGGCCGCGTTGGACAAAACCTCTTTGCGTAAATTTAATATCTTATGGAAAAATCTCGTGTTCCTATATGCTATAAGGTTTCTCACTTCACGTAAAATGCGGTCAGCGCCCAGTCCAAGACTACCTGTTATAAAATTTTACAAGTATGTACTTAACCGTGTATAATCAAATCCGCGTTGCTGAAATATTTACTCTATGGTCTAATTGGTAAAATTATTTCTAAATTGTGACTAAAAAGCGAATGATAAATGGCAGCAGAGGAGTTTCTCGAAGAAAATATGCAAGATTAGAAAATAACGAAAGCTTAAATTAGTTTTTCGCACAAAACATTTATTGTCTTACGCACAAGGAAATTTACTAAAAAAATTAGCCAGTTATCATTATATTCAAGGGAAGAAAGTCGCTCTTTAGTTTTCTTAACGATGTTCTCATGACATTCAGTTACCTAATCTGTATATTTCGCAGGTTTTTCACACACCCCTCCTTATTTGGTCGTTTTCCTTCAGTGAGGTTTTTTAAAATTTAATTATCCTAAGTTTTTTCCCACAGAAAAATATCCTTTTCACTAAATTACCAATAATGCAACTCTGCATTAGTAATTATGTAGCATTTTGTTTTGTTGTGACTGACAATGTGTTATGTGGCGTCTTGAATAATGACTAGCGTAATTCCGATAGATCTTGAAATTTCTTATATTATCACAGCATTATGGCATGTGTATTTTACTTAAATATCTTTAAGTTTTATCACGACACTTAAAAAAATTTCTGATTTATTTATTTCTGAACATAATCTCGAGTTATCAACTTATAACTGTTACTCCACGAGATTAACTTTGCCAGAAAATGTTTTCGCAGTTTATATGTGGTCTTCGCAACGGTGCTACATATGTTCGCTGGCTGTATCGTACATGATTTCGAGCGGTCATTTCCCCCATCGCTAAGCGCCGCCAAAACTCTCGGAATGTTCTCGCTTAAACGGTGGGTCGTTCTTCTTTAAGACGAAAGGGAAAAGTGAGCGTGTTGGAATTGGCATTCCTCGAATGCGTCATCCTGGCCCATTATTATGCTCCTCCTGGTCCGCATTAAAGTTTTTAGCTGTCGTAAAAATCTCGAAAAACAAATGAACGAGTTTACTTTCGGCGGCGGAGGTGGATGAAGCCATTAACTATTTCTTCCTTTTGTGTATCGGCATCTTTGTAGCCTAAATATTTTGTACCAAAATTCCATTGTCTATTATCCGCGCTTTAACGCCAATGTTTAGAGGGAATTCGAAATGGTCGCGTCTTACTAAAAAGCTTTAGGCAAAATCTGGAGGTCAAATGTGTAGGTTTTCGATTTGATATCCTGGCTCTTATTCCCTAGATGTTTATGCTAGACAGGAAGATTTAATGAAATTTTAACGAAGCGGATTGGGTTCAAATCCAACATTCCTTCTCATTCTTGTAGTCGTCAACATAAGTGCCGTATGCTATTGTCGTTTATCTTGATTTTGCAACTATGTCCATAATTGTATTTGTTTTTAACCCTAAAATAAAATCATCCGTTTCCGATGCATCGGTATTTACTTTAATAAATCGTAAAATCCTTGGGTCTGTTTTTGGTCGTAGCACTTGGCAAGAGGAAAGAAACTCAAGGACACAACATAGCCCAATGAAAATTAATACTATTTAATGCTTGAATCACTTGAGCCTGGATGAAAACTATCGGAATGATTCTATCTAGTTTATAATTTTGAAATGCGGGCTAAATTCGAAAAACAAATGAGGACGGATGAGTTTCACGAAGAAGCACGTGAGTCGAATGGCAAGCGGTCTTTCTTTCCGCCGTTCGATTGTTTTTCTCCGCAGATGAAGCGATTTTTTTCGGACCCATGATTTTAATCGAGTTTCGACACACGGACATCGTTCCTCGTCCGTCTTTTCAGGACTCTCGGATAAGATCCCAGGTAGCTTTTCGTACCTAACAGTGCGGTAGTCCTATTTCCCCTTCCAATATTCAGCCTTATCGACCTTGGAACGAGATAAAAGAGACGCTAATTGGCCCTCATCATTCATGGGGCCATATTAGGCATCGCACAAGAGGACCGCCTCGGCTAGTCCACAGCCTTGCAGGGGACAGGTGGAAGAGTAGCCATTTTTTCCTATCAACTCGATTATCCGTGTCCTTTTTTTTACGGTTTGTTATTATTTGATCCGTCATTTCCGTTTCAAAGGATTCGCGTCCTTTACTTACGCGTGACCCGATTTTTCTAGTTTTTTTATTACGACTAACTACCGCTCGCGGATATCAAAACGAGTCCCATACGTGACCTAAGCTGCTCGATTAATTCACCTCGATTTCTTTAGCGTTCCTAATCGGACTTTGTTGTTTTTCACTTGCGCAAATGATCGAAACAGTTCGGATGGAATCGATTCCACGAGCTTCGAGTCGCCAAAGAAGGATTTGGAATCGTGAGTCGTTTTGAAGAACCTCGTCCTAACTTGGAAGTGAATTTCGGATAGAGATATATTTTCCGAAGAGTTCCGCAACCAACCTTGAGAAGTACGCGATAAGATAAGTGAGATTGCTGACCGTAGAGCTAATAGAATTCACTTTTTTTCTCCTAGGACTATCTGGAAGTGACAATGCCTTGCCTATCGTGATATACATAGGGACAAATTTAACTCGGAAGCGTTGAGCTACTGCCACTTTTCGAAGTATCAAATTGCAAGATAAAAAAGTGTGTTATTTTTTTCATCACATACGGGTACAGAAGTCGCAGTAGCATTGTATTAATTCCGTTTTTTTCCTACAAAAGTAACGGGAATTAAAGAAGGAAAAAGTGACCGTAGTTTCTAACTTATGCGTTTTTTTTTAACTGTTATATTCGAATAAATATAGAATGGATATAATTGGACGTAGGCAAATCATGCTTGGACGGAGTTTAATCGTTGTGTAATGACGCTTACTTTAGTTGCCCTCTCGGTTTAGCAACTCTTATCCCGTCGCAGTTTTGATGCGTCTTTTCCTTTCAAGGTGTCAAAAAGCTTTAAGGCGATTTTTTGTTTCATTCTCACATCCGCGTGTTGTCCATTGTTTTTGTTTTTTTGGGGCCCCGTCGCATTTCGTCTTTTGTTCTCCTTGTACGATGTTTCGTTTTTGTATGGCGGGGCGTGGGCTGCAGTTACCGTGCAGTCCCTCTCGTGCGTCCGTGCAAGTCGACGCAGCTTGTTGCCTCGTGACATCTTTGGAATATAAATTCGCTTAAGGGTTTCGGGTCTCTCCTGCGTTTATTTCACTCTAACTTGAGGTTTTTATTTGGGCGCCGTCCAAAATGAATTATTTTACCGTTTACTCGTGTTACCGTTTCGGTCCATGCAGGGGCGGATCCAGAAACTTCCCAATTGCCCCTCCCCTCCTCTTGAATCCGCCTCTGCCGAGGAGCCTATGTTTTGAGAATCCCTTCCCCTATCAGAATCTTTCTTTCTCTTACGATACACTTAGTCTTCGGTGCATAAACAAGCATTTTTGCGTGGAATGTATTTAAGAATGCACCCAGTGGAGGGTAATGGGGTCGTCCAAGGGATGTCTATGGGGGCGCCACTGGGTCAATTAAATTATATTATCATGCAGCGAATGATAAAATCCTTAACGATAGGCGACTACTATTTTTTCTAGTGATTTGCCGTTTTAGAGAAAATTTTGAAAAATGCAGTTTGGACGTCAAGATTTTCTTTTTGTTCTCCCCAAATGGTGAAGTATTTTTATTTTATGCTATCACTCGGATTAATGACAATGACGAATATTTTACATCCAGCGCACGAATGTGTAATTAGTGAGACAATCTTCTGAACCCCAAAAAAACATGCTCTGGCATGGATTTGAGTACTATTATTCGTAAATTATATTATCATTATGAACATTTTCTAGTCTCATAATCCTCATGCGCATTGGATTAGCTACTAACATACTAAATGCGTGAACTCAAAATTAATTTTATTGATTATAATAGTTAGGTTTCTATGATATACGAGATAGGCTTAGGTGATACCTGAGACGAGGTTTTTGCAGTTGTATTAATGGTGTATGTATCTACCCATACTGAGGTCGGGGTTCGAATCGTGTTTATATTTTCTGTTGCCGTATTTAATAGATGTGATATTATGATATCCATGAATACATTTTAAGAACAATTGGAGTTATTGTTTTTTAATGCTTTGTCCGATGATATACATAATCATGTCTTCGTCAGATCTATGTAAAAATGTTCCTGACAAAGCACTATTAATTTAGATTCATCATTTGAGCTCGAAACGAATTCTCACTCTCGGGTTAGATGGATTCGGTTTCTCACTTCGGAGATTTTTCTTTCGTCCGGATGCTAATTAATTGCATTACCGTGTTCGCTCTAATTCAGCCTTTTCCGACGCCGCGGATTACGTAACGATTTCCGATCTTGTTTTGTTATGAGAAGTGAAAGGGGAAGAGGAAAGAGAACGCACTGCAGGGGCGCGGAAGGGGTTGGGGGGGATGGGAGGGAGAGAGGGGGAGGGGTTATAAGGCATCAGAAGGGCGTGTTGCTCCGACAGAGTGTAATGAGGCCCTTATTCCTCCGCCACGGCAGGGGCTATTTCGGGGCCGCCCCCATTGTCCCTTTCCCCCATTGAAGTCGGCGGCAGACGTCGCTCCCGCGCTCGACTGACGGACGCCGCGCATCCAGCCAGTCCTTTGTTTTCCGATTGCCTCATTATGCCGCGTCTTTGATTGTGTTTCGTCCGACGATTCTCGCCTTGACCTCTCTCTCTCTCTCTTGCCGTTGCCAACTTTTTGACTGCGAATGTTGTCTTCTGTTCTAAGTACCGTTCGCCGGTTAATCTCAAAGTATAATCTCCGTTCGGATTGAATTGAAAATGTAAAAATCGTGTTCCGCTAATAGTTTTCTGTTTGAGCGCGTGAAAATATTCAATTTCGTGACTGAACGGGATGGGTCGAGAGAGGGATGGGTTTTTGCGTGTTAATGTCTCTCGCCCTGAAAGATCGAGACGGCTGATTTTCATCTCCTAGCTGAAGAGCAACATATTACTACTTCGCGTGTTTGCTTCTCGTTCTTATTAACAACTATGTTGTTAACCTTTCCATTTTTTTTAATTGCATTTCAAATTCCGGATTATTTGTTCTTTGCAGCTATAAAAATCACTCGATATGTAATATGATATCGATATTGCCTTCTCTTCTTGATTAATATAGTTTAAAGTTAAAAATGTTTGTCTTACTGAAAAGACGTATCTTACCAGAAATAACATATTTTGAATGAAGCTGAAAACACAATTAAATCCACCCTGACTGCCAGCAGGTTTTAAGCAACAATGAAAACAAGCATTTAAAGAATATTCAAATAAATATCTTGTTAGAGATACTTTGGATTTTTCTCTTATTAAATCAAAACTTTGTCGCTCCTTACTTTGGCTGAAATGTGCAGTACTCTAAATAAATAGAAAATAACAACACGGAAGGTTGAAGAAATGACGTGTTATGCATTTGTGCATAGAGCTGAAGCTAAATTTTGATATTTGAGGAGGAGAAAAAAATCCTGTATTTGACCGGAAATCGAACCGGTTTCGATTCTCGGTCAAGTACAGGTCTTTTTTCTCCTCAAATTTCAAAATTTTTATAGAAAATATATGGCATAATCAATAATTTATTATTTTCGTTGTTACTTTCCACAAATTCAAACTTTCATCGTTTGCCTTTTACAAAATTGCGATGTGATAAACGAATTCTGTCCCAAATCCTTTCCAAACCTTAATTTGGCAGTGTGGCCTTATAGCAGCATGTTTTTTTCTTTTATTTTTCTCGTTTTCTCAGTGATATTATCTCTCATACTACATCTATTTAACCTATTTTAGCTGCGTTTTGATCGAATGCTTTGAAAATTGTCACAAAATCACTGCAAGGGCGTATTCTACAAACATTTTTCGCATGAGAGCGTAAGGAGAAAATCGAAGATCGAATCGCCACACCCTTTGGCAAGAGAATCGAACCCACCTTTCGGGGAAAAAAAGATTGAAAATGCATACCAAATAAATTAATCAAAGTCGTTGCTTTTATAACCTATGCACTAGCCTTCCTAAGAGAATAGGTAACGTTCCCGTGGTTTGCTTCTAAATATTTCGCCCCTTTGCCCTCTTTCTCTTGGACCTTTCCTTTTCCCCTCTCTCTCTTCCTCCCTTTCCCTCTCCAACAATCCTTGTCTCCCTTGCCTTCCCGTCTCCCTTTTTCCCTGCTCCCTTTTCCCCCTTTTGCGATGGGTGAGTCATTACGGCGATCTCCTTTGGAAGCGACTGCTCCACGCTAGCTAATAGCGCCGCGGAGCCAGACGTCTGCGAAACTCAGGGCGGAGAACGGTATGGGAGGAGAGTGGGAGAGGATGGCAATTAAGGAGGGAGGGAGGTGGAGATGGAGGAGCCCAAGGGTGGAGAGAGTAGCCGGAAAGATCGCGGGACGATTGCGTAGTTGGGTCTCGGTTGGGATAGGAAGAAGGTGGTCGGATGGGAACGCCTGAGAAATGTGCGTAATGAGTCTAATTGAGAGAGTTGTCCCCTTTGAGTGCGTTAACCTCATTCCCAGCTCTTACATCGTGTATCAATGAACCGTTGGCGTTGTTTTAACCGGCAGACTAGGAAGTATATAGAGCAGGGAGGGGCAAACTACGTTCCGCGAGAGCATTTTATGCGACCCGCGATACCATTATGAAAGTAAAACGTGAAATGTAATACAGATAATTTCATATTTGAAATTTTAAATCATTGTTTAATAATTTTGAAACGAGAAAAAAGCCTGCTATGACCGGGAATCGAACCCGGGTCTTCCACTTGCCGGGCGTATATTCTACCACTGAACTATCGTAGCAG
The DNA here is from genome assembly GCA_028673005.1 of Tanypteryx hageni. NCBI lineage: Eukaryota > Metazoa > Arthropoda > Insecta > Odonata > Petaluridae > Tanypteryx > Tanypteryx hageni. The sequence continues at coordinate 40,250,586 of CM054114.1, read as the reverse complement.
ATCAATTTTCTCGTTTTTGAACGCGGATGTCTTCTTGGTTGGGACGGAACTGGCCAAGCTATTATCAAGCTGCCCCAACGGATGTCCTCGAAGAGAATCATCGAAAGAAACTCCTCCCTCTCAAATGGTGAGATTGCCAAGCAAGAAATTGATGGAATAAAGCGATCCGAAGATCCTATGCAGACAGGCATAAGCTGTCAAGTTGGGAATAATTTTGAAATGAGAAAAAAGTCTGCTATGATCGGGAATCGAACCCGGGTTATCCGCGTTCAAAAACGAGAAATTTGATCTGCTACGACAGTTCAGTGGTAGAATATCCGCCCGGCAAGTGGAAGACCCGGGTTCGATTCCCGGTCATAGCAGACTTTTTTTTCTCGTTTCAAAATTATTTCCAACTTTACAGCTTATGCCTGTTTGCATAGGATCTTCGGATCGCTCCATTCCATCAATCATTGTTTAAGTTTAAAACTATAGCCGGAAAATCTTTCCTAATGAAGTTATGGCGCTTAAATATTATTAATCATTGATTTTTACTAATAGGATTCATCTCATTCTCCCTATTAATTTTCGATATGAACCCCAATGCGGCCCTCCGAAGCACTGGCATGGCAACTGCGGATGTGGCCCGCCACGTCACCTCTCATATAGAGCGTGTAGTGTTTAAACGATTATGATGTCCATGGAATCTGTCTTGATTTTGCCATTTTGCCCAATCTCAATGAAATACTTCGGTTTTTGAGGAAAAAAGCTAGTGAATATCAGTTTTTGGTGTTAAAATCGGATTATTTAAGGACGTGATTTATATCGAGAGATAAATCGTGATGCCCTCAAAGAATTTACGTCATTTTGGACCTGATTGAACGAAACTCGGGATGAAATTATTATATCGGCGTATACGAGTATGTTCAAGCTTCGGATATTGATATTACCTTAATATTTTTGGTGTTAATTGACAACCTATATTTTCACCTTTTTCGAGTTACTTTTTCTCATGTATGCATCACGTGGATGCCAGCGAGTACTAATTCTTTCCTATTACGACATTCTAATTCATCGGAATATTTCGCCTCTGTTCTACAATACAAAACACCTTTCACTCTTTCATGTGACTTAAAGCTCTTTTAATGCGTCTTTGTCCTTGATGTTTTGCGCGCCTCTCTTTTGTATGTACTTGTTTACCCACTTAACTAATGGTCTAGTAGCGTTTTTTCATGTGTTCATGTTTATGGTGTAATAGGTTTTTACCCTAGAATGTTCGTCCTCATGTTTTTCTCAACAACTGTAGTGTATCGTTTTTTCTTATCGGTGTCAAAATCGAACCATTGTGATACCTTTTAGTTTAATATTTTTCAACTTAAAAAGAACTAGTGAGACATTTATTTTATATGCATCGAATGGTTAATTTCATTGGATGAATTAAATGTTAATCGTGCACTAATTAATAATTTTTTTCATTGTTTTTGCGTTTTTGCTTTTGTTCCGTAATATTTTCAGTAGTGATCTATCTATCTGCAAAATTTTAAATTTATTTTACTTGTGCCACATTTATTAGTAATATGGGGTATTGTTTGAAAACTCCCCCAACGCCGTTTTGTAGTTTGTGATTAAAGCATCTTAACCTGTTTATGTCTATTGTACTTGCCAGCCAATTTAGTGAACTCTTTTCTTTCATGTACAAGGCTGCCATTTAGAATGATATCAAACACTTGAGCTTCGTCGCTTTAATTGCTAGTTAGATCTTTAGAATTTACCTGCTCAAAAGCGCAATATTTCAAACTGTTGAATCGTGATCGATTTCATTTTAAGTGCATTATGGTCATTTAAAAACAGACGTCAATTATAGTTAAAATATTTTCGCAGTTTCTTCGTGAAATATGTTCATTTAAATTTTTAATGTTTTGATTGATAATAGTCCTTAAATCGCTTTCCTATTATTTGTTTCATCAGTATGATCATTGTTTAAAATTCTGCTTGTCAATGAAGTGTATTAATCGCACATTTTAATTTAGGTCCTTAATGTTGACTTTGCTAGAACAAATCTTATCACGTATTACTTCGTATACTAGATTAATATATCATATATTGCTCATGAGGACATTATAGTATAATTTGCGCTTCTTGACCACCAAAAAATCAAGCCGACGATCACGTAAATGGGTCCGATACGTATAACAGTTTACGAAGGTGCTAGGATAAACAACTAATATTATTAAAATATATATTTTTGAAATAAAACGAGTTTTGTTTCCTTAAAAATAGGTCTTAGCGCGGTATTTGAAACTAGTACTCTTATTTTTCTGGTTTTTATTGGTTAAGTTCTATCGCAACAAAGTTAAATGGACTTTGCAATGAAAAACGTACCTCATTCTTTGACATAAAAATCCCCAGTTATCATCACGGTTGCAAAAAATGCAAATTTATAATGCTCTGCGCAGACGTTGCAGCGTATCGCGAACGCGTAAGCAAACACAAGTTAATATAAAATTCGTTCGAAAAACGCGCGCATCGATAACTCCAAATCGAAAAAATCTCGCTGGCATTCTTCGTTCCATCAACCCCCACTGGGTCGAAGATCAACGATCTATTGAATCGATAAGCCAGTTTTCATTCCCTCACGACCCTTCCTCTCTCCCCTAAAGAAAATAAGAATAACAGGAGGAGACTTGAGGGTGAAAAGGGAGACGGGTCGAAGGGGATGAGGATGAGAATTCGAAAGGATGGATGCATAGACAGATGGAGTCAGCTGGGTTCCTCTCTCTCTTTCTATCTCTCTCTCTCTCTCTCACTCTCTCTCTATCTCTCTCTTAAAGAGATGCTCTCAGATATTTACGTCTTCTCTCTCTTCTCCCCTTTCCCATACTTCCCCCACTTATTTCTCTAGGAAAGATGTAAGGTTGCAGCCTCTTCCTATCTCCAAAGGGAGGACGAGAAAGAGAGGTTGTCTTCTTCGAATCTTAAAAAGGAATTGAGAAAATAAAGAGAGATGGAAGGAAGAGGGTGGGGTCGTTTGCGTAGAGGAAGGGAACAGAGGGGGGCGGGATGGACAGGTGGAGCGTATCAAAAGGGTGGGTCTGAATCACGTGGTATGTAGATGTAGTGATATAAGAGGTCGGAGATTTTTTCTTGAGAGGAGGGGGACGAGTTTCTTGCATCTTCCTCTCCCTCCCACTTTTTACGAACGTGTGGGAAGTACTTGCACGAAGAGGGAGACGTCTGAATGCGGCGGCTGAGGAGCTCAAAAAGATCGCGTGGGAGGGTATATATTGATGGCTTTTTCGTTCTCATTTTTCTGGGTCTTCTCGGGCATTCGTGGAAATCTAGGCATCCCTCATGATTCGCGTGTTTGAGATAAATCCGGAGAGGTAGGAAGAGAGAGGGAGTAGAAGAGTTCAGAAGTCATGATCGGGAATCGGACCCGGATTTTTAATTTCCTTCGGGGCTGTGTATGTGTGTGTGAGAGAGAGAGAGTTTGGATTTAACCTCGTCGGAGTTGGAGTAATTAAATCGATGCGAACGTTGGGAAAATTGGATACACAAGAGACGGTGCAGTTTTTCTCGCCTTTCTTATTACTTTCTCCATATACGAAGTATAGAGAAAGTATTGTTTTCATGAAAAAAATCGAACTCGAGATTTCAACGGAAATACATGTTTTAAGGTCCCCTGAACACGTTTTGACTATTTTCTCGATGATGTCTGTGTGTCTGTCTGTATGTGATAGATTTTTGTGGGCGCTCTAACTCAGAAACTATTAATCAGGTCAACGCAAAATTTTATATTTAACATTTTTATAAAAGTTAGAAGATCTGATTAGTTTTTGGTAAAAATCGGTCGACCAAAAGTGGGTGTTTACTCTTGTCACTTATCCGTTATTTTGAAATATTTGCTTTAATATTTGATAAACGTAAAAATGTACTGGAATAAAGATTGTAGGAAATTTCATTTTCTACAACCTTGGTTTGATACATTTTTCCATATAATGCATTAATTGGTGGAATAATGTGAAACTATGCAGAATGGCATAAGCTGTAATTTTGGGAATAACTTTGAAACAGAAACAATTCTGCTATGACCGGGAAGTGGAAGGCCCGGGTTCGATTCCTGGTCATGGCAGAATTTTTTCTGTTTCAAAGTTATTCCCATATAATGCATCGCTTAAGAGATATCTAATATTTTTATCTGCCACCACCACGCCACCTACCGAAGACTATTGTTAACAATTGACGCTTAGTTACGTCTTATGAATGCTCCTTTTTCTTTTCTTAATTGTCAACCGGAAGTAAATATTGACAACGATCCCAGAGCTAACAACATGTAATCTGCCATATAAATATGGAGAAAGTCATGTGTTGCCCACATCAGTTTATTTTTTAACAATGTCATGACTGAAGCCGTGATGAGCAGTGTATGGTGAGAAAAAGGATGTGACATTTTGAGAGAAGGAAACAATGCTCTTAGGTCGTGAGGCTATCAGAAAGACGTTGAAAAGAACTGAGAGCAGTTTGAAGGAATGAGGTTACCGGGTGATGAATTGTAAGGTTATGTGTATACAATCCCTCGCTTTGAACGGAATTATGGGAGATTGGAAATGACAATATAAAGCGTGCAAATTGGGTTAGGTTTTAGCATAGGAGCACATGAAGTTATATTTGAGGACCGACTTGAGCTCAACAATTTCAATTTACATCTAGTCAAAATTGCTTTCTTTATTATTTGTTGTAACCTCTGAATCAAACTGAAATATTTCATAAATTTTAAATGCTCGAAGACTTTTTCGAAATCGTGCTAAAGCAAAATAAATGGCCGTGCAATTCGAGGTATTTATCAAAATGAAATCCGTGTAAGGCGAAACCGTGCTATTCGAGAGATGAATGTGGATGATTCACGGGTTTTTCGCCCTATGACTTCTGAGATGTGAATCGAGTAACAGATAGTTTCAATTGGCCCTAAGTCAAGAGGGATTTGGAAAATAAATAGGTTGGTGCGTAGTTGGTGCACTTTTTATTGCGTTCCCTTAAAAATGAAAACGTCCTTATGTCGTCACTATATGCCAGTCTCTGAGTTTATTCAATCACTTTGCCTTTTCGAAAATTCTGTTTATCGTGGACAAGTATTACTTTTCGGGCATTTGGATTTTCGTGATGATGGTTTTCGTGATGGAGATTGCTAGACGAAAAATTCAAAAGTTTGTTATGATTTTTTGGCGTAAATATCGAAGAGGGAGGGAATTTGTTTTCAAGAGTTTAGCGGATTAAAATGCCTTTTGCATTTGATGGAAGGCTTCATCCTTCTCCAATGGTTAATGAAAAAAATTGAATTGATTAAGTTTTTCGAGTAGCCATGATAAGTGGGAGTAACAGCACATATATCATTTTACTTTATTATTCAGTGAGCATTCTCTTGGTTTTCTATATACTATCGATAACATATTGTGTTTCTTAAAAACTATTGCTATTATCTGTTAGTTTCCTTACAGTGACTTCGACTGTATTTGTTTATAACTCTCCGAAACACGAGCTATGCAGATAATTAAAACATTCTTATCAAAACTTTCATCGAAGAACTTTTAAGTGTGAGCAAATTTTCAACTATTAGCAAATTTATTTTATCGGATTTAACGCGAAGCAACGTCGTTTTTTAAACATATCGTTGCAAGCTGACGAGTTATTCCTTAGATTTCATATGATTATAAAATAGTAATGAAAATCAGTATCATATATCTTCTTAAAATTTAAAATTCCATTTAAAAAAATAAAATTTTGAAAAGGATTTGAAAACCAGTTTTCATCGCAAAAACCACTTCCGTAGCAACGCGTGAACTCGACACCTTTTTTTCCTCGAAAAACTTGTTCGTCCTTTAAAAAAAAGTGGCAATCCATCTTTCCTCCCTGCGTCAATGGGCATAACACACGATATTACGTGTTGTCGTGTGTCTCCCTGAATGCCGTTGTACATGTCCGCCACATGTCCCTCTTCGCTGCCGGAAAAAGCGACATAAATTCCTGCAACCGTTTGGCATGGAAGTCCGCATGAGAACGGGGATGGGGAAAAGAGCTCACGCGCCGAGTAGCCGCAAGAGGTCAGGCCAGTCAGTAATTGCACTCATGGCGACGCCACTTGCAAGAAATGTTTTTTTTTTACGATATCGTCCGTGGAGGGGAGTTGTAAGTTGCGTACGAGCAAACCCTTTTGAAGGACTTTCGGAGTGGTACGAGAGAGAGAGGAAGCGATGCAAAAAAACGGCAAAAGACGCGTGAAATGCGAAACTCATTGACTGCGACCGCTGTTCATTCCGCTTGTTTTTTTAATTGTATCGTTTCCTTTTGTGCTTTCCGGCCGAACGACACCATGGTTTGATGAATTTTTCTTTGTTGCTATTCTTCTTTCCTTCCAAAGTGTCGCATTTATTACTGGAACAACTTAGTTGGGAATTTTTCTTATTAATATACAACTTTAAGTGAACGATCAAAGTGGAGTTAGTGGGAACAAGTAATACAGGCACAAAAAAATTCCTAATAAATTATAAATATTTCAGTAATTAGAGCTAGCTGCCATATGGTGAACAAGTCAACTGTTAATTGAAAATTACTGCAATTTATTACTAAAACTTGTATTTTAAAAATATCATCATCATCATGCTTCTGTCCGAAGACAGGTTTTAACTGAATTGCTGCCTTCATTTCTCTCTCTCCCTAGAAGCCTCTTTTATACCTCTATAAGTATTATATCCCTGCTTTATATTATCTAATATTCCTATTCTTTTTCTCCCTCTTCCTCTTCTTCCACTAATTTTTCCTTCTAAGATCGTCCTTTGTAAACACTGTCTTCTCAATATGTACCCTATCCAATTTGCTTTTCTTTTCCTGATTGTTTTTATTAGCATTCTTTCTTCTCACACCATTTCTAATACTTCTTCATTTCTCTTCCTCTCTGTTCATTTCACTTTCATCATTCTCCTCCATACCCACATATCAAAACTTTCTAAATATTTTTCCTCCTTTCTCCTTACCGTCCAGGTCTCTGCACCACAAAGAGCTATGCTCCATATGTAGCATTTTGAAAGCTTTCCAAACCTATTAAACGAATTTTCTTATTAAAACTTTTGAAGCTTCCCAATGCTTGTTGACTTATTTCTTTTAAAGAAACGACATATTATAAATGTGTACTTTTTCCATATATTTTGACCTTAACCCTTGCATTACCAAACTATGTTCACCCGTTTTCTACCAATAGGGGTACAAAAGTACCCCATGAGAATTAATGTTCTTTTTTATTTATTAGATGAAATTGAACCTTTAGTAGGCCTAAAACGAATTTTCTAGCATAAAAACAGAGTGTATGATGCATTTGTTATTTTTATTTTCACTAACAAATCAATTTTTAGCGATACATTTTAATTGAAATTCAGCTTAAAATTCCAATACAAATATGTGGAAAACTTTCAGAAATATTGAACATATTAAATAGGAAAACTAATCTTAATTCCATTCTTTGCGTGTTATTTTTATCGATTTTGTGCAATGTAATGTTGGGGTACATTTTAAACCCCAATAGCTTTTTTATTTTTTACTAATCTGGAATAAAAAGAAATAAATCCGCGATCATAGGAACGCTCCTAAATAAGTTTTCGACAAATACAAAAATCAAGAGCCAAGTTGAACGCAAATTAAACAAATGATGAGCAAAATTTGTGTGGGGTCCAAAATGGACTGCCATTGGTAAAAGAAGGGTTAAACGTGTTTCGGTTTTGTTTAAAATGTCTCCCTGTCACTAGTGTGCCTATGTTATAGAACAACTTGATAGAATTTAATTTGAATTCTTTACAAAAGTAGTATTGATTTTAGAGTAGGGAAAATTTTGCCTCAGATATTTATTTATCCTCTCGAAGAAAAAAGAATATCTCGTGAAAGCCACGAGAAATTTATAGTTCGAATAAATTTAGTACTGTTCTTAGTTTTCAAGGACACGCTAACTATTTTGCATCTGAATTAATTATCCTTTGGTTATCGTTGAGCTAAAATTTAAATTCGCTTTTTTTAGTAGGTAACTTTTATGTTGGCGTATCAAAATCTGTCGTTTTGCGTTACTGTTGGACCCATAATGATAGCGCGAACAAAACCGTTGTCGGACGAGATCCAATTCAAATGAATCGAAGGAAAGGAGTGAAAGCTGCATCTCGCCTTCCTTTTAGACGCGGTAATAAACAGTGACGAGATATGATGAGTAGCTGAGCGGGTATGTCGTAAAAAGACATTTACTTAGGTAGCTTTTCGAAAGCCTTGAGGGCGATTCTTTACGGAAGATTAAAAAAATATTACTCTGATGCAAGTCTGTCGGTTTTTTTAAACTCTTTTTTACGGGAATAGTTTGTTATTTATGAGATAATTAAAGAGGAGGAATGAGTCGACGATTTTCTTCTAGCCGCACGGAATAAGATGTCGACGTTGGTGGCCAGCCTAGATAGATTTTCTTTTTTTTCGATTAATATTTAACCTAGACGTGTTACCCGCATAGGTTGATGAATTTTTGTTGGCCTCTAGTCAGCTATTCTCGGGTTGGCAACTTAAAAAAATAGGCGCCTGGCCTTTTCTAAGTTATATATGTCGCTTAGGCAATCTTTGTTTTCATATGGTCGCAATATTTCCATTGACTTTTTATACGGCCGTTATAACACTAGAAAGAGTTCAGGAATCGGCACTTAATTACTTATCTCAGCTATCTTCAATAGCCAGAACAAGGTTATCGAAAACCAGATGCGCATTTCGGCTACATTGGAGCCATTTTCAGCGGTAATTCACCGGAAGTCTATTCTAAATGACCTTTTTTCAATTTCTTTTATTTTTAAGTGCTTATTCTTGAAAATTATCAGCTGTAACACGAGCTCGATAATTCTCTAGTTAATAAAAAAAGAGGACAAACATTCTTACGGAGCATAGTTAAACGTATGGATTACGTAGCTGAGTAAATTTTTTGTCCGCGAGCATTAAAACGTTAAAATGAAACCAGGATTTCATTTGTGGATAACTTTTTCGTTAGTTGATTAACGCGGTCGCATATCATTATCCGACGAAAATCGTCACCGGCATTCGTAACTTAAGTTTACATCGCATTCTTAATGCCAGCGTAAATATGCGCGTGGAACAACGTTTGCCTCGAGGAGAATGTGCGTTCGGGTTTATTTTTACCCTACGCCGCGCTGCACCGCCGCTATTCTGGCGTGATAATTACGACAGAATGTGTTCATTCTCTCTCTTCATCCCGTCGCTTAAATTATTCGATGCTTGCGAATTTCCCGGTTTCGTTACGCCGTACGTTACGGGAAGTAGGGATGCGAATTTTTCGTTTTTTCCACCCCTTTCGCCATTCGAATCGCCCGTGTTAATGCAGATTCGTCTCGATGTTTCCCTCCCTAACGGATCTCGCAGGCAATCCCGATGCTTGATGGATCCTCGGCCTCCTCTCCCTCCTTCACAACAACGACTTATTTAAAACCACCGCTCCGACTACATCAGCCCGTTTTGAAGAAAGGAATCGCAGCTCTCCAGGATGCGAGCGAGTTGTGTGCATATGCACACACGCATCCATTGTTCCTCTCCTCTCCGGTTCAGAAACCTGTTGCACCCGGTCGAGAAAGGCAGCAGCCATAGAGAGATACTGGAAGTTTTTTTTAAGCGTCGGTTGTAAAAAATGTGCACCCTTTCGCGAGATGGAGGGACGGAAGGGAGGTGATTTATAATTGGGAGGAAACCTTCGGCGGTAGCGAGAGGTTGGGAGGTATCGCGGGTGTCTGGAATCAAGGGGCATCTCTCTCGCACCGGATGGGTTTGTGATCCGGTCGGTGGGTATGCCGGAATCCGTTACGGTCCGCTGAAGCTCGAGATCTTCGCTCGTTACCTGGAGGGGTTTTAAAAATTGAGGGGAAATTTTCTCGGAGGGTGCGAGGGTAGGGGAATGGTAGTAAATGGGCGATTTAGTGTTTTTTTTTATTTATCCCTTCGGACTTTTCGCCAAAGGCTCGCGTTTGAAAAAGGAACTCTTTTTGGGAAAAAAAATTAAACGTCCGAAGTGCCGTCGAACAGGGACGCTCTCGTATTTCTCTTTTTTTAACATTCTTTGCTGACGCGATTCGGATCTCTTTTGTTCGATTTTTTTCCATCGATCGGTCGGAATGGCGTGCGGTCGTTATCGCCACCCATCGCACGTAGAGGATGCCGATACAAAAAAATTATCGAATCGTAATTTTCGCTTTCATTTATTTATCTGCGACCACTCAGACCACTTACCTTGAGTACTCAACTCGGCGATAACAAAGAACACTAATGCATTTGCCCGAGGCAGAATTCGAACCCGCGACTTAACAATTTGGTGCTGTAATTAGATTTTGGACGTGTTACCGATCCAATTTTAAATGACTTAAATCTGATCCGAAACTCCCTTTTGTTAAGGTTTTCCAAAAAACAAAAACTTTTATTTTAAAGAAGTTTCCCTGCTATTCCCATGTCTCATCGTAGTTATTACTTAGGCCATATAGTCAAATTTGTCGTCTTTAATTTGTGTAAAATCTGATTTTTCATAAAAACTTTAATATGTTCATTGACTGTATTTCTGTGAGTATAACGTGATTGCTATGACGTTAATTAGAGATTTTGTTGACGTTTTTCATCTTTCATGTGTGGAGTATTGTCTATTTCAATTTTAGCGCCCTTTTTAAGACTCAACTATCCATTCCCATATCTTAGAAAGTTTTTAAAATATGACTTGGGCCACTTTGGCGTTTAATAACTACCTAGTTTAATAACCGTGAGTTTATTATGGAGTGAATGTTTATCTATTTTAAATAGGGTGAAATTAAGTTAGTCAAATTTTCTTCATTGAGTAGGGTCGTGTAAATTACAGCTCGCGAGAACGTTTTATGCGGCCCGTGAAGACTAATTGGGAACCATTAAATTTCATACAGACGTTTAATTTCATACTTTATACCTAAAATAATGGCCTAAAACATTTCTTGTGTAGTTTTGACGCGAAATAATTATGTATATTATCGATTTTCACCAATGAGATCCATCGCAGTCGAGTGACTTCCGATGTGAACTCTAATGCGGTCCGCCGAAGCACTAGAAACTGATAACGCGGCTCACCTAAGCACTCACAACTTCTAATATATGTATATAAAAATTTTCCTCGCCCTCTTAAATATACCTAAAATACCGCATTTTACATTTTTTGAATAACATAGTAAGCAACACGTAAACCTTTGGCCTTCAACATTCTAAACCTGAACTTTGTTACGAAGGGAAAATTTAGGACCGAATCCGTCTCATCGAGCCTTACTGCGCTTAGTGAAAAAAATAGGCGTGAACAAAATATACGGGACGATTTTCCGGCGATTCATCAACCTTCTTAACCCTTTATGGGAAGGCATTCCTCGCCTTTAAAAACCGGACACCCTCGTGATGTCGTTCCGAACACGTCCCAATCCTCCGACCCGTGCGGAATCGTGATAGAGGGCGTGAGCGGGCGTGTAAGGAGTGTGGGGAAGATAGGGAGGAAGGCGAAAAGAGAAGTGAGAGACAAGGGTAGCGATGGGGCAAGGCGAGACACGTTCTCCGCCACGTACACCAACAACCCCGACGCGAACTGATGAGTTCCCTCAACCCTCGTGTTTTTTTTAATTCGCTTCGTTGCGTTCTTTTTTTTATCGCTTCGCTTTTTTCTTCTCTGCTCCGCTCTCCTCTCGCCAGATGGCGGGGCGTTCGAAGGGATGATGGCGATCGAACACGTGTGTGTCTTTGGTATCTCTCCGGGTAGAATTCGTTTCAAGCCCCCCTAAGGGGATTAATTAAAGCTGTTTTTTACTTACGACTCTATCTTAATTTTTTTCTTCCACATCCTCTCTTCTAGTCGATGTTTCTTGGAAACGGTTATCCGTTTGTTTTATTCTCCTTTCTTGTAATGGATAATTTCGCTTATAAAACTTGATCCCTGTTTTGCGGGTTTTTGAATAACGACGTTGGATGATATTCTCCGTAATGCATTTTTGAACCTATTCCGATTAAAAAAATGTTTTCGCTTTCCGACCTGGGACGCATTTATTTTCCCGCAGAGTATTTTCTTTGAGACAGGATAAAGAGGAGAAAAATGGAATTTATGACGTAAAAGATGGTAGAAAAATGGTATAGCGGTTTTGTTGTGGATTCCTTTATGCTCGAACGAAATAGTTTTATTAATGATTGTTCGTTCCTTTTTATAGCAAAAGTCATCGCTTGGATCTGGAAAGCCGTGGTTTTTTGAGTGTGGAAAACGAAGCGGTTTATACGTATATATATATATATATCTTTCAATTTCTGTCTTGAATAACACTTTACTTTTTTCATGTTGGTAATGGGATTAATCGGATCTTTTTTTCCAATTCAGAATTTTTAAATCTTTGAAGTAAATCACATTTCGAATGTTTTCTAGTATATGATAAACCTTTCCATACATATTTTTGTTTCATCGCAATATATGCCCCCGATTACGAAAAATAGCCTTTCGCGAGGGGGTCGTTTTGCAGCATTTAGTCTGTCGTGAGTTTGCGGCTCGAGGGACTAAACCAGAGGTGTCCGCGGACTGAATTTAATGATTTCGCGTGAAAAATATTAGTTTTATTAAAAAATGTATATGTACTTTCATATGGTGTCTCCTAAGTCTTAGGTGGTCCAATTTTAGATTTTGCGTTATTAAATTCTAGTTATTGCTATATTACTCCGGATCATGACAATCTCGTGGACTAAATACCATGCCAAGTGTCACATTATACGTGTAAAACTCTTAATAAATTCATTTTATTTGTCACCTGCTGCCCTTGAATTATTATCTAAGGTAGACCGCTTGGCTTGGCTAAACGGTTTAACAGAATTTGAGTAAATCTCGTATCTATGTAGGGCAGAGGCGGGAAACCTACGGCTCACGGGCCATATGCGGCCCAAAAGAATATTTTATATGCTCCGCGAAGCTATAAATACTTATTTGATCTAGATGGAGATTATTGAAAATTAAATTCTCCATTTGTATGCTATTCATTGCAATGCCAAGCGGTATTCTTAGTGCCCACGATTTACTATTAATCGGAATTTCTTCTTGTTACAATTCTAATAGAATTCTGTAAAAAAATTAATCTTCACTTATAATAGCTATTATATGGTGATGATTTTTTCCTGTTTATGTACATTATTTTAAGTTATACAGTAATTGTTAAACCTGATGGTGGACACAGCATACCCTTAGCAGGGGTCGTTGTCACTTGTGTGCAACCATCTCTCGGCCCAAAAAAGATGTATACAACAAGGTAAACAAGACGAACATCATCGCACCTTTTGTAAGCGCTGTCCGCAAAAGCTGAGTGGCTGATGAAGGGCATAATCTAGATTTATAGAGACGAGCGAACAACCGCCGTGACATTCTGAAATATGAATAGATAGTATAAGAATGATATTTTCGATTATTTTATTCTATGAAGTTAATATTTTCACTTTAAAAAATCGCCAAAAACGATTTATTTAATTAATTATCATTCGTGGGCTCATAGTGTCCCTACCCTAATTATGGCCTGACATTAGAAATACCTCGGCATAGCGAGGATTGAGGAAACCTATCTATATCCTACCTAGAACGCAGTTTGGAAATAACTAGGAAAAATAGTCTCGCTGGTATTGGTAACGTTCCTTCTTCGTGGGAACCATTCCGTCCACTCTCCGAGAATTTTCAATTTGAATATTTCCCCTCCGCTCTCTCTCTCTCTTTCTCTCGCCTAATAAAAATTCGAAGGCACATGGTGAGTGCGCGCCACCAACACCACCTGTCAACCGAGGCCATCCCTCACACGCCCACTGCAGCCAAAAAACGAAATCCCTTCTATTATTGCCAGCCATATGTGGAATGCTCTCCCTTCTCCTTAATGTCCGTATCGTGTATTCGGAGGAGCGTCCTCTATACTCCTCAACCCTTGCCTATTCATACCCTTTTCTTTTTTCTTTTTGAAGCTTGGTACGTGCCCGATTCTTCAGCTCCTTTTTTCACCTTATCCATTGACCTATCCATTCTCGTTCCCGCCCTTCGGAAAAATAAAACGATTTAATTTTTAAAAAATGTGCGCGCATATAAGTATACTTGGGTTTACACGCCTACCCTCACACCCTTAAAAGCGTCTACTTCGAATGGTTCTCGTTAATTTCGGCTTCATCCCTTTTCTTCCGTTGGGGTTGAGGAGGTCAGTTTAAATGGTCGTATCGAGTTTCCTTTCCCAACAACGAAAGAGCACGTCTTGGTCCGTGCATAACTTTTAATGGCTCCGTGTTAAAATCATGCTGTGATATTTGCCGATTATTAAGCAGTTCTGACGCCTGGGTAATTTGGCGGGAGTTTAAAGGTTTATGTTCGGGATAGAATGTCTCCTGGATCGTTAAATGTTTTATTGTACGTATTTTAGCATTGGAGGTAAATTGATCATTCGTGAAATTTTAGATTTTTCATTTTTCATTTTCCAAACTCTCAACCTTATGGCTGTACAAACACGCAAAACATTTATTTCGGGAAATTTTGTGAGCAGAGAAGTTTACAAACCAAGCGCAAATTACATGGCGTTTAAAGCTTCTTAAGAAAAAGTTAGGACACGAAGGCAAATATGCCGCATCGACTACAATACACTTAATTGAACGGATCTATCGCGCCGTTTACATTTGTTACGTAAATTATTTGCGTGTTGGGTAGTTTGCAGCTTTAAGTTGTTGTGGTACCTGAGTTGATATGGCTATTTACTTTTTATTCTTTGTGTTTGTCACTGTTAATTTTTGTTTGGTGGACTTCGATGACGTCATTGATCAAATCAATGTAAATTAAAGACTTAAATGGAATGGGGTCGGTTATTATTTTTGATCCGTGATGTAGAAAATATGGTAAATTTTGATGAATTATTAATGTGCCATAGATAGCAGTATGGTCATTTATGATATGCGCTTGAGGATAAATTGTGATGATAGAAAAAATTACTCTGTGATATCCCTTTACTTCAACGTTTGGCTTATATAACACTGTGGAGAAGTTCATTTAAAATGCTCTTGTTTCTAAAGCGCCATGCATTTAAATGTCAAAGAGTTGTATGGCCCTTTGGCTAAAAAAATTCTTTCTCCAACGCGTAAGTGTTGAAGCAGAAGCGAAGTGTATCCAGTAAAAACCATTGTAAAATCATCCTACTATAAATTACTAATATCAAGGAAGGTATATGTTTTAATATCTCTAGTATAAATAAGGCTTCATTTTGATTGTATGTGAAACGTCTTCGGTGATACCTTGATAAATGGGCAATAGTATTCGTTCTAAGTAATTTTATGAGAGCCAAATGTTAATTTTTTTCTAGTGGCTGCTTAATTCAATATGTGGCACTACATTTTCTCGAATGTGTCAGACAAAGTGTTGGCTTTTTATCGGAAAGAGAAAAACTAGATTCTTCGGCAATAATTTTTATGAAGTATTTTCACCTGTCTTTAGCCGCATGCGGTTAAGTAGCCACAGGTTACCGACCTTTGGTATAGTTCTAATTTAAGGGTATTCTAATGCAAAAAAGATTTTCGTGAATAGTCAAGCATTCACAACCGTGGGTCGAACTTGGAAATGGTTTATTCCCCTATTCTTACGAATTTTACGTAATCATATGATTTGATATAATAAAAAATGTTGTTTTTTTTAATTTATCCTTTAAGAACTTTAAACAATATTCTTTTACAATCGAGTCGTGGCTTTCTTTCTCTCCTGCATCCATCATTTAACTTAAAGGCTTCACATTCTTTGTGCGATATCATCCTCTACGTTCTATCTTTCGCCTTTCACTCCCCGCGCTTTCCATCTCACCAAAAAATCAATCAATTACAGGAAACTTCTCGTTTTTTGCAACACGTACCGCGAAAGATCTCTCTCTTTTTCTCGAGGGTTCATCGAGTTTTTTTATCCGCCAACACCGTAACTTCGACGTTGCAAAAAAAACGCAACAGCCTCGAAAAACGTTCCCTTCCGCATACCGTCTCGGTATCTCGATTGATTGTTCGCAACTGGGCGTGCTAAGCGGAGAGAGTGAGAAGTTTCCGGCAGGGAAGCTTAGTGCGGCAAACTCCCGATTCACCGGACTAACGAAGGAATGGAGTTTTTTACCGAAGGGATTTACTCCGAATATCTGTTCATCTGCATGTTGGTACTCGGTTATTTCAAGCAACTCATAACATCAGGGTTGCAATTTTTACTGTCTCGAATGCATAGGAAACGGTTAAAAAGGGAGTCATATTGACCCTGACCGCTAAAACACTCCAGTACTAAAACTCAGGGTAGGTGTTGTGTTTGCGTCAACACAATTTAGAAACCGTGATAATAATAACCTTTTTTAACACCTAAATCAGATCTAATTCATCTGCTGACCGATTTGTCTGGTATGAAGCCTAAAATATTTCCACAAAAAATTACAAAAATAGCATTGTGGTGTCTCTTAGACCCATCTGATCAGTTATGTAATGTCAATTTCACCTGTTAGCATTGAGGGAAGCCTGAAAAAATTACGGCCTGCTGGGTTGGACACTTTGTCAAATAAGCAGGAAAACTTATATATAACTTTAGTTTTGTTCCCCATTATGGAAACAGACATTGACTGTATTTATTGCTCGTCCTATAACTGATAAAGTTACTGTCTGCTTGACGTATTAACTAAATGTATACAATAACATTAGACTTTTCTAAGGATTCCTTTATTTTCTTACTTATTTTTTCATTTGTTTAATATGGCACGCGTAAATAGCCTTATCAATAAAGCGGGTTGTACGACTAACCGGAGTAGTCTCGGTCGCGAAGCATCCGGTAAATTGGGAGTTTTGCTGTAAAACACATCGGAGCTACAGAATTGAGGACCGAGGAAAGACTGAAAGAGTAGCAGGAGAAGAGAGAAGGGGAGTAAGTCAAGGAATCCGACGCGATGAAGACATAATAGAGAACTGAGGGAAAAAAACGAAGAATCAGGGCAAGCCATCGCCGATAACTCCACTTCTCGAATAACATCCACGATCCTCTGTATGTCGGCGTAGGGGATGGGTAGGCACTTTCCGCCGTTGATTGGGGCATCTGGAAGGGCTAAATTGGAAGGGTTAAGGGGATTCCGTCTGGCAGACAGGTTCCGGAGGTGCGTAGGATGCTGTCCGAGAAATTTCGAGGCATCCATTTTATGCCCTTAAGATCTTTTATCGCTGTTGAGGTTTTTGGTGAGTAGTGCCGGTAAGGTAGGAGGGCAATCGTCGTGTTCCGATCGAGGCGAGGGTGTGCTTTTCGGGGTGCGCCCGATGTCTAGTGATAGAAAGACGATAAATTTGTTGCTGAAGAAGAAAGAAGATCTCGTCCGAACGGACGGTTCTTCGGGGCGCTCGCGTTGCTTCGATTTTTTTTAAAACCTGTATCTAAATGGACATGTTCCGGGTATGAGGAGATGATAATCTACGGGGTTAACAATTTAGCTGTTCGAATCTGTTGAATGTAGTTTCAAAAGCTCAAGGTATGACGTGTTCGATGAATATTACATATGTGCGACTTCTCGTTTCCACATGATTTGCGATGGAACATCCAGAGGATACCTGTTTAAGGAAAAACTGGGTGTTAGACTTCTAGAACTACTTCGAAATATTATTAATTTAAAAAATATTTTATCATATTATTTTAGTTCACTTTTTAAAAATGTTTTCTCAAATAAAAGTATTTTTATTTCTGATGGAGAAAATTCTAACGAAAGAGAAATATCACGTCGTTCTTATTAGAATTTAGGATTAGTGAATTACCTCTTAGGACTGTTACTCTTTATTTTAAATTCGAACCTAGTTTATCCCTTTAGTCACTGCTAGCTGTAAACATTATTAAGGTATTTTGCACTTAAAATGTCATATTTTGAAGTTAACTTGTGAATTTCCTCTAAGAAACGGGAGCGAATGAGGGATAATATTAATGTCATTATTAAGAACGACTGCAGTCATAAAACGTTTGAGAGAATGCAGGATAATATTAGCTACGTAGTTGCCATCCTCAGTGGCAATTAATGAATGGTGGATTGGTAATTATAGGAATAATTTAGTTTCTTTGGCATAGAGAAAAAGATTATTTGAATCAGCCATTTGTAACCACTGATGACGGCTATTATGGAGTTGAAATGACTGTAGTTTACTTAACTGTTTTGTGCCTGTATGTGGTAACTGGAACGTTTATCGTATTATGAACCTAAGTCTAGAATATATTATGACTTTTTAATTTTCTATTAGGTAACCATTTTGATTCAACTGCTGCTAAACGAACAAGTCGAAACGTGCTGAGTAATAGAAACCTGAAAAATTATACCGCGAGCAGTCAATATCCTGTGGAGACCAAATCAAAACTCTTCGACCGAATAAGAGATAAAAAGATTAAAATTTTTTCTTTCGAGAGGATCGAACCGTACATAGCGACACAATGCGTCGAAAAGCGAGATACGATCAAAAGGGCGATCGATAACAAAAGACGTTCTTCTCAACGAGACCTTTTTCGAAAAGAGAGTGAGAGGGTGGGGATTTCATTATTATTATTATTATTATTTCAATCCGTGCCCTTCTTTCAAGGGATTACACGGTTGTCAGTTTACCGGAGGGCGGTGGCGAGGTTTTAATGAAAAAGTACAAAGGATACGTGCCGGGCGGCGGGGACACCCGACCACGAATAAACGAGAGGAGCCGAGTCGGATGACGATACGAAAAGTCGAACGACTGAATCGTAGGTACATATCGCGTTTAAACGGCGATGGAATGATAGGAGAGGGCGGAAGGAATTTTTCACCGAATACGGGCGGATCTCCCATTGCGCGGCGGGACCAACGCGATGAAGAGTATCGAGACCCGAGACGCGATACTCTCGCATTGTGTCCGTGATCGTATTAGAAACGCGTTAAATTGGGGATTTCAATCGGAGCGAATTTCCGTGTCTATACCGAGTCCATTAACTCCTAAAACTTAGATTTTCGTACGTGAATACGGATTATGCGTATTTGTTGATGCCTCAGAGCATGCATGCATACATGCAGCTCGCTAATTTAAAGAATAGATGGCTATGTCTTATTTAGATTTCCATTCATAGATACTGATCAGAAGCATTTATCGTTGTTATTTACCTGGAGTCTCAAATTCGAGTCTCGCGGGGGCTCGTGCGTCCCGCCAGTAAAAAAGAGGCGGCTTAGTCATTACATTGGTTCTGATGTAAGTAGATGAAAGAAAGAAAGATGGAGGGTACGATTAAGGAGTGAAGTATGTGATTTGAATCTTTTTCTACTCTTTGCCTATCAATGTTGATGAGGGAACTATATTGGAACGCGAAAGAACTCATGTAACTCGAACTAAAATACTGACATTTTCATTGATTCAATCGATTTTGCGAGCGTAAAATAAGTAAATCGGAAGAAAACTATGTAATCGCAAAATTTTCCTACCAATGTCTTCCATTTTTTCTAATATCGAATTATCCTCCTCGCTAGATGTCTTTTACAGATCTGAGGTTTTATTCATATATTTGTCACGTGGACTTTTTTCAAATTTCGATGAAACTATCTTCTCGATATCTTTAGTAGTTTTGCATTATTTGAACTTGATTTATACCCAAATTTAATTATGTTCATGAAGTTAATTCCCATCTATCGCGTTTTCGTGCCGGGATTATTATTTCGAAAAATACATTTATCCTGTCTTCAGACGATGACGAAAGAGATTATAATGGCTTAAAATCATTTCAACCTTGAGACAGACTGCTTAATCATCCTCGCATGTTCTGCGGTTTTTTGACCGTTTACCATGTACTAATAAAATTCCGAAATTAAAATACTCGAGCAATTACGCCCTATCCCTTGTATAGCTAAAATATTAGAGAAGGTTCCAAAGAAAATATTTTGGTTGAATGAGTTTTTTTATTATGTAAGTCGAATAGAAAGCTTTTTTTGCGAAAAAGTCTGTAATTTTTCTGGCCGATCAGAAAAAGAGAAATAATTTGACAACTATTATCGTATTTTCTATCTGTTTTAGCATTGTAAAATTTGACATTTCACGAGAGTAATCGAAATTTATTTTTCATTCCTGAAACTTTATTATTATGTAACCGAATTTTCCGAGATGATGTAAGATACTTTTATCAAGGTCGTGTTTACTGGCGTAGTCCACGCACTTTTTCTCAGAATTTTGCGAACGAAAAATCGGGTGGGAGGATTAAGCTAGCAAGATTTGTCTACGATACTTATCACCTGTTCCTAGTACAGTGGCGCATTTAAAGGAAAAATTGCTCGAGAGCCAATTTATTTATTTTTCATTTATTTATTCATGAAAATTGGTTAACAAAATAAAAATTAAATATACAGAAGACAAAACGCGGCAGTGAAAAATAAAACAATTTAGATAAGACTTCGGCAGGATTCAGCCTAGATTTGAGAGCCAGACACGCAACCTCCTCTCTAAAAGGCCGGCAGGAGTAATATTTGCTGCTTTTCACATCTAAGAATTGGGGTTCGAGAATTATTCCAGTAAATACTGTAATTTGTAATTCACTATAGAAATATCAATCCCGTCTCATGACTGAAAACAAATGAAAAAATATGCACTGATGTACCAAAAATAGAAAAAAATAAGTATGTACTTAGCTTAGGTATCTCCAGTAGACCATTTTTTGTCTTTCATAGCATTGTTATGGCTATTGAAGGTATCTAAGATAAGTATACTTACTTTTTCTATTTTTTTATACTTGTGCTTATTTTTGAAACTCTCTTTTGTGTACATATATCGATCAAGCTCACCAATTTTTGCATAGTGTCGTACTTATTATAGAAAAGGAAGAAATACATCGATGAAGGGTCCAAAATTCGTATTACACACTTCGCGCTGCTTTTACTTTCACAGCACACCGTTTTCAATTTATTTTGAAGTTTTCTTTCGTGAATATGATCTATAAGCTCTGTACTCTCTCGTGACTTCGGGGATCTGGATATGATTTCAGCTCTTCGTTCACGGCGGTCTCACCTAGCATACATCCCAATTCGCGTCACTTACCCCGCGCGCGCAAAATCCCAAGTGCCAAAAAGATCTGTAATTACAGTTTCTTTTCGAGACGTCATTTTTTTGCACGTATTTGCCAAACTACTAGCCCACGTTGACGTCACGGGCGCATACAGATAATTGGCGTGGGTTGCACGCACGCACAAAAACACCGGTTTTACCTTCCCGCGGGTATCTTATTGGTGCATCGTGATTGTTTTGCGCCCACTTCTCATTTCGATTCCGGCAAATGTGTGCGCGTTTGCGATTTTTATGAAGTTTTATTTCGGAGTATTGTGTTTGTTCGTTAAATCAATAGCTTCTTGGAAAAAATCGCTGCTGCCCATGGCTTTTACGGCTTATATCCTAGGAAATTTCCTGATAACTGCCGCAGAAAAAAAATCGCTGATGGTATCTAAGCTTGTTTTTTGTCGATTTGAGCGGATCAGAGGACATTTTAATTCATCTTGTATTTTCATCCCGGTAGGTGGCGAGGATGTTTGTAAAAGATTCCCCTAACCAATCATAAGTTTCATTCTTTCATACAAGTATCTATATTAATAAAGCTACTTGTGCCTCGCCGAGTGACATAAAACTCTTATGTACTTCTAGAAGGGCTAGAAATCTGAAATTTGGCATGTAGGTAGGTCGAGTGGCACAATCGACGAGAAAATTCGGAAATCACAAAAAATTAATATATACGGGATCTCTTTAATCCCAGTGTTCCATTTCAATAGCCCATAAGAAAAGCATGGGATTCATTTTTAAATTACATAAAATTGGGATACGAATTCGGGAAAAGAACAGTTTTCTAGCTAAAAGGACGGAGTTTTTAATTTTTTAAGGCAGAATTCAAATACGTACCGAATTAGCGTAAATATCTGCTATAACTCTGGAAAAGTTTGGATTTTTCCTCTTTTCCACAATTTAAATGTATAAAAATCATGTCAACGACCTCATTTCTTTTAAAAGGACGATTAATGCTTTTAATGGAAATAGTAGACGTTTTGTGTATGTGTTGGGTGGCAATCAGCCTCGTGGGCTATTATCGCCGTACCCTTACTCTAACAACGTATTCATGTGCCACATGACTTAGACCAGACAACATAAAATAAATCTAGTCCCGTGTCTCATCTGGTAAAATTAATAACTATTAAATTAGTTAAAAACAGATTGAGAGAGACTCAAAGGGCCTCCCACAATCTGTGTCATAAAAGACGTTTTAATGCTTTTAATGGAAATTAATGCCGTCATAACGAATTATAGAGAAACTTCCATAACTCGAATCTCAAGGAAAAGTATAAATTATTCGAGTTATAGAAAATTCAAAATACGGAAATATATTTTTTATGTATTTTTATATATACAGTGAAACTTCTATAACTCGAATCTCAAGGGAAAGCAGAAATTACTCATTTTTTACTTTTTCCATATACGAAGTATAGAGAAAGTATTATTTTCATGGGAAAAAATCGAATTCTAGATTTCAATGGAAATACATGTTTTAGGGTCCCCTGAACACGTTTTGAGTTTTTTCTCGATGATGTCTGGGAGTTTTTCTGTGTGAGGAATATTTTGGGTGCTCTAACTCAAAACGATTGTTATCAATTTGAGAGAGCTTTCACAAAGGAAGTGAAGCATTAGTTGACGAATTTGATTCAGCATTTTTCTAGTCACTGTTGCATGGTTCGTTAAAATATTTTAACAGACGCTCGCTTTTTGGATATAGATTATTATTCAAAAATTTTGAAGTTAAAAAATTTTTCATTATGATTACTTTCATTGCATCTTTTTCTGATTCTTCATTAAGTTTATATAAATTCTAAATATGCATAACTTTTGATAGTCGATACTCGTACAACTTCGCGGCAATCGCAAAAAAGTTTTTGTATCTCACATCGCCTGAATTTCTTTTTTTCCCAAATTTCCTTTGTTTTACCTGTTCACCATTGTGGGAAGTATTCGATCGCTTTTCCTTTAATTTCGATAAATGATTTTTTCGATAGCGATACTCGTTGCCATTCGCTCCTTTCAATTTAGATCAGCGTTTCCCATCCGGTGGTTCGCGTACCCCTAGGGGTTCGCGAAATAAATCTGAGGGGCTCGCGAGAATAATTTGGTAATGGCGTCTTTTTTTACTTTTTTGGTTCTACAATTCTTACCAATGTATCTTAATTTCTTTCAAACTAGTTGCGTGTTTATATTTTCAATTTTTTTCTTATGCTTCAAGAGTTATATTTGAATTTTTGAGGGCACTAACTAGAAACCGACGACAATCTCAGAGATTCTGATTTTATTGTGAACGTTTGCATACTATGTGCTATATAATCTTTTTATTTTTCATTAATTGAGCGCGTTCAAAAAGATTTGTTTTTACATCATTTACTGTCAATTATAATGGGTTTGCCGCCATAACTGTTGCAATTCAAGGGGTTCGCGGAGATAAAAGGTTAATCCAAGGGGTTCGCGTCGAGAAATAGGTTAGCTCAAGGGGTTCGCGAAGTGAAAAAGGTTGGGAACCGCTGATTCAGATTAATCATCGGATCCTACTTTTTCCATCGCAGGTTCCTTCATTAGTGTTAAGAATTCATTTGCGATGACAAAATAAATTTTACGATCGATTTTTAATTTTAAGCCTAGAAAGAGATGTAAAGGGAAAGAGTGAGTGAGAGAGAGAGAGAAAGAAAGAAAAAGAAAGAAAGAAATGGGGAGGGAGATGGTTGAGAAAGCTCATCGCGGCGGTAAATTTTCTCACGACCTTCTATGACTCACCTCGGGTTCCCTGCGAAATGGGCGGTTTTTTGCCTCGCTAAGCCGCGCATTCTTCGAGTTACGGAGAGATGGGTAAATAAAATAAAGGGAGACTCCTTTAACGGTCTATGACCTTTCCCGCGTCACATCCACGGTGTTCTTACGTCCTTTTTTTGTCTGGGCGTTACGAAAGTTTTTTTTTATTCGGTTGCACTATACCGTCGTTATTTTTCTCGAATCTTGGCTGAAATGAACGATTATGGAGCAGCGAAAGTTATCGAAGGTCATCACCCAACGTCTCTCCGGGTAAAAACTTCGCTTTTTTTCAAGAACGTGAATTTTTCGCGTGAAAGGCTTCCCACTCGGCTTTCCAGGTGGCGCGTCTGTTCCGCGGTCGGTAGTCATCCCGTGAGGGGGGCCGACAGATGGCAAAGGGAAATAATGGCGGTTTTTTGAGGAGTCACTTCATATTTGTTCGTGTGTGTGTGTGTGCATATGCATGCTCACGAAGTTCTTCCTTCTGTTTGCCGAGTCGTCTGGTTCGCGTGATTCGCGGAATCGAGTATTGTTGCGTCGGCGGAGAAAGTAATATTCTCTTTGGGGTGGAGCGATTAGCGCTTTGTTATATTGTCCTTATTGGCTGTGAAGAATTTATGCGTGCATTTTCCATTCATCCGCTGTTTGAGGTCATAAATTCTCTTCGTGTCCTTGTGCTTTTTTGTGGTTATTTGGATGGATGGTAATAATTTACGAGAATTCCACGAAGAAAATCCTAGTGTCTTCGTCGTCTTCTTGAAGATAACGCTTTCAGCTTTTAATGGGTGAAACTGCCAAAATTTATCGGATTAAGTTATTTAAAATCCTAGCTAGTAATCTACATATAGAAATATTTCGTTAATGCTTGGTAGATGTGACGTTATTTAATCGGGTTCATTTTAATTGGTAACATTAAGGGGCTGATAACGGTTAACGGCAGCCTTCCTTAAATAAGATTTAGCTTTAGAATCCCGCGTTTTATTGCAATATCCGTGTTGTAAAAATAACTAGCTATAATAATAAGCGAAACCTTCCCAACTATGACGGAGTTGATCTATTTATAAGGGTTAACGTTGGTTAACGACTCAATATCATAGAATTTATTTTTCGATTGCCAGAATATTTTCAAGGCATAACTTTCAAACCAAAATATTCGTTCATAATCAGTCGATAGACTTTTCGGCATATTTTAGTATGGTTTTATTTTTAATTGTTGTAATTCGTATTTTTGATGCACTGGAAATTGCATACAGGCTCTTATTGTTTACAAATATTTGGAACCGTATCCTTTCCTGATTAGATTAATGTTTTTAGCGGCTTTGGCTAAAATCTCTGTGATTTTGGGATGTTATATAAACTGATGGAAAATCAGTCGTTGCATATCGTTTATGCTCTTTGCAGAAGGCACGATTTTAGGTAGGTGTCATCTAATTTTCTTTTAATAAATGTCTGCATCTCTGAAGGTGATCGTGGTGTGTTCATTATCACCGCGGGTAAAATGCCCGAAAATACGCCCGACGCACGACAGAGAGCTGGACTTGTTAAAAATATTGGCGCATTACGTAACAGTAATAAAAAGACATAGATTGAATGGCACCATCCTCGTTTATTGATTGCATAACTACTTAAATTTTTTTAGACGAAAAGAAATACTTTAAATTACATCTAGATAATAATTAAATTTAGGATTAAATGTATAATAATTTAATGCAGTGATAAAACTCCAGCGAGGGAATACATGTAGACGCCATATTTGGATTCTGTCTAGTAGAATCGGGATTTGCAAACATTCACTACATGACGGGCCACATTCGTAGTTGCCAATGTTTCAGCCATTAAGGGCATTGAGATTGACGCGTACTGCGGCGGGCCTGATAAATTTTTATATCGGACTAAATCTAAAGATTCCATGGTATCATAATAGCGAATATCAATGTACTAATTACTAAATTTAATATCGATTTAAATTAATATATTAAGAAGTCGTCGAGGGTTCAGCTATCCGATGCAACGGCAGGGCGTGACTAGTCTTTTATGCAGCCATTATTCGTCATTTCTTCATATAATTGTCACCCCCGTTCTAGATCATGCGGTAGTTTATACTAGGCTATAAGTGTGCCTCGGAGATGATGCAATAAGAAAGGCGTGCGACTTCGAGAAGGAGAAATACATTCTAGTCGGAGGCGGACAGCTTGAGTTGAATACCCTTCACGTGACCAGTGTGATTGTTCAGGCGAGGGGCTTTTCGATTCAAGAGCAGGTGTACATATTTAAAAATTCGTCTCAAGTGCAAACCAAACCTGTCCACTTCTGAGTGATTTAGTGGAATTTTTTTTCGGATGCGAACGGGTCCTAAGGATTTTTTTAATAAAAAATTGGCGATTTTTTTCGCGAGATGGAAGCGTATACGCTTCGTTTGAAAAAGTGATGTGTTCATTTCTGTACGTGCACGCGGTTTGTGCGTGTCACGATAAAAACAAAACAGTAATCGATATTTTTCGAAAATACCTCTCCGTGAATACGACTTGACTCTTTTGCGTTGGGTGCGTTAAGTGATTTATAAAAGCATTTTTTAAAAGTCTTTTTCCGCTGAAGTCAGTTTTGAATTGTTTGATTTTTGGATTTAGCCTCGGTAGTGTAGTTAGGAATCGACACAATATTAAATGGCGAGTTCTTAAAATGCTTTCAAGAAATGCCAGCCGTAGATATTATTTTTAACTCGAAGCCAATGTTGTATTGTACATTACAATAAAAATAATCCTTCAGTATTTGGTATTTTTCTGTTTTGAGCCTAAGCCAGGGTTCCCAATCTGATGCTCGCGAGCACCACTGCGCTCTTCTGCTATGCTTGAAATCGCTTTTCATAGCACCAGTAATCTAATTTGTTCGGTTGACTTCTTTCTAAACGTATATAAGCACATTGTTCATAACTTTGGCGTTGGTGTGATTTTATGTATGATCATTTCTTTTTTGCAAAATTATAGTGGTGCTTGCATGATGTGCTAGAACAGTGCTGCCCAAACTTTTCTAATGGCGGGCCACATCAGTGGTTGCGAATCCCTTGGCGGGCCGCATTGGAAGTTGCCAATTCATCGGCGGGCCGGATTAGACTTTAAATCGGAAGTTTTCTGTACATTCTAAGATGCCATATAAGTGAAAATCGAGTCAAATATACGGTTTTCATGTCTAATATTGCAATATTTAAAGTTTTATTAACAAAATTTTCAAAATAATGTGTGTGTGTGTGTTAAATTTTCGAATTGCTTTTTCGCCATAGCTTCGCGGGCCGCACAAAAACCCTTCGCGGGCCGTAATTTGGGCATCACTGTGCTAGAATGCAGTTTGGGGCTCGCTTAATCTAATACATATATTAAAAAGAATTCTGTCCCTCTTTCTGCATGTTTGCACGTTTTCACAATTTCAGCACATTTTTCATTTTCATTTTAAAATCACTTAGAATTGCGATATGAAAACGGGACTTGCACCAAACGTCGCCTGAAAGAACGGATATTCATTTTCCAGCCATCGATTTTCGAATACGCGTCAATTCGTTCCACAAATTCGCTATTGACACGAAAATTTGGCTAAATTTTAGACGACAAAATTTCGTCGTCCAGGGCGATGGCATTGTTGCTGATTTAGCAAAATTATGTCTATATCTAAAAGCAATGAAATAAACTTTGATATTGTATTTGAATTCAATTGTGAGAACTCTTCTTATATATTTTGAATAAATTTTAATCGAAAGGGTAATAATGATGGCTTAATTTGAACGATAGGTTTGTTTACTGCAGTGCCATTTCTAAGGTGTGGAAGAAATGCGAATATCGAAAGAAATTAATCATAATCATTGTCAATATAGTAATTTGCTTTAAACTGCCCAATAAAATTTTCAAACGAAAAGATATTTTCAGTGTACTCGTTAAGTATCTTCCTATTTGAAGTATTGAGTTGTCCATCATTACAATGCATTGGAGTCATTTCTGACTTAAAGTTTTAACGCTACGTGTTTATTTGTTAAAGATTTACATGAAACTTTTCACATAAATTTTCAATCGGTTTTTGTCCTTCATGATTTTGTTTCATTGCAACCTCTTTATGAAATATAGAAAAATCGAATATGAACTTAAAATATGTGGGAAGAGAATGGAAGAGAGAAAAGGGGGAAGAATGGGAAGTGTCTTAAATTTAATATTTAATCCACGCATACCCGTCATGTTGACTGGCTTTTGTACTAGTATTCTTAAACAGAGGTTCTCAGCCTTTTGTAAAAAATCCCGGGTCTCACCATGATAAAATCAAAACCCCGCTTTTTCCAAGAAGTGGATTTTTACGTTAAATTCATTTTAGTACTGTATTCAGATGCGTAGCTGGGAGATATGGCGCCTATGGCAAAATTTTAAGGAAAAACATCGTTTAAGTACAATATGATTTTTCCTACGTTTTAATAAAGAATAATATTTTTTATCAACAATAAGTTTAACATTTGAGTAATAAATTAAAACTTATGGGGAAATGAACTGCTGGCATTTTTTTGCGATATCGATTGGATCCTTTTGCAAGCGGGGCCTATGGTAGTTGCCACCTTCACCATACCCTAGTTACGGCACTGATTGTATTAATATTAAGTGGACATTTTTAAAGATATTAAATATCCCAATAATTTTACTGAAAAATGCTTTATATTAATCATTTTGGAAACTTCTGAGTCCCACCTAAACGACCTTGAGAAACGCTGTTCTAGGGTACATACAACTTGGTGCTGGCCACATTGAAAATGTTGAGAAATCCTGGTCGAACCGTGTCTCGGAAAGTGATTTAAAATAATTAAAATTAAATTTCATTCATTATTCGGTAATTTTGAGGTTGCTGCACGAGCTTCTTACCGTTCAAATTAATGTAGACCCTATAATTCAAAATTGTTGGTCAGCTCTTAAAGCGTTTTGAATAGTGGTTAATAAAACTTTCCAATGAGTATCTTTATTGTGAAGCTAAAATAGTCCTGAATTAACCCTTGGATTAAATGATCACTTGCGAGTATCTCTCATAGTTCCGCTTTAAAGGTTCTATCCCTTAAAAAAATTGAGAGACGAGGCCGAAACTTTGTAAAATTCCGTAATATAGATGAAGTGTCTATCCATTTTCTCGGTAATATTCCGACCCTTATTGGTCTTACAGTTTAACGCTTCACTTTAGACTGCCGGGAAAGGGAGGATAAATGCGATACCAGACGGAGCGTTACTGCGCATTTCGCGTTTCAACTGTCTTCACCGCTGGAATATGAATACTCCTCTTTTTTATCTCTCGGAGGCTCCGTATATTTGTTGACTCACTATATTTTCGGCCGTTCTGCCATTCACCCTACCTCCCTTTCCGCTCTCCTCCCCCTTTCCTCCTCCCCCTTCCACCGGGAGACTCAATCTTTGCAAATTTGCTCGCCGAAAACAAATCTGCGGGACGTTTGCATTTCGCTTAAATATACATGACGTTTTCGGATTCGGGTGGTAAGGCTGTCCGCGACTTCGGCTCGGAGAGTGGACCCTCCAAGGCGAAGCGGATGTTTCGCGAATCATTCGGCACAAGGGTGAGGGAAAGGGTCTGGAGTTGATGGTAGTAGTGGGGAGATTGCATGGTATAAATAAAAAATGAAAGTTAAGAAAGCGCGGGACGAAATGGATTGAGCAAACATCCCGCGCGCGCGCTTTCCTTTCAAATTTGCGTCTTGGTTTAAGAGTTTTATTTAGCGTCGCTTTTATTTTTCGGTGTCCGGTTTCGACTCGAGTTATTTGGTGCTCGAATCTTTTCTTTTTTTCTTTTTCTATACATTGGAGGCCGTTAAAAATGTTTTATTGTTATTATATTTTTTATAATGGCCGGTGTTTTCGCTTATTCTTTCCGTTAAGTTTTTTTTAGCGTGTAGAATTGCGACTCGTCTCGGCTTCTGGAGATCCTCGTTTCTTTTCGGTGTTGTTATTTTTTATAGCAAGGGGTCGATAGGTTAACAGTTTTTTTTTTGGTCGCTACCCGAGTTGGTTGATGAATTAATTTTCTTTGTTGGGTATATAGCGCAGTTCCTTAGCTTCGTTTTGTCGTCTTCGGGACAACTCAATGACTTTCTTCGCAGTTGCATTGTATTATGTCGTGCCTGAATATCTCTATCTGTATGGAAAAATTCATTCATTTTCACTTAAAAGCCTAATTGATGTCACAAATGTTTATATTAATCCTTAAAATTGACTTAGGATATTTATACCATATGGTTTAACGAGAGTACATTCTGGTATTTTTCGATTAACTCGACGATTTTATTACCCTAACAAGTGAAAAATAATACATGATATTTGTGTTTTTTAGGAATCTATACTTGTTAGTGCCATTCATGGCTCCGTTACTTGAATTCTGCTTCTGTCTTTCCGTTGTCCAAACAATCGTTAAAGTTTGGAAACCGTCCATCCCAAGTTCGCGTCGAGCGTTGAAGTCTCCGGCAGTCCCTAACCGGAGATGGATGTTTATTGATCGAATAAACATTGTTTACCGCCGTAAAATTCGCCAGAAAGAAAATATTCGATTTAATTATGCTAAACAATAGGGGAGGTATCGTGTTTCGCGAAATTTGTTTTGTTTTCCCCGCAAAATTTTACACTCTGGTGAAAATAAAACTCACCGAAAATCCACATTCATTTCTCCTCCATTCATAGGGGAGATAAGAAATATGTCATATTTCTTAAACTAAAAGTCGATGTCGTATAGAAAAAATTAAATTATAGAAATTTAAAACTATTGTTTCCTTTGATGCGACAAGATTTACAGATATGCATGCTTCATTTGTTAGCAAGGCGATCGAATAAACTGTTAATACTAGCGGTATCATCTCAATCTTCTATTGCTCCCGTTGACAAACAAATGCCTCTGTAAAACGTGACTGACTAAAACGTTAAACTTAATTTATCTAGACCGCAATCCTTAGCCTTGGTTTTATCGTCAGGTAAACCTTTACGTTTTAATCCCATCTTTTTTACGCGGTAACCTTTCTGCTGAGATACAGGCGGAGCGAATCTCCCTAGAGGAATTTTCCCACACGAAGGACGGGGATCGAACCTAGGCCGTCTCCCTAGAGTATGACCTTTATTGCATTGGAAAGGGAGACAAACGCCGGAGGGATAGGAGATAGGGACACGGAGGAGTGTTTTGGGGGGGGGGGGGAGGAGCAAAATAGAACCGGTTCTTCTTAGACCCCCGCACCTCACTTCCACCCTCGGGGGCAGTGGCTCTCCATGGGGGCGCGTGGGGGTATCAAAGAAGAAACAAAACGACATCGCCGGGGTTACACACACATGCGTGATGGAAGAGGGTGGCATAGAGAGGCGGGGCAGGATGGGGGATCTTGAGCCGAGACCGAATCCTGTGGAATCTTGCGCCGACCCATAGAGAGGCTGGGTTAATCTATATTCCACGTTCATCTGTTTCCGTCCCTTTCACTCTCTTCCTCTGCCTCCTTCCAGCTCGCTGCCTCGAGACGCGCCGTGCATGGGGAGGCGGAGGATGGGGGGAGGTGGTCCGTACGTAATGGATTGCGTGGAGGGATGGGTGGAATACGTTGGAGATGAAATTGGATAATGAAGAATGGAGGGATGGGACGTCAATGAAAATATGCTCCAAGGGTGCGAGTTGAGTTTTAATCCTGGGAGATAATATATTTTTACGTGTGCGGATGTGTGAGAGGTCGCTTTTGTCTCGTTTCGTTTCATGAAGGATTGGATTTTGAGTTCTAGGTAGAAGAATTCAATGAGATATAGTTGAACTGCACCTTTAGAGAGCTATCGCTTACAATAATTTGCCAAATATTAGTTTTATATTTTCATAGAGCTTTCTGGAATACACATTTACCAGAAGCGACTCGATAAAAACAAATTTTCTTACGCTAATCTGTACACACATAATAATTTGCGTCAAAATGTATTGCTCTGTATTTGCGTTTAGTACAAAGAAGGCTATATATACATGAAACTTAAAATTTCACCTTGATGTTTTGTCTTTTGAGGAATTAATATTTCTAGCTCGACGTATTGAATGTTTAATTAAATGGATTTTTAACGTAGTAAATTATTAATTATGGATGTTTTGTTTCATAAACCTAGCGGGTATGATTATGCGATGGATTTAAAAAATCTCAATTGTTCGATAATATAATGGCTTATTTGTCCTTGGGTTATTGTATACACGCATATGCAGACACCTTAGCGACTTTAAGGTTTTATGGCTTTCAGATTTATGTTATTATTAGCTCTGTAGAGTTTACGATTAAATGAAGGCTGCACTCGGCAATAAAGTGGTAAAAATGCATATTTTTGTACATATTTTACTTGAAAAAATGTTTACAAAACCTGTATCGTGACTTCCTTATTACGAAAATAGAACATTTGTGGAAGACAATGCAATTTTTTCGAATCGCTTTAGCCAACTACAAACAATGTTTTTTAGATAAGCGATCAAGTTGTTATTGTGCGCAATGAAATGTATACATCGTGTTACTTCACTTTGACGATCACGTACAAAAGTTTTTATTAGTGACAGCCAGGCGCCAAAATTTAAGTGGCGCTTCCTTAACGATTTCTCTGCTTGTTATCTGCTAGAAGATTCATTTTCGCAATCGCTAGATATTGTTGAATAGGCAGGTATCTTCAAAGGCATTTCTTTAGTTTTTTCATCATTTTTCCATCTTTATCACTAGTTTAAAGTGGCGATAAATGAACTTACATGTTTTATTAAACATTTCCTGGTTTAAAGAGGGTTCTGGAATGTTTCTTTAACTGAAATATCAAAATTATGGATCGATACCGGTGTCAGCGTTTTTGAAAAGGAGAATTTTTTATATTGTGAAGTGATATTGAAACGTCTGTAACAACACACCGTATTATTTATCGTCACTACCTACCTGAAAAGTAATTTCTTAAGCTGAGAGCTAATTATGCATGTGCATGTTGCTTCCAATTCTAAACTTTTGAAAATTTATATTATTTGAAGGGAGCGATTCTCCTCCGTTAAAGAAATTTATGGGCAAAACGCCGCGAGGGAACGAAAAACTATTTTATTGAATTCGAAAGTCAACACGTGCACAAAAACAGTCACGACACGAAATATATACAGAACGGACGCTTAGGCAGAGAGTAAAGAAGGAAGAAAGACGGTCGCAACCTTTAGAACAAAAAAATATTAAACGGGATGAGAGAGAGGTTAGGTCGGCTCAAGTTTTTTCCAGGACAGGGTGGGCTGGGTCCCTTCTCCACCCTCTCTCAGTGATTGAGGCTTTCCCCGTCTCTCCCATCCTCCTTCCGCCTCCCTCTCCTCCTTTCCCAATCCCTCTTCCTTGACCCCACTCTCCTCACAAGACCCACCCTCTCCAAAATTCCTGGGACCCTTTTTTCCTCTTTCTTTCTCTCTCTCTCTCTCTTTCCTTCCTCCATCACCTCACCCCTTCCTAAAGCCTTCCTAGTCCTCCTTCCCACTCATTTACCGGACACCCACCGTCTCCCACTCTCTCTCTCCAGCTTACCCACTCTCTTTAGAACCATCCCTCTTCAACCTCCTTCCTCACTCCTCTCCGAACCTCACTCCCTCCCTCCGTTTCCTCCTATATATCCAGTCCCTCTTTACAAGAATAGGAAGTCCCGAGGAAGGAAGACAAAAGTCTTTTCACTTTGCCGCCCTTAACAGCGGAATCCATAGGAATGCTACTCCTTCCTATTCTTGAACGTTATACTCGAGACGCTATATCCACGCCATTTTTTCCATAGGCACGAGTCGGGATTGATTTCCATCTGAAAATAAGCGGTGCGCGTGTGATGACGTGTAGGTATTGAAATTATCCTCGGGGATAAGAAGGTTTGGAAGAATTTGTCGCTAGACAACCTTTCTTTTGCCTCGAGAGGGTCGAGAAGAGAATCACTCCTTCCCCGAGTTGGACGCGCCTTCGAAATTGATTTTTTCCCCCGGAGCTACCAAAGTGACTATGCAAAAGTTACTCTTTTAAGTAGCCACAATTCACCTTATAGCGACACGAAGGCGTTCGATTCGTCGGTTTCCGTGATGATTAGCGTTTTCCTCCTCTTACGTTTTCTTGAGAGAGAAAAAAATATTTCAGACTCAGCGTCATGAAATCAAATGCAACGTAGCCAAACCCCGATTATTCGTGTTAATTGGGACTACGATGCGTTCGGAGAAAATGAAAACACGCATAACCCAAAGGGTGATATTTTAAAGTCGAAATTGTTAAAATATCTGCCAAATACCCTGTAAATTTCTTTGCATAAAATAAATGAGAATAAGTCACAAACCGCATTCACCCAAACGGAGGAGGTGTCGAAGCAGGAAAAGTTACTGCTTAATTAAAGATTGAGAATCGCGTGACACGATTAAACTTGCAAATATAAAATAGTTGTCATCATATGTGGCATAAAAGATTCTTTTTATAAGCTAAAGATAAAAAAGTAAAAAAACAAAAAAAAATTCTTAAACTTTGTGCATAATATAAAGGGTGGTCTGAACCGATGTTTTCCAGGAAAATTCCAACTTACTTCAGTGTGTCAGATATTCCCCACGCGGTAATGTAGAGTTAAATTTCCCGTCACGTGCCATTCAACTTCTAGGATTCGTCGAATTGCTTACAATCTTCCCGCATTTCGTGTATGTTCGTCGTTTGTAAAGATTGTTATATCGCGGTCGTTAGAAATTCCATTCCCGGTAGATGTTCATTCGCGTTGTTGGCGCGCTCCGGGAAACGTTGCGCAGCACAGGTGTGGCATTGCTTATTCACAACATTGCGGATTTAATTGGTGATAACCGTAGTTACAGGAAGCTAGATGTTTCTCCTTCCGGGTTTCCTTCTGCTTCCACAAAAATTTCTGCCGGCGCCCTTCAATGTAATAAGAAATTTTTTATTCTTTATTTACTAAAAAGTCTTCGTTAATTAATGCCCATAATGCATGCTTTCAATCAAGTCCCGCCAGTGGAGTTTTGCTGAGGTCATGATTGCATCGTCTTAACGCGGTACGTCCACAAATAGCAATTCACTCGGAAATGGCCTTATTACATCAGTGCTACGGGCTAGGTGAAAGTTTAAATGCAATAGTGACTCCTTTTTCCACAAATTTTTAAGATGCGTGATAATTTATTGAGCGTCGTATTGAACTCAACACACAAATGTATTTAATAACTATTTGTAATATTGCCATGCATAATTCCTTGCGTTCGTTTTCCTTGTCAAATACGTTTGATTTTTCAGTATAATGTATCGTATCCAAGGGAAATGAAACTATTCTAAGAACTTAGTATAAATAACTCGTGCGTGATATTAATTAAAACATCGAAAGGCCCTCGAGTTTTTTTTCGCGGGGTTATATAAAATACGGACAAAAATAAGCCAAGATTTTGAGAAAAATGACTCGTAATGGGATTTTTGCTCTCAAATCAATCCATCATGTCGAGTGGAAAGTCCAATTGATGGGGTTGCTGTTAAAAAAGTCAACTCCTTATCTGAAGCGCATTAGTCACCGAAAAATGTCATAACGCCATTGGACAGGTCACGGTCAATGGTTCGCGAGCTTCTTCCCTGGCACATGGCATTGATTTTTTCCGCTTTCAACATCGGACGTCAGCGTTAAATGGTATCGTCCCGTTGTAAGCTCCTTCACCAAACGAGGATCCTGCGGGATATCATTGAAAGCCACAACAGAACCTAAACGGATAGGTCGAAGCATCTCGGATCTATTTATTCTTCCTTCGCTTATATCTACCTCACACGAATCCATCTGAGGAACGAGAAAGGGCCTTTTTTCATCTTAGCGGAGTCATCTCCCTCCCGAAACGGGTGAGCAGGTCTCTCGTACTCTTCCACATTCACTCCCTTCCCGCCATTCACCGGCCTCAGCTGTCTTTTTCCCTCTCCTCCCCCACCCCCTCTTTCCAATTACGCCCATTCATGATGTATCCTTTCCTTTCCCCAACTCGCCGTCTCCAGCTCCTCCCAGTCAGCTAACGCTCATTCCCTCCTCCTCTCTCACCCGCATATAAGCTCACCTCTTCTCCTCCGAACCCTTCATACCGCGAGTTAAATTTGTATCCTCCCTCTCTCTCACCATCTCTTTCTATTTCCCTACCTCCTCAACGATCTCCCATCCTTTTCCTCCTTTCTTCTCTCCATTGTAACTATTTTTTCGCTTTTCACGTCCTCTCTCCTCGCATCTCTCCGGCTTCCGCTCTCTACCTCTTCCTCTCCTTGCGTCTTCCCCTCTACACACATCTCCCATCTTTACCTATACTCGTCTTCTCCTCCATATCTCCTCTTCTGCAGACCTCCATACATCCTCTCACGCTTCCACCCCTATCTTCCTCCTCTATTCTCTTTCTTATTGTTATCATATTCTTTCTCTTCGGGGTGGCAGTGGCGGAGTGATTTGAGCGTTGGCCTTCCACGTAACGGTTCCAGGTTCGAATGCGACAGAGGTCGGATTTTTCAACCTGGGATCGTCCCGTCCCCTACGTGTATGATTTGAGGAGACCGCGCAAGTCAGCGCTCCGTCCTTCGGAAGGGATGTTAAACAGTTGGTGGTCTTCGTAAAAGAGTAGGCTAATGCCGGCACCAGGTTTTCCTCCTCCTTTGTGCGTGTGTGTGTTCGGTGTGGAAGGAGTTATGGCTATAATAATCCAAGAGGTTGATTAACCAGAAATTTCATACAAACAAATTCTTTATCTTCTTATGTCTCTGCAGCAAGTCCTCGGTGTGCGTCGGAGATGCGTTTCCAAAAACTGCGAAGTAGAACGAAACGGCTTATAGCAAAACCTATTTTCCCATAGGCATACGTTCCTGGAGGATATTTTTTGACATATTTTTACCATTTGCGCACCAAATTATACATAATAATGCAGTACGTTAGCCCTACCAGGTTAAACGCAAGCTAACAAAATGAAAGAAATAAAATTAATTCGTGAAAACACTCACCTGAGAGGATTCTCAAGTTGAAACAACTGCATAATCCTGCGCCGCATTCAGGGCCATTCGGCAGTAAACGGATCGATTTCGATCCCGTATGGAGTAGCAAAATAAAATCGAATTACATAAATAATATTGAGCATGAAATTAAAAACACGATTAAAAATATTTAAAATTACAGCGGCATTTTACATGTTTCAACTGGGATTTCTTGAATTTTGCCTTTGGTTCTTTACGAACGACGAATATATGCGAAGCAACGCAACTTATAAGGAAGCAAGTTCCATAACTGATGCGCGAGGTATATACGAAACGGCGCATAACAACAACGTATAGCGGGGAATTACTGTACTTCCTTCGCTATCTCTCTGTACCTCAGCCTTCCTTACTCCTTCCTCGTTCTCTGTCTCTCCCTCCATCCTTTTTAGCGCGTTTTATTTTGCAGACGCGCCTGTGTTCTCGGTCTGTGTCCATCTTTGCAATCAATTAAGTTAAAATAGCTAGTAAACGGTAATAGATCGAAGACTGAAATTTTCAGGATATATATGATCTATGGTGACATTTATTAAGCTGCCAAAGAAATATTTTGAAGTAATCGAGGGGCGTCAAGGGGGAGGGGTGCCTTCAAAAATTTCAAATTAAGTTGCCGAACAAATGGTTGTAGATAGAAAGCTAACATTTCTCACTATTTTTGTGGTCTTTAATGCCATCTATAACACTTTAGAAGGAAAAATCGGGACCGTCATGGGGGAGCCTTTATTTTGAGAAACCGGAGCGCGTTTTTAGTAATGTAATATGTTCATATCATGAGCCAATAGTCATTAGATTAGAAACCTAACATGTGTAAGAGTATGAATATGCTTTTTTAATTAATCATCGAATAAATTACTTTTTTATATAATTATGTTGCTAAGTTTGTAAAGAATTTTAAGTTAACACTTCTAAATGAACCTCAGTCAGTGAAATGCGTTTTTAGGCTGGTTTCAAAAGGAAACAGCCTTATGATATGGTCCTGTCTATATGTTTGTGTGTTCAC
The DNA here is from genome assembly GCA_028673005.1 of Tanypteryx hageni. Taxonomy (NCBI): domain Eukaryota; kingdom Metazoa; phylum Arthropoda; class Insecta; order Odonata; family Petaluridae; genus Tanypteryx; species Tanypteryx hageni. The sequence goes on along the minus strand of CM054114.1, from coordinate 40,212,685 downwards.
TTCTAACAACATTTGCACCAATGGACCGATTTTCATTAAACTTGGTATGAGACTCGTGCTGCCACCTCCGGGCTATATTTTGTTTAGCGAAGATTGAAGTCCCGGGTTCGATTCCAGGAACGTTTTTTCCCTATTTGTTTTACATAGGAAGTCTCAAATCCATCGTGCAGAGATGTTTTTTTTAAATACATTAAAATATCATAAACTTGCGATATCGGAGCGAGGTTTGTAGTTTTATAAGGGGAAAAGAATGTAGATTCTAATTCTTTTCACCAAATTTAGATAATTGATCGCATTCTCTTGAATTTCTACTAAAACGTAGCGTTTTTTCGTTTAAATCGCATTTTATCGAATTGTTGCCATGGAGACAATTATTACCGAACTCGGCTTGAGCACAGTCGAGTGAACAAATGGGTTATTAGGCGTTCTTTACCAGCGAAGCGGTAATAGTGGAACGCCTTATGGGCACGTCTGGTCCGTCCGTCCGTCGTAACTTTCATCTCCTAAACCGCTGGACGGATTTTAATTTAATTAGGTATGAGTGATCTTTATTAAAATTTATTGCCCAATTGTGATTTTCAACTGAATCCGTCAATTAGAACTTCCACCTTACATAATTACTTTAATAAACTTATTCTCGTATCTCGTAAATGGCATCCGTCAAGCAACAATGAAATATCAAACTTTTATCGCCTTGCTCTTATATGATCTGTAAGGTATAGATTAAAAATTTTATTCGGATAAAGAGCAACATTTACTACAAGGTGGTCTAGAGACCACATGATTACGACTTAGAGGTTTGGAGATAAAAATTCGAGAAAATCCCGAGCAAAACATCACATATTTTGTTTACATCGATCGCGAAGACGTTCTCTCAGCAAACAACATTTAAAAATCCATATATTTCTTTCCCATTCTCTTATATTATCTGTTAGGTATAGATTAAAAAATTTATTTGGATAGAGATCAACATTTACTACAAGATAGTCCCTGAGACTATAGTTTCATGTATAAAAATTCGAGAATCACCTAATCTTTCGATACCGTTCCATACATATTTCCCATTAAGAACGCCTTTGAAATCTCTGTATTCCATTTATGGAGTATACTTTTCCATCTTATTTTCTTTTCCTCTCGACTACCCTTCAGCAGTAGACAATTGATTCAGATATATTAGCGTATATACAGTAACATTATTAAATTCGTTTATTTATAAAATATTCACCCAAAATATAATGTCAGAAAGAGATTTTGACAGTGTTTTTAGTATTTTAAACCTTATAATGCCCTGTGAACTTGTTTTCCAGTTTTTCTCTATCATTGATAAACTATGAACTAAAAGTTGTATTTATTTTATGAGAATTCCTTGGAATGACTAACACATACTGAAACATTTCCTGTCAATGTAAGTAATGAATTCGGGACGTCAACTTTGGGAAACCAGCCTCCTGGTTTGGACTTCTTGTTTCACATTGCGTCAGCAAATGAAGCTCCTATTTTCTTCTCTCTTCTCTTAGGGTTAAATGTAAGAAGGGACTACATAGTCTCAATTTCGCCCTAATAAAGTCGTTTGTCTGTCTGTCTGTCCCCCACATCTCATCCCTTCTCTCCCATTCCTCTGTCTTCCTTCCTCTTTTTCTCCACGCCTCCCTCCTTCCTTTCTCTTTCCAGTTTCCGTCTTATCCCACTTTCTAACTTTCGCTATCCCTCCATCCTCTCTCTCTCTCAGATAGACGGAAGTCACTTAAACTTAGCATAACTCCCTTTCCTCCCCTTCCATATCCCTCTACTTCCTCGCTATCCTTATCCCGTCATTCTTTGCAGAAAAAGCTCCCTCTTCCCCCTCCGCTCACGTCGGCGCCTCTTTCTCCTTCCCTTGATGGATGCCTCGCAACGCATCAAAGTATCGCTCAATCCTTCAACGCGCCATCTCCTCTGGAGGATATCTTCTTTTCCGCACTCCGTCTCGCGCATATATCTCCCGGCATATTTTTTGCGCTTAAAAAAACTCTTGAGATTATCAAATCGCCCTTTCATAAAAATAAAACCGGTGGGGGGGGGGGGGGGGTAAATACCAAGTCTTTCCTACTCGTTTATTCGGGGATTTTTTCTGAACACGGAAAATCGAGAACGTCGGTTGTACAACAACTGAGGGTCGCGAAAGCTTTCTTAAATGGGTCGTTGTTTTCCGCCATCTCCTCTCGAGAAAAACGGCAAATAATGCATCTTCTCTCTTTCACTCACGGCCTTGGGTGACTGGTTGTTGCGCCGGAAGGAGGTTTGGTCGGTTGTTGGCGGAGGTGGTGTTAGTTTGTTTGTCGGTTGATCCTCCCCCTCCCACACTCGCGCGTCTTCCCGGGAGGGTCCTTCACGGGTTTTCTTTTTCGAAGCGCAATACATTCATCTTAATATTCAGGATGAGGATTTTGTCCCACGCGGCGGCGGAAATTTATCGCCGGAATTCAACGCGATGCTCGGAGAGGACGTGGAGAGGGAGAAAGAAGTGAAGTTTTGCGTGGGAGGGGGTCGATTTGTGTATTTCCGAGTCTCCTGTCGCGTTGTTTGCACTCGGTAACCTTCGCGTGGGAATTTTCGGCGATAAAAAAGTTTATACCGCGGCGTCGTAATATAGGGTTTTGTTCGTGTTTTTTTTCTCCTTCGGAAAGCTGACTGGTCTTACATAACGCACTCGTTGCTTTGCGTTGCTGGTGGCATGGCTATAAAATTTATGTCTTTGCGCCTTTTTGTATTGTGCGTGCCAACACGAAGGATAAATTTGCGCTCGGCTGTGGAGCAAATGAACTGCCTTTTAAGATCACATCGTGGGTGCGAACTTCGCCGTTGGCACTTTAGCTGCTATTAATCCCCACGTTGTGATTGGCATAAAGGCTAAGAATATTTTAAAACGAATAAGTCCGCGAAACATCTATATTTCATGAACCTATCTTTGTGAAACTTGTTCATCCTCATAACGGAAAATTGACTCGATTTTTGTTGTCTTTGTTTGTGAAATTCTGTTTCAGGGAGTCGGATTTTTACTCTCCTTGAAATATGAACACATTTTACTTTGTAAAATCATCAAAAGCTGACTTTTTCAAGTCATGCGTAGTTCATAATGTGATTGTTGGAAAGACGATTTAAAGAAAGTTTTCTTTAATTTATTCTGAAATAATTTTGTAAGTTATTTGTTAATGTACATGTAATATGTTCAGTATTGTTTTTCTTTGTTTGATTTCCCTTTCTCTTTCTTTGCAGGTAAGTTGGGCATCGCGAATTTTAAGACAGAAAGTTCAGCGCGAGTATGCGATTATTTGGTAAGCTTGAGAACAATGCTATAAATGGTTTCTAGTTCTCGGTCCGTTAAGAAAATGAAAAACACCATCCTCTATCATCAAAGGCGTCCTTCTTTGAAGGAAACTTGAGTGTTTTTCACCCCCCTTTAAGGTGCCATCTTCTCTTCCAATTCCTTCGTCCTTATGCCCTTCCTCCTTCGCGCTAGTTGCTCAGACCCTTTCTTTTTCCTTCTATCCCTGTCCGGACCGAAACCCGAGATCACCAAAATTGGTCCCAATGACGGGTTGCCACCGCGTTTATAAGACCTTTAAACACACCCCTTTGACCCGCCTTACCCTCTTTTCCGTTCTGCCCACTACCCCATCCCGCGGTGCCTATCTCGCCGAGCATTAACTGTCATCTGGGATTGCGCGGGATAGAGTTTTAAAGTCAAATGACCATGCGCCGGACGTTGTCAGTCAATCCAAAGTCGGAGACATCGAAAGGGAAACTTTACGCTTTTTATCGTAATCTTACCTCTAGTTTCGTTGCATGCGATGCTGCGTCGTCCCATCTCTCTCCCGCTCCGTGTGTTGGTCGTTGCTGAGATTTTATCTCCGCGAATGGTGCATGGAGGTCAATGAAATAACTTTGGCCGTCTGCTTACAATATCCGGTGTATCACTCTTGACATCCTCGTCGTTTTTTTCCTTAGCGTTTTAAGCGTTGTTCCTTCAACGACGCAAAGTTATAGATCGGAAAAAATGAGCAGCACGAAAATCAGATGGAGGTGTTAATAATTCACGCAAGAGTAAGCAAGCTCACGTTATGGATCGAATACTTATAATAAAAGATTCTGTATTTTATATAGCTATAAAATGGTTGAATAATGCCATATGTTCATTTCAAATACGATACTAGTGATCAACGCTGATTTTACAATCACATTTAAATTGTTTTACCTAATTTACCTAACTTACGTATTTCAAAGACGACTTTTTTATCGAAATGACTGGAATATTTTTATAGTTTTAGATTATTCTTGAGTTTTTTTTCGTTTGAAGCTAAGCATAGGTTTTAATTTCCGCCAAGTTGCCTTAAAAAGGTTATTATGCGTATCTTTTTTCCGTGTTCGCTATCAAGGATCGAAAGTGTATTCCAGCGAACTTTTGACCCACATGGATTGCTTATGCGGTATATTGACTTATGTCAGGAGAATCAATTTCACAAGAGGATGTAATTTAGGAATTAATTTTTTATGCGAAAAATTGCGACGTCTAGATCTCGCACATCGTCGGCGTCATTATTCACCTCTTACAATCCCATGTTGCGTATGCATAAAAGTCTTTCTCGCGTTTCCGTTATCTTTGCCGATTTCCTTTCATATGTATTTTCAACCCATTAATCATCTCGCCTTGCGGAGCGATCGAAGCCATCTATTTATGTATCTTTCACCTCCGTCCTTTCATCTCTTCCGCGATCGATACACTTTGTCGATAATCGACGAGTATTTTTATTTATTCTTAGCCCCTTCGAATCGCCCTATCAATCTTTCCTTCGGGTCAAAAAAAAAATAAAATAAAGAAAGACCGGGCTGTATTAGCCAGTAATTCACGCCTCGTGTTTCTAAAGATCACCTTTTCCTCCACCCACGCCTCCAATCCCCTCCCGATTCTCATCAATCCCTCCCTCCGCAGTCATCCTTCCGTTCACCTTTCGCCGCCTAAAGCTCTATAATACGACCCACACACTTCGTGCACTCATCGGTTACAATTCTCGGCCCATTCCTTACGCCGCGCTACAACTGTTTCCACCCCTCACCCTTTTCTTTCGTGTACCGTAAGTGGCCTTTTAGGAGAAGGTCGTAATTTTCGAAGACCTTTAAAATAACTCGAGTGCTAACGCCTGCGGCTTTCTCGCTGCCGCATAAAGAGCGCGACTTAGTTGCCTCGCGTTCGTTGAAGATTATTCCTCTCCGTGTCTCGCGTCCGAAAGTGAACAGGTTTGATGTTTCTATTTGAAGAGATGATTACGCCAAGCCGTGCAGTTCAAGGAACCAATATTTTACCGTTTTCTTACAAATGTTGATATTTTATCAAATTAATATTAGGTTAAATACACGAGCCAAACCGTTAAATAAAATGATACATTTGAATGTCGTTATGCATATAATAAAAAAAACTCCTAATGCAACATATTTGGCATTATGTCAATTTAGTAGTTTATCTAATGATATTTTTTATATTAATTCAAATGGTGAGAACTTTCTGAACCCATCATCCGATGAAATATTTCAGCCATAATTCTACACTTTTTTCTCAACACTTTAAGTTAATAACAATGTAGTCCATACATAGCTTCAATAATTATTTGTTTAAACAGAATTCCATGTATACCTACGTACATGTAGGTATACATTGATGGGGACAGAAATACAGATGTTACAGAATTTCTATTCAGGATTCTTTTTCCATTTTGTTTAAAAATGTGTGTTATTTTCTTTAATTGGTGTAAATCGCACGATTCGACGCAATTGAAGGACACAATCATTTAATAAGCCGGAAATCAATTTAGTTTTTTGGTACAGAATCGATTTTAGGGGAAAAAAACTTTAACATCACTTGATGTCCGGTCATTATACATTCTTTCCGACCCTATTCAACACATGATCCCACGGACACCTTCCACGAACAAAGGTGCCATCTTCACAGTTCTATTACGGAACCCTTCCAAACAATTCTTTCGAGAATTTTTTTGTTTCCGATGCGAGCAAATTAATATGTATAATATAGTAGAAGTGAAGCGACGACTAACTCTTTAAACTGTAAATGAATAAAAAATTTCTCTATGCTAGCTCGTAATTATTTGGCCAAGCGGATAAAATTCAATGATTTCTAATAGTATGAACAAACTATATGAAGCATTTCTGCCCTTTAAATTATTTACGTAAATGAAAACCCTTTAAAGTCCTTGAACTATCGTTAACTTTATATCTTTTTAGTTTAGACATTTGTCCTCATTTTTTAAGCAGTCACTTAAAGAACGTAAGAGTGTTTTTACGGTCATGAGGTTGGAGTTTGTCACGATTAAAAGTTTTTCGTAATTCATCCCATTCTATTGTTTGCCCGTTCTATCACTTTTACTCCCACCATGTCTTCTCCTACACCATTTCCTCTTCTACCCTCGTCGTATAACACTAACACCTCACACGATCCTCGCCCCTCCTCCCACCACCCCATCCATCTCCCTTTCTCTCTTCCTTTCTCTCTCCCCCCTCTCCCATTCCACCTTCTCTTCACGCCTCTCCACCTACAACTCCCAACCCCCTAAGGGAAAGTCGGTCGGTTACAACCCCCAATCTTCTCGCTTATAATCCCACCCTCTCATCCCCCACGCACCCAACCCCTACCATTTTTTTACTCCAGCAAAAGGGAGTTCTCTTTCGAATCCCTTTTTACACGAGAATGAGGCCGCCACTGCCTTTGGGCAGTAATCCCACCCACCCGCAACCTCTTCAACTTTCCGTCCTCTCTCTCTCTCTCCCCCTTCCTTCAAATCAACCCTTTTTTCACGCGACTTGGACCCTCTCCTTATCCCAGAAGCGGCGCCCTTTTCGGAGGTAATAGGCGTTGCACATGACGAGTGAAGAGGGGGAGGACATTTTTATTGGGCTTTTAATTCCGCTCCGATCGTCATGGGATTATAAGGATGTGGTCGGAATGAAAGGTTAAAGAAAAAGAGGGGGGGAGAAAGGAGTCTGGGTTTATGGTGAGGATTTTTCATTTTTTTTTACTTTTTCTCCGTTTGCTCTCGTTTGGCTCGTAACGTCTAGTGTAGGAATCTTGCGCTGTTTTTATTTTGTAGTTTTTCCAAATCCTTTGGAAAGCAGTCGACGAACATCGCTGCGTCGCCCCAATAGTCTAGTCGTTTCTAAACGAGCAATTAGTAGATTCATTGTCTCGGTGTTCGCCTACAGTTTTCTTTCAACTTTTATTTTTTTAGACGTGCTATAAAAATCCTAACACATTGCTCCACTTTGTTTTTTTATAAATACGATTACGTACATTTGTCGGATAAAGGCTGTCGATCGTTACTACCTGGCCCATTTTAACTTTAATTGCATAATAATGCTAATAATAATATTTTTCAAAAACTTTTTGTCGTGGATAAGTCGTAATTTTTGTCGTGTCTTGGAATCTTTACCGTAGTTGAGATATTTTCCGCTTGAGCCTCCGATTGTTGTATGGTCAAATTATTTGAAATTTTTATTTGATGGATGCTATAGGACTCAAGATTTTTAAGATGACGACAATCATTCTTTCTTTACAGTACTTTGGAGACTTGCCTTCCGTTATCCCAGACGGAGGAGAAGCCATGCATTTTCGTTCCTAGAATATTCTTTTCTTATTTTTAAAATGTTTTTTCAAACATTTTTTTATTTTACCCAACCATTGTCAATGGTCTCGGAAATCACGTCCTGAACATTTGATATGGTGTCTTAAGAAACGAACAGTTTTTAACCGACGTGAAGTATAGGATTCGTGCGATAGTAGTTTCAGAACTTTTCTATCATGTGAGCCTGGCGTTTGTGGCCCCCGTCGTAAGCTTTTTCTTCCTACTCGCAAGTTCTTCTTCCGCTCTCTCTTAATCTTTCCCCTTCTCCTCTCTGTCTTCTATTCCTTCCGCGTCACATACAGCTTTTCCGGAAGTTCTGGTCTCTAATAACAATCTCTAACCACAGTGGCACACAACTCGAGCAGTCTCCGCCACTCCAAAGAGATCGCGTCCTCCGACGTCTTAAGGATATACCAAAAAGAAAAAAGCCAAGACCGACTGACTGGGTTTCTTTTACTCCGCCGCTCCTTTCAAGCGTCTATTTGCGTCCTCTGTGTCGTCTCTCTGTCAAAAAAAACTCCTTCAAAGACAAAAGAGAATCGGAGGGACTTCCTTTGTGGAGAGGCATTAAAGTGTTTTATACTTATGAGTTATTTCTTTGTTAACGCGGAGTGCGTTTCGCGTCGGTAAAACTTTTGTTATGCTTCGGTTCCTCGCTTAAATCCCCTTTCTAATTTTAAACTCTTTAATTTAAACTTTGGATTCTGAAGGTGGATTTGTTTTTTCACCTTTTTGTTCCGGTCACGCAAAATTCTCGAGTTGGACGAGAAAATCTTTCATATCACGTCGGGTCGTTGAACTTCGTCGCGTTCTTAGCGTATTTTTTCGACGAGTTGTCGAAAGTTTGACTTGATAGTGGTGGTATTGAGGCGATATAAACTATATCTTAACGTTGTCGTGGAGCATCTCTTTTATAACCTTTTCTCTTCATATTTGTGCATAAACAATTTAAAATTTTAAAATGTCGATTAATTTACCGTAACAGGAATTTCGAATTCGATAGATTATCAAGACAGCATGGATATGAAATTAGTTTTTGAAAGGCCGCGTTAGTATGTTCGATGAGGGCCGCTGTGAAGAAAAAATATTTTATCTTCTCAAGTGAACGCTCATTTCCTTATTAACAGCATTAATTAAAAAAAGCCGTATTGCAGTTTACCTTTGTGAATAGTGGAATATCTCGTCTTACTTCCAGGCTACTAAATTATTCATAAAATCTTAATTAATTTTGCATATACAAAGTTTAAATTTAGGACCTCGAAAAGGCTTCGACTGGGCATTAGCATGAGATTAACTGATTGTCGATCTTCTTCATATGAACATATGCCGCATAACTCAATTTTTATTCGTAAAAACTTTCAACTTAAATTACGTATTCTTAAAATCATATCTATGTTGCCGCCATTGAAAAGGAGCTAAGTAATAATTTTATGATGTTTACCGTTCAGTTTTATCCCAAATTAGTTTATTCTTCCTTTTATGGATGCTGAAATAGTCATTTTACTGGTGTGAAACTTAACGATGTTCTAAGTAATCAGAAAATTTTCGAATAGTCCACAATTAACCGTTATAAAATCGATTGAACAATTCAAAATACATTATTTAAAATGTGGCAACTAAGGGCTTATACTATTCATCCTTGAATAGGCGCAATTAAAACTCTCGCGGAAATAAACGATCGAGATGATAATTGCTCTGTGTTCGTTTTGGAGTTGTTCATTTCCAGCACTAATAGATATCTTCATTGAAATTAAAGGCAAGATAAACATTTTCACGACTATGACTTTGCGAATATAATGACGATTTCTTTAACAACCAACCATTTCGCGAGTCGAGGTTTATTTTTTCCCGGATAATATCCTGTTGTGCAATAATCACCTTTTCTATTTTCTATAACGTTTCAGCGCTACTCGAGACCTTGAACCGGCCACCGTAGCTTTTTTTTAGGCTCCAAACCGCAGGATTCAATAGACGCAATCACCGACAATAGTAATAATAAAGATGGCCACCCTAAAGGTCATCTTGTGTATTCGGAGAGGAAATCGTCTCATTCGCCCGGGTCGAAGACCTCCAGAAAAATTCGCCAAATGAAGTACCTTCCAAGGTCTCGACTATTTCACGTTCTAAAGCCCTATCGTTATAGCTGTGATATTTCACCTCGGTTCCTGTTCGTCGGTTTCTCTATCGCCCTATTCGGAGAGAGCTTTTAAGGACTCTTTTTGGTCGTGATATATTTCCACCATCCGCCGTACGAACGATGATTTAAGTCACACTGATAATCTGCCCCAGAACGTATTGACCTGGAATCTTGTGGAGAGAGTTTAAATATATAATCGTTCTAAAGAATTTCGCGTCATCGAATGAATGGAAGACTGGAGGAATATCGAGATCGCCTCATGTCTGGAATCTAATTGATGATAAGGATAACTCCATTAGCCAAAACAAATTGGAGAACAAGACCCAAATTTCTGCTACGGAGAAGCCGTCCTCAATGGTCATCCACCGATTATTGATTCTTTGTAGATGAAATACGCATCTAGGTTTTCCAAGTATTTTGCTATTGTACTTGTCTTTACCATTAATCGAGATGGAGAATCTAAGTTATTATTCCGACATTTAAAACAGAATTTTGAAAAGTAATTAAATTAACCTGCTTTTAACGAAATTAAATTCTGACTTGTGCCTCTACAACTTACAGTGCGCGAAGCGAAATAGAAAGAGAACGTCAATTGTGGGATTTATCCGGAAGTGCCTCGAGTTGTAAAAAGATTAGTTTCCTTGGCGTCGGAAACACTTGGCAGATGAACCAAATTCGTTCTCTCATCCTTGGAACTATTCCAAACGCGAGAGACTTAGCAGAGTGATGCGTGATAATACAGATAAAAATGCCGAAGTAATTTTGTGTGTCAACTCTATGATTTCGTTTGATAATTAGAAGATAGTTTCAGACACATCAAATTAGTAGGAGTTGTCTTATACCATTCCCTAATATTAATTTTGGTTTTTCGTTCTAAATATTTTTTAAACGTTTCTTATGTTACGACACTTAGCTATTCAAAACTTACTAATTTTAATGCTGCACCTTGTTGCGTTCTTTTTTTTAATCAAAAAAATCTACTGGGTTTTTGTTACTAGGAAATGCAAGGAATTTTACATGGAAAATCGACTACGAAATCTCGAAATTTATTAATGGTTTTATTTCGTGTCCCTAAAAAGTATTCGGGAATAATATTTGGTGCATATAATTTAAATATACATTAAGAAAGTAATATAGTGTATACCCACGGAATGGGACGTTTCGCCGCCGCTGCTTCGCCGCCGCTGCTTCGCCGCCGCTGCTTCGCCGCCGCTGCTTCGCCGCAGCCATTTCGCCGCAGCCATTTCGCCATCGTCGTTAATGGATTTTTAGTATATTGGGAAAAATTGGCTGAATCGATTTTAAGAAAATTTGGTATGTATATAGAATCTTCGCATAAATACATGACGTGTTTGGGATTTTGTGCCTGAACTATAAAACAGAAGTGCCAAAATTACAACTTGAAACATTTCCGTTTTCACGAATTCGGAATAGATTAGCCCAACCAGTTTCAACTAAATTTGTTGCATATAATCTTCTAATAAGTACGTGAATAAATGTTATATTGAGCCAGCAGGGATGCCACTATTGCAAATAATTTTTTTCTGTTTTCATGAATTTATTTAGGGCCAAACCGATGGTAAAGAAATTTTGTATGAAGGTGTGCAACAAATTAAAACCAAATAAATAAATATAGATATAAATACATGGCTGCACATACAACGAATAATAAAATTCTTTACACATATTTGTGTAGAACTTTGCGCATAATTTTCAACGATATTTAATATTTATAGTTTATACACATATTCAAAACCATAACAGCATATTTGTTTCAGATCAGACAGACGGGTATGCCACAATAGCAAATTAAACTTTAAATAATTACGGTTAGAACGGAATTGGATTCTACATGTTTTAGTTCAAATCAGTAATTATATTTATTTTAACGCTATGAAAAGTAAGGAAAAGTTTCCATTTCTGAACTTCATTCAAAGTAGTTGAAAATTATCTTTATTTCAATGATTGGATATTTCCCTTTGATAAAGTAATTAATTGTTAAAAATATTACAGATAATGAGAAATCCATTTGGTGGCCACATCATATTTTCTTAATATAAGAATTAGGAGTTTGAGGCAGACAAAAGTATAAAAAATTTGTTTAAAGCCAGAGTAACAATTATGAAAGATTTATATAAACTATCGACATATGGCGTAATAACTACATGATTACGAGTAGGTACTATAGACGATCTAGTATATTCTATCGAAGGGGTATACCTTGTATTACATTGGTGATTTTAAGTTGTAACGCAAGATCTATTTCTTCATATTACGCTTGTTTGTTAATTTTGTCCCTATAATCGACGTTTCCGAGATAAAATACTTCTTTATGCCTACCAATCATTAGCAAGATTTCCAAGTACTTATCCTACATCCAAATAATTGAAAATTACAATTTTGTGACTCCTTGCTCAAATTTCGAAATAAAACCTGGCGGCAAAACGGCGGCTGCGAAACGGTTGCAGCGAAACGTCCTAGACCCGTATTAGAGAATTTGTTCCTATACATTTTGCTCAGTTTTGAGGTTTTCTACCCGTTCCCATTGTTAGTGTGCGCCATTATATATATATATATATATATATATATATATATATGCACTGGTGGTGTAGTGGTTAGCGTGTCGGCTTTCTATTGCAAAGTTCGGGGGTTCAAACCCCTCGAATGGAGGTTTTATTTATAAAAAAAAAAAAACTATCATCAGTGCCTGGCAGTAGGCAGCAGTATTGTCAGTATGGTATAGAGCCGAAAACAAATGATGTTGGTTGGGTCTATATCCAATACAGCTGTAGGCGTGATCAGGACGATTTGAACGGCTACAGTACTGCGATGTGGAAAGCAAGAGGGAAACTACCACATTACAATCCCTAGTAAAGATTATATGGTTGGACAATATGAGTTCTCTCGAGGTAAAACAATCCGGAGGTAAAATAGTCCCCCAATCGGATCTCCGGGCGGGGACTGCCTTGAGGAAAACATTTGTCGAAAGTAAATTACGAATAGGGACTTGGAACGTAAGAACTATGAGAAAGGCAGGAAAGCTAGAGAACTTGAAAGAAGAAATGAGAAGAAATAGAGTTGACATTATAGGGCTAAGCGAAACTAGATGGGAGGGAGAAGGACAGTTCGACTCGGAAGAATTCACGGTAGTTTATTCTGGAGGAAATAGTGGGGAAAGGGGAGTAGCTCTGGTACTTAGGAAAGATATGATGAAAAGCGTGACAAAGATAATAGCAACGAACGATAGACTGATGGCAATAAAGCTAAAAGCAGTCCCAGTGGACATGCTGATAATCCAGGTATATATGCCAACGTCAGCTCATGACGATGAAGAAATAGATGAGATCTATGAGCAAATTAATGAAATTTACGAAGAAGACGGAAGTGGAAAGGTAAACTGCATAATAATGGGAGATTGGAACAGCATAGTCGGAGAAGGACAGGAAGAAAATGTTGTCGGGCAATACGGACTTGGGAAGAGAAATCGAGGAGGGGAGAAACTCGTAGAATTCTGCATCAATAATGACCTTGTAGTGACTAATACATGGTTCAAAAACCATAAACGAAGGTTATACACATGGAAAAGCCCAGGAGATAGAATGAGATGCCAAATAGATTACATCCTTGTAAAACAAAGATTTAGGAACAGCATAAAGAACGCCAAGGCATTGCAAGGAGCAGACATTGATTCAGATCACAGCCTTCTAATACTTGACGTGAGTACAAAGCTCAAACAAATAAGAAAAACGAGAAGAGAAAGACAGACCTGGGACCTAGAAAAACTGAAAGAAAGGCAGGATGTAGTCAGCATGAAGTTGGAAGATAACCTAAGAAAGTTGGAAAACAAACCGAAGACCGTCGATATAGAATGGGATGAAATTAAAACCAGTATCAAGGATACCTTGGATAAAGAGATTGGAAAACAAGAGAAGAAAATCAGAAAACCATGGATCACGAAGGAAATGCTGGAGAAAATGGATGAGAGACGAAAATGGAAAAACGTTAACAGTGAAGAAGGTAGAGCCAACTATAGGCGTATAAACAATGAGTTGAGAAGGGTAACAGATAAAGCTAGAGAAAATTGGCTAAAAGGAAAATGTGATGAAATAGAACAAATGGAGAAATTAGGACGGTACAATATGATGTACGCTAAGGCACTGGAATTAGAAGATAAGAAGTCTAATGGAATTTGTGGTAAAGGAATTATGAATACGGATGGGAAGATAGTCTCAGAAACAAAGGATGTAGCACAGGTATGGGAAGAATACATTAAGGAATTATACAGCAAACAGACAGGAGCGGCAAAAATAGAAATGGAAAATGAGGAAAACATTGAAGAAGACAACTTAGGACCAAGTATTATGGAGAGCGAAGTAGAAAAAGCGATAGTGGAACTTAAGAAGGGGAAAGCCACGGGCAGCGATGGAATACCGGCTGAGATACTTAAAGTCATAGGATCAGAAGGACTAAAAGCGATCACGAAATTAATTAATAAGATTTACGACACGGGAGAGTGGCCTCAGGATTTCCTAGAAGTAACAATGATCCCTCTAAAGAAGAAGCCAAAGGCAATGCAGTGTAAAGATTACAGAACTATAAGCCTTCTGTCACACACATCGAAGATCATCACGAGGATTCTTAATAAAAGGCTGGAGAAAAAGGCAGAAGAAATAATAGGGGAAGATCAATTCGGTTTCAGAAAAGGACGAGGAACTAGAGATGCTATAGGAGTAGTTAGAATCATATCAGAAAGGGCAATAGAATACAATCAAGATATCTGCGCATGTTTCGTAGATTGGCAGAAGGCCTTTGATAGAGTAAATTGGGTAAAGTTGATGAAGATATTAAAGGATATAGGTGTAGACTGGAAAGACAGGAGACTGATTAGGAATCTATATGAGAATCAAGTTGTAAATGTCAGGTTTGAGAATGTGCACACCTGCGGAATAAATATCGGTAGAGGAGTAAGACAAGGCTGCTGCCTATCGCCAACCCTATTCAATATATATGGAGAAAGTCTAATGCAAGAAGCTTTAGAAGGCACAGGGGATTTCAAAATTGGAGGAAGGATTATAAGAACAGTAAAATACGCAGATGATCAAGTACTTCTAGCAAGAAAGGAAGAGGAGCTACAAAAAATGATAAATAGACTAGTGATAACAGGTAGAAAATACGGTATGGAAATAAATACAGAAAAATCCAAGGTCATTCGAATATCGGGTAAAGAAGAGAATCTGAACATAACTATTGGGGGAAAGCCATTAGAACAAGTTTCAGAATATAAATACCTTGGAAGTATCATAACACGAGAGGCAAAATGTACGGATGAGATCAAAACTAGAATAGGAAAAGCAAAAGCGGCTTTCAGGAGAAAGAAACAACTACTTACAGGGAATATAAGGGAAGATATCCGCAAGAAGTTGATAAAATGCTACGTATGGAGTATAGCATTGTATGGGGCAGAAACATGGACGCTAAGGAAAAATGACATAAAATACTTGGAAAGCTTTGAAATGTGGACTTGGAGGAGAATGCTGAAGATAAAATGGACAGATAGGATGAAAAACGATGAAGTGCTACGAAGAATAGGAGAGAAGCGAATGATTATACAGACTATCAGAAAGAGGAAGGCTAACTGGGTTGGACATTACCTGAGGAGAGAGAGTATGATTAAAGACGTGTTAGAAGGAAAACTAGATGGGAAAAGGGAAAGAGGTAGGAAAAGGTTTCAGCTGATAGACGATTTGAAAGGGAAAGAGAGTTATCAAGATATGAAGAGGACAGCGGAAAATAGGAGTATATGGAGAACCAGGTTTAACCATGAATAATCACGGACCTGTCTACGGACAGACTACCTATGATGATGATATATATATATATATATATATATATATATATATATATATATATATATATATATATGCATCTACTGTGGTCTACTGCTAACTAAGATACTAACTTGCGCCTCTAGGCGCGAGGCCCTATGCGGTCGCCTAGGTCTCTTGTCCTTATATCTCCTTGTGTGTGATAATGTTTCGAACAAATTGCATAGAGCTTATCGCCCGTTTGTCGAACAATGGAGAGGGCGAATCTTAACAATGAACTCCATCGGAGTCATTTCGCGATGCATTCCATGCAAGTCGCGACGCATTCCTCAACTTCCTCCGTTCACCGACGTGCGATCCTCGCCGCATCGCCCGGGCGAGGAAATGAGCGGCACGAAACGCAGAAAAGTTCAGTCCATTACGAAAAATCCCGAAAAAAACACTTCCGACCTGCATAGCGATCCAACCGCCGTCTCATTATTGCCCCAAAAATGGCCCCATGCCGTTCTGAATAATGTCTTTATCCCCCCGAGACGGACGCCATTGTCTTCCACCGTATCTAACGCGAGTCGACACAATGTGCAAGGCGCTCGTTGCTCGTGGGTGGGTGGGGAAGGTGGAGGAAGGGTATAGGGAAGGAGGGGGGAGATGAATAAAAATCGCCGCGGGTGGCCTACGGTGGCTCCTCCTTGCGGGAAACAGGTGAATCAGGGCGGCGGCGAGGGGTACGTGCCAAGGGAAGAGGTAAAATACGTCTTTTATGCAGTCCGCTCGATGTGGGTGGCACGGGATGGAAGCAGTCGGGAGATAGAGGAGGGTGAGATGAGGAGAACGAGAATTTAAGAGGAGCGTCATAGAAGACCATCTATCCGAAAATGAAGGGAGGGGTGGAAGGAGTTGTCGGATACCGTCGTGTCCAGTGCGGTGAAAAACTATTCCTTGCTGTTTAATTCAGCTTTCTAACTAACGCGGGCCTTACCTTTGCGTGCCCTTTATGCATCTCTCAGGAGCGTAATCGAATCTTTTAAGGCAGAAGACGGGATCGGATTACATCCCTTTAGAGACGGTATCCAGCGGTGATAACGTGTTTGGCGTTGGAGTTTAAAACCTGAAAGACACGCGATCGATATAAATTATTCGTCGAGGCGACTTTAAATATGAGGTAATAGCTCTTTTAATGGGTAATGGGAATAAGACGTCGACATTAAGCGATTGCGTTATTCGTCCGCTTGCTTCTTCTTTTCGGTCATGAAATCCGTCCGTTTTTTATTCGCTACTGTGTCGGAGGTGTACTTGTTATGGTGAAACTATTTAATCGGACGAATCATGCGTAAATCTCGAAAAGAGATAATCTCGTAACAAGGTATTTGGAGAGTCGGGAACTATTTATGTGCAATCTATGAATAGAATTTTAATGTTTCTCAACAAATTGGAATTATGGGAATGGGTTTAATTTTAACTAAAGATTAAACAAATCGAATACTCTGTTGGTCATTTTTAGTTAAAATTAATCCAATTCCCCTGTTATGGAGTTCCACCAAATATCGGCCTCTTCACTGAATTAAATTAGAATTATGTGAGGCTGAATCGGCTCTCAGAGTAAGGCATGAATTGCGACACTAAGCGATGCGTAATGTCAAATTTCAAAACCTTTAAGCCAGTTATTATTGCCTAGAGAGATACATTTGTTATTAGATATGATTAAGAAGCTATAGAAATGACGAACCGATCCAAGAATGTTACCATGACCGCTCAACTCCTTTGTATACATATTGCACAGAGATTGCTTGGATGTACTCTTCAGCTACAGATCAGCTATCATCAGTGGTGATTCAGTTACTAAAATATTTTTAGTACCGATGAAATCTGCTTTGTAGCCTAGATCTTCATCTAGATCTTTCTCAACGTTTTCGTGGCTATTGGGGAGAACCCAACCAGACAGAATTGTTTATTTCTACCTTATAATTTTTGAATAAATAGGAATTAAAATTAATATAAGAATGTTAACCATATTAATTTTTATTAAAATATTTATTATTCCAGTAATTTTATATCAATAGGTATAGAATGAACGGACATTTTCCATCTGGCTAACTGAATTACAAAATAGCACTGTAACATAAATTCGATATTTTTACGGAAATATCTCCGAACAAATAAATAGCGTTACTCTCGTGGCGTTTGGGATTTTTTTAAATACACCACAGGAATTGTAAAAAATAGGTTTTCTAAACAATCCGTCAAACGAGACCGTTGAGCTAAAAAGCTACCATTTCGAAACGCCAAGCTCCATGACAACTTTCGTTTACATGTTACGCTCAAGCCATTACATTTACGAATCCAAAGCGTTTTTCTCTACGATCGTTTCGGACATTTACAAGCGATTAAAAGTTTCCGAAATTCCATACTATATTCCCTTTTAAAAGAATCCTTCCATGACGTATATTTTCGTGCCGCTCCTTAATGTGTCTCCGGAGCGCAGTGGAGAGTGTATTTGTGTATCCAAGTCCGGTCTTATTTTTCCAAAATCTTCTTCGCCCATGCCCACCAAGCACACCCGGGCACGGGAGTCGCTTTAGAGAGATGGCGAGGAGAAGAGAAAGAGCGCTTGTTTGTTTTTACCGCGTATCTTTCTCCCGCTGGAGACGAGATCTTCACGCCTCCCTAATTCGTAGGAAGTGTGCCAAGGACGGGAATGAATTATAAGTCGATAGGCCTCACCCGAACGGACGAAAGCGGATGAGAGAAAGAGTCAAGGAAAGGAAAGATGACGGGGAGATTGTGGAAACGATTAAAGTAATTTGAGTTACACTCGTAAATTAAGTATCAAGTTTATTAATGAGCTCGCTCTAGTTTTATTAAAGATCGACATATTTATTCAAAAATGAATTATCGAGCTCCGCCGCGTGGCTGGAATTAGGCTGCTTTAACGATCATCATAAAATTCGGGACAACCAGACGCTCATTTTGGCTACGAAGCCGTCGTCATTAGTGCCGATAGGCCGCTGATGAAGGTCGCTTTGTAGCCAAAGTCTGCATCTTGTTTTCCCAATATTTTCATGGAGTTTGGAGTAACCGCAGTTTTCAGTTACGCTTGATAATTCATATGAAAATTATCGAGCTCGTTTAATTGGGTCAAAATAAATTCCAGAATGAGCACTTAAGTATCAAAAGTTGAAAAATGAAGTATTTGCCTGAATTATCTCCAATAGCCATAACTAGGTTACAAAAAACGTACATTTCGGCTAAAAGAACAGCCCTATTCAGTGGCGATTCGTCGAAAGTAGTTTATAAAAATATATATTGTAGATACCTAAGACAAGTACTTAATTTTCCATTTGTTTGTGCTTAAGGGCTTATTATGGAACGCTTGTTGATCCCAATATAAAATAAGCCGATGTTTCATTTTAACCCATATTTTTAAAGAAATATCTTTAGCCAAAAGGGGAAATTTGTTAGAGAGGGATCCTCCCCTAATAAGAAACTAGGAGGTGCCATAGTGGGAACCCTCAAGAGCCATCAAGGACGAGTTTCACCGGGCTTATTCCCGCCGCATCTTCTCCACAAACGCCAGATTTATTATCAGGAAATTTCAGAGAAAAAAGGAAGTTAACTTCTCAATCGGATCGTGCGCGTTTGAACAAACCCGTGCGACTCAGATCACGGCATTTATATAAGCGGGTCGAGTTTTTAATCGCCTATAAAAATTGATTCGGAGAGACAAGTTTGTAAACGGAGTTAATTACCGCGCTGTTGGGATACGATTACGTTTTGGCTTGGAGAGCCAGATGAGGATGCATTCACCAGACGAGGGAAGGAGGGCAGAATGCCAAATCCGTCACAGGTGGCTTACCAACAGTCTAAAGAACTGAAAGAAAACTATTCAGATCCAGAAAAAAATCTTCTAAATTTGTTTTGGACAGACCTCTGTCGTTAAAAGTTGTTTCACTAAAAACATCAACGGTGCAACATCTCACCCGTCGACACAACAAGGAAACAGTGTTAACTTTTAAGGGGGACCATAAATTTCGTTGTAGTCACGAGAATGGCCTTTCTTTTATCTTGATTTGTTTTTTTTATGTTTCTTAAATAAATAAACCTCGGTGACTCATAAAACAATGAAATAAACCCGTAACAATACGTTTTATAAGGATTTAAGGCTCTTTGCGGCAACGGATAAAATGGAAATTATTGAGCTCAACTTTTGGCTGAATTCATAATTGACCAACTGTTTCTCAAAGCTAGCAATCGTCGGCACGGGTGATTTGCCGATAGTAGATGTACCCATCCCTTGCTTTCAACGGTACATGCGTTTCTTTATAAGTCCATGCAAAGCGAAACCGTGCAAATTGAGGTAGATTTTTCCATAAGATTACGCGAGGTTGCATTTGAGCGCAGTCCTGAGGTCAGTAATTAAATCACACTGCACCCAGAATTTCTTCCTTTTCATTCTTTCTTATAGCCTATTATGTTTAACTGAAACATACCGTTTCAAAACCGTGCTAAACCGAAAACGTGTAAAATGAAATCGTGGATTTCGAGGGCTGTGTTCTGATTTCTTTATCTGAAATTCATCGCTGGTTATTCCAGCCCTTTTTTGCCTGTTGGAGAGACATAATTTTTCAGTTTGATTTTATTCACGAGGTGAGTTCGATAATTCTCACTTGAATCCTGATGGGTAGTAAAAATTTCAAGTTATTCTAACGCCTGATTTACTTCTTTTCGTAAACCCTTGCTCAATATCTTCCAGTGCCCTTTTCTTGATTTTATTCGATTTTTTTCCAGCCACTTGACATTCGTACCGTACCGTATTGTCCACTCATGTGTTGGGGTTGTTTACGAAAACGCATCTTCTTTCAGGATTTTTAAAAGTACTGCGTTACCTTTGGAAGTAATGCGGATTCTCTCGTGAGAGTCTGCCTTACTCCTTTTTACGAAACTCGCAAGGTGATGTTCTTGCACCGTCCGAAGTAGCATTTCGGCTCTCGAATTTTATTTCGAGATCTTTATTATCCTCTGCAAGCTTCGTGTCGGCAGTTTCAGTTCACGGTTGCCCCGTTGCAACTTATTCCTTTGTCTGTTCAAAAAGGGCGTCTCGGTAGACTGCGCCCAAAAATGAAATACTCCTTCTGTGGAGAAAGAGCTCGTGTACTCCCCTGGGCTAAAGGGTTCATGGGAGAAGAGAGGACTCGAGCGCACTCGCGGGCGCGCACACACACACACACACACTTGCTGTGACGTCTCAATATAAAGGACTGGGTGGGCGTGTCTACCTTTAAGCACTCGAAGGCTTTTGGAATTGATTAGGGATGGGAAGCTTGTGCAGGAAAAGGAGAAGAGAGGGTGAGAGAAGGTGGAGCGGGGTGTTGGGGGAAATGGGAGTGGAATTGGACGGATAGGGAGAAAATAGTAGTATTTGTAGGAGTTGTTTCGGAAAATGAATGGTTAAATTGAATGTCCGTTTTGACATATGCATATTGAGGATGGACGAATAAACCGGTAAATGGGAGCGGCTGTCGTGAACGCCCAGCACTTGATGTAAGGTAACGACCCAATATGGTCTATTAATTTTTTAAGCATCTTTCCCAAGTGCTGTAAGTAAAACTAACATAATGTACCCTTAGACAGTTTATTTAAGTAGACATAAATCTTTTTACAACTATAACGCTTCCACATGGAATTACTGGTTAGCATTTTTGTGAAACTTTGCTCTTAGGGTATATTAGAAACATATGATCTCCATATGGTCTATTGGGTTATTGTTAAAAAATAAGAGAACAAGAATCTGAAATATTTATCAAATACTTGCATCAAAATTCTAATGCTTGATTGCTCAAAAATAGTCACAATAAATTGTCGGTAGGCAAAAATAACTAAAAAATGAGAGAATAAAAGTCAAGATTCTAATTTTACGCACGTCAAAATCGTAAAACTTTACCACCAAAGATCTAGACACATGAGGTCAAAATTTAATTTAAATAAAGAAATGAACAACAAAATGAGATCTAAAATCATTCAAAAAATTCATTGTCATTATTTAAGGCTCACAAAATGGGCAATATGGCCTACATTAGCCGTAATGGGGAGACTTGGCTTAGTAAAACATATTCCGCTGAAACCACATAACATCTCAATGAATTGCCAAACCAATCACACCACTAATAGTAGAGACAATTATCTTGTAGAATGCCTAAGGTAAATTAATTAATTAACTTTTACCTGTACAAACAATGACTTAACCAACGTCTTGAAATTAGATGCACGTAAAACGCTGGTTTTAAACAAAACACTCCAGCAAATTCAGCCAACTGAGCGCGTCCAGCGGAATTCCATATAAACACAGTTGTTAGCTGTCTACCGATATAATGCAACCACCATCTATCAATTTTGTCACGTAGTACGTTCGATACAGCGATTAGGCCATATTGGGAAACAGGCCATATTGGGTGGTGTTACCTTATAACACTTTAAAATATCAACTGCGGGCATATCAGATTAACTGTGCCGGAATGTCTATTAGTATTTCCAGCAGAGGGTAATTTTTACACAGGTACTTTTGTTAAGTGATTAATTTCTGTCGCCTAAAGCTGGTAATTGCTTATTTTAAAACGTGAAATGTCACCTTAAGTTAAACGGCTGCATCAGTGTAGCTACGTTAATAATTAAAGATACTAGTAGTATAGAGGACGAAAGTTTTCTATTATATCGAGTAACATTTGCTAATTGTTCAAAAAGTGTTCGTCACACAGAATTCTCTTTCATTGTTATACTAAACTGCGTTTTAATGAAATATTTAACAATCAGCCCGAAAAATGATCTGCCTCAAATTAATTTACTAGATAATTATTTTTATAAATTTATTTTTATAATAATACAAAAATTTAGATCCCCAAGACTTTTGAAATACCCGCAGTTACCATTGTAGAAATTATAAAAGATTTATTAGTTATTATTATGGTGGAAATTGTAAACGTTTTTTTGTTTTAAAAATTTTGTTTTCATACAAATAAATTTATAATGGAGTTCCACCAAGTGTTGCCTTACAACTTCGATTAAAATATTACTATGGCCATTGGGTATATCTAAGACGAGTACTTAATTTTTCAATTTCTCGTACTTAAGGACACTCTGGTATACACCTCAAGCTAGTTAAAAGGCCACGACAGAAATTTCACGCATTCTTCACCGAATTTTTGAAAATTTGAAATTTCGAATAGATTTTTGCGATGAATAAAGCGACGCCATCAGTTCTTCGAAATAAAAAAAGGATGGGCACTCAACATTTTCCCCAAGTACCATCGGCGTCGAATTTCGCTGTGAACGAACTGCTCCGTAACGCTCATGAAATATGGAAGAGGCTTCGAGCGGGAAAAATTCAAACCGAGGATATTTTTCACGTTTATTTTTTCTTCTCAAGTACTCTCGGACGGATACGGGTGTGGGTGTGATGCCTCTCTCTCTCTCTCTCTCTCTCTCTCTTCTCCTCTCAACCGCCCTCGCGATCAAAAGATAACTTCGTAGAACTCGGGTCGTAAAAACGAATGAATTTTTGCGTCTTCTATTACTTTTAAGATTCCGTATGTAATTTAATGCTTCATATATGCTCAAAACCTCTTCCCAATTATTTTTTTTCGAGCGGCTGAATCAAAAATATCAATTTTTTATTGTACTTCTCAATTATAATTTGTTTGTTGGTAGGGGAGTAGTTAGCATGTCCCAATCAAGGGTTCGAATCCTGCGGAGGGCGTGGTCTTTATTATCATTGTTGCTGTCATTGTAAAAGGCAGTAGAGTACTGTTTATGGACTAGTTGAAAATAAATAAAACAAATAAATAATATAAACCCGACCTTCCTATAACAAAGGTATGCCTCTAAAAAATACCGTGTTATGTGGATACGTGCTATGTGAAACTAGTTTTACATTGTGAAAGACAGGTTGTGTTTCATACCTCTTCAGACACCCTCCTTCAGATCGAAAATTCCTCAACCTCTCTCTGATGCAAATATTATATCTACTGATCGAGTGTCATTGTCGATTATCTAAAGTTATAAGCAAAGCACTCTGGCCATCAAACAAGTCTCTTTTCTCACTCAGCAATCTGGAATTCCACATTCCAAGTCCAGACAAACAGCGTTAATAAAAACATAATCCGCGTGTGTGTATTTCTGGCTAATCAACCTCTTGGATTATTATAGAAAACATAATCTGCGTTGCATGAATTTTTTCCCGTGTTATAGGAGGGCCAGATGTATGGGTGTGGCATGATAATTGACCTTACTGGAATAATAGAGCAAATAAAGAAGAAAAACAGGTTGCCGGAGACAGACTCGAGCGTTTCGGTTGAGTCATCGTGTAAATTTTGAGTTATTGTTATGACTACGGCCATGTTTAATGACATCTTTATTTTCAATGTCTTTTTCATATGTACCAATCGCACAATTGAATGACGTATTCATTAAAAGTTATCGATATCGTATTAGTGAATACCATTGCTTCATCTATGTACTCCATATATTTCCCATTTTCGATACTTATCGTTCAATCATAATTTAAATTTCAGTGAGAGTTTTACGGATGGAAAGGCGGTTGCAAAAGTAAAACCGTGAGAGATTTTTAAGAATCTTGCGAAAACGTACAAAAAAATTCTGTTCCTAACGTCGTGAAATAATACCGCTATAACATTAAAGGAGCACCTACGCTTTTTAACGCGCTTCCTTTAGAAGACGTACTCGTGTTTTCGGTCACTCGGTCTGCCTTGCTGTCTATTTACTCATTTTCAATCAAATATTTTTTTATGTTTCCTTTCTGAGAATATTTTCGTTGCGAATAAATCGTGGAAAATTTGTTTGAAGTGTGATAATTTCGCCTTAGTAGTCGTATGTCCCACTAGAGGCTCTGTTGGACGATTGTACACTACTAAAAGATAATTTGAAAGATCGACGACCCTAGATCTTTAGGATGATAAGGTACATTTGTATTTTACAGGGATATTAGGTGTCTTGTCTTCCCTTCTCTCAAATGAAGGAGAAAGAAATTTTAAAACTTTAGACATTCATTGAATATTTTTTGGCGCATGTATGTTGACTTCACTCACTTTTCACTCTTTAAAGTTTTCCTTATATCTATTTGGAAATACGCTATCTTCTCTTTTTAATCAACGGCTCCGTGCTGCGCCATTACCCGGGATGCTCCCGGGGCATTTTTACCGCCAAGTCCTTCGTAGCTATGCTGCTGTTAGCTTAGAATAAGTTTTATGTCACAACAAAGTAAAATTGTGCTCCATAAAAACATTTTCTCAATTAAACTATAACTTGAAGGTGATCAGATAATTTCCGCAGCTATAAAACAGTTTTTCGAACCAGATGTCCATTTCTAGTGCGAAGTATCCATCCTATGGGGTAGTTCACTCATTCAAGAAAGAATTATTTAGCTCACTTCGTGGCTGAAAATTTAAAGCTATATTTCTTCAGTAGCCGTAAAAAGAATACAAGAATACGAAAAGCTGATGAGCATTGAGACTGCATAGCAGTGGGCATCTGTGGTGATTCGTCGATTGTAGATTCGAAGGATTTCAAAATACGCATCTTGTTTTCCCAACCTTTTTATATGGATATTAGAGAAACATGGTCGTTCAACCTATTTCACACATTTTTTTATTCTAAATTATCATTTCCTTAATAAATTATTGTTAAATCCGACCCTCCAATAACATGGAGGTTGCTTTCTGAAAAAGTGCTATTCAATGTGGATCAATGTTATGTTAGCCTAGTTTATGTAGTGAAAGGAGACTGCGTTCCATCCCACGTTTTCTCCGATGCACATTTTTGTACAAATTAAGTTTTGTTGCCGATCATCTAAGCTTATAAGCAAAACACTCGTAATCTCACATTCTAGCTACGACCAAACCGCGTTAATGCGATCTATAATCCGCGTTGTGTAAATTTTTGGGTATTACAAAACAAATCCTGCTGTAGCGAATCAGAGTTATAAGAATCCGTGTAATAGGAAGGCCAGGTGTATATTACCGCTGTATAGGACAACTTCGAATCTATTCTTTGAATTGCATTTTTAATCTTTACTTTTTAAAACTATTACTCATTCCACCCAGGACAATCTTTGCTACGAGTGAGGGAAGTAATCACGCGTAAATTTTTTTATTCCTCAAATCCACTGTCCTATCTCTCGTCATTCAACCCAACCAGCCTCCTCTTCTCGTCTCCCACTCTCTCGCCACTTTTCCTTTTGCTCCTCTTCGCATGCCACCGTTTTAAAACCAACCCCCTTCGCCAACATAACACTCACTTCCCACCGCCATGAAAGGTCGTAGACCTAATCTCCCCCTCCCCTCTCGGAGATCCCCCACCCACTCCCTCCTCCCCCCTCTCTCTCCCCCGAGAAAAAGGGTTCCTATCCTCTCTCTCTCTCTCTCTCTCTGCTCCACCTCTTTCATCAAGTGCTCCGTGTCTCCTACTCAAGAAATGGGAAGGTGTCACTCAAAGAGGGAGATGACTGCCGAGATGAGGTGGAGTTTACATTTGAAACTTGTGCGTGGAGTTTACCCGGGTGGGAGCGCAAGAGAGCGTTTGTGCGTGCGTGCTTGTGTGCACACACACATTCAGTATATCCTCAAGGGAAATCATCTTCGGGTTACGGAATTTCATTTTGTTTCTTAATGCAGACGGGAATATACGCTTGTATGTATGTATCTGTACATATATGTGTATGTATGCGTAAATTCGGCTTTAAGCCTTTTTTGGTCGCGCAGTGCTACGCAACTGTTGCGCCGCGACAAATAACTTGGGGTTCCGCGGTCCATTTTGAATTTCCGGGATGGGAAGAAAAATAATATTTTATTTTCAAGTTAACATATCAAAAATATAAGTTTCTTATACTTAGCGACCTTGTTTTTTATCTTGAATTGTGTTGCAATTATACTGAAATATTCAAACGATTTGAAAATACAGTTGACTTCATCTATATGCAAAAGTTGACCATTCTATCCTTCTAAATATTATGACTATTGAGGGATAAATATGTTTCACGCAATCTCATACAGTTTGGTTCGGTGTGACGCTGGGATCTAGCTAATCTTTAGTGTGCCGTGAAGTTGTAAGGATCGCGGAGCAATCTGCTAGAAGAAAACTTTTAGATGACGCTCATGCCTATCCTTGGCCTCCATAATCAACGTTACGACAGCATATTTTATCATCCTCTTCTTTTTGGGCTATTTCTATAAATTTGAGATTCAACCCAGAAATCACTTCGAGAATTTATTGCCTGTGTTTTCCCCTCAATTCGTTTGGCTCTATGCCCCTTCGCTTTCACCTATAATTCATTTATGTCACAACCCCCTTGGCCAGAACTATGAACCGATACCTATCTTCATTCCTGTATATACTTTTGACATCCATATTGATTAAGATTCGTATACCTACGAACGTTCGTTGTCTCCTAATAATAATCGGAGCTTTTCGTCTTAATGGTTTTGCTCCGCAAATGAGGAATGATATCTTCGTGAAGCCGATTTGATTTTCGTTTTCTCGCCGTTATTTTGAACAATATCAATTAACAGCTCTTCCCCGATTACGTGGCTTTGCCGGAAGACGTAATAATTTCTTTAACTTACTCCTTTCCTAATTCAATTTAATCGCCACCTGCGACTCGAGTAGTCAAACCCCGATTTAGCGCCACCATTTGGACGTCACTGGCATTGCCGTTAAAGCGGGGGTGGCGGTAAATCGTGGTATATGCTTGCTTTATTTAACCATAAGATGGATGATTTATTCAGAAGAATTCGTGGGGAGGGTGGCACTGTATAGGGGGGCGCTAAATCTGTGTTTGATTGTATTGTAAGGAACATCTATGCGATCGAAATATGGAGTCATGAGGCTAATTTTCTGACGCATTTCAACAGCTCTTAATGTTGTTAATAAGGCCTCTCCCCGTATTTCTCTTTCTCTCTCTCTCTGATGTTTTGTTACCCATCGTCCTAATATTTGTATTCCTCCGCATTGGTTCAAACCAAGTAAAAAAAATTGGACGTCATTAAAATAACAGCACGAAAGAAATCAACTCCATTCTCGCGATGTGCTTTTTATAACGAGCTCTCAAAAAAGCGAAGAACTCGCTCCATACGAAGAGAATCAACGCGGCGAGAGGCGCGTTTGTTTCTTTATTATCTTTCCGGACGGAAGGGGGCGTTATTTTCCTAAACGGCGCGGGAAAACCGGAAGTTAAAAAGAGAGAGAGAGAATGAGATGGAGCGAGAGAGGTTGTCACCGTTTTAAAAAACATTTGGCCTCCCCCTCCCCTCCGTCCTTGTCTCCTTTCATTCCTCTCAAGAGAACTCTTTAAGGACCTCGATTCATCCTTTACAATATAAAAAAACCATAAACTTCACCTTTTTTAATGTATTTTAAGTCACTTCTTCGAGCGGAGTCTTTTGTCTTCGAGACAACGGTTGGTCGTACGAGTTGCGCCCTCTTCACCCCGAGCATCTTTTTATTTCTCAGAATTCATTTCTCGGCGTCTTTATGATTCCCAGTTCTAAAGTTTCTCTCTCTCTCTCTCTCTCTCTCTCGACATCCCTGGGGCTTAATTAAACAAGTATACAGGCACACATATACGCGGACTCCGTACGTACTGTTAACGTCGTATGACATTTCCATCCTTTTATATTCTCCTAGACACCGGAAGGTCTTCTTTTGTTTTTATTGCCACGCTTTTATTCCCTCTACGTAACGGTTTCCTGTGTCGGATAATTTCGATTGTTTCGGCGTCACTTTTTAACTTTAGGCGTAATTTTTTAACTGTTTAGAACGTTGAAAATGTATATGTTCTTTATCTTAGTTTGGTTATAAACTCGCGACAGCATTAACTCGAGATGCATCAAGGTTACATTCCTTAAAAAATACAAAAAATAAGGTAGCACCTCTAGAAAACTATAATTATCCAAGAGGTTGATTAGCCAGAAATTCCTTTCGCCTCTACAAAAGGTGTATCTCGAAAGGTATTTTTAAATTTTAAAACTCAACGATTTGATTCAATAGAGAATCATCGAACTCGTCCTATGGCCGAAAGGCAATTCAAGAATATGCGCCTCAATATAAAAAAATAAAAATAATAAAGGGCTTATCTTTGGTAGAATTTTGTAAAATTGCGCGTTTCGGCTGCATTGGAGCCGTCTTCAGTGGTGTTTCACCGAATGTATTTAGATTCCAAAGAAGAACATTGCGTATCTGGTTTTACTTAACCTTGTTATGGCTGTTTGAGATGCCTAAGATAGGCACTCATTCTTTTCAGTATATGATATTTAAGTGTTTATTTTTTAAATTAGCTTTCAGCTCTATGATTATCTTGAGCTCTATTGAATTAGGATAAGATATATTTTCCCCTGTCTAATCTGAATTGAGAACATTCAAGAGATCTTTTCCCGAGGATTCAAAAGCGTTGGATGTAGTACCGTTGTCTTATTGATATTTACTCTTCCTCCCTCGTCTGCTGTCGTTCCGTTAACAAAAACGTGGTTTTAACTGATAGAGTAAGCCGTCAGATGATTTAAAATTGTCCTGGAACCCAATGAGAGCAGCTTCCCGAATACGCCAATTAAATATCTATAGGGAAATGTCAAATTTAAAGCGTTGTCCATTCCTTGCCGTCACAGCCTCAACACACGGATCGGAGTATATCTCTCTTCTTGTGCTAAATATAGTCGAATCTGTGAGAGCCGGCGTCCTAAATTCTCCAGCGATTTCCGTCTTTTTTACTTCCCACATCCGCTGTAGTTAAGATCTGAAGTATTTCCTACAGATATTCGACGTTACTCTTATACTTTTACTGTATCGCGGAAGGATGGCGTTCATGGCCGTGTTCTTTTATACGGTCATAATCGCCGGCGTCTGAACTTTTTTTTAAACGAACGAACTGTGGACTCGTGTTTAACCATGAACGATCTCTTTGAGTCCATTGCCTAGAGATTTAGCCAAGGTGAAAAAATCGCTATAATTTTGTTGCCAGAATTTGGAATTCTTTACATACATTGCGTTCCTGCGGATCCAGCATAAAATGTATGCTTCATAAATATGTTTAGATAATTTTGCCCACAAATGTTATTATCGCTTGTATTCTAGGAAGAAATATGTTTTGATAATCATTTCTTTAATTTAGACACGGAATTTGCGGTTTAGTTTGTTGAACAAGTGAGGTATTTTTATATAATGTTTTTGGCTAAATTTTCATTGACATTAATTAACGGTTCCTTTCTCCAATAAATTTCATTCTAACGAATATGTCGAAATAATCTTCTGTTTCTTTTTAAGAGAATATACTCATAGGATTTTCCGAAACATTACCAGATAACGTATTTTCTTATTCAGATTATAAAATAAAATGTAATTATCATAAGATTTGGGTTTTCACTATAAAATTTACAAAATTCATATAATATAGCGTTCAGCCACGGCGTTGAATAATTTTAGGTCGTTTTGTTCGTGGAAAAACAAAAATACCAATCTCATCGTCGTAGTGTCTAATCACTCTTCCGCTGAATATTAATATAAAAATTCTCTAAGCACCTTGATTCTAATCCATTCCCTGACGCAAAAGCTTTATCCCGGATGATTTATTTTTGTAATTTATTATAAAACTAATGGCAAAAAAATGTTCTTCCTCAAAAAAATCTCAGGTAGTTGCGAAAACACACGAGTCTAGCACAGTTACCCTGCAACCCTTGCGAGGCCGTATGAAAGAAAACAGTTACGGCGTGAGACGAGTTCCTTTCTCTCTCAGAAATTCCTCTTATATACGCCTTAGCCTTCTGTGCCAGCGTATTTATTTGTTTTTTATTTCACTTTCGAGAGAGGGAAAAAGAACGGTCTTCCATGCGTGTCGTCTGAGAGAGAAACATTAAGAATTCACTTTCCTCACGTGTTCCAACAGAGAAAGACTGAAAGTGAGAGTGAGTGAGTGAAAGAAGGAGAGTATCCTACTCTCGCACACACACACGCGCGCGCACGCACAAAGACACGCACGCACAAACACACGCACGCACAAGCACACGCCCCCTCTGGGGACCCACACAAATGTGCTAAAGGTGTGAATTCACGACACGTGGTGAGCGAGAGAGATAGACACTCTTACCCTTGGGCAGCGGCTGCCGCATTCTCACGCCCGATCCATCACCGTGCCACTCCCCTTTCTCACTTTCTCTTTCCTTCATTCTTTCCCTCCTGTGGATCGCTACCTGTATCGCCATTTCATCCGATTTTATAATCTTGTCCCACTCGTCCGTTTCCATCTTTCCATTTCTCCTTTATCGCGACTGCTCACAGCGTGGAATTTTCGTACTCCAGAACGCTCCGCCACCATGTTATCAGTCTCTGGAATCTGTTAAATTCGTCTCCTTTTTTAACAGTATTTACTTGCTAATAAATCAAATAAACGAGTTATAATCCTTTCTATACAAATATATTGTTGAGTTAAAGCCATGCCACACGGACCAAGTTTATCTCACACTTTCTCTAGTAGAAGGCACCACACAAGAAATCGTAAGGTTTGGGGTGCGAAATGTGCTATTTTCTTACAAGATGTTGTACGAGAAGTAGTTTAGAGCGCATCCTATTTTCCTATGATAGATTCCTTACAACGGCCAATCAGAATCAAGTATGGTGAAAAACAAAAGAAAGCTACGGTGTGTAGTAGACATGGGTTTTCGGCTTCCGGTTAGCATTGTCTCAGCGTCCTTATTGCCTCCATTGAGAAAAATGAGTGCTCCGTGGAGTAGGGAAGCATTTGATGCTTTAATTATCAAATGGCAACACTTTCCCTGACTTTATAACACTAAAGACTAAGTGTATTATAACCAAAATGCACAACTGCACGACTCCTTCGATTTCTTCTGCGAACACGTCTCTTCTTGGCTGTCTTCTTCAACACTCTCTTCAATTAAAATTGCCGCAGCGGCCAAAGTACAGGATCGTTATAAATCATAATCAACCTAGGATCGACAGTCAGTGCAATCGGCGAAACGCTAGCAGAAGTGCTTACAACTAAAAACACTCGTGTGAAAGGGCGGGCCAAGATTGTATGATAGAAAGTTGCATGCAAGTTGTGCCTAGAACTTTCTTTCAGAGAAAGGGTTAGGTAAACTTGGTCCGTGTGACATGGCTTTTAATGTTGATTATTTTTTAATATTATTTAAGAGAATGTGCCATCGGCATTTTGCGATTTAATGTTGACGCTGGTTCTATATTTTATCCGTTAGGTTCAGTCAGAACATAAAATAAGAACGAATTATACTTATATTTTACGTTAGCGATCATCAAGTCGCAGTCCGCTGGCGACATTATGTCGGGCACGTTGGTATACCGCGGCACATGAGCTCTGGGCACTGGATAATATACAAGTTTATCTTCAAATCACCGCTAGCATGCGTAGAAAGAAAGAGATTTTTTACACTGTCAATGTTTTTGACAGTGGAACTGTCATTATAGATAATGCCGTATGTTTAATTTGAATTTTCAATGAGGTATTTTCTGTTACTCTTCCTCATCTCTGTACAGAATCGTGGAAGATTGTTCTGTCGTAAAGAATTGAACGTTTATAGTAACACTAATAATTTTAAGGAATTCAGCATACGTTGATATATTTAGTAACGAAGAAAATAAACCATTTTCCAATACCTTAACTATTATATCTCATGTATGTAGCCCAATGAACATGAAATAGGTCCCATTTCTAATTGGTCTGCAAAGGACAATGAATCGAGCGCTAAAATTCGCTTCGACTCCTTAAATGTTGAGGGTGTCCTTTTAGGTCGGCAAATATTTAAAAGAGCTTAAGGTTCTAAGTGAGTTTAGTTTAAAAAAAATACGCATAGGTCTTCTAGAAACTGTCAACCATGTGTAGATTTAGAATATACTAGTAGAAGGTGCTTGCATACTGCAAGCATTTCATCTCACCTTGAAAATACATTCATTTTTCAGAGAGATATTTAATCATTGAAAATATTTCTTTAATTCAAAAGATTTCTCCTCTGCGCCGATTTTCGTTTTCTCCTTATGGAACAATAATGGAGTAAAACAATCACTAATTTTGGCAATTTTAAGAATATTATACTTTTTCCACATTTGGTTAATAATGACACACATTTCTGATAAATTTTAAAGTTGTGCCACATTTAGAAGTGAAATAAGATTTATCTAATTGTTTAATTCAAATAATTTTTAACGATCGCAATAACAATGTCATGCAGACTTTGAAATATTGATTAGTTTATATAGACTAATGTAAACTGTAAATAACTTAAAATTTTCAGCTAACTCGCCCGGTAGTATCTAAACATTTACCTATTTGTTTAAACTTTAAGAATTTTTAACTGCCAAACAAATTAAAATATCAAAATTTGTATAATCCCTATTTAATTTTTTATAAATTCTACCTAATAATAAAATGTCAGCTCCGTAGCACATTCGGAAATACATAAACCTTGAATATTTGTTTAAGCAATTTTGAATTTTTAGCGGCGGAATTGTTTAACTTTTTCAGATTTTCGTTTTTTTATAGTCGGTTTTGCGCATAGTTCTACCAATAAAAAATTTCGAGTCTGCAGCTCTTCTGGATGTGCCTAAACATTAGTATCCTCCTATATATATATATATATATATGTTATATGTTACTCCTCCTCTGTAAGGAACGTCTATATATAATGATATTTCGTGTTATTATTTTCTAAATTCCTATTACCTAATTTAAAAAAATAAATTCTCAAATACAACACGGTAGCTTTTCCTAAATTTTATCTCGCATTAGAAAATATTTACCTCTTACCCGAGGACAATGACGTTAAATATTTCGGTGCTTTCTACTATTTTTTCATTTATACCACCATACTAGTACATCAGTGTTGACGTTATAACTGCGGAATCGCAGATCTTAGCCTGCGTCCACTTCGCAAACGATGTCCAAATTTCGCGACTTTTTTTCCTTTCTTCCAGTCGCGTCCCCCTATTTGAAGCGCTTGTTTATTCCAAAGACGGACGGACCTTGAATAAACTCAAAAATCGAATGCCGCGCTGATGTTTTGTTCTTTATTCACTGCTCAATTATTTGCGCTTATATTATTTGTCCGACCTCGAAGAGTTCATGCGTCTCCCGTAAAGATTTCCCGCCGTGCACCTGGAACTTTGGTCGACTCCTTACTTCTCACTGTTAATCACGTGTTTGCTATCCTCTTTCTTCTCTTACCTCTCTGTATCGCGCTCTCCCTCTCCGCTTCCCCCTCTTCCTGACTTATTTTCTTTACACATCTGTCTTTAAAACGATCTTAGGTCCGGGTCCCTTAAAAGGTATTCCTTAAGTGCGTCGCTGTAGCGGACTAACTGCGCATCAGTTAGTTCTGATACCTTCGTTATTCATTATATTTATCTCAATCCACTAGTAATGATCTAGAAATTAATCCTTATACTCGCTACTTTATTCCTAACTGCTACAATGTGGAGTATTCTTTCTTGTTTTTCGGTGAAATATTGTTTCATAAATTCGTTATTCGCTTTATCGAGGAAATATAGTATATTATTTCTATTTGTAAAGTATTTAGACATTTGTTGAACCAAAATTGTTTCTTTTTGTCTTTCATACGTTCACCGTTACTTTATTGGAAAGTAAAATGCGTATTCCAAATGTTAGTTTATTTCCAGCAAACATTAGGAATGGTAAAACAAACGGGATACGAATAAATGGACCACTGAAGTATTTTCCAAGCATAGCGGATTTAGAGAATTTGGTATTTTCTTTGACCAATTTGTTAACCACCGCTCTCAGCGCGTACAATGCTTTGTTCTAAGGAGAAATTTCATGTTCTTAACGGAGATTTTATTCACCCACGCTAAAACGAGAGTATATCGTTCTTCGTTCACACTTCTTTTCTCTTGCCCTTATCGAAACTTCCTAGGACCGTTAGAATTTCGTGGACTTAAGTGCAGCGTCTCCTCGTTTGACGTCGGGGCACAAAGAGCGTTCATCAATCATTCAGATTTCTCGGAAATATTTATGCATCGTCATTTCCAGGGTTTTAAATTAACTATAAAATCGTTTCAGCGCTATAAAAAGTACTGTTTCAGCGTATCAATCTTATTAAGTAAAATATAGTTCCTTTTTTGCGATATTTTTCGCAGAAAATCGAGATTACGTGGCTAAGGGGTAACATGAACCGTGGTCGTTTACTTTGTTTTTATTACGAGACTTGTTTTCAATACAGTAAGAAACCTTTTTCGTAATTAGTTCGATATCTGCGTTGGTAAATTCCCTCGTCGAAATTAATCGAAGCGAAGCAATGGAGAAATATTTTCGTTAAGCTTGTTATCAGACTTGTCCGGAATTTGAAATGCAATCGAAGCCCGATGCGCCGAAAATTATCACTCGAATTTCGAAAACTCGAATAACACGCTTTCTTACATTAGTAATCATATGCGTATATTAAAAGAATGTTTTATAGTTGGGGGTTTTGATAACTCGAACCTTTTTGTATTCCATTAATGATGGATTTATTGGAGTTGGAATATGTTTTGAATCTCTACTTCCAACTTTCTGGGCTGTCGTTCTAATGATGCTGAAATATATAAATTAATCTCGAAGAGAGAGAGAGAGAGAGAGATGTAATAAATTTTCTCTTGTCTTAGGGAAGTTAGGTCTCACGGCTGGTGTTCTATCAGGGTCTGTCGAAGCTTCTTTTAACTTTACTGGTATAATTTTATCGATTGCATTTTGTATCGCTGCTTTGACGATATCAAGAAAAAATATAATTGGAATTCATGTTTCACGTCGTTTCACTAACCAAATGCCAATTACATGTACGGTAAAATATTTGAACTACCAATGAAATCATCAACAAAATTTCTGCCGAATCCTTTTCGTATTCCGAACATATATGTGAGCGCATTATCTGGAACTAAAATTCGCATATCAATTTTGCCATTCTGCGGAGGAAACGAAATATTTTTACTAGTTTTCCTTTTTTATCGCATAAAGTGCATCAATCAAATGTATTTTTAGAATACGAGTTAATTCCCGAAAATAGATATTGCCGACCTTTTAAAAAAATCTCATTGAGTAAATAAAAGGGTTCATAGTAAAATATTCACTCGGTAACATGGCACGAGAAAAAGAACTCTTTGGACTTAAAAAAACGTGTCAAATATTCGAGAATTAAGTAAAATTGTTAAATATTAAAATATGAAAAATAATTCTTTGAATACTTTAAAAACTGTAAAATATTCGAGAATTAAGTAAAATTGTTAAATATTAAAACGTGACGCCGAGTCGAGAGAGGCGTAGGAATGTGCCGCGTGCTATGTGATGCACGGCAGGTAACTCGAGAAAGCACAGTGTGTCCACTTCAGAAGCCGTGACAGCTTGACGACGAACCTTGAAAACTCTTAGGAGGATATTATGCAATGAATAAGACAAAAATGTTTGTTTTTTATTTTTAACCATGCGGTTCCTACCCGAGCTACAAGTGGCGCGATGAATGATTGCATAAATTTTCCGTTGCTATTGCAAGCGTGAAGTGCTAAGGTTTTAGTCCCCATGTGAAAAATACTCGGGATATTCTGGGCGCGTAACTGAATTGATAAATTCCTAAATAAGGAATGCTTTTGATGCTTCACTGTCAAATTCCATTGCTGCCAATGGTAGAGTTTTGCGTATAAACGTTAGTATTAGCAGATATCAAATTGTGATTTGATTGCTTTTTCTTAAACATCACATGATGATAATGTAAAAGGCGAAACCGTCCGAGAAAATCTTTTTCAGTGGAAATTACAATAATTCTTTTATTGCTGTTATGAAATCTTTCCACATTTACATTGTTTTCCTTATTCCGTCTGAAATTTATTTTATAATTGATAGTGCCCGGCTATATACACAAATTTGTCCAGATACCAGAAAAATACAAAAACCAGCAACCTCCTAAGTCCCAAGGTTGCCGGTTTTTCTTTATTTTGCACTGTATCTTATTAGGCACAGCATGTAGTCTTTCTGAGGCATAGATCATTTTTTGCATCCCGGTAAAGTGAGCAAGTTGGAATAGTGAGGAATTTCGTCCTTAATCCCTGCTATTGGAATAAAAAACGTGGATGGAAAGGATTTTGAAAGGGTGGGATTTGCGGAAGGCGTTGATGGATGATAGGAAAGGAGCCCGTGCGGGAAGGAGCAGCGCTTGAGGTTACGGGAGAATTTAAAGGAGAAGGAAGTCAGGACGGAAAGAGCTGTTGGTTGTGAGACATGCGGAAGAACAACTCCACCGCTAGGATGTGCCGAAATAGATTTGATTTTGCTATTTTTTGAGAACTTTGTTTTGATAGCTCACCTTCGCGAAATTAAGGAAGTCGTTAATCGTCCAAATAGAGAAAAAAAATCTCGCGACGAGAATATGAACTGCCATTTCTTTATTCTTCGTGCCCAAACATAGGGAAATGTACATACAAAGAAGAGGTCGTTAATTTCATGGAATGCTGATTTAATGGTGCGCGTGCATGGAAATTTTTTTCCGTTACGCCAAACAAGGGCAAATTACAATTGTAGTCGCAAAACCGATAAAGATAATGCAAATGAATGGATTTTATAGTTAATGGAACAAAACCGTACTGGATTAAAACAATTCCGCTTTTTATAGTCCAGCCTTTGTATATACAGTGAAGACCCGCATATAAGACGCACCCGCGTATAGGACGCAGGGTGGTTTTTGGGATAAAATTCTAGGAATATTTCATGTACTCACATATAGAAGGTATATGTATTTAAACAAATGATGTGTCGCAAATATTTAATCATTTAACGGTGCAACTTATAAATAAATTATTGAATGTATTTTAAACAATTTCGCTTTTTATAGTCCAGCCTTTGTATATACCGTAAAGACCCGCATATAAGACGCAACCGCGTATAGGACGCAGGGTGATTTTTGGGATAAAATTCTAGGAATACTTCATGTACTCACATATAGAAGGTATATGTATTTAAGAAAATGATGTATCGCAAATATTTAATCATTTAACAGTGCAAGTGATAAATGGATTATTGAATGTCTCCCAGACACGAGAAATGAATACATTAAAAGTTACGCCTTTTGTTTCGTAACGCAGTGTTTCCCAACTGGAGGTCCGCGACCTTAGTAGGGCATGATGTTTATTTTTATCTATATAATTTTTTTGATCTCGCGCACAGCTCAGACTAATATTTTAAAGTGAAAAAAAAAAAACGAGAAAATGTTCGAAAACCTTATGATTTTTTCATGGGGGATGGGTCCGCAGATATTGTGAGACTTCTTAGGGAGTCCGTGGCTTCGTTACGGTTGTGAAACGCTGGCATAAGCAATAGATTAGATGGCAGCGAAGGCGGTATACTATGCAGGGTGGCGACGAAAACATCACGACTGCGAAAACAGAATCGAATACTTCAGAAACAAATGACGATTTCTACGAGAGCGACGTCATCAATGATGACTTGGCTAGTGGTTAGTAATTTCTTGTTCTTTTTTTAATTTGCTGTTTTTAGAAATTCAATTCGTTTGCATAATATTTAAGTAATTATCGTCCAACGCGTATAACTAAGTAATCAATAAATCATAGTTTGCTATCGTTTGGCTTACGTTTCTCGCTGGAGAAAAACTAGAAGTATTAAGCACCCGTGTGTAGGACGCACCCCATTTATGAGTCCAAAAAATTGCATAAGAAGTGAGTCTTATACGCAGGTATTTGCGGTGTATACTAAACGTGCGGCGCATCTTTTGCAAATGCGTGCGCCTTATTCTTTTGCGTTTTCCCTCTGTGCTTCGTTTATTTTAACGGCGCTCTTCCATACATTTCAAACGCATTAAGCATTTATCTTAGGCAAATAACTTTGAATGACGTAATGTCTGCGAATGAGTTACGGATCCGCTAGCCTTCATCCCCGTAAAAAAAGACATCATTAACGATATCCAGCCAATTAATATCCCCTTCTTTAAGGGATAAAAAGCGAAACATAAAACTCATCCATTCCACAAAATTGAGTAAATTAGTCACGGACCCGAAATTAAAAAAAAACTCTCCTCCTCCTATAACGGACCGGCTTTTGAGGAATTAAAAATGAAAAAGGAGAAGGAAATCCCCTTTTGATGTTCCTGACGGGAGAGTAAGAGGGAAGGAAGGAAAGAAAGAGGATGAGAGGGGAAAAAGGAGGAGGAGTCGGGAACGTTGCATCATTCCCCGACTATCACGTAGAGAGGGCAAGATTCTCCCGCCACTCATCCCCCATCCCTCTCTAAGCGGTTTTCGCTCTTCATTTATTTTTATCCCTTTCCCGTCCCAGTGGTATATCGTTCGCCGTTTTTTTCTACCTTCCTCTCCTATACACTCTTAGATCGTACTGGATTATGTTAGATGGAAGAAGAGATTTACTAGTCTCAATCTCGCTCTTATAAATACGTGTATCTATTTTTAGCCTACTTTCCAGAATAGAAATAGGCTTATAGTTTTGTCGTTGTGTCTGTATGTCTGTCTGTCCTCCCCCTATTAACTTTTTAACCAATAGACCGATTTTCATGAAACATTGTGTAAATCTCTTGCTACATGGGCCGAACTCCCGAGGATAGTTTTTGTTGCGAAGATTGAAGTCCTGAGTTCGATTCCAGGAACTATCCTTCCCATTTGATTTACATGGGAAATATGAAATCCATTGTGCAAGGTAATTTTCTCTTCCACATTAAAATATCTTAGAATTGTAATATCGGAGCGGAATTTGTACTATTCTCTGTGGGAAGGAATGAAGAATCTAATTTTTATCGTAGAATTTTTCTTATCCATTGTATTTCTTAAAACTTAGCGTAAATACTAGCGATTTTGCAGTTTTTATTTCTCATTACGAGAGTGCTTTCATAGCAACAACTATTGTTGGACTGGAAATCGGTATATTCTAATACTTATACGCGTTATTTTTGCCACAATAACTTTAAAGCTGTTAAAGCCAATATATATAAGTAATAAATAAATAATTAAATGGAAAGTAGGCATCATAAGTTCTGTTTGGATCATCTTGTTATATCTCCTATTCTCTTTTCTCGTCTCATCTTCCCTCTCTGTCTTATCCTCTCTTCTCTTCTCCCTCCTCTATTTTCTTACTGTTTTCAGTTTCTCCTAATGCGTATTCTTCGTTATATTCCCATATCTCTCCATCTCTTGTTTAATCCTTTCCTCACACCATTCTCTTTTTTCCTGTTTTTCTTTCTCTTTTTCTTTTACTCGCTCTCTTCCTTTATCTCTCCTCTTCGCTCATTATTCTATCTTCATTCTCTCCTTTTTCTCTCTTTCGCCTGTCTGTCTTTCAAGCTCTTTTTAATAACTTTCATACTAACTTGACTATTACATTTATATAGGTATATGAATATTTTCATCTTTCCAATGACTTAGCATCGAAAAGCAGCCATAATTACCTCAGAAAAACTTTGGTAACAAGTTATAAAAATAGTTTTATAACCATTGCTTGTTCTTCAATATTATCTCCTCTTTTTTCCATTTACTACTCCTTTATAATCCGTAATCTCTCTTTCTTTTCAATTTGCTGGCTTATTCCCCTTCTTCCACTCCATCCCTTTCCTTCCTATTCCTCTATCTTCCATTTTTTCCTTCATCCTCGCTCTGTTCCGCTTTCTCTATTTCTTCTCTTTCTCTACTTATCCCCATCCTCCTCTTCCTCCCCCCTCTCCTTTTTCCCTACCGTTGCCACGTGCGTCTTCTCCCTCCCTCCGAATCCATCTCCTCTTCCTTCTCTTCGCCCCTGTTCATGTTTGAAGATCCACTTGGCGAGTCACCGCTCTCGCTCCAAACAACCGAGGAAAAAAGACATACGAAATGAAAAAATAGAATCTCTCCGCCACTTTCCCCTTTCTTGGCCAAGGGACTTACTCTTTGTGTCCTCTCCTTTCGCCTTTTTATACTTTCGTCAGTTTTGTCTTTTTTCCTCTCTTTGCTCTCTACCTCTTCTCTCTCGCTTTGTGCAATCATCCTCTTTTCGTATCGCTGAAATTACGAGGTTGCATTAATTGCGAATTTCGGCATTTTTTCGCTTTTGCTTTTAATTTCCCTAAAAGCTTCGCGCTGTGATTCGCGTCCTTTGCCTTCCGATCTTTTATTCTAAAATGGTGGAAAATCGAGGAAGAATCGTGAATTTTTAAAGCCTGCCGATAATTATTAAACGTCTCGAAGAATGAAATGTGATTTGCTACGGATTTCCTTTCACGGACGTTACTTTCGACTCCGCTTGCACACTCGTGTTCAAAGGAGCCAAACAACGATTCGACATCGGCTTTATTCTGCCAAATTTCTTCGATCAAAAATATTACTCTTTTAGTTTAACGCGTTCCAAAAGATTAAAAAGCGACTGCGTTCCTTTTTGCTACCTTATCCTCTCCCAGGAAAATTCTGATAACTTCGCATTTTATTTTTCCTTACATAAAGTCGTAATTTTTTCTCGTTACAAATTTAATTGCTTATGATTACTTGGTTACGTTTGAGTCACGATTCCGTCTTACTTTTATTTTAATCTGCTAGAAGAAGGTGAGGACGATTTTTATTTTTTTTTATAAATTTTCCATATTTTAATCATATTTAGATCTCTTTTAAGGCCTCATGCTTCTAATTTTAAAGCTAACGCCAATTCATAATAATTGATATTTCCTCCGCGATGATAAAACTGATATTAAACTATGGAAAGTTTACGTTATTTTAGTTTAGGTATTTTGAGCTTCGTAGAAAAAGGGAGTGTAATTACACAATCATTCAATTGGCTGGAACCACTATTATAAACAATTTTCAAGAAGAATAAAACACTATGACATATTAGTTCTTATATTGTAACTATTAAAATTCTGATAGGATAGTATTAGGAAAATAAAAGAAGATCCATGCAGTTTCCAAGATTATCTAGGGCTATATTTTCACGTGACCGTAGCTGAAAGTACATATGGTCGCGTTTCTATTTCATTTACGATATTTTCGAAGCTAGAAAGATTATCATTTTCGTAGGATGAAAATGGATGATTCCGTAGTGTCGCAGAAAATAACAACAATGCAATGTATCTTCGAGCACCTCTGCACTAATTAGACTTCAAAATTGACGCAGATTAAGTTCTCGATAACTCGAAAAGACGGAAAAAGTTCGATTAATGCTGCTTAATTTTAATGTGTAGTAGTTTGAAAGGGAAATTATTATCTATTCATTCGACACATAAATGTTAAAATCGTAAATTTGAGTTATAGAGATTCGAGTTATCGAGGTTCGTTCCGTATCCTCCCGGAAAGAGCCGAGTAACCCTTTTCCACGGAACCATCTATTCTGGGTCATAGCCACAAGGAGGAAAATGAGGTAGGGAGAGAGAGATATGGAGGAGGAGAGCATGGCTCTTTCAAACTCCTTCCAACCCCTGCCCGTTATTTCCGTGGTCTCTTGGTCGTAATCTCTCCGTCTCACAGTGGTCCTTCCTTTATGTTTCTCCGCCTTCACATTTCTCCACGGACATCAAGATCTCTTGTAAAGAGAGAGCGAAGAGACGAAAAGGCTTGGGAGAGTGAGAGAGGCAGAAAGGGAGACGAGATGGGGGGGGGGGGGGCGGGCGAGGAGGTAGGATGAGATCAACAGGTGTATGGAGCGAGCAGACATCCAGGCGCCTCCTTTCCCACGATACAAAGGGAGGAATCGTACTCAACTAGGCGCCATTAATCCCTTTATTTCACCGCGGTTGATTCGCTCTCTGCCGAAAAATCCTCTCTTCTCTCTCACGCACACAAAATCTGTTTTTTACGCCAACTTTCGACTTTTCGTTTCGTTCGTTTTTTTTTCGGCGTGAAAAAATTAGTCATTCTTTTGGCGCCAAAGCTCAAACGAGGGCGGTTTTTTCCTGACTGGCTAAAGACGTGTGGGAAGACGCTTCCTTGGGCGTTTTTTATTCCTTTTATTTTAACGCGAAAGCGATTGGAGTCGCGTTTTTTTCCTGTACGGACGTGGCGTAAACGTAGGCAGCGGATTTTTGGGTCCCTTCTCTACTCTTTCTGCCGTCCATTAAGCATGTTAGGGCGTTGACCGTTCTTTTTCATGTTTTTCTCTCGGTCTCCGTTCCTATATCTTCCTGTCTTGATGGAATCCGGCGGTTTCGTGAAAATTCAAGCGTTTCCGCAGATTGCGAAAAACATCTTTTAATACAATAAACTATTGGTGCGTAAATTAAGTTGGTACCTATTGTTGTCAGCCATTCGAATAAAAGTACATACTCGAATTCATTTCAGCCTGTGTTAATCATGATATGACATCTTTAAAA
This sequence comes from Tanypteryx hageni, assembly GCA_028673005.1. Taxonomy (NCBI): domain Eukaryota; kingdom Metazoa; phylum Arthropoda; class Insecta; order Odonata; family Petaluridae; genus Tanypteryx; species Tanypteryx hageni. The sequence continues at coordinate 40,169,709 of CM054114.1, read as the reverse complement.
ATGGTTTCATCGATGATGTGTAGTTTATAAATGCCTGCTATTACATTTTTAGAGAAACGAAGAAAAGAAAGACATAATTAACGCAATACTTGAAGCTTATGTGTTTTCTAATTTTTGCATTAATGGCTTTATCTCAGCCTTTTGTATCAATTAACACCTAAATTAATGCCGTAAACGCACTACATATATTAAATTGCATGGTTGTATCTACAACTGGTATATCGGTTTAATTCGCTATTGCATACCTAAACCATAAAATTCCTCCCGTATCCTATTATAAATGAGTCCAAGCGTGTCTCAATGTAACTACGCTCCAAATCCCACGATTCGAGCAAGAGGAAAAGAAAAACTACAATGCGAGAGAATTCAAGGTGTGAACGGTACGAACAGGAAATATCGTCGTCTTCTGGTCATTGAAAATTCGAATCAACGTTTTATACAACCTTACATATTCCTTAAAATCGTGGTTGCCATAGAAAAACACCGACAAAGTTTCCCAAAATTTCTCACGTGCCAAATTAAAAACAATCGGAAAGACGAACGCCGGAAGAGAAACTTAAATCCCTTCAAATACGACATGATTCCAGCACGAGTGGATTCACATATTCGATCCTTGGCACGAATCCTAATCCGAATGAAAGGCAATACTCCCGAATTTCAAATGAGGATGAATAAATGTTTTTTAACAAAATCAAACATCACGCTTCGACGCGGCATTCTTTACCCACGCCCCCCTCCCCCTTCGTCCGTCTAACGTAAGACCGAAATATAACATTTTTTATTTTAATGGTCCGGAATCGATTCGTGCGGAGACACAGGATGACGTCCCTAACTATAATACACCTAAGCTACGATAACGGAATACTAAAATAAACTAAACCCGCTCGAAAGTTTTACGCGCGCGATTACCCCGATAAAGAGGGGGGGAAGAGGCTGAAAATGGACGGGTATTGGGCGAGGCGGGGGAGGAGAGAGGAGGAGAAAGGTTGAGAGGGATAAGTGCGTGTTGGGAAGAATATTAGGAGATAGAAATAGAGAGAGAGAGATGCGTTTGATTTTAGAGTGAGTCAAAAGGGTGAAGGACGAGCAGCCTATCTCCTCTCCCTCCATCTCTTCCTCTGGGGCGCACACATACACGCAGCGGCGTTTCGAAGGACAAAAGAGACGAGAGAGAGAAGAAAAAAGAACATCGGAAAAGTCAAACAGATCGTGACGAGAGAAAAATGTGAACTCACCGCAAGGAGTGAGAGACCAGAAAGAGCTTTTCCCGCCTTGATGCCGTCCGAGGGAACTCGAACGCACCATCGCGGGGAGTACGAAAACTATCGAGGAGAGAGAGAAAAAAGAAAAGTGCTAAAGATACGAGTGAAAGAAGGAAGATATATATTTTTTCAAGCTCGAGAAATCTTAGAAACATCGCTGTGGGTTTTAATCGCTTTCCGACACGCCCCTTTCGTTTTACGAATGAAGGTTTTAATAAAAGACGAAGTAAGATACGGTACACGCGGAACTCCTATGACACGAGTTTCTGTAACACGGATTCGCTACAACACGGTTTGTTTTTCAACTAGAATTTTCAGATAACGCGAATTAATCGGGTCTGGGACAGGGGTGATGCTAAATGCACAGCTTAGGGGAATAAAAAACATTTATAAATGCATATTTATATGAAATAATAACGCCTCATTATAATAAATGTACAACGTATATTATATACTACGTATATATACACAACACGTGCGACGATGTAAATTCCTAAATGACTACTTAGTAAGAGTATCTATTAAAACGTATTATCATTCTTCCTTTAGGGGTAATTACCCAATTACCATTCCACCCTCTTTGTATCCGACATTGACCTGGGATGTGGGATTCAAGAGCGAGGAAGAGAGATTTTGGATGGCCAGAGAGCTTTGTTTATAAGCTTGGACAGTGGAAATCAACACTCTATTTGTAGATATTGGTGCATTGGGGAAAGGTATGGGAATTTTAAGACTGGAGGAGAGTGACTGAAGGGATATGGAACACAACCCTCCTTTCACTGAGTAAAGCTAGGTTTACAATACACTGCACTTTTTCAGGACGCTTAGCCCCTTGTCATAGGAGGACTTGGTGCACAAAATGGTGGTTCCAAACCGTTGATGACGAAGATGGAAAGATGGCGGTTTGAAAGAAAGCGGAAGAAGAATAAAAATGTCTCGCCATAATGCCGAGTGGTCCTTTTAGAAAACGTGGAGGCCGGGAGTAGAGTTGAAGGAAAATCTTTCGGTCGAGTATTTGCTCACGCATTTAAAAAATTAACCTCAAGAAAAATCGATGGATATCTGTCCGCCGACAAAAACGATCGCCGATTCCATTAGCCTTTGCAAAAAAAAGTTAAGCGGGCAAAATTTCTTTTTTGAGGAACGAGATTGTTGAACCGTCGAGAAGGCGGAAAGCGCGTGAAATCCTATCGCGGATCTTCCCTAGTCTAAGAATTCCGAAAACGCACAACCCTCTCCGAATATTTTTGCTCCTCCGCGGGAAATTTTTTTGCGGGTCTGGAGGCGAAAATGAGGTTTTGGGCTCGTTTGTCTGAGAATAATCCAAAGATAGATGCGAAGATTCTTCTTTGTTGCGAAGTTCTCGAGATGAGCAAAAGAGGAGGCATTTAAAAAAAAAACGTGGCTAATAGGATCTGACTGGAATTTGAAGTATGTGCCGTAAAAGAGACATTTGTTGGATGACGTAGGTTAGACTGTTTCTTAAATGTAAAAATGGATATTTTAACTGGAGTCGAAAACGATTAATTAAGAATTTGGTCGAAAATTTAGAGAATTTTAAAAAAATTCTTTGAAACAAACTAAACCGTACGAATTTGGTTACTGAATCAGTCACATGCCTATATTGGTTCTCTGTGTATCAGGGATCGTTGACCTTTCCTTTATGGCGAGCCACATTCGAACAGGCGAATGCATTCGCTGGTCACATTAGAAGTTGCGAGTGCTTCGACGGGCCGGATTGTTTTCATCGGTGTTATCTAGAGATTATGTGATATCGTACGTTTTTATCAAGTATAATCAAGCGTTTAGCTTTAGAATTCCAAGAAAATAGGTTTTACTAGCGTATTTTCATCATCTTTCTTTTTTAAATTTCACGGACATATTTTTCATCTTGATTTCGCGGGCCGCATGAAATACCTTCTAGGGTCTAGCCGTAAGTTGCCGAACCTTATTGTCTAACATCTTGGATGTATTTTTATTTTATGATATTCAATGTTTCGGTTCAAAATTTTCTTTAATTAAATCTCTCAGGTTCCAGAATAAGCAATTAATTGTCTAAAAAATGGAAAATTTAACTAATTGTCTTGGGTACCCCAAATATCCATAACGGGGATACTTTATGGAATTTGATGTCAGCCACAAGACAAGCTCCAGAATTCTCCAGTGAACCTCTCAGGGATTTTGGAACAATTCTTCTCTCAGGGATTGATAAGACTTATGCTCTGATGTAGTTCGAACCAGAATTTTTAAGTGCTTTCTGCTTTAATATCAAAACTAATGAAACACCTTACGGACAGATTTACATCGGTTTTTTAATATCACATTTCGTTAAATAATATCTTCCGATTAGGAGATTTAGACTAGATATACGAGTCGAATATGTTAACGTCGCATTAAAAAAACTATCGCACCTGTATCCTGTAAATTTAGATTCAAGGTTTCTTCTTAATATATCCATTCCTGTCCTGCCGCTGTATTTTTAAGCCCGAATTCACGATAAATAGTGTACAGGAAGCGATGTATAGTCTACGGGGACTGATCCTTAGCACATGGCCACGACTGAGTCATTTATCTCTCTTCGATGAAAATATTACCGGAACGATTCATCATATATATATATATATATACATATATACACACCCACCTACTAGCTTACTAACTCCTAACCAAATGTCTCCTTACCGTATACCTATACTCGGGTTTTGTCAATGCTGCCACATTTTGATTATTTGGTTGGTGTAGTTGATCCAAAAATAATGATTTTATATTTTATCTTACCTTCAAGCATATATATCTAGACAAGGAGCTCATATTTTTATTCTACTTTTATAGTTGGAAGTGTCTATTTTTTGGTTATATTTTCTCTTGGTATTTCCATTGGTTTGTTGCTATATAAATCGAATTATTCCTCGTTTTTCGCATAAAAGTGTGTTATATAAGTTTCACAGCGTATAACCGCATTCATACTAAGGTGTTTGTTCGGTGAGCTGAAATATAAAGGGTTATGATTATAATTACCGATCAAGTATATATGTGAGATTTTGCCTATTAGCCCGTATCGTCTAACTATTCCATTCAAAAGATAAAAAATAACATTACTTAGTAATTTGCGCGTGTTTTCGAGTACTTTGCGATTGAAAATATCACAGAAACGATTATCTTTAGAGCGATAATTTTCTTGGTGATTTAAATTTTTCCGATTTTGTTTCATATTCGCTGATGTTAGGGAAATTGTTCTCCTCCCTCTTTCTCCGACAAAGAGAAAGCTTGTTTCGCCTTTTCCTGACAATTGCTAACTATTCAAACCTTTCGAGATCACAAGACCCATGTTTCCTTAACTCTTCATTTTAGCATCTTATTTTCGCATCCTAAACATTTGTTTCCACAACCTTCGAGATTCAACCAAGACACTTTTTAATCACAAGTTGTCGCGAAATTCGTCGCAAGTGTACTCTAATTGGGTAACAAATTCATTATCAATGAAATTCGAAAACTATTTCGTATGCCGCGCAAATATATGTTTTTGTGATTTTTGCTTAGTTGCCACCAGGTTTTATGAACCGTGTAAATGCAAGTCACTTAGGCAAATACGTTATGATAATCTGATCGATCTGTGACCTAGCGGAAGAAGGTTGGTCATGTCTTGCATTTTAATTTAAATTTAAATTAAAAAACAACATTTTGTCTATTATAAAGGTAATTGTTTTTGGTATTGACAGAAAGCTAGGCAATTTTTTCGTAGAAATTTCCAGTCCTGGGGTGTTGCAAGCTATTCAACTCTTAGATGAATACCTAAGCTAAAATTTTCACCGGTTCATAAGACTTTTCGTAGAAAACTCGGCTGAAAAAGCAACGACCGGGATTTCGATGCTGGAAAAACATATTTGACGTATTTTTAACGCCTATTCGTGAAATCGAAGCGCGGGTGCAAACTCCGAAAGGAACCATCTCTCGCAAATTTTATTTTTCTTCTCGTCGCACGCGCAATTTTCCTAACGAGAGCGCTAATTCGGCAAAAAATTCCATATAAAAGGCAAACGTCGAAAACCAAATAACTTAGGAGACTTCTTTTCATTTAATTAGCCGTCCGATAGAAAGAAAAAAATCAGTTTGTTTAGCAGCAGATACTAGTTTTACGATGTCTGACTAAAAGTTCAGGGATATTTTGTGTATTCTTAAATAAATAAGTATACACACACAAATATATGCATACGCATATACATAAATACGTACGTACGCACAAATGTACAGTAGACGCTCAACAATCGCGGGGGTTGCGTTCCTGAAAATTACAGCGTTCGTCAAATCTGCGCCTGCTAATATTTAAAGCTTATGAATAAAAAGGGGAATATGTAATTGGTCTACTTCTACGAACGCCCTGCCTCGTGAGAATGAGCATATTAAAATTTTAATTTCTCTTGCTAATTATTAAAAATAAATATTATAATGAATATTTCTTTAGAATAATTATAAGGAATCATAATAAGAGGGGGAAAACTGTATCGAACCATTTACACTAAACTGCTTCCACGCACTGTCGATGTACGAAAATTTATTTCAATTAAAAAAAATTTTTTAAATCAATATTATTAAAACTCAGACTTATATCCAATACGTCTGCATATCTATAAAAAAAAAACCTTAAGCTTGTAAATGCAGCCGAGAAAAAAATCCTGCTCGTGGAAATCCAACGAAACTCAAATGCATGCGATATATGAAGTACCCTTAAGAAGTTTATAACGCAGAAGCAAAAAGACACCATGATGAAATAAAGATAACACGATAAAGTTTTCTTAAAATAAGATCTCTTTTACGCACGAGTCATGCGAAATGTGTGTATATTACACACGCTCATATTGACCACGCAAGAAAATAAAACAACTGATTGCTGAAACTGAAAGCAACAACTTATTTACGCTTGGCGCTGTGGGTCGTTGGTCCCCTTCGTGCTCTTCGTAATTAGTAGGCTAATGCCGGCATCGATTTTCCCTCCTCCATTGTGTGTTGGTGTGGAAGGAGTTATGTTTATAATAATCCAAGATGCAGATTAGCCAAAAATATGCACAAACTCTATGGGTCAAATTCACTAATATCGAACTTTACATCCCCCTAATGTTTAACAGGCATGCATACAAGCCTATATATATATATATATAGTAGGAGATATCACGAAAAAATAATACCCCAGCACAACTCGCATTAAAAAAATACGCATTTCATCTACCCACTTATCCGAAAGAAACCCAATGGGATGCAGGCATCATACATTCCATTTGGCGCTAATTTCCCGCCATCTCATCATTCTCTTCTACTCCTCGTATCGTAATTCTCTCAACTGTTGCGGGTTAGTTTTGTGAGAGGAGGATAAAAGGGGAGGGCATTTAGAACGCTCTTTCACCTCCCACTCCAAACGGGATAAAGGGTCCATCCTCTCTTTCTTTCCCTCTCTCTCTTACGCTCTCAGCATCTCTTCGCCATCTCCACAACTTTCTCCAAGCTCGGGGTCGAGGCAGGAAGAAACTATCGAGATAAGAAGCCAATGATTCCTCATTCCTTGGGATTCTATCCACTCCAACGTAGCTATCCCATCATCTACTAGTGTATCTCTCTCACTCTCTCTCTCTCTCTCACACACACACGCCTGAGATTTCTTCCCCATCTCTCTCCTCTCCCTTCCCATCCCTCAGACTATCAATTCTTTTATTCCTTTTTCTTACATCCGTGCTTGTGCGTGCCTTTGTGTCGTTTTTCCCCGATCCCACGGAAATGTTACGAAATGCTTTTTTCTCCATAGGAGTGCCTATTTTTTTTAAAGAGGTTCTTCTTCTCTTGGCCTCTTGAGAGCGTGGGTGGGTCAATCTCCCGAATGAGGAATATGACACGGAGAACGCCGCGAGGTATTATTTTATAATTACGGGTCCGCGACGTGACTCCGTAATGCATTCGGCGGAATCCCGAAGCTTCGCCAGACGTAAAACTGACGTCTTGTTTCTTTAGCTGTAATTTCTGCCTGTGACGAATGATGTTCCGCTCTTAGGAAATCCTCTCCGAGGAGGAAGGTTTTTAGCAGGTCTACGCGGTGTAAATATTGATGGAACTTCCGGAATGCGTGTTACTTCTCGGTTTACCGACGTAGAAATGTCGAAACTGTAGTTCAACCCGATTAAGAATTCCTGATCGGAGAAGTTGGAATCAATCTTTCAATAACCTCTTATATTTAAACGAAGTGAAGAGGTTGTCCGTATTTTTATATGCCATGAATGTATAAATGTTGAATTTGTACGCCAGTGGGAATGAAATATTCATAATGCGACATATTTAATTTTCGAACCAAATGTGAATCAGCGAATTGATACAGGCGACGAACTTTTGGATTAAAATTCAAAATTGATGAAAATATCTTTGGGGGATTAATCCTTTCTAGCTGCAATTTATGTGTCTTTGTTAATACTTGGGAAATATTTGTTAATTTCTCGCGAGATTTTTAATTATTTCAGTAAATCATTTTCGGTAACTGCACCATTTGTCAGTGTTACAAAAATTGTCATCTAATTCGTTTTTTTGAAAGAATGCCAAATAAATCTCGAGACGCAGGTATTGAGCAATTTGATTTCCAATTATAGAAATCAGATCCGACGGAGAATTGATGTTGATGGTGTACGACTTCCTCGTATGATATAAAATTCTGGTAACATACGTTTGACCGCATACACACGCACGTATTGCGTACACGGTGCGTGCACAGGACTGGCTACGGATTTAACTAGAGGAGTAGAAGACGCATTCACATACCCAATCCAAAGTTACGACTTGTGGACTTGCGTAAAATATTTCGCTCCCCAACCATACTTGGTACATTAACACGTACATTAGCAGTCATGGATGAGCCACAGAACCGAAACTAGACGTGACGGGCGGGTACCTTTGAAGAAAGGTTTACGACTCCTACGTTGGAATTGCCGTTGAAGAGGAGTTAAGCGACTATCTCATGTGAATGAAGAGACTTTTTGTTTATGCCGTTGCCTGGCACAGAGTACCACTCTTAGGAGCATTGCTACACGTATTCATATAACGTTAATGCAGTTATGAAATTCCCTCGTGAGGTGAATATGGAGCGGTTTTATAGACCATTAATAAAAGGCAAAGTGTGTGTGTGTGTGGACAGCATATCTCGAAAACCAAGAAACTAAAGACTGAAAACGTGGTACAGTTACTAATGGGACCATAAGGATATGCACCTTGGGGCCAGAATTTTTATTTTTGCGGGGAGGGGAGTGGGATGCCATTCCCCATAAGATATCACGTAAAAATCGATTTTTCGACCTACAGGCTTTTACTCATTTGCAAATTAAAATTAGAAATAATTGATCTACGATCTTCGGACCTGAACCATTTTAAAGAAAAATAAATGAAGTGTCTTATTCTTATCGTTTGCCTACGATACAAGATCGCTCAAGTTCTACGTTTAAAGCATTACGCTAGTAGACCATAAATATTTGGTTTCTTATTGTGACGAGTCCTCTTCGTTATAAAATTAGTTTCCTAACAAAAATAGGTGGCAGAACCACGCTATAGAAAGAAATGGAAATCGCCAAAAAAGGCTCCATTTTTATTTATCCGTGTACGATGACTAAATAAATTATTTTGTCTTTTCCTAAAAAACAAAATAGTTCAGTAATATAGGAGTTCTTCATAGTTTTGTCATCGGCACTTTAATCCAAATAAAATGGTTTACAATTCAATAAAAGTCTATTATTCCTTTGTTTTGATCAGTTTTGTCTTTCATTTCTCCCCGATAAAAATCTTTTTCTCCACTTTCTGACGCTAATTTATTTGATCTTAAACTCAAAAGGAAATTATAGTTATATACTTAAATAATTTTTGCTCATTAATTTATCAGTTTCAGATATATTTTTGTACTTCATTTAGTTCATTTTAAGAAGTATTTATGTAGATACTGTAAATTATTCGCTAAAATGAAAAAAACCTTAACAAAAAGCCGTAAAGTATAATTTGTTTTTCGAGATTTTTCCATTGTATCCCTTTTCAACAAAATTTATATCACTATATGTCTGTATTGCAAACGAAAGCCTGAGCCCATGATTTCTTTAGCGCGCAAGGCGGCTATCGTTCGTAATTCCACAGAAGATGCTACTTCAGGCTCGAGATACAGGAAACCGATGGATAGAAACGAGAAGTATGGTATATCCAAGCTGGAGAGGAATAACCTTTCTTCCTCTTCCCGAGGAAACAGACTTCCTTTGTTTAGGCTCATTTCGGACCTGTATTTTTTCTCTTCGCCGGCGACCGATTCTCTTTCCTCGCCTCCGCGTGTTTACATCTCTCCCGCCGCTTCTATTTATGTTCCGCCGTTACAGACATATTTATTCTTCTACAGACTCCTTCGCCATCGTTTACCTTTCCCACTTCGCCTCGCTTCGATCCATTCATCCTCGCCGGAGATAAAAAAATTTCCTCTTTCGCTAATCCCGCTGAAGGCGATTTTAAATTAGTTTTTTTTTATGTTTCCAAGAGAGGGTTTTTTTAATCATATCGATGCCATTTAGGCGCGTAGTAAATTTTGGTTACGATGGGGTTTGAGTGTTGTTTTTTCCCAAATTAACTATCAAAATTTCTCTCTCTCGTCGATGAGGAAACGGGCGTCAAAAGGATCGATTATCGACTACTCTCGATGTTTGAATCGACGGATAAACGATTCCCAAAAACCTGTTTCTCCGTCGCTTTTTTATCTCGTGGAACGTTTTCTTTCCCGATTAATGATGCCCAAAAGAGAAATTTCTTTGCTGGTTCCTTTTCAGCGTAATTCTTTCGTTTCGGATAAGATTATTTTGTTTGGATAGTTTATTTTGGGAGTTCGTGAGTAAACTGAAATAATCGATCCTGACGTCGATATTTTAACTTTTACGCCCAAACTGTAGAAAAAAGACTGTTTTGAGTCACGCGGATAAAATTTATTCAAGATTTTCGGGAAAAAGGCGATGAAAAGATTCCTTATAAAGGAGCCAAATCTGGCAGTGGTATTTTGATGCCTTGATTGAAATAATTTTACAATTGAGGGAATAATTGCAGACCATATAACATGAGGCGATTTTTTTCGTTTTAGGATTATGACGTCATATCTTTTGTTAAGCTCGACGACCTCATAATAGAATAGTTTACAAATCCCCATTAAAAGCGTTACCTATATCAATGCTATGTAATAATATTTTTCTCATTTAACAGCAGCGGACTCGTTGCCGCAGCAGTTGATATTTCTCATTCTTAAATACCGGAAAAATTTTCCCTCTATTTTGAATTAAAAACAATTGTTCGCTATAATTCTACACGGATTTAATTCTGCTTTAAAAAAATGTGACTAAATGACACTAGATCCATCAAATTTGGATATTATTTAGCCCTCATATAGGCCGAGCTATCCTGAAAATTTTGGCTTCTCCAGGGTGCTGGCTTCTAGAGCCGAAGGACAGACAAACCGAATACGTGAGCGATTTTTTTAAAAAGCGCTAAAAATATATGACACAAATACGTTTTAATTAATTTAATTAGTAGCCAAGTTTTCATCACCAGTACACACTACAGATTCGGGCGAATCATCAAGGATAAAATAACGCATAATGGCGTTGAAACACCGATTGTGATTTTTAATTAGGATTTGGATAACCACAGTTTATCCTATGAATATAATTTTAAAGATAAAGTTCATTAAAATACCTGTTAATTACTCTGAAGGTTTATTTGCAAAAAAACCGTAGTCATCTGAATGAAGACAATATATGCGCAGTAAAAGTTATTAATTTTTCAATTATTGAGATCTGCATAACATAATAAATTGCAAGCATAAAATACACGAGCTCGTATCGTTTAGAATTATGATTCTTTTTTATGAGCTAAAGATGTACAAATAAATAAACTTTTAAAATGGTTATCAAACTTGTACATGAAAAGCGAGCTCATGATACATGTTATCAGATGAAATTATAGCTCACTTAGGAACGCCCAGTTTCCCGGTTAATCCGAACGCGGATAATCTGAGATGTACTGCATTAAACATTAAGCTGCTAAGATGTTGTTTTAAAACATGTATTTGTGAGGAGGCATGGAATTATCTAAAATAGGTTCCTTCGTTAAAGACTCTGTTTTCTTAGGCCGAGATTGATTATTCCTCAGAAATTAGGCGTGCATTGCTCGCCGTTCTGGAATCAAGTCATTATCGACGCAGTGGTGGAACCAGTTATCCCTTAGCCACTGTTCCCAGAGATTTTTTTTCTCCGTAGTGCTTTATAATCAAGTTGGTTCATCTTGATACGGATCGAATTAGAGACAAAAGAGCGTTTCGACGGTTACGAATTAGACGATTATCAGAAAGCGTGACGTATTCAGCCGCCCAAAACTTCCCCGCAGAAGTTAAGTCTACAAAACGTGCTCGCGCAATCACCCGCTATTTATTATTTAATATCCTTTCCATGTCGTTAACTCGAGCCGTCCCGATCTTCGATGCCATCATCCATTTAACCTTTTTCGTAAATTTAAACGTTCCTGTTATCCATCTCAAATAATAGCCGTGCGTTTACAGATGTACTCAAGAGTTATTTTTTTAAATCGCCATTGTGCCTAAACCTCAAGAAACCAATCGTTGAAATTTTCAGAGAAGAAAAGGCGTTGAACTGATTTGTATTCTTTATTGTCCGATTCATAAATTAAACTCGTGCTGCAATTAATCAACAATTCTAAAAAATACGGTATTTCGACTGACTAAATAATATAATATTTTGGGAGTTTTTATTTTCCCACCTATGATAATGAAAGTATTGTGATCGAGAAAAATTCGACTTCAGGATTTTGCTGAAAATGCGTGTTTTATGGTTCCCTTGAGCTTGGAGAAATGTTTTTTTTTCAGTTCAGTCTGGGCTCGGCTATATGGGGTAAACGGCTTAACAGAAACTGAGGAAATCTTGCATTTGTATATAGTAACACCCAGAACAGATACCTTGCTGAATTGGATCATATCGAGCAACTGCGTAAGGTACTTGGTTTTTGACGATTTTCACAAAATGTCGATTTACTTTTTAAAAGGAGTTAAAAGAATTTTGATTAAAGCTCGTCCAGTTATAGAGCTTAGTGTTTTAAAGAACTTTACATAAGCCTCTCCTCTAAAAAAAATACAACATAGATTCCAGGGACATTATGACATTTTGAATTTTATCCCCAGCTACGGCCAAGTCAAGGAACAAGTTTCATAACCGTGCGCATTAAAATGGTACGGATCTGGGAAAGTTGATACTATGTATGAAGCGGCGATTAAAAAAATAAAATTCCTGTCGGTCTTAGATCTTTCAAAATTACTACAGAGTAGTTCACGTCGATAATCAGCTGTGAAAAATTGCGACGATTCTTTCAAAAAAACATTATTTTAGGTTTAAAAAAATCGTAATCCATCCAACTGAGCAGTAAACTGATGACTTTTTTCATTCTCTCCTATTTTCAAGACGCGGTTAAACGTTTTAGTCCATATCGGACACGGGTGCATGCGGTTGTGATAAAACATGGCCGTGCCCATCGCGACTTGTTCGATCTTTAGGATATAACTCCATTAAGTCATGGGCGTTCCTATGGCCCATCGGGTTAGGGGCAGAGAGAATTACGACGCCTTCATCGGGCGTCAGAAAACGTACTCTCGGGGCATTACCCTCTTTCACAGCCCTCGGCTTAATTTCTTCATTTACCGCCGGTTAAAAATTTCATCCGCTTCGACGAACTCTTTCTCTCGTTCGATATCATCCTTTTTGCGCGTCACAAACAAATGATCTCCCGCTCGCCTTTAATCGCCTCAATTACGTCGTTGGATTAGCCACCTTAATCGGTTTGATGGACTCCTCAAAAGAAAACGTTTTTTTTATCCAGTTTGCGAGGGCGTATTGTGCTTTAATGATGGTTTATCTATTCCGAGTTGAAGTTTTTGACTCGTTCACTCACACTAGATTGAAAATATCGGTTATATTGCTGTACGTGCACGTTCGTTAGTTGGGGTTTCATTCTACGCAGCGGAGTGAATAGACGGTTTATGCAGTAGTAACCATGGTAACTCGTTTTGGTAAGTCGGTTTTCCTGATGGTATAGCTGCAGAAACTAAATATTTATAGCCGTTTCGATTTCTTGCTAACAATAGAGTTTTATCTTGGAGTAATGAAAATACATAGAAAATTGGTTGATTGGCACGCCCTTCCTGTTTTTACCCGCCTCGTCTTATAGTTTCCACCGATGATCTATATTTTTATACTTGATTGCGTGGAATGCGTAGTTTTTCCTAGGTAAATGGATGGTTTGTAAAGGAATGTTGATCAGAAGGCGGGATTAGTTTCTTCAAATTTATGTGAAAGGAAACGTGACAAGATACAGTGAGTTGTCTTCCGAAAAAGAACATTTATAGCTATAATTATTGATCTCGCTATTTGCGAAAATAAACTGCATTGTTGCTGGTTAAATATTTAATATTAAGCGTGAAAAAAGTTTGTTTAATGGTCATTTTAGTCAAAATTGGCAGTCTATACTTAAAATGTTTAATCGATAATTATTAATGGAAAGTGATTTTAGGGTTAACTATGCTTAATCCATCTGTATTCATTGTGAGATTAAGTTCGAAAATGTATCGGGTGGAAAAAGGGGGAGGTAAATGTTCTACTAAGACCGTAATACCGCTAATATTCGCGAATGAAATGCTCAGTTATGAGAGTTCGGAGTTAAACCACGAGTAGCAGAAAGTTAATTTTAAATTATCCTGTTAACTATTGAATTTGATTCCATTTTCTTCATACGAAAATCTTACCCTTGCTGCTTGAGTTTCATCGTCTGATAAAATTTGACATTTACCTTAACTTTTGTTCAAATTAAATACGTAACTTGCGTTTAATATTCTGTTATTATGGCGTCGGGAATATTTTTAAGATTCTGTCAGTTGAATTTTTGAAAATTATTTTTGTAAATTCCGCGGAAAATTTGACAAAACATTTCTCAAGAGTTAAAACCACTCTGAGCAATTTAAACATATTCATCAGTACCTGTCTATATATTAATCTAAAAGACATTTCATGCGAATGCGGTAAAATAAAAGTCATTGGCAAGAATGATACCAGTTCCTCGCCCGGGGTAAAGTCCCGAATTTTACACCAAGGTTAAGTAGTTGGCCATTGCAAAACATTTGTTGTGGCACCACTCATCCTTTCGACGCGTTCAATTTATGCTCGGAGGAATTCCTCCATTCAACTCTCTCGCTGTCCTCAATGGAAGCGTCGCATCTAGGGAGCCTTTTCGGTTTTGAGGGCGCGGAAGGCAGGATTCCTACTTCCGTTTCGCTTTGATTGTTGGTGCTAAGGGGAACACCGGAAGGGGTTGCAGATAGGCTCGGAGGCGATTACGAGAGAGACGGAGGAGGGGGAATCGTGGAGGGAAGGAGGGGAGTGAGGGAAAATGAAAGAGAACCATGTGAAGAGGGAACACTGCTACACGCGCTCTCTCGAATTATAACGCGTCGATTTATTTTGCACTGAATGAATTGGGAGGGAGGGTGGTGGGGGAGGTCTTTGTAATCGCACTCGATTCATGTGATTAGTGGTGGAAGGGGATTGTATGAAAAGACAGAGGGAGGTGATTTAGGTGGATAATAGGGATTTATATGAGATGTAATAGTTTTGAAACAAGTTCAGTTATACAAGGAGATTTATAAAATTATTTTTGTTTCTCATCCCTCAGTCCGTGCTATATAAAACGATTTAATAAAGCGATGTCGTCCAAGTTTGCATTGTTTAATCACTACTAAAGCGCTCTTTTAGATGTTGGTGACTTCAGTGTCCCGACGACTTTATTTCAGATGCATTTCACAGAGGGTGGGCAACGTTTTTAGATTAAGAGTACAAATAGTTAATATTTTCATATAAAAGTAATGATTTCATGTGGCGGAAATCGAAGTGTAACTTATCTATCAGTTATTATCGACAGTTTCTCTATGTTCCTAAAAACTACTTGTTAAGAACAAATGGCTATAGCTTATTAAATTATAGATGCGTTCTCTTTGCTTTGTTCAGTGCTCTATAATATTTCATTTATAGTGTTTGCTGTGCTCCTAATAATCAAGATGCATTTGAAATCCTATTGTTATTCTGTTATTGAACATAAATAGAAGTTAGTGACTGAATAAATTCTAACAGTTTAAAGGTATATTTCAGTTGTTTATCTTTAGTAAATTAATGAACGTTTTAAAGAATTTTTATAAACACTTTGATGGGCATACAAAGACAATGATTGAAGAAATGTTTGGACAAATTAGTGAATTTCAATATCTGCCTTAAGAAATGAAACCGCTCCCGAGTCACAAGAATTAACTTTGAACCCGAAAAAAATCGGCATTTTTCATATCTTAGCTTGTGGTATGCGCGAAAAACGAAATTACATCCTGCATTGTTGCTGCATTTGTTCCCGAATGAAAAAATTACGCATCACCATTGGAATTTGTTAGCTGAAATGTTTACAATTACTGTTTTCATTCATCGAATTGTGACAAACGGCAGCATAAAGGTATTTTTTAGGGAACTGCATAGTATTACTCAGTCGCAAGTAGTTTGTTACTGTCTCTTCAATATTGGTATCACGAGACGATTGCATAATTGTTGAGGTTTTTAGCAAGTGAAATTTTTTAAGGCAGACACCGTGTCAGCGGATAATAATAGTAACCCGTTGAAGGCAAGGGCAGATCCAGATACTTCCTAAGTGCCCCAATCTCTTGAATCTGACACTGCCGACGGCTCTTTATTCAGAAAATCCCTAGCCCTGTCAGAATTGTTTTCTTTCCCTCGCCATATTGACGTAATCTGCGGCGTATAATCAGGAATTTTCAGGTAATTGGTTTAAGAATGCATCTATTGAAGGGTAGCATCCAAGGGGGAGCGCTCCCATTCCTTCCTCTTCCCTTTGATTCACCATTGATTGAATAAGTATCGCGTTCCGAAGCGGAGCAAAGTACTTATATACTTCCGAGTCGAATCAGTTATTTTCGATTCACTTCGATACATCCGGTTCGTTTTTACATTAAGTGGATCTCATAAAAATTTCCATCCAAATAAACTTTGGAGAGAATCCCCTCGAATGCTTCCGCTGTATTAACAAAACGCATTCATCGTGCGACGTTGCTTGTCATTCATTTCATCGCGAACCGAAACGTTTCCTCCATTCACACTCCTCGCGCTATCTCATTCTTCTTAATGGCGCGCCGAATTTCATAGAGAAGGGATGGGGAAAATTTTAGCAGTTTTATTTATCTTCCGAAACGGTAATCAAACGCGGAAGAGTGTGGAACGTTTTGGCGGATTGATTGCGAAGCGGGTCGAGATTTTTGCGGAAAGAATTTTTTTTTCGGCCTTGGCAAGAAAGGAAGAGAGAGAGATAGAGAGAGAGAGGTGAGAAATTTGCGCGTTTAGCTGTGAATGGTTGGGAGAGTTTGAGAATGGAAGGGGAAAGGAGAGCGACGGGTTGTAAATTGATGATTAAAAGTGTAATAAAATAATTGGATCATTCGACCCCATTTTCTTTACTATCCCACCAAGCCCTCCCCCGCGGCGGATGCTGTGGCTTATGGGTGCGGTATGGTTTGAGGCGTATGGAGGGAGGGAAGAAGGGGGTGGGAGTGAGTGTCCTCGTCGTAGGGGAGGAGGAGAAGCCTTAGAACTTCGCCGGAAGTCGAGGGCTAGCCTACGCTTCCGCAATCTGTGCGGTTTCTAGCCCCACCATTCATTAGTTTGATTTAAAGAGGAAGAAATAGGTAGTGTGCGTGTGGTTTTCGTGGTTTTCCCCCTCCTCCTCTCATCATTTTTATTTTCCTATTCGTAGTATATTGAACAAGTATTGTATTCGTGAAAAAAATCGACTTCGAGATTTTGATGGAAATACACGTTTTAGGTGTCCCTGAATCCACAAAAGTGGTTTTCGCTATATCGTCTGTCTGTCGGCCTATTCGCGGTTCTAGGGCCCAAACGCGTACATAAAATTGAATGGTATCTCGTATTTATGCAATATATCATATTTTGCAGACCATTGTTTATAAAAATGTTATTGAACAAAAATAAAGGGTAGTTTATTCTTGGTGATTTTTAGAAAAATTTTATTCTCAAAAATGTCTCCAAGGAATTTGATTAAAATCAATCAAATTGTGGAGCCTAATCTCACAAATAATACTACTCAGAAAATCACTATATGACGTCCAATGACATTACAATGTACGCTAAGCCCTATGACGTCACGCCTCCACCGCGATCCACTCAAAATCTTACTACAGCCTAGACCAGGGGTGGCCAACCTGCGGCACGCGTGCCACTAGTGGCACGCGAAGCTCTTGACAGTGGCACGCCTCCTGATTTGTAAAAAAATAATTTTAAATTGTTATGAAAGTGATTTTCAAAATAGTAATAGTAAATAATAAAATAAAAATATGAATGTACGTATGTAGCATGTAATTATTTACATAGCTGGCAAAAATATTTGGTGGCACCAGGAGTGGATCGAAAAACCTCCTAAGGGGTCGGCGATTTTCCCCAAGGGGGGCGATCCTGATAATTTTTAATAATTACAAGTAATGCAACCCATATAAAATTTAATTATCATGTAATTTCGAAAGTGAACATAAGTTCAATGTCAAATATTGAAATATAAAGTTATGCTGCCAAGAAAAATCAAGATGTTGAGTAGGTTTTAAGATGAATCCGGGAAAGATAGATAGATAATCGTCTTTATTCGGGCGAAATTTAGACCATAAGGTCCATTCTTACAAAGGGAGGGAGGGGGAGAATCGCTCTCCCTTAGATCCACCAATGGGTGGCACGCGATACATTTTCAACATAATATGTGGCACATTATAGAAAAAGGTTGGATACCTCTGGCCTAGACCAATGTTTCCCAACCTTTTGAACCTCGCGAACCACTTCAACAACTCTGCGGACCACCTCATGACTTACAGTGATATGAAGGTGTGGGAAAATGTTTAAGTAAAAATGTCATTAATAAAATATTCAATACCTGTGATAGTGTACAACTTTCTTAATTTTTCCCAAAAATGCCCAGCTAAATATGAGGTGCGGCCTAAAAATATACCAATTTCGGAAACCTTCGCGGACCACCAACAAAACCTTGGTGGACCACAAGTGGTCTGCGGACCTTAGGTTGGGAAACACTGGCCTAGACGATTGAACTAAATCGAATGATATTTTATATTTGTGGATACTATCATTCATAATAGATACTCTGAAGAGATGAACGATATTGCGCGACAATTAAGGGTACTATATTCTTAGATATTTTGAAACAAAATTCGATTTACTCAAAAATGGCTATAAAGATTTTGATTAAAATCCTTCCAATCGTACAGCCTGATGTCAAAAATAATACTAACTAAGCCATATGACCCAAAAATTACTATATACCGTCCAGTGGCATTAAAGTTTACGCTCAACTATGGTTAACATTGATTTATAAGCGTTTTTCTTTTATAAACGTACACAGTCGACCAAACGTATATACTACGTATATGAGAAAGTTTGTGCAGTGTATATTGCGCCGTTTATTTTTTTCGTTCTCACGGCCGTAATTTGAAATTTTGAATGAATCGGAGGAGGAACTCGCTGACAGATGTTATTCGCGCTGGAAAACAACATCCATCCGATTCATTCGTTTTGTATCGTTTAGTATCCAATTAACCAAGATTAGGAAGCGAGGGTAAATTATAAAAAAAATGACCGTTGTGTTTTATCGGGTTTGCCGCGTGAGATTTCCTCCGTTTATTTGTAGGTTGTAGGTTTTTCCTCGCGGAAACGATGCGACTTTCCAAGAGTTCTTTCATGGAAAATTTTCCCATCGTTTTTTATCGGGCGATTGTATGGAGTGGACTGGTTATTTTGAGTTTATTTTCGCAATCCGAATCTTGCTATCACGTCCAAGCGTCCCTAATTTGATACGCCGAACGAAATTAGCGTCCGAAGGCGAGGACGGGAAATATTTCGCTTGTCTAATTATACATCCTGGGACACAAGTCGGTTAATAACGACCTTTATTTTGGAAAATTGGAATTTTAGGGCAGGTAGAAGTTGAAGGTGTAGGTGTCAGCTAATAGTTAAGGATTTAACTAAATGTAAATATATTACCAAAAAATAAGCTATGAGTTTATTAAGTTCATATTTTGTAATTTCAATGATTTTGCATTCTTGGATAACAGTGACTTCCATTGGATGCGAAAATGGTTATATATATCCGATACGGGTAATTTTTTGAATGGTTTCACCAAATGAAGCGTAAAATATAATAATATAAATAATATTATTATTATTATATAATAAAATAATAAGCGTAAAATAATCGATGAAATTTAGTTCATATGGAGGATTTAATTTATATAACCTCAAAATGATGAAGATGATGCGACAATGTCAATAAGATCGCCGCAGTATTTATTTGACTCAAAATAGACGCTTTTAAAGGTTTAAGAAAATTTAAGGGGCAAAGACATTTGTAATTAAGAGAATCTGTAAGTAAAATCTTTATCATAAACTAATAAAATTATATATAATTTAAAATTTCGGATCAAATAGATCTATTTTCATGGATAATTTTATTGCCAATTACGCATAAATGTCAAGTTAGATAATTTTTTGTTTCTCAGTCTTATATTCCCATTGATTCTTTCGCTACAATGACATTAGATTATCTCTTTTATTACGATATCTTTTCCTAATTTTTACCGAAAAGTTATATTTTTGGTACACTTGCATGCATTTGTGCACTGGAAAAGTGTATGCATGCTTCAATATTTCTTTATGAATCATGCAGTCTATTATTCCAATCGGATTTATTGAAGCCTAACTAAATATAACGAATATAATTAATAAAGTCAGGCTCGACTTTGTTGATGCTACGATTGTAGCGAAACCGGCCGTGTTCAATAAACTGTGCAAGTGACATAGTTTTTTCTTTTCATTTAAATGTAACGAGTTTATTTATGGAGTAGAATATTTTTATAATTTCCGTTTTACCTAATTCTAAGGAAATATTCCCTCCTCACTCGCCCTCTGAATCTAAGTCGCATGAACAAAAACATAAGTGGAACAACACTACCAACAATAAACGTGTTGCACGTGGATTAAGCAGTTCGATTTCTTAGAAGCCTATTTTGATACGGCTAATATCTTATACATATACGCGAAATAACGGAAAGTTCATTCTTTGTTCTTAGATAGGTACTTGGGTAAAGCTGGTGCCCCTGCTTGAGTGAAGGTGGCGCTCCTGCTTGGGTAAATGTGGCGCTCCTGCTTGGGTAAATGTGGCATCCTTGCTTGGGTAAATGTGGAACCCCTGCTGGGATAAATTTGGCACCTCTGCCACGGTTATTTAAACCATTTATATCATTTTCTTATTGCCCTTTGCTCAAAAAGCCCTTATTACCAAACTTAATGAAAACCCACCGAATAGTCCCTCAATAGATAAAGCATGTGGACAGACAGACACGACCTGAGTAAAAGGCGTTCATTTTTTACATTTTGTAAAGAACGCCTAATAATTTCAGTGGAAAGGGATTCATGAAACTGAAAGCCTTTCATTCCAGGGAATCACACCTCTTCTCCTCGTGACTCTCTCCCTTTTCCCCCCTCTCCGTCACTTCCCCTGCCACCGCCCTCTTTCCCACCCCTATCTCTCTCTTTCCCCCACCCCTCCTTCCTCAACTTCCCGTCCCCTTTGTATCCCATTCACCCACCGTCTTTGATAGCGCCCGACCGCTAACAAGCTGTTCGTCTCGCGTCGCGAGATATGCCCCTATACACGTATATGTGTCCAGGAGATCAGATTGGTGGCTTCCGATTATCGAGTAAAGGCTTGTTTCCCCGGTCGTGACATATACACGGCCAAATGCGGGAGCGTTCTGTTAAATTAACGAGTCTTGAAACGTGGGTGATGATAAAACTATCTTAGACCTCATGAACAGAAGAAACGAAGTGAAATTCATTCTTTTAAAGTAAGGTTTCTTCGCGTCTTCTTTACAGATCTTTAGAAATTTAAATGCGGGAGTAATGTGAAATATCGAAGAACAAGTTTCGAATTTACCATGCTCCATGTTATGATTAAATATCGATGTTTTGGTTTTGAGTTAAACGGTGTTATATTTATTCCAAATTTCTCGCGGAAAAATAACTGAACTTCTTCAAAAGAAAATTTAATCGTTCTTTGGAATGAAATAGAGTTGGATTTGTTGGTTCTTTATTGTTACGAAATGAATTGTAATACATTTTCACACGCGCATAATTCTATTGTTTTAGCGAGTAAAGATTAAATATTTTCACGTGTGTTTGCGAGAACAAACATGGAAAGAAAGTTTTATTGGCGATTGAAACTTATTTTAACAATATTATAACTTGTGTCCGACTTTCATTTTTGATCATATTCAGAAGCAGTTATGAGACGTCATTTTGGACAATAATTGACTTTATCGACTTTTTCCCCGATAAATCTAATATTTTGCCATATTAAAACTGTTTTCTGTTCAAGGGGCGTTTGTTTTCCTTACTTGATGCATATGAGAACGAGAGTGTAGGATATTTTGGTGTAAATTTTACAAAATGATACGAATTAGATACTCGAACGTCTGTGCAACCGAAAGATCAAAGTTTACTAATACATATTGCTTGTAGCATGTTAATCTATTCCGAATCAACCTAAAACTACTTGGAATAAAAAAATTCCATTTTTCATTCCTCTAAAAATTAGTGCAGTTTTATTTCCATTTAACTTATGATGATGTTGCTAAGTAATTTTGTTTACATTTAAAGCGTCGTAAAATAAAATTGTCGGATTTTAATATTGCAGTATATATTCATTTACGATATTTTAGAATAAATTATCGCATTTTGACAAGCAAGACTAACACATTTGTATCTATTTATTGATTTGGTAAGTCAGTGCTGTAATGTCTCCAGTTGGAAATGTTAAAGGAAGAATTATCATTACGAAATATTTCATCAGCGTCATCGTTTTATTCAATATTTTGGTACTTATTTGAAAATATTGGGCTTTATAAGACCTCAGATATTGATGAAATATGAGAGATTAGATATCTGCTCGCGTTTGGAACAAATGACATCTCTTAGACAGTATCGCTCGCAAAAACTTCATTTTCGGAACTTTATAATACTCGAGTTTGCTTTACCCAAATGGTTTAAAATAGGGCGTGAAAATGCGAACTAAACGACTGGTTACCGAAAGGCCAAACAATTAGTGAAGATTATTTGAATAATTTTCATTATCGATTGAAGTGATAATTTGCTAATTTAGGTTTTAGCTTTCCGAATCGGTCTCTGATTTTCAAGCTGGCAGCGCAGTATCGGCAGAGCAAACGATTAATGTAAATTCATTAAATATCGAGTAAAAGCCGCATTCCTTTTCAGACGACGTCATACAGATACTTCCTCTTCGGTTTAACCGCTTTCTTCCGAGTCATTATTTAACCCCTTTGGCGTTCATCAAACAGATGGTCCATCCTTCGTCAGTATATTAGAAGGCTTAGCAGAAAAGCGCTCTTTGTCGTGGCCAAACAAGAGGAAGGGATTTTCATTAAACCAACTTCCCTCTTGAGGGCTCTTCATTAATTCCTTCCAACTTTACGTCCTAGAACACGTGCCAAGTGACTGCGTTTAGCCATTGACGGACACCTATTCTATCTCTACGGGGACTGCACGTAGCGTACTCCGCACAGAGCAGTGTTGTTCAACCTTCTTGGTTGACGCGCCCCTTTAAGCATGTTCGCGTACTCATTGTCATATTTTAAGTATGCACTGATGTGATATGGTTAAATGAAATACACTCGCAATAAAATAACTCACGTTCCTAAAGAGATATAATTGTAAAAATGGCCCTTTTGTGTGTACATTTTCAAGACGACCAAAATACGTGAAAAGGACCGCAAAGAGTCTTAAAGAATTAAATGTCTTGTGACGCACTGTGTAAGAGGGGTGCACGAAAATATTCAGGATATTTTTTTTGGCAACCATTTGTCGCTAAAAACTTTTCATAACTACGATAAATACTGAAATAGAGTTAATGCAGAGCCGGGACAAGGGCTAGGCGAGCGATGTGCACGCCTAGGGCGCAGCCCGCTTAGGGGCGCAGCAAATGACAATTTGAGCTTTTAATCGTAACGTTTTATGTTATAAAATATATTTTTTATTTTACTACAGTTTTGAGAGTTAAAATTGTGTACTGTATACTTTCATTAGGGGGGAGCGTAATTTTCAAACCTTCCCTAGGGCGCAAAAGTATCTTGTCCTGGTTCTGGGCTAATATAACAACATATTTTATTACCGAATAAAGATAAAAGAGTGTAATTAACTAACGAGCGGAATTACGATTTCTAATTTTGTAACACTGATATTTGAATTTACTGTGACTGCTGTTCCATAGTTTTTCTGTTTATATTTCTCATTAATTTTGTTTGACGTCCCAGTAAAATACTTTATTTTGCTTTATTTCAGGTGAGTTTCACTTTGCCCATCATTACATTGGTCTAAGCTGCTGAGGTCCTAACGGTAAGCACTTACCGTTAACTAATTAATCTTTGCTCGTATTTTATAATCACATAATATTAGAATACGTTTGTCTAAACAGTTTCAGCCGTCAATTTATTTGTCATGAGCCATGGGGTATGCATCTCAACCTGTAATGAAATTTACATTCTATCACATAAAATTGTTTGTTTTATTAGTCTGGTCAATTCAATCCTATTATCCTAAATTAATCTACGAAGTCACGCTCTGATAAAATTTAAATTTTTGAAACGGTGTACGAAGTCCGCTTTTTTATCGGCGCCCTCCTGTATCTTAAAAATAAGTTCAAGTTCACTATAAACTGCGTGCCTTGTTAACGCACGATATTAATTAAAATATTGCTGAGAATTATATAAAAAAAGACTTGGTTACGCATTAGTCTTAGGTACGACGCCACGACGTCGTTTGATTAAAGATACCATTGTTTTCTCTCTCTCTCTCTCTCTCTCTCTCTGAAGCTTCGAAAACGCCGCTCGTATTTACGTCTGATCTCGCAAAGGAACGGTTCGACACGTGAATTACTCCATTCTCGACTTCGCGGAGGAATTTCCAAGTGTCGGCGCGACAGAAAGGATCGCTTTACTCATTTTCATGATTTTTCTCTTTCGAAAAGAATTCTCAGTTAGCGTGCCGATCCGAGGAACCTTCACCTTCAAAAGTTCAGATAAACGGACTTCAGGTATTCCGACTTTGAAAAAATAATAGAGATTAAAAAAGGAAGATAGAAAGTGAACTAATCTGCTCGGGAGCTTGATTGCTAAATTATACTCCCCTTCTACCTCCCTATTTACGCCGAGCGCTGGAAGAAATACCTCCTTGAGTAAAGAGTCCAGAAACACCCTTAATTTTCCCTTTTTTATCCCACCGTCTCACTCAATCTCTTTCTTCGCCGTAAAGATTTAACCTTTTTCTCTCTCTCTCAAATCTCCTATCCGCTCTCCTACCCGCTCTCCTACCCAGTCCTCTTCCCCCCTTTCGCTTGTTCGATCCTAATCCCAATCAACGCAGGTGTTCGTTTCGCGGAGATGCAACGAGCATAAAGTTTGAAACGCTGTACTTTCTTTGTTGGGCGTCTTCCCATCCCCCCTTCTCCCTTAAGACGGCCTAAGGCGGCTATCGGCCAATCAAGGAAAATGCTCTTTTTCTCCCGATCCTTTACACCTAGCTCTTTCTGTCTTTTTCCAACCGTGTAAATCGTCTAACTCTGCTGAGTTCTAAGCGGCCAGCTGATTTGAACGCGAAGGGGGTTGGGCGGAGAGAGGGAGTGAAAGTGATCTAGTACATCAGGTGGCTGAATTGCATTCCATCGGGATATCTCGTTCTTTCTCTCTCTCTCTCCTTCTATCCATCTCCTTCTCCCTCCTTTTGCTCTTCTCACTTTCTCTTTTTCCTACCGTTCTCTATCTTCTTTATCATTCTCTTTCCCCTCCCTCCATCTTTTCTGAAACAGGGTGTCCCATAATCAACATACCGAAAACAATGTTTTGTAATTTATTATTATTTGAAATATCCACAAAATTAAAATTAAAATAGCATCTGAAGGGTTGAGTCTTGTTTAAGTTAATGACCGAGCTTATATTAATTTTTTAATAACAGGAATTCTCATTAAGTGTCATATCAATGATGCTGTCTTATCCATCCAAATGGCTGTGTTGGAAAATGTATGCGAATTATATTGATAATAGCTAATGATAGGAACGCATGTAGAAATGTTATTAATTAGCTTCATTAAAACGTTCAACCTTTCAGTGGTTTTTTCAATTTGTTGCTATCTCCGTTAATAATAAATATATATAAAACTACCTATCCAACTTTGTTTTGGTGTAAGTATTCATTTTGGGACAACCTGTGTTATTCTGTCTCCCTTTATCTCTCCTTTTCCTTCCTTCCCAACCGTTCTCTCCATACAGCTGCACTCTCTCAAATTCAGGACTGAGAAAACCAGTGCCTCCAGCAAACAGATATTTTTTACATATGAAATCATCGCCTTAATAATAATCCAAGTAAGGGTGTCAGAAAACCGTAAATTTTTAAATCTCTTTTGTCTCCTCTATGATATAAACTTTCATGTCTTCCATAAAAATGAAATATTAAGCCGTAGAACTGAAATATGCCTCACCTACAACTCTGGCGCCCCTATGAGCGTGACTGCTCTACTCCCAATGGGAAATCTGGTCCTGATAATAAGCTGATTTTTTGGGAGAAAATACTTAATTCAAGAACGTGGAAAATCGAGAAATCCGACAATGCCTTGGTCATAAGCGTCCAGAATTTGTGAAAGTGCACCTGCATCTACCATTCCATTTCTCTCTCAAAATTTGCGTTTCTCTCATCTCTGTTTCTCCCTTCTTCCTTCCTCTCTATTTCCCCCCCTTTTACCCCTTTTATGTCCATTCCAACCACACTTAATTTTCCCCTTCTCACTTTACATTTCCCCCTCCCACTTTACATTTTCTCTTTCCCAATTTACATTTCTCTCTCCCACTTTTCATTTTCCCCTTCCCACTTTACATTTCCCCCCTCCCATTTTACATTTCTCCCCTCCAACTTTACATTTCCCCTTCCCAATTTACATTTCCCCCTCCCATTTTACATTTCTCCCCTCCAACTTTACATTTCCCCTTCCCAGTTTACATTCCCCCCTCCCATTTTACATTTCTCCCCTTCAACTTTACATTTCCCCATCCCAATTTGCATTTCCCCCTCCCATTTTACATTTCTCCCCTCCAACTTGACATTTCCCCTGCCCACTTTACATCTCCCAATCCAACTGTATGTCTCCCCTCCCACTTTAAATTTCTCCCCTCCTACTTTATATTTCTCCCCTCCCACTTTAAATTTCTCCCCTCCCACGTTACATTTCTCCTCTACCTCGTTACATTTCCCCTTCTCGCCTTACATTCCCTCCCGTCCACTTTATATTTCTCCCTCCCCTCCCTCCTTTTCTCGATTTCTCTCTTCCCATCTCAATATTTCTCGTATCCATCCACTCATATCGAATAAGCGTTTCCCAGTCGGCGTAAATAAGGGCGAATTAAGTGCCTCAGGTTCGTCGTACCCGAAGGTCAGAGCTTTTGACCTTAGCATCGTTTGTTGGAGTCGTATGATACTGCGTTACTCTTTTGCCAAAGGGCTTTAAAAAGGTTGAAGGGCGCGGGTGGTTAGCTTTTTTGTAAAATTTCCGCAGTTTCGTTGCTCTTATGTTTCTGCAGAGTAAAAGGATAAGGTTTCCCTCAGTCGTTTTTTGAGCTCTCTTTGTCGCAGTGGATAGTTTACATTCGAGCTGAAGAATTGAACGGTTTGACTAAAAACGAATGAAATCGAATAAAACGGCATTAAAATTAACCTTGTACTAAATGACATAAACTGTGGTATTGGTTGCTTTACTTACTTTTAAATATTATTATCACCGGATAGCAAAAATTTTATTTTGGTTGTTTTGTGTTATTCAAAACGGAGACTAGTCGACAAGCTAGATTCACTCAATTTTTTGTTTTATTCTCCAAGTTTTGAAATCCATATAGTATTAAGCTAGTTTTATTCGTAAACCGAATTCGAATATTTTTATTATCGTGAACGATTTTTCGATTGAATAAATGGTGAATATGTAACATCTTAAACGAATATTAAAAATAGAAAGTTCTTTTATTTTAGTCTGTTTTTCAACGAACTCATTGCAAATATAAATGTTATTTAAATGAATTTATAGTTGCTCGATACAATATGATTCATCTTCCCGACTTATTCCAATAATATCTCTCACGTCAGATTGACAATCCTTTCAGCAAGATTTTGTTAACAAAAAAGAGTAACTATTTCAAGTTTTATTCATTTAGAGAATTTATCCATACATTATTTTTTCTTTTATTAAAGTTTTAATTTCATTGCCTGGAATTTTCGGTCATTTGTCAAAATTGTAGACTTTTTTTTCAAAATTTTATAATGTTTCACGGCTTTATACCGAAATTTACTGTTTTGTTTTTTCGTAGTTAACTCATAGGATGCCTTGATGCATATATTATCGATTTAAAATATTTTCTGTCCGATAGGCAATTTTATTTTTGTTTTGCCATATTAAAATAAATATTCAGCGTTGATAGGGCATAATAATTTCCCCCACGTTCACTAGATCACTGTTTCTCACCTTTTAGATGACCCGGGCCACCTAAACTACAGAAAATTATCCGGAACCCACCTTTATATCAATACGTGTACATATGGACAGGAAAAATTCTATATTATTCACTAAAAGTAGCGGATTGAAAAAGAAAGTAATTTATTAATAATTTCATTAGCTATTTATTACGTTTTTTACAAACTATCAATTTTTCGCTGTACTTTTGGGAGTTTTTAAAAATATTGTTAGTCGATCTTTAAATTTTTTAAAAACTTTTCACGGTCTCCATCAAATCCTTTAGCAGCCAACCGATTGAGAAACATTGCACTAGATAGATCGACTCTTCTCAATTCAGATTTACGAGGAGATATTATTAGCACGCATTCGACATCCATTCATGCCTCAACAAGTATCCATTCAAGCTCAGGTCTTTGAAATTCGGCATGCGTAGCGTCTCTCTCACACTCCCCTAGGGCAAACATCTCTTTTCGTCCCTTCCCTCTCCCCCCCCTCTCCCCCCCTCTCTCCCTCACCTCCCAATTCCCCCTCCACCTCTCCCGGTGCAGTTACGCCGTCGAAAGAGTGCATGTACGTATAGGGAGCGGGCCGCCGTGTCGGTGGCGGGCGAAATGAGGAAGGGAACAGTGTGGCGGCAGTCCGGGAGGGAAGTGACGAAAGAGAAGAGGGAGTCGGGTTGGGTGGGGAAATGACGGGAGGGGGTTGAGCGGGAGGGGGGTTGGGGAAAAAGGGGGCAGTGGAGTGTCCGCAGGAAATTTCTTCATTGACTGGAGGGAAGAAGAGGGAGAGTGGAGGAGGGGAAGGGAGGGAGATAGGGAGTGGGAAGAGGAGAGAATGCAGGAGGGGGTGTGAGGTCTTGGACGGAGAAGCCGAGGAAGGAAGCAGTTTATGCGTGTTGGGGTCAATGCGGGGGCATTTATCGCCTCCCACTAGGGTTATTTCTCTCTTTCCTCTCTCCTCCCCACGCATTCTCTCTCACTCTCGCGCAATCTGGAAAATATGCCGGATGAGTTCTTAAGTCCTGTAATCGCGGAGTTCCATTTCCTTCGCGTCCAACTTTCCAGTTATAAATTCTTGGTTTTTTTCCCTATCCCTTCCTTTCGTTTATTACGGTCGTTTTTTTCCCTTCCCGTCGCCGTCAATTTTTATGAAATGCCCCGCTTTTTATCGCTGGTATCGGGAATTATGGAGAGGCTTCGTTCGCTTCGGAATTTTGGAATTGCATCGCTATCCTTTTTGTTTTTAGGAGAATGATTCCTCGGTTTAATCCTGGATTCTCGCACGGATGGTCTTAAGGATATGGAAATTTAATCCGTGAGAAGTAAAAGTCCTGCAGTGAGATATGGTGGCCGTTTCGTATTCTTATCGAAAAAAGAACATTCTTCCGTAAAAATTTTACGCTTTTCGATATAAAGTCAGACTAAATATCCGTAGATTTTAGGGATGCCTTAAATTTGAAAATTTTCGAAAGCTATTCTTTGAATTTTTTAATTTCTAAGCCAATAATTTCAGTAATACCTCTTTTCCTAAAAATTTGAGTTTATGTTGACTGATCTAACAATTAGTGTAAATACGCGCGAGAAAATATACACAATATGGCCTTATCTATTTCCGAAAGTCTTCGAATTTTATCTAAGAAAATAAATGCGTCAATATTTTAGGAAATAGGACACCGAATAGATTTAATTCTTAATTCCTTCTATTTATCTTTACTTCTGGAACCGTTCTTATTTAAGAAGATCTGTTTTTGAAAATACAGTATCCAGATTTCTACTCAATTTCTCATCTTTAAGAAGTTTTCAGTGCTCGCTTAGGTCATAGTAGTTAAAAGGCCAATAATTTTCGGTATCTTTTGTTTTGCAAGTTTTCACGATTTTAGCATAAATTCTATGTATATATGATATATAATTTATAATTTTGTGTTCTGTTTCTAAAAAAATAGTATCGTTAACACACTTCTGGGGTATATATCGCTAATCTATCAGTTAAAATTATGTAATATTTAATATGTTCATATGTGAAAATATAGTGAGCATGATTCTTTTGCACATACGTGCTCTTTACAGACCCAAAAATTGCAAATATCTAGTAACGGAATATCGTTGCGGAGATTTGTTTTGTACGAAAATCGCAATTTTTGGAGCCTTGCTCTATATTCTGATTTTCCACAAGGTTTCTTCTTTGTGAATACATCTGCTTACGAAAATCATTACCAAATGCAGTATATTTTCAACATTCGTTACACATATTTCTCAATCTTGTTTTTTTTACCTCATATACTGGTATTCCAAATGGTTCAATTCTTTGTGAATGCATCTGCCTACGAAAATCATTTTTAAAATGCAGTGTATATTCAACATTCGTTACACAAATTTCTCAATCTTCTTTTTTTACCTCATTTTTTAAATATTGAATACCATGGCGTAGAAAACGTATACGGAAACTCTTACTAAAAGGTAAGGTCATTTACTTAGGATTATCTTCTACTCTTCCTGTCATCTTCGTCGACACAATCGTGTCATTTGGGTAAAAAACTCGAGTTTAGGAACGAGTTCATGTAAAAAAAAAACGAGCGTTGATGTCACTCGCGTAATCGAATAAGGCCCCATACAAATGTAGGTCAATTATTTACGCTCGCACGCATGTATCATATTACCTCCATCATAAGAGGACGCATATAAATGAACGACGCGACATGTCGATAATTCCATCGGGAAACCTCATTTTTTCTCTCCCCCTCCCCCCCCCCCCTAACATGGCAAAAGCGCTTTTATTATTTCCTTCTTCCCCCTTTACTGCTGCTGCTCTTCCAGATTGGGTGTAACCAGGTCACTTGTGGTGGGATACTGATATCACTTATCGCATGATCCATGCCTATGGTGGAACTCGAAAAGCACGACTCCATCGTATTTTTTTTTCGCCTGCGCTTATCTCCGCGCTATTTATAAGTCGGCGTAATTCGTCGCGTAGCAGCCAAACGAATTTCCCAACGTTTGAGCGAAGGAGTGAAGCTTCGGTTTTTATTCACGGCATCGGATCGGGAAAAATGCGCGATAAATGAGTCGCGAATGGCGTCCGTCCGGAATCATAGACTTTGTTTCAATGCATTGATTTTTTTTATTTTGCGATCCAAAGTGCAGTGCTATTCTTCCATGTGGTAAACGGAAGATAAGCTTTTCGTTTCGCTTTCGATTAATCAATTCATTCTCATGAATGTGGATTGACGTGCTGACATTAATCGTTGGGCTCATTCACTCGCGCAAATGGAAAGTGAAAAATTGCGCGAATGCGTTCGTTCATGACTAGAAAGAAAATGATGAAAGAAAACAGTTGTTTTTCTGTCATTAATTTACAACTTGTTCTTGTTTGATTCATGCCTTCCTTATTCAGATAAATATTAGAGATTTTAAAAATTATTTTGAAATAATTTTTGGATCATTATTCATCGCTGTCAAGCATAAAAGACGTATTTTTCATTAACTTTTACCGAGATATCG
This sequence comes from Tanypteryx hageni, assembly GCA_028673005.1. Lineage (NCBI taxonomy): Eukaryota > Metazoa > Arthropoda > Insecta > Odonata > Petaluridae > Tanypteryx > Tanypteryx hageni. The sequence goes on along the minus strand of CM054114.1, from coordinate 40,138,172 downwards.
AATGTAAAATATGAAATTGATGACTGTAATATGAAGTTGAAACTGAAATTTAAAAATCATTCTTAACACTTGAAAAATAGCCTCACTTAAAAATCACTCTCCTCTAAAATAGTGAAGGGAATAAGAGTACATAGTTATTTATCATTCTCAAAATAAGACCACATAAAATCAACTTTTGGTTGAATTTGTTACACTGTCTCAATTACTATATAGTTCCTTTTTAATTGGAGAATTGGCCATTTTTATCTCTGAATTATATAGTAATCCAACTAATGTGTTTAAATTATTCAAAGCTGTAGTTTTTAGCCATAATTTTCTTCATCTACGTGAGACTTCTGCTTATTGCTGGCGGATGAAAATTTTACGCTCAATCTCGCGGATTTTGGTGTATCGCGTGGACTGAGCGAACTAGAAAGTGTGTCGTGAAATTAAATAGGCCTTCTCATTAATTTTCGAAGTGGTAAAAATAAAAATACCGTTACTAAATTACTTGTTCAATAGTATGACCAAGCAATCCCTCGAGTGCGTAAATCGGAAGGAAAAAATTATTTCTGAAACAGATGGAGGTATCGATTGAGCGTTTCCGGGTTCAATCCTGCGGACTTCGACATTCGTTCTCATCCTTATTAATCTCGATAAGCATATTTCAAAATATTTCGAGATAGCAATTCACGAATAAATACAACAAAATAAACATATATGGATAACTTCTAAGAGTAATGACAAAACCTTTTCGGTGACGCTTGCTTCTTGTCAACAAGCATTCGCTTGTTTTGTCTGTTCTTCATTGTTTCCGTCCGATTAATCGATTCAGTTTTGTGTACGATGTGTAATTTTTTAAACATTTCTAGACTTCTATTTACCCTGGAATGGTGTTGGTGATGTTTCTTTCGAATACCTTCTTGCTCGTCCCACGATGATTCTCACAGGGAAAACTCCAGTCTAGTCTCGCTCGCATTTTCCCACGTCATTCTCCGAACTCACTATCTTTCCTCAATGGAGTTGAGGAGGACAAGAAGTTGTAGTGGCTGCTTTACTATGCTATGTGGTAGAGATTAAGCGTTGAAGAAGTCTATGGGAAGCGACAAGAGGAGAGTAAATATACCCGAGAGGATTTTTAGATATGGAGTAAGGAAAACAGGATGATGGATGTTGGTGTTTTCTTTGCGTGTGATTCTTCCTGCCCTGTAATTTAGGCGGATGGCCCGGAGAAAGGGGTTAAAATAACAATTTCACTCTTTCACGCAAGCAGTTCGGGTCGATGAGGCCCTTGAGGTTTTTTCCTATAAGACGTTCTAAAATGGTTTTGTGTACATTATGGGTATTAAAAAGAATAACTGTGTATGCATTTCTATCCGGATAGGTGACTCGTACACAATTTTACTTCATGCAGTGATTAATTATATTTTTAGTTTGTAGAGTTAAGAAGTTTGAGTGATGTGCCTGTGAATTAAGACGGTTATGATAAATAAACATTGTCGATGTAATGTTTATTATTACATTATTACGAGAGAGAATATATGGTACACAGATTATATAACAACTAATCCTTTTATTGATAATTTAATTTTCTCAAAATTAATTCATATTTTGGTCACAGTTGATAAAATAAACCATATCGATTAGAAACAAGCGTCTGTATTAGCATAGTTCTGTAAATATCCGCTAGAGCTGCTTTCGTGTTTGGAAGGAATCCCGTCGATCATAAATACAGTTGTCATAAACAACAATTTTTATTTTTTTTATCGTTTTAAATTACTAATTAACACGATTTATCAAATTGATGAACAAGGAGAAAATTTATCGTTTATTTTCGAGTTGTGTGTTGACCGCACCGAATGTGGATATAGTCGCATCATCGCAAATATTAGCTTTTTAACTAAGCTTAACCAACAAATATAGTAAAGGAAGGTATTATTTAGAAATAAATCGCAGATTAAACTTTGAAATGAGCGGTACATACATGATATTAGCGGTGCGGACGCTATCTCTCCTAAAATGTTTTTCCACGAAAAAAACCTCGAAAAACGTGCGGAAAGTCCATTTGTCCTTGAATTTTGATTTTTTTAAACATGAGGAAGTTTTTTTCGGCATTAATCCGGGCGTTAGGAATTCTGACACCGCAAAGTTTCTCGGTTAAGAGCTAAATTTAGCGTATGGCCAACAGGAAGCTAATTTCGGCGGAAAGCGATGGAGTCGGAGTATCGAAGGTCGTTCAGCGGTTCCCAGTACATAACTCGGAGCTTAATATTCAGAATCGCGCATTTATAAACGCAGCTGGAATAAATCTGCAGTTCGAACTTTCGGTATCGGCGTTTAGATGATCTCCAGAAATATCTTTGCATGCTGCAGGCGCGTACATAGATTCTCGAAAATGACAGGCGCATATATCAAAAATGAGCAACCCTCGGATGAAGGCCACTTATCGAATGGCGCGTATGTCTCTTGGGCTTGGCCGTGGGTGAGCAAAGGATCGCCGATGTTAATTCTCCGAAGCGGTAGGAGGGGCACTGTACAATTTCGCGGAAGAGAGGGGGAAAAATAAGTTAACAACTTCCGCAGGGACATAAGACCTTCCATTTACGTAATTTGCGCAAACTGTGAATCTTTCGCTGGAGAATTATGGAACTCGTCGTACGATTGAAAGTAAATTCCAGGATAAGTGCTTAAGTATCAAAAGTTGAATACTTAAGTACTTGTCGTATAACCATAATTGTTACATTTATTGAAGAAACCTAAGGCAGATACTTAATTTTTCAATTCATGATACCTAAGTGCTTATTCTTGTACACGATCCTCTTGTTAAACGTATATACATGCAGATATCAGAATGCTGAATATGTATGGTACAACCGTTGTAAATTTTACACTTATTTTTAGCGATTTTAAAAAGATGTTAACGATTTGAACCTTCATGATTTATTATGCGCGATTAATTATGGTTTTAATTTTATTGCTTCTTAAAAAGTTCGAAGATCCTTCATTCCGATGAGTTATTTTTTTATTGCTTTTAGAGAAAAATGGGTTATTGTTTACATTTGTAAGATGCAATATTTCATTGCTATTAAGTGAGATTGTTGCTTTTTCTTTGACATGATCATTTTCCATTAATGTTATGTATTCTAAATTACAGAGTTGTGCTGTGCGCATAAATGAATACCTTATGTATTTTTGTTTCGTATAGGAGTCTTAAATTTGTGTTTAACATAATATTTTTTTATACTTTTGTGCTTATTCTTGAATCCGAGTCTTTAATTTAATACTTCCTATTGGAAACTAATACAATTGATCATACGTTCTTCACTCTCAAAATCAATTTAATATTCTATAAAAATATCCCAAATGTTATCGACGGAACATTCCCTAAAAAGTTTTATCTTTTGTTTAATATGCTAAATATTTTTTAAATTGAGTCTATACTAATAATTTGTATTATTTCAGCGTTTTAAATGAGAAGGCATTGATTATAAAGGATATAATTGAGTTATTTTATTTCTTTTTGCTTACCAATTTTGCGATGGCGTCATTTCAGTTTACGTGATTACCTTGCTATCCGCCCAAAAGATATTTTCGGGTTTAATCCAAGTAACATTACAAAATTGGGGTACTTATCTGGTACACTTTTATTAATATAATAATTATAGCAATCTAGGCTAAAAATACCGTATGCTTAGTATAGCAACAATTTTCTACGTTACTCTCAGAAATATTGTTTACACATACACGCAAACACATCCTGACATTCCTCAGGAACCAAAATATCGTGAAATTATAAGCTGAAGGTAAACAAATAAGTTGGCATTAAACATCTAATATATTCAAAGTACTATGAATGTTGTTTTGCTCTCTAATATTTTGTCAGAGTTTGAGATACAACAACGCTATATACGGAGCATGTATTCACATTCTGGATAACGGACCTAGCAGCAAAAACAATGAAAGCTGAACAAAAATTCCCAGAATATTTTATTTCACTACAGAATTCTCGATCGACCTTCGAGCATCCATAAACACCCCACTGCATCCGAGTGTACTGGTCGAAAGACCACCGATACATATATGCATATAAGTACTATATTTCTTTATTCTCGCTTAATGAAACTGATATCTCAGGCGTCAAACCGACCGTTCTCGGTCGTCGAGAAAAATCCATCGAAGTCTATCTAGAGGAAAAAATAAAAGTACGTCATGATGGGTGAGCCAGAGGAGGAAGAAATGGGGAGAGAGTGGGAGAAAGGGGGAGATATAATCGTCTTGATTTGAGCGAGATTGAGATTAGGCAGTTTCTTCTTCCATGTAACCCATTGTCAATTACAGACAAGAAGAGAGTAACAGAGAATAAATTTTTTTAATATAAAATAAAATGCTGCATAAATGCAATGCAAGTTTATATATTGGAAATGAATAGAAACGGAGAATTGTTTGAGGATAATTAAGGAAAACCCCAGCATACCCACACAAGAAGGAGGGGTGTGAAAAACCTGCGATACCTACTGATAGTATTATTTAAGGAATAGAGGGGAGGGAAATGGGATGGAGATGGAAGAGGAGGGTGAGAGATGGGAAGGTTGGTCGCCCGAAGGAATGGAGAGACCTCGGGAATTCCGAGTCGGCGGAAAGGGTGCTGCGGATAGGAATATGTGCGAGAAAAGAGGAGAGATAGAGAGAGAAGGGATGAATAGGAGAGAGAGGGAGAGAGGTGACCGATGGAATTTAGAGGTGTTCGTTTAGTGCTTACACAAGTAGCATTGGTGCGAGGTGGCGAGACGACGACGTCGTCGGCAGGGGATGGCCGAGTGTTTGACTTGGATCGCGCCTCTTTAAAAAAAAAGTTCGATTTTTTTGGCGATCGAATCCTCACGTCAAGAGGTGTGGGAAACGTATTACGGATCGATTTGTTGAAGATGGCGCTCGCTTTGTTTTATTTTTGCTTGGACTTCCAGAGAGAGAGAGAGAGAGAAGGAGAGAATGGACAAACAAGAGGGACACCAGATGAGTGATTTATATTCATAATCGTTGAGGCGTGAAAGCGAACGCTGCGGTCATCGCCGTGGGGTAAACATTCTGATACGGAACGATTAGCTTCATGGGTTATCGATTTTTTTTTAATATTGGTAGTGCCAAGTTTCATTTTGTTGAGCATCACAACGTTGGGTGGCTATTTAAACCTTTTCGAGAATTTCGCGTTTTGGTAGGACTTGATAAAAAAAATTGGCACACCGGTTGAGAACCTCTGTTATAAGCTACTATTTTATATTTGGAATGGTTAAAATTATTAGTTAGTGACAAAATGATCGACGGATCGAATTTTTGCGGATAATCGATCATTATCGATTAACTAAGTATGTTTTATTCGACCGACCACTATTAAGATTCTTTTTCCGCTTTTGATAATGTCTTCCCTTGAGCTCTATTAAATTAAGCTTTCGTTGAGAACTTATAAAACAAATGGTTGCTGTGATAGGAATGGATTACGCGCATTGTCCATGTTTTAATTGCTACGTGTTTATCTGAAACAATCTTCACGTCCCTTTCTGTTTGAAATATTAACCCTAAAAATACTTTTCTACTCGCCACCCGAATCTTCTTTTATTGTAATACAGGCACCCCTCGCATAGCAACGCCTCGCTTAAAGGCGTTTCGCGGTTACGAAGCCGTAGTATTGTGACCCTTTTCCGCTTAACGACGTGCATAATTCGTTGTTACATGGCTGGCGCCAGTCTTTCCGTCTGTCCGTCAGCTTTAATTTCGCACAACGACGCTTTTTCGTAGAACGAATTAAATTCATTATGCAAGAGACGCCTGTATTTAAAATCGTACTTCGTACCGATTACCGCCACGGAATAAGAGTTAGGAAAATTCTCTCAAATTCCACCGCGAAACGGAACGAATAATTTTCCTCGCATAGCCTTCCGAAGGCGAGAAACACACGTCTCACTCGTAACGCCGTATATGGAAACGCGAAACGTACGTACGAGAAGCAAAAATAAAAGTTACGGATTTTCGAGAAAGTTCCTCATCTCATTTGACCTTAAAAAATTGGCGCTAATTGTTTCTTCTAAAAGAAAAAAATAAACCATGCAAAGAGCGTACGTGGGAGAAAATTCCGTAAAACCATCCGTGGGAAAGCGTAAAAAAATTCATGGAATAAATGGCGGAAGCATTTTCGACGTTCACTTGTTTCGGTTGATATTATCTTTTTCTTTTCCTCTGCGCGAGATGAATGACAAGAAGCGAGAAAAACAAAACCTCCGAACGGGTGAATGACGAATACCGTTCGGTAAGTGATTGAGGGAGTGTTAAAGAAGCTTGCGACGGGCAATAAATAAATTAATGTTAGATGGTTGCTACGTGACGTTTTACCGTACGTATTTTTCTTCCACGGCAAGCATGAGGGAAAAATCGCACGAAGTGATAAATGGTTTGGTATATATTTCATTTAGTTGAGACAGTGAATAGATGTTGAAGCGTGAGAGAGGCGCTTGGTTAAATAGGAATATAATAAAATTTAAAAACTACCGCTAAACGTGTGATGTTATTACCAGCTGGGACAGAACAGGCGTGACTTTCGCTTAATTAGCCGTTTCAAATTTCTTTTGTTTTAATTTCAATACGTTTTTTCTGCGTAGACTCGAAAAAAGCTTTACGTAAACTTCTCCTTAATGAAGATGTTGTTTCGGAATATTCTTTAAGGACCGCGCGAGAATAAATTTAAATGAATAAAGATATTTAATTGGAAGTGATATTTCAATTTAACTTAGCAACCATACCTTCATAAATGGATTTTATTGTGTGCAAGCATTTGCAAAAGATTTTAAAGACTTTTGCTACAAGTCAGAGTAAAGTGAAGATTTTGTCTTTGGCGTTTTTTATAATTCCGCTTAAGCATTCAGTTTTTCCGCCTGTTTGTCTGACGCGCTAACTACTCCAAAGCGAAAACAGAGATTTCTCTTTTTCGCCAATTGTTTCAGTTTTCTGTCTCGTTGTGCAAGTTTTCTTGTCGAGACCCGTCCATCTAAGTTCTTTTTGAAATAACGCCATTTACTGTCTGCTTCAGCAGCTCTTTCCTCAATTGTTATAAATTTATATCCTTTGCTCAATGTCTGAATCTCCTTCTAGCAAAGTTATACCTCCAATTTTACTCTTTCTTCGTCTATAAATATTCTTAAACGTATGATTCTAAACAAATATACCAATTTCTTGAATCTAATCTTTTCCAAGCCTGAAATAATTACTCAGCAAATTTGTAGAAAAGTAAACCATCTGAAAACAAACAGTTCTTGATGCACACTAGTCCCTCCATGTTTCTGGAAAACGGCGCAAGCACAGAGACTGCGAACAGTGAGATATTAAAAACTTACGGGAAAAATTGGGTTAGTGGAATGAACTCTTTTCACTCTTCCCACCCTACTCTCAGCGATCATTTCATTTCCGTTCCGTTTTTGGGTCATAGTTTAATCACATTATCGTACGAAAACTCAAAGAGATTGCAGAAACAGCAGTTAATTACACACTGAGAGGCAGGCAAAGGCACTTCGAGAATACAGCATCATGTAGGCATCTCGCTTGCCACTCCCACACTCAGTCGTTCTCCTCGTGCGTCAGAAAATTGTGTAGGTACTGTGTAATTGTTTCGTCGACGAAAGAAAATAGCACTGTTTCTCATCAACTTTAGCGAATGGGAAGCTTGTGTGGTGGTAAGCGGGCGCAAATAAGTAAAATTTACCTTCCGCGAACGTTTAAAATCGCTACAATAATTTCAGCACGAATACTCGTTCATGGATTTGCGAATATTAAATCCGCGAAAATCGAGGGAGTATTTTCCTTTCTTTTAAATGAATGAAAACTGTTCAATCGGTATATGAGCACTATGATGTTACAACAAGAGATTAAGAAATAAACTCCTTACAAACTAAAAAAGGTAATAACGAAGTAGCTTGCGAATGATTACTTCTCCTCAACTCGTCCGAACGAATGGATAACTTGTATAATAATTTTTTCGTGGTTGAAGGAATAAATTTCTTACTCTCTATGCTAGCTGATTGTATGGTATCCGTTTCTACGTCAACATAAAGGTCGAATGATATTCCCTACAGTTTCCCTGGCAGCCGAAGCATTCATTTCCCTGCCATCTACACAACGCTGAGCATCGGACCATTCTGGAGGCCGAAATTTGCTCATCCGCGCAGAGAATGAGCTCGCGCCGAAAGAATTGCAGTCCGTCCGTGAAGCGTTTTTCCTTTTTCTCGATCCTCTTCTCCCACTACCAAAACGGGTATTACTCCCCCGCCCATCCACCAAACCTCAACCAGTAAGAATAAAAAAAACGAATCGGCGCTGCTTACATCTCTTAATGATCCAATCACGACACGTGGAGGGTTGGGGGAAGGGTGAGATGAGAAAGAAGAGTTTTCTATATGTGCGCCCGCGCGCGTGCGTGTGTGGCCGTAAGCTGTGTGTGTGTGCGCGCGCGGTCTGGTACCTTATCCGAAATATTTCATGGGCGCGATCCTTAAAGAGAGAAAGAGAGAGTGAGGAATCTGAAGGTGGTTGACTCTGAGGTAGGAGAGAATGTGGGAGGTAGATGGAGGAAGGGAGAGTGGGAGGGAGGGAAGAAATGAGGTGGAAAGTGAGAGGGAGGAAGAAGGGATGGGGTTTTGGCGGTCTCATTGAACGCTTCCAGGGGGAAAGACTTTGAGGTTTTGACCTTCACAAGAGTTTAGACCGCTCAGGAGTTAAGGGGAGCCGTGGAGGTAAAAAAAAGGGTGGTCGGGATAAGTTTCGGAGTGCTCGGGGAGCATAAATGACGGGTTGGTGTACTCGTGGGCGCCGCTTGGAGAAATATGAGAGCGATTACCGGAACTAAGACTTTTATATATGTATCTCGTGCGACTCCGAGACTTTTTACGAAATGATAAACAGTCGAAACGCTTCGGCCCGAACGATTTTTCGATCGTTCCTCCGCCAGTGTTCGTGGGTGCTGCTGGTAATAAACATTTCTTTTTGCTCAAATATTTTTGCGAGTTATGAATCTTTTGCTGTAGCACTTGACTTTTAAGTCGAAATCTTACCGAACTTAAATTAGATTTTTCGTTTACGAGATGATTTTGACGGTTTTGACCATCTAAATTGTATATACATACATATATAAACACTCACACACTTGGAAAGCTTCGAGAGAATAGAAGGAAAGCTGGAAGGAAAAATGGAAAGGGGAAGGAAAGGGCTTCAGCTGATGGACGACTTGAAATGGAAAGAGTGCTACCAATAAATGGAGAAGGTTGCGGAGAGTAGGAGTGTGTGGATAAGCAGGTTTTACCAACAATAATTATTGACCTCTTTACGGACAGAATGCATATGTTGACGATATATGTGACTTAAAATGAAAACTGATTGTAAATTCCATGGGAGAGAAGGAAAAAAATTCTTTAGCGGGAATAGAAGCCGCGTCCACCACTATCAGAATGCTTAGCAGAACAGCTTCCTGCAGGAAAGTGGAAGACTCGGCTTCGATTCCCGGTCAAGTACGCAATTTTTCTCCGCTTCATTGGAATTTATATTCCTGTATACGCTCCCAAGCATATGAAACTTCATTATTTTACAGTCTATCATAAAAACTTGTGGAATTATCACCATACCATAAACAAGTGCATTCATTGCGAGAAAAATGTTTCTTCCAGAGCCTACCTATCTATAAAAGTATATTTTCCTTTAAATACTAGCGTAATTGCCCGTCAAATATGACGGGTATGCGTGAATTAAGAAATAAATTAAAATAAAATTGTAATAAAAAATTAATGAAACCAACTATTATATGCACTAAAAAGTAAACAATAAATATGAGATTCGCATTATTGAGTGTGCCAGAGAGTAAAATAGTTTTGGGCGAATAGAAATTGTATAACAAAGAAATGCATAACGCTATACATTTCTTATATGTCCAAAACTACTCTTAATTTATGGAACATTTAATTTTGTCTCTAACTCCCTCTCCCCCCCCCCTCTGTTTCTATCCGTCTTTCTTCCTTCCTCTTTCTCCTTTCCTCTCTCGTATTTAAGCATTCAAAGCACGGTTTCCTTACGCATATATCTAGCATAATGATTGAGACAACAATAAATCTCGAGTTTTATCAATGACACGATCGATAAGGCAACATTTCGCTAAAAAGCTTAATTTTTTCCAATAAGCATGATTTAAACGTAGAACTTGAGCGATTTTGTGTTGTAGGAAAAATGGGACGGTAAGAATAAGAAACGTTATTTATTTTTCTGTAAATCGGTCTATATTCGAAGGTCGTAGGTCAATTCTTCCTAATTTTAATTTGCAAGAGAGTAAAAGCCTGTAAGTCGAAAAATCAATTTTTACGTGTTATCTTATGGAAAAAAAAATTTTCTCCTGGAGTCGAATCTGGATCTGTTTTCGTCATTGCCTTGTAATACCTGAATCAAGCGTTCCTACCAAGTTTCAGTTTTCTACCTAGTGGGAAAAATGTCTCAAAACACGTTGAAAGATCGTGACAGTCGAACGATAAACACGTTAAAAAGATCGCGATCGAGCTTCAGATTTCACTCTATACGAATCAAAACGGCGTTCCGACATACGGACAGAATTAGGATATTATGTATATAATGCTTATTGTCGATTGATGTAAGTCCTACAACCATAATACGGGTGAGCACGTCATTTTTCAACTACAAAGTGAACGTCTTCACTGACGATTCATCGGTCGTCGATTCTAAAAAAGAAGCGCGGATCTGGTTTACTCGACTGTTTTATGGCTACAGGAGTTCCCTTGACCCTAAGTTGGACTGGGTCCATAAGACGAGCTTCATAATTCGTTTTGTAATCATTCATTTCTTGAATCTAAGTGGGTAATAAAATGTTAATAAATTATCGCATATACCGTGGCTAATACCTATATGCTTTGCAATCAGAACATAATTAGAAACTACCTGAGGAATTCTTTGCTGATTTATACAGTTCATCGCCCAAGGTTTTAGCAATAAAAAGTTTTTGATTGGTTGTATCGAGTGCTGCGTAAGATAGACTGTGAGACAGGTAATTATAAAGCTAAACTGTAAAACATGGTAAAAGCGGAAGTGCCTTTAAATGTAACAGTCCCCCTGGAGAAAATGTTAATGTTTCTACAGGCCACACAGTTTTTATTTTGAGATCAATTTTTTTCAAATTAAATATAATATATTATAATCCATTGTTTATCAAAGCGATTCAGTACAGTTACACGGAATTCTTTTAACTTGTGTACATGTTAGCTGCTGAAATATAACTTTGCTTTTTGCCTACATGTACCTATACATGCCTTCAACCAGTATTTTAACGAAATATAAGAAAAAATAAGAGAATATTAAATAAATTCCTATATATACATATATTTTACTAGACATATACCATTATTTTGAATCTGAAATTAGTCCGCAGTCACAACAAATGAGATATCGACACCATCGCTAATTTATCGATTATCAGTTCCATTCGTGACGTAGAGAAAAATGAACGAAAGAAAACGAGTCTTATTCGCGGCTGAAATAGTCATACCCGGATCACGTGATCTGTTTTTCGAGACGTCTTATGCGAGTCCCTCGCGAAAGAGATGGATGAGGAACAGCGGAAGAGGGTTCTGGACGGATGGAGAGTACGTGAAAGGGAGACTTGATGCCGAGGAAGGGAGATAGAGAGAGAGAGAGGGAGGGTGGAAGAGAGGGGACGGGAAAAGGGAGAGAGAGAGAGGGTGGACAGACTCGATTCCAGACTCCTCCGCCTCTCCCCCACCCCCCTTCCTCCCTCCCCCCACACACACGCGCGCGCACACACCCACTCCAGTCCTAGAGAGCTTGCACACACATGGGACGTACGGGGTGAAAAACCCCCCACTTTGATAGGGAGAAGGGATGTTGTCGCTCCCAGGAGCAGAAGCAGCAACAGCAGCGGGAGCGTTAGAAAGAGACCTCCTATGCTCCCATGTTTTCCTCGTATGAAACTTTGCACGGAATTCATCTCGGATTCCCCGACCATATTTCCTTCCCTTCCACCGTTCTACCGACTCATCCTCCCTCTCTCTCTTCTCCTTTGCATTCTCCCTATTCCTTCGGTACGATCCTCCCTCCCCATTCCTCCTTTCCGTCTCACTCTTTGAATATCTCCCCCTTTCTTTTTTTACTCTTCTCTACCTGTCGTTCGATGTTCGAACGCGTAGAGGGCCTTGAAACACCCGTTCCGTGACGTTATGCAATGCCTCATACGCAAAGAGTTGATTTGATCACGTCGCTTTCCGATCGGTACTCCCGTTTCTCGCGTGAGTTCGCATCCTCGGTGCTGTTTTAAGTTGTTGAATGAGTTGAAGCGAATCGGCTTCATGCAGTTCTTCCTGTGTAGCCCACGGGTGGGAATACTTTTTACAAGTTGCGAGTGCATTAGCAGTTTGGCGGGCCTCATTAGTAGTTGCGAGTTCTTACACTGGCCGCATTAGCGGTTTTGCGTGCTTAGGCGGGCCACATTTAGCAGTTTCGAGTTCTTAAGGGGGCCAAATCAGTTACGAGTGCTTAATATTTGAGTTCGCACTATAAGTTATTCGAAAGACATTAAGTTAAAATTGATAATGCATAATTTTGTATTGTAATAATTTCAGCAGAAAGGGGTTTCCCGTTAATAATTTCAAACAACAAGTATGGGATGATCCGTATTGAATTTCATTCCTCGCTTTCATAACGGCTTCGCGGGCATCATAAAATGTCCTAGCAGGCCACGTGCGGTCCTGGGGCTATTGTTTGCCCTCCTATGATAATTATAACGAATTATAACGGAATCAAACTATAATACTATAATATAGGTTTCCTAGATCCGAAAGTAACCCGTAATTTTAACTAAAATTTCAATCGCATAAAATACTGCATACCGTACTGTTACTGATATAAGTGATAACTATTTTCTAACTAGGTTCTCTTAATATATCCCATTAAGAGAAAAGTCAATCATCACGAGGTAATTTTATAACCTTTCTTTCGACCTTAAAAAAATAATGTCCGTCAGATTTCTATCCCAAACCTACAATTATAGCGCGGTGGATATAAAATAAATATGCGCGTTACCATATAATTTTCTTTTAATCGCAGGCCTGAGAAATAGCGCCATTAGATACTTCTTTTGAGCGCGCCTATGGATCAATAGATTAAAAGCCTCAGGAGATCACGAAGGAGGTCGCGTTGCATGTTTCCGCCTATAGAAGTAAAAGTTTCACTCGCACGGAAACGAGCCAGACTCGTGCAGCGCTCGTGTTTTATGTACTTCGGCCGGGAAAAACGATAGGAAAAAAAATAATTTAAGATTCTCACACCCTGCCAAAAAAACCGCAAGGGGCTCGCCGAAATCGTGCCTCGGGAAGGGAAAAAATAATAATATCTAATAACGACGACTGAGGGAAAAATCCGAGCTCTCCCCCTCCCCCCCCTCCAATCACTCCACACAAACCCCCGCCCCCTCTCTTTTTCCGAGGGCATTTTTCGCAGCCCGAGTTTATATGACTCGAGGGTGTTTTGATTGTATCTCTCGCGGTTCCTTGCGCGAAAGGGTCATTACGTCACAGCCCGCCCAATTAATAACGAGTTTCGAACACCTGCCTCCACGGACCGCGAGGCATTTAGCGCCAAATGTAATTCCCTGGCGATGCGCGCTCTGAGAGAGGGCGATGAATTAAAAAATGAAAACCACGGACGTTCCTGAAAGGGTGTTGATGTTCCTTTTTAGAGAGAGAGAGAGAGAGGAAGATGGTGGTGGGATTGAGGAGGTGAAAGCAAAAAGAGAGAATGATTGAGGGGAATCGCTTTCTGCGCGGGGTAAATTATTATAAATGAATTAAGGAGAAAGTATTTTTAAAATTTCTTTTGGTGGTTGGTTTGGTTTGGGGTTGTTTGATGAGGACGTTATTATCGGTTGGATTTGTCCGATCTTTTCTATCGCGTTTTTATAAAAAAAATGCGCCGACACTTTCACTTGGGCGTCTGTCCGTCCGTCTGCTCACTTGCCAAAATTGAAATTGTGACGAAACGATGGAGAGCTGAAACTTGGAAATTTCTGTACTGCTGCCATTTATTGTTTTTTTTTTAGATTTGAATTATGAAAAATATACAGGATCGGATAACTGCCCATTTATTTTTTTTAATGTCCTCGAATGTATAAAAGTTGCTAAGATGAAATTTTGTGGGTACATATTCACATTGATGCCACTTACGAGCGAGATTCTAATGACGCAATATGTGGAGGTATAACCTCATAAAAATAAAAAACACGCTTATTTTATCCATGTTCATGGATGTTCATCTACTTGTTTTTTTAAGCAACGCTGGTTTTTTATGCTTGCAATGTAACGTTTATTCTCGGGACATTATTTTATAGAATTGTTATATTTTGTAAAATTTTTGTTGGCGGAAGAATTTCTAAGATTCATCGGCTCCTTCATTCCTTCGTCTTTACCTCAGATCTAATAACGAACTTTTTAGCAGGATTTTTACTTGAATAATTCAAGAGTAATCGCTACGATTAATGTTTCATTTTAGCAATATTGTAATCAACGTGGGCTCAAAGTATTAATTTATTTTTCGACTCAAGCGACGAATTTATTTCATGATAGTTAAACTTTATTTAATCAGCTTGAGGAATAACACTGCCATATCGAGTTCTCCGCCCAATGTACCCCGTACGGTCTAAGCAGTGGAAGCTTATTCTTTTTTTCGAATTTATTATGAAAATCTGCAATATCTCCATATTTTTCCATAGGTGTCATCAGTTTTAAAGGGCAACTTTTTGTTATCCTTCGCGATATATGAATATCGAATCTCGGTCTTTCGGCGTAATATTTCAGGTTCACCCTTAGTCGTCGAGTGCTTAATTTATGGCTTCGGGGTTTTCGTAAGAGTAAGGTCGGCGCTTGATCGAAAACATATGTCCTCTTCGCATGCGAGTCTTCTCGGCCTCGTTTAAATCTTCATTACCGCCGGTTTATTGGCGCCGAAAACCCGCGATGGCCGTCAAGTGAAAGAGTAATGGACAACCAAACAAAAATCAGAGTCCATAAAAAAAAACATCTCCGCTCAGGAGATGGATGGATCGTCGCGTTAACGGAAGACTCGTTCGGCGGCGGTACAAATCAGATAGGCGTGAACTTCGTGCGAGTGAGGTAATCTCGCATAGGTCAAAATCAGCGTCGAAGCAAACGGAGGACGTGAGAATGCTGCGTGAAGAGATAATGTAATGGTAGGAATCGTCTTCGGAAGATACGCACGCGTGGTACCACTTGAGATTTTTTCCTGCCATTTCCATTTACGCGTGGACGAAAAACATCGTCCAGTTTTTCCTAAATATCCGTTTTCGTGCCTGAATTTCAGCGGTAGTTGATTTTCCGATTCTTTTATTTCCTGCGCGATGATATCGTAGTAAATATTATTGTTTTAAAATTAAGAAATATTGCCGTATTGAACCACACCTGAAGATAAACTGCACCAGAAAATTTTCAAGACTATAAAAAGTAGGTGAGGGAAGTGAAAACCAACACGTACGCGCCTCATTACGTCGTGGTTTAAATTATACCCTCCGAAAAAAACATCCAACATTGTTATGGAAATGTTACGGATATTACAGTTTTCAAAATTTACATATCGATATTTTATTACGCATAAAGATAAGTGACTGTTGAAAAGAAAAATTGGCGAACAAATTTCGAATCATACGTGAGTAAATACGATATTTTTTAATTTGGGTTTTCCTGTAAATTTTACTGGAACGAACAAGCCGACTTAGAGGGTAACTTCAAAATTCAATACTTTTCGTATTATTCCGCAGAACAACGTAGATTGGTGAAGAGTATGAAAGACTAGGTATATTTTTTGCGGCGTGTGGCAAAAAACAGATAACCAAACTTATTATTTTAAACTGTTTTTTTAATAAACAATTTAAGGAGGCTCAAATAAAATAAACGCTTATCTTTTCACCGCTTGTATTTTGAGGCTTCGAGATGAGAAAATAGTTCTGTGCGTGCGCGCATGTTTTACGCGCATATTGAGCTGAACAAACGTTCGAGGTCCGCAGAAGATCGATTAGTTCTCCTAACTTCAAGCATTAACTTCGACTCGTTCCGTTCTTTTAGCCCTTTCGTCGTGCGCAATCTTTTCTTTCTTTTCACTCTACGTACGATCATTCGCGTCGCACGGGTTGACTCTCAGCACGATATTGAGTACTTGGCGAATTAATCGCGTGAAAGACCGTTTCAGAGAATTTAACATGAAGCTTCAATATTTAATTTAGCTATTTGCTACGTGGGGAGACAATGGCACCTAAAATGGAGAATAAACTTTCTGTCAGCCTTTATGGAGATAACCAAGGCAATAGAATACGTGTATGGATAGTTTTTCCGTTTAAAAATGAAGAATGTTTATATAAAACGATGCTTTTGGACTGATTGGGTATTTCAGATTGTTGAGATAATAAAAACAATGCCAAGCTCTTAAAAGCTGTTATTTTTGGGGTTATATTTTTGTGAATGACGGTTTTTTTTCATAATCATACTGACATTTATTGCACTTCTACAAATTATAGCGTCACTAGCATTCATCCGTGACAAATGGATAAGCTCCGCGAAACATTTTTTCAGATTAATTTTATTATTATTGTTAATTATATACCATTAGCGTCATTCTAATATGGTTCACACTACGCATGCAGTAATTTTACCCTTAAAAAATTAAACAAGACACCACAGAGTTATCTCGTCTCTCAGAATTTGTATGACCAGAATTTTTCTCCTTCTACTGAAGGAAGAATGGAAACCTTCCTCCCTTTATATAAAGAATAAAATATAGTGCGGTAAATATTGCCGAATATATAAGGGAGCTCTGTTTATCAAAATTATTTTTTGCTCGAGTTCTAGCCTATTCTCGTTAATATTCCTCTGAAAAATGCCCAGGCGCTACAGAAACTAATTAAAAAAACTCGCCTTTTTATTTATTGTCATTAATTTAGACCGAATATAAAGTTAGACCCATTAATAACCGGGCCGAAACCGCTTCATCGCGGCAAGGGTTAATAAAAAGCACGCATAACTAAATATTTACCGTTCCAAAAAACTGATAAATATCCCTGCGTCCTTCCCCAACGCCGACATAAATTACCGTCGGACTTTCTAAAAGTTAAAAGAACGATGCTCCTCGATCCGTTACTCTGCACCTCCCGCAAATCTCGACACATGTCCGATAGTTAGGCTGTACTCCCGTTGGAACATTAAAACCCCTTATAGCGGCGAATAGCACCGAGCTGCCAACAAAAGGTATCCATTTGGTCCAACGCCTTTCGAAGACCTCGCTTGCCTCCGGGCGAGCAGAAGGGCGCCACTCCTCTGTGCAGCCACCGAGGAAAACAGATTCGCCCTGCCCCGCCGCCTCCCGTTCAGCCTCCCTCGCAGCCTCCAACCTACCCCTTCCCCTCCCCCCTTCCCGCCGCCCTTTTCCTAAAAAACCCCTCCCCGTCCCCTTGCAGAACACGAGACCGCCTCTCACTGGCAACACGACCCGCCCAGTGCCCCCGACAACACCCGCTTCAACCGCCTCCTCTTTCTCTCTCCTCTCCTCTCTCGCTCCAATTTTCTCTCTGTCTCCTTATCTCCAAAATTTCCTCCCTTTTCCTTTTCCTTTCCCCTCTTCTTCTTTCCCCATCGCTCCCTACTCTCTTATTTTCCTTCTTTCTCCCATGTCGAACTCTTCTACCAGTCTTCGTGTTTTGATTGAGAGGAAATGACTGGCAAACAGTGTTGCTAGCTGCTAAAAAATAAATCCGCTAAATTGTTTTGAAAAATCTTCTAGATTTAGACGAAAATAAGCTAGGGATTGGTTAAAAATTTAAGTTCGAAATTGGCGTTTATTATTATATTAAAAATTTTATTCCAACAGAATGCTACAAAAATCACGATCATCATAACTTTCTTTTGGATTTGCTTTGCTGGTTCCTATGCTTTGTAACACACAGACAGTTTATAGTCCTTACAACATTAGTTATTACCGCGCAGGCCATATCTGACTGACAAAATGGCATTTATCATTTTAATTCCCATACAATTTCCGGTCTTATTTTTGATCAAGTTAAGTTGATTGAAAATCATTTCCACTTCAGTATTTGGCCATGGCAATATTAATGAACTCAATGCTACTTCAGAAATATTTTTAAATGCAATCTTGGAATGAATTAACTTCGTGCCAAAATTTTATAGTATCATATTTTAAGATTTTTGTATCATATTTTAAGATTTTTGTACCCCAGATGAACAACGAAATAAGCTATATCTAGCGGAAAATACCCCAGATTGGCAACACTGGTGACATCTATGAATAGGTCATTTCATAACATGTTCTATCTCTCTCACTCAGTCCTTTGCGTCCAACTCTATCAAATATATCATATCTCCTTTCTCCTGTTAGGTTAAATGGAAGATGGGACTTCCTAGTCACAAACTTTCCCCAAATAAAGACCATATCTAATCTAATCTGTCTCTTTCGCGCTATCTCCATCTCTTACCGTCTTTTATCCTCCACTCACATTCCAGTTTCTATACCTACCTATCTCTCTCTTATATTTCTCTTCCACTGCATATTCTCCCATTTTCCTCTTTTTCTTTGTTCATCCTTCTTTGTCCTTTCTTCTTCCTTTGCCCTCTCCCTCTATTCTAATTCACTCTATTTTCTCTCGTTCCATCTTTTTTCCTCCTCTCTATTTTTAACCATTTAAATACAGCACTGATAATAGAGGCAGTGTTTTTTAGAAAGAGCTAGTTCTTGAACCTTATTTATTTGAAAAAGTAATTTATGTAATATATCTTGAAGTATAATGCTTTAGAGTGTATATAAGCTTATTCAAAGGTGTATGAGAGTAATATATTCAGCGGAACAGGGACGGAAGCACAACACTACAATCTGAACGCATAAATGTACTTTCACTCTTCTTCTGTTTCCCCTTTTTTCACGCTGATGGCATTGTCTTTTGTTTCGGGATCCTTAAGCTAATATTTGAGGCACTGGTATAAGAAAATCAACACCTTAAACACACCAATATTAGCATATCAGTCCTAAGCGTACTAATTTCAATAAACGCACTGGTACTTTTCATCGCCTTTCCAAACGAATGTGCTAGTACGTTCGCAGTCAAGAGGTTAAATAACTAACAGAAAAAATCCTCAAACTATTTTATATTCCTGTATATCCCATCTGTACCTACTTAATACCTATTTTTGCAATTGTAACTTGATGGTTTAAAATTAAAGCCGTAAATTTTAACTCGAAGGTGATGAAAGCGTTGGCTTTTAAGATTCAACGTCGCCATTCTAAGGGATTTTTCTTTTTATTTCCTACTCACTGTTTCAGTTCCTCTTCCTGCATCATTATCGCTTCCTTCCCTCCACGATGACTTCTTCTCTCTTGCACTTCAATCCCCCTTTTCTCAACTAAACTGAACGAGATGGGTTTTGTATCAGGATGGGCGTTTTCCACTTGAAGGAGCGAAAGAGATCCCTTTCGAGATTCTTCGAGTGGTCGATGAGAGACGTGAAAATGGGAAAAAGACCGAGAACTCTCGAGAGCGTAAAAGAGCAAGGAGTGTTTTCGGAGAAAACGGTTTAAGGGCGGTTTTCTTTCCGGTTCGATGGCGGAGGATTTTTTCGACTCGCTTGAATTCTGCTCCTTGAGTCTCAGCTCGTCAAAAATAATTGAACATTTTTAAGACGATGTTCTTAGCAATTTCCTTGTATATTTAACAGCTGAAAGTCCACATCAGACTGTTGATTATTATGTTTAATCTATTTTATGATTAGGTTGACTTTGCTCGCTTAGGTGAGCTTCGGGAATATTTCAGTTCCATGACAGAGCTTCAACTTAGTTTCAGTACAGCGATCCATACAAGGATAAAAATGTAACAGTGTTTTGTAGTTGTAGATAATTTCTAAACAATACTTTTCCACAAATGATTTGCAACTATACATGAAACAGGTGAATATGTACTGTTTAACTACGGTGCAATTATTTGAAATGCTTTATACACTTCTTTTATAGCATAACATTTCATTAAATGTTGCCGTAGTAATTATAAAATTATCTGTTTGGATCAATAAAGACAACCCAGGTTAATTTACTAGGGAGCTCGTCTTATGGCTGGAAACAAATTCAAGAATAGTATGGATTTAAATATGAAAAGATGAAAAGTCGAGTGCTTATATTAGGTATCTACAATAGCCGTGACAAGGTATTGTTATTGGAGATATCTATGATAAGTACTAACTGCTTATTCTTGAACATAACCCTCGTGTTAAACATATATGTGCGCTGAATGTGTATGGAGCAACAGTTGTAAATTTTAGACTTAAATATAGCGATTTTAAAAAGATATTAACTGTTTGAACGCTTCAAATTTATTTCGCGCGATTAGTTCAGGTTTAAATTTTATTTCTCCGTGATACGCGCGAAGAACTTTCACTCCGACGAGTTATTTTTTTACCGTCTCGATAAGAGGAAAAAAATGAAAGGTCTTATTTATTGGTCAATTTAAACTCGTTCGTATAAATTCGCGCATTCTCTCCTGTGTGCACTGTGGCCATTTACGCCGACACTGAAAAATCCTCTCGTTGCACCCGCTTCTTTCATTCCTCCAAAACCATCAGACGGGTGCGGCGAGTAAAAAATCGGACTAATTTTTCCGCGAAAATTACGCGTTATGGCGTTAATTGGGGAAGCAAATGCGGCAATCGTGAGAGAGAGAAAACTTATTCGGCAATTTTCTTACGGGAAATAGTTTGGTGAGTTAATTAGGACCAAGTGTTTAGCTCTCTTGGACGGAAACATCTTCCGGAAGTCGTAAAAATAAAGAGTAGCCGAGGGAAAAAAACGCGATCGCAAAATGGCGTACCATCCGTTGCTGCTACGTTTCTCATTCCCTTTGACTCTTTCCGTTTTCTCTCTTTCTAAGTTCTGCATAGCCTTCTTTCTCTACTACCGAAAAACAGGCAAAGTGGCGATCTTCTCTTGTTTCTCAACGAGCTTGAATCCCTCATCTTCCATCTTCCTTCTTTCCAGAAGCACTTAAAACCATTGAAATTGTGACATAATTCTGTCGCGAAAATCATGTGACGGTATTCTTTTACAGCGAATTTGCAAGATCGTATGAACTAATCCGTGGAAATATTATTCTAATTGTAAGGCGAGAAAGCGGGACGTCGTTATTTGAAAAATATCTCGGCTAATTTTGTGCGCTTCTCATATCGCAAAGAACACACTGAATTTTCGTAGTTTAAATTCAGGAATCGATATAATATTGTTTCGTTAATACACGCTTAGATTTGTTTAATTTTAGTTCAAGAATTGTAAGTGAAAACGGCTGTGACATATGAAAAATCCGAATTCCTACCATCACAATGGAAACTAAATGATATTTTATTATCATTTACTCCGTGATAAAAAGATTAGGAATCTTTAATCTTTGCTTTGGAGAAATTTCAGAATAAGCACTGAAAGTGTTAAAGACTGAAAAATTAAGTACTTGCCTTAGACATCTCTAATAGTCATAAGAAGAGTATAAAAACCAAAAGCTCGTTTCTGCCAAAATACACTGAAATTAGATTCTAAAAAGGAAGAAGAACAGTTGTTTTATAACCTTGTTATGGCTGTTGTAGGTACCATATACAAGTACTCGAGTTTTCAATTTTCCATACTTAACTGCTGAATCTGGATTTTGTTTTCAGCCACAAGACGAGCTTGATAGTTCTCTAGTGAATTTGTTTTGAAGAGCTAAGAAGGAATAGAAAGTACTCTCCGTAGAATCAAATTTCTTTGGGTTTCAAGAATTCGGGAAGGGAGTGAAACCAACACAATGATCTTCCCTCAACGTCAGGTATATCGCGAGCGTATTCCATCACACATCGATCAATCAGCGATTTATTATTTCGAGTACGTAAAATTCGATAAGAATGAAATGAAACGTAATTCGCGGATCGCTTGATGATCAATCGTCCCGCGGGAGATGTATCAATCTTTCTTTTACGGGACGCATCGGGAAAAAATCCTTCTCGGCTTCTTATAACTCTCGCTCGGTTGAAAAATCGCTCGATCTTTCTCCCTTTCCCTTTCACCGTCTCTCCGATGGGCGTTGTTCGTCTCGCTTAGGAACAAGAGCACGAAATCTCTCCCCCATCTCGCTGCCTCCGCCCCCTCCCACCTCAGTCTCCCCTCATACCCAGCCCCTCGCGTTTCTATCCACTGACTCACCATTATATAGTCGGTAATGATCTGGTTGTCTTCCACGCTATGGCCCACCTCCCTCTGAAATTTCTGTCTTATTTTTTTCGTTACTCTTTTTTTACGCACTCGGCCCGGTTCCTTTTTTGCTTCATTTTCGCCCGTCTTTTATTTTTCTTTCCTCCAGCCTCCGCGGGTGGCGCTGTTCCACACATGGCGAGTCCGGAAGAAAGCTTCTTGGATCGGCCACCGGTGGACTCAGGCGTCTGACAAAAGTGGCGCGATCTAGCGAGTCATTTGCCTTAATGACCGACCTAAGAACGTCTACGAAAAAAATATAATCCTCTATGGGAGGATTAAATCGTTTAGTAAACAGTCTCGCCCGTAAGGGAGTGCGTGTGTGCGTGAGTTGTTCCGCGCGTGAGCCTCGGAGCACGCCGTCTTCTCTTGAAAAAAAAATGTTTAGTCTACAAAAGTTTTAGCCTTTTGAGTCAGAAGAGAGAATGAAAAAAGAATATACATTTAGCGGCGTGTCGGCGAGAAAGTGACCTCTAAAAAGTTGAGGAACGTATAAAGCAGCTTCTTTTGGAGTCTTTTTTTCTTTAGCGGTTTCAAAAGTAAACCTGTAAGAGAAATAAAGGAACAATAGGACGCAGTTTTGTGTTCGAAAAAGGTCCTGAGTATGACACTCTTAGTGTCTTCGGATTGAAATATAATACTAAATTAAAATTCTTAAGTGAAATTACTTTTGCATTCGGCGCTAAATAAAGAAAAATATCGGGTACAAATTGTCCCTCTAGGGGCTTTCTTACTTCTCATTTATTGAATCTAATCGTAACCTTTTTGGAATTTTTTCGTATATTCAGAACCTCGAAAGATACCCTCCATCCCTGTTTCTGCACAGTCTAAAGACAGGCACAAAACGTCCGTGGCCTTTGGGGAGGTTCAAAAACGCCGTCTTAGCATTGAGACATCTACCAAGATGGGCAAAAGAGAAATGTTTACTCATAAATGCAACCAAATTTTCTCATAGTTGTATTGTCTGTTGGAAGGTGTCTTATTAAATGCACGTTTTACTTGAAAATTGTGCATCTTTTAGGATTTTAGTCTTGTATATAGAACATATTATTCGAAACTGACGCAGTTAAACCATCTTTACTATGTGATGCTATGATGGCAATTCTTTTCCCTCGTACTCGGGAAATTTCATCATTCGGAGTCTTCTGGCTGTCATCATTCCAATTATCTGAGGGACGGATGGCGGATGCATTTAGTGTTACCAATTGTACACGATGCTAAGTTACTTTACAAAACCTGTGTAAATTTCATCTTAACTTCTCCAGCCGTTTCGACGTACATGTGTACGGGCCTGCCACCCTGCCTCATCAACGATTGTCCGTACACGTGTACGAACCTGGCTTCTCTTTACTTATACCTCAATAGAAAAATGCCAAGTACGGTGAAATACATTAAAATGGCCGCATTGAAGGGTGAACAGGAATTTTACAGGCTTGAGGAGTAAACATCTTTTGATTCAGCCACAATGTCAGTTTTGGTTAGCTCCCGACGTATAGAAGAACGTTAACTTGAGACCATAAGTGCCTTTTAATTTAAATCGTACTAAGATACAAAGGCAAAATCTTCAGATTTCTTCCGGGGATATATTATGCCCGAGTTTCCGAGCTCGATGAGGACAAAGACGAAACAGCATGGGATATCAAAATAATCAGCCTTTGGATCGCATTTTCGGCACGAGTCATTTTTTTGAGAAGTCATAACGAAACGCGTAGACCTCACCACATTCTCCAAAAAGTTTGAGTTAGCTCTAGAGATGTTTAATATATATTTATATACGAGAACGAGACTGTCCTTTATAGCTACTCCCCCAGATTTTGAAGGCTCTTTCGCGAATGATGCACAAACAATCTCGCAAGTGTGTCTTCCATCCCTCACTCTTTTCCCTCCCAAGGAAAGCTTTTTTTGCCGCACACGAAGCATATGGCTCGCGCGACCATAAACTTCGAATTTTTACGTCGCGAAGCTTCCGCGAAAGGCTGCGGATTTAATTTCGAGCTGAAACAATAAAATTCTCGCTGTAATAAAACTATAAAAATTTCCTTCTCTGCCAACGGTTTCTGGAGCACTAGAGGCAAGCGGGTTGCGTAACCATGAAAATAAGACATTATCATTTATCGTCGTCTTTGATAACGTATTTATTTGGTAACAGTTATCTTGCATAAATCAAAGAAGAGTTCTAGCCTTGAAATAAACCGACAAATTTTAAAGAAGTATTGTTTACTCTATGTAAATCTTAATCGATTTTTCCGGTTATAGATTTCCGTCATTACTTTTCTAAAGTATAAATTTTAACTTATTTATCCCACAGCAATTTTGCAAATCTTTTCTTTTTATTACAGTAGTTTTTACGTTTAATGTTATCAACCTGCCTATTGTAATCAATTGCAAAAGTCCCAAGCTAAATACATAAAAAATGAAAGTCTGCCGTCAATTAAGGTTAGCAGCTTTTTAAAAAAATTCATAGAAACCAAATTGATCACGTTTAATCGGCATCCGCTGAACCTTGCTGTTCAAGAAATTAGGACAAGCGAGGGAAACTTCCGTTATAACGACAGTGGAGCTAGTAATTATAGCGAAATACTCGAAAAGTCCAAATATTATATTTTTAAAACGCAAGGCGAAGGAAAAATCTACGAAGCCAGTCAATGAATAAAAAACCGGATAAAAAATGCCGGATAAAAAAGCCAGATGGAAAACAGGATTAGGCTTTTATCCGGTTTTCCATCCGACTTTTTATCCGGCCATTTTTATCCGGTTTTTTATTCATTGACTGGCCTCGGAGATTTTTCCTTCACCTTGCGTTTTGACTACATTTGCCTTCCCTATTGTATTTTTACTCAGCATAATCGACGATGCTTTATAGACGCTCCTTATGACGAACATCTCGTTATATCCCGTACTCGATTGCAGCAATTTGTGTCCCTTTGCGTCAGCCTGTTAAGGACCAATAAACGGTTAATATTGACTGAATTCTGTCTGATTGTACATGGGAACATAAAGAGCCAAAATTTCGGCAATCGCTTCATTCGTTTGACACCGTAGTTGTCGCTTCTCGCCAGACGTGATAATTTCGCCAAAATTTTCGAAGGTTTTGTGCTCGCTTCAAGGACAAGTGTAGCGCCTTAATGAATTCCGGGAAGCAATAAAGGTTATTTATTTGAGAAATCAGAATAGCGTCGTAAATCTAGAACCTTTTGCGAACGTCGAGGATCGATAGAAAACGACTGCGTTTAACTCTAACGGGTTATTCGTTTCTCGTTAAAATCCTTCGCTGCGAATAACCTTAAGAATTATTTCGATGATTTGCTCGTAATGTAAAAGTGGTGAAATATAGATTGGGTAACTGCATCGATTAAGGCGAGATTAAAGGTTTGAAAGGCTCCTCTATCATTTGATATTATTAAATTAGAGAAAGAAAGAATGTTTATGTCGACTCGGCTTAGTCGTAAAGTTTTAACAGTTTCGGAACTTATGCCTTCGAGTAAATTTTTACGACGAAATTGTCGAGTAGATCATATATCTCGCTCAAAACTGCCTCTTATCAGAGTTAATTAACCCTTGACTGGAAATAAGTGGCTTGAAGGGTCGGAAAACCCTTCTTGAATTGGCCTTCGTATTGTAGGAATTTTAAGGGGTTTCTTCGATTTATTTAAAAAGCCGCGTCGATTACATTTTTTCGGTTCTGATATTTTCCCTTTAACTGTTCTTTTACGTCATTTGACGGGGTGTTTTATTATTTCCAACCCTTGGTATTCTGACAGACGGTGTAGAATAACCCTCTAGGTAGCCAGAGATCGCTTTTTCCATGGCATCTACTAAAAATTTAACACGCAGTAATAGTTGTTGATAAATTTCATAAATCTGAAAAATTCATCCCATGTCCCAGTGGTAGAAGAGAAGGCGAATATCCCAAGTTTTTTCCAGGCTTTACGGTTCCCGAAAATGAGTTCTTTAATAATAAATTTTTCGCGAAAAAAATGTAGAGCTTTCCGAAAAACAACGCCACTTTTCGGATAAAATAGAACTATCTTGGAAATTTCGATGCGTAAAAACTAATGAATTTTCAATTCACGATTACAACTATAGAAACGAAAGTTCCTTGAACCCGGACAGGCATATGGACGGAAATGAGAAAGCGATGGCATAAGTTTCTTTTTTGCAATCAAACTCCCAAAAGTTTGAAGTTGCAAAAAAAGTAGGAATGATAATATTGATCAAAGTCTCGGAACGCGAAAACGGGACTTTGGTGCGTAAGAAAGAAAATGCGGCAATATTAAAGGAACTCATTAGGGAAGAAGCAAAAAATGAAAATGAAACGGAACCTAACGTTTTTTTTCTTTCGAGAGCCGGATCTCGATGACGATATCTCGAACGACGGTTGAATTAGCCCTCGAAGAATGTGATAAAAGGAGTTATTCGGCTAACTTCGGTCTCCTGCGAAGAAGTAGAATTTTTTTGCGCGAATAAGATATCATCGGTAATTAGGCGCGCGGATTTTCGTCCTCTCGCTCTGCCTGCTGACCACGTAATTCGCAGATTCTCGGTGCAGATTACAGCTATGAGAGTGAGTGAGTTGCTTTGTGACGTAAAGACTTCGCTATTTTTTTCCTTTCCCTTAGTTCAAACTTTCGACGTGTCAGTTATTAATATTCGCGTAAAACGTTTCCCAAGCTATACATTTGATATTTTTTATCGAAATTTTATCTTTTTTATATAATTACCCTAGCGTTGACATAATCGTTCGGATCGAGACGATATTACCTGTTCAAAATTGGCATTCTTATATTTTTAGGTAAATTACTTTTAAATTACTACGGTATTGTGTATTGTGTAATTTTTGTGTGATGCTATATTTTTAAATGTTTCGTTATTGTTTATATTTCTAAAGATATACTTAAAAATGACATTGGTCGACATTGTGGCTCTTGCTGAACTATTCATCTTTAATTGCATTTTCAACCAAAATGATTAAATTAGTCATTTTTATGCTCGCAGACCATTTTCCTGAATTTCGAACTAAAACAAAATAGGATCACTATTGCAATCATGTTTTTTAAAAGGAAAAATTTTAAATAAAGTTAAATTTTAGAAGAATCATATCTATTAAAAGAAATTCTATCCAGCCTTTCTTATTCTGCGATACGAAAAAGAATTAAAATTACCGTTTTCCATATTGCATCACCTCTACAATAATTCTACTTCAGTTTTGGGAGTCTCGTTTGCCCATCCCTTGCTTTGCAAGGCATATGGAAAAGACCTCATAAAGCGTAACCGTGCACATTGGGACGGATTTATCCATAGAAATACATGAGGTTACACTTTAGTGCCGTCTTGAGCTCAATGTGCAACTATTTAGTAATATTTCATTCATAATTCCTCTTTTATTGTTTATTATGACCTCTTGAGTCGTACTGAAACATTTTATGAATTTTGAATGCTTTGAGGCCGTTCCGAAACCATGCTAAAGTGAAACCGATGGTCGCGCATTTTCAGGTGGTTCTCGACAAGCAAAAAACCGTGCTAAATCGAAAACGGGTGATGTGAAACCGTGCAAAGCGAGGGATGGGTGTATTCTTATCGCACCCTATTGTTGACCTTTTTAAGAAATCAGAAAATTCTAGTCTTTCGTCGTAATCTTTATAAAGCACCGATGGAAAATAAAAATGTCCCTCCGATCTCTCCAATCGGCTAAACAAACCTTTTCTTCCGATTATTCATGCAGCCTTTTCCTCCTCTGGTGGGACGGATAAATACGCCATTTTTTATAAATACGCATTCGATCGGCCCTTTTTTCTTTTTTATCCGAGCGTTCGAAAAACCCTTTCCAGTAAACCTCGTTAGCGAAAAATCCTTCGCATACGGCGCTCACGCACACAACCTGTGGATTAGGCAGCATTCCATTTGGCTCGAATCCACGTCTCCCTTCTCTCTATCTCCCCCTCCACTCCTTTCCCCCACACCATCCCTTCCTCCAACTCCTATGTGTGTCTGCTCCCGACCTCCTGCGTTTCAGTTCCTCAGGGCAAAAGGGAGGACGATTTGGGAGAGCTTGTTATATTGGCTTTACGACTCTTTCTTTCTTTCCTCGTTTCGAAAAGGGAGGGCCATGTGAGTTTCATTTCTGAAACAACCGGGGCCCCTAAAATTAGTACTACCGAGAGACCCAAATAATCAGAAGAGGAATTATACATGCGTACACACACACACACACTCACATATATATATATATATATATATATATATATATATATATATATATATATATATATATAACAACTTACGGAAAAGGAAAGGTAAAATAGATATATGGATGTCAACAAGGTGTTGGGATGAGGAAACCCAGTGAGCACTCACCAATCAGACGACTTCAGGTTGGCGAGGCCCCGGGGATGTCGAAGCGACACACGTAAAATAACACAAAAACACAGAAACATCACAAACGTAAAGCTTTCGGAACTACTCCTTCTTCAGCTACAGAGAGAGAACTGATTTCTCTCTCTGTAGCTGAAGAAGGAGTAGTTCCGAAAGCTTTACGTTTGTGATGTTTCTGTGTTTTTGTGTTATTTTACGTGTGTCGCTTCGACATCCCCGGGGCCTCGCCAACCTGAAGTCGTCTGATTGGTGAGTGCTCACTGGGTTTCCTCATCCCAACACCTTGTTGACATCCATATATATATATATATATATATATATATATATATATATATATATATATATATATATATATATATATATATATATATATCATAATAGGTAGTCTGTCCATAGACAGGTCCGTGATTATTCATGGTCAAACCTGGTTCTCCATATACTCCTATTTTCCGCTGTCCTCTTCATGTCTTGATAACTCTCTTTCCCTTTCAAATCGTATATCAGCTGAAACCTCTTCCTACCTCTTTCCCTTTTTCCATCTAGTTTGCCTTCTAACACGTCTTTATATATATGTGTGTGTGCGTGTGAAGGCTACTTTTGATAATAAGTAAAGTGACAGCGGGCGCCTAAGAAAGATGTATTTATTCGAGTTCTACCTATATGCATAAATAATATGGCACTTGGCATGGTGTTCATCTACCCGATTGTCACAACTTCCAGTAATATGGCAATAACCAAAGCTTAGTATGAACGCATATATATTTGGATAATCTTGTGGATCTCCTAAAAGTTAATAGGCATCTTAATAAGAGATATACATTTTTTATTATACAATTGTATTTCACCGAAGCACCTAAAAGCCCTTCCGGAGGCACCTTGGCGCACGGGGGCAAACGGTTGGCGATCCCGCGTGTAGAAGGTTAGAATAGAAGAATTATGGATATTAGTATCATGTACTACCTTGATAGAAATAAATGTTTTCTATGAGGTGATCGGCAAGACGTTTTTCAGCAACTTGGCTTCAGTGACATCCACAGTACCTATCTGCAATTCTTCACAAGTTGTAAGTTCTTATCTAATTAGTGGCTCAATCCGCTTGATGGAATCTCCGGAGGACGCGGTTACGAATTTTTAAAGTTTTAATATGCTGTATTAAGTTATGGAGCCTTTTTGTATAAAGAAGAGATTATGTTATTAATATGTCGAAATAAAAGGCTTTTGGGATATTTCCTTTACAATTTAACTGACGAACTTTATAAGGGCTATTAAGACCAAATTTGACTGGTTCTAGAGATGGTGTGGAGGTTATTAACACGGACCATCACGGAAACCGTGGATATCAGGAGGAAAACAAAAATTTTCGACTCGATATAATCGATTTTTCTGAAAGATAGTTATTTTTATGAAATAGTAAACATAATTAAGATTATAAACGAACTTTAACAATCAATTAGGTTTCAATTTTTAAGGAAAGATATTCATCGTCCATTCTTGGCGGTAGTTGCAGCTTTTCAGCTTCATTTTTATCGCAAGAAAGTGTTTGTATTTATATTCTTCGTATATAAATACCTGCGTCACGGTCGCATCAAACTATAAAATTTCGAGCGTCTTTTGTCAGCCACAAGAATCTTACCGCGTCCGTCTTCTCCTCGTCCTCAGCAGATGCGACAACTGGACCGGGACGAGCGACGCAAACATTTTTTTCTCTCCATCTCTCGACCTTATTTTTGGCGAGCGTACATGTCACCAACCGCTTTTAAACATTTTTATTTTCGTTATCCCCGTCAGAAGGTCACCGAATAAGTTTTAAGCGCCCTTAATACGACTGCGAAGAGAGAGAGAGAGGGAGAAAAAAACCAACACAACACGCAATTTTAGGTCTGTCGAACATGGGGTTCGCCGCAAATGTCATCCGGACCTTCTTCTTTCTTTCTCTCATCCAAGGTCGTCGTGGCAAATATTAAGCTCGTCGACGAGGAAAAAAATCGCTTCGAAAAACGTCCTAAAAAGTATTCGGGAGGCATTTAAGGAACATTGTGAACCGACCAGAATTCGTTTCACACACCAATTCATTCGGAACATTCTTACCCCATAAATCCTATATGGAACACTTGTCTCCCATACCCTTTACCGTGCATCCCTCCCTATCTGCGCCTCCCAGGCCTCATCTGCACCCCCTTCCCCTTCCTCCCTTGTCGCCCTCCCCAATTCTTACGGATAACGCTCGCAAAAGAAGGGTTAAAAACTCTTCCAACCACCCCCTTTCGGCGTCCTTTCCGACAGAACCCCTCTCTCCGTATACATACCGCCATGCGGAAGCGAGTTGCTGAAAAGAACCACGGGGTCCTTGCGGTCGGTTGGAGAAGAGTGTTGTGAGAAAACATCCTCGAGATTCAATGAACCCCCTTTTTCCCTAACCTCCCACACTCGCGCGTACACACACGCACGCTAGCTCGCTCGCAGCAGCACACATGAGTAGCAATTCCTCTCCGGGGAAGGAGTTTTTGCAGTGCTTTCCCAGGCGGTGGAAGAAAAAGCTGAAGGAGTGAAGGGAGATAGGGAGGGTGAGAGGGAAGGATGAGGAAGAGGAGTGGGACGATAGATGAATGGAGGAAAATGAGGATGGAAGAGGGATGCGTCAAAAAAGCAGGGAATATAGAAGGCGGAAGAAAGTTCGAGGTGAGAATAGGAGGGAAGAATCGCGGACCAAATTACATAAGGTAAGAAGTGAAAGGGAGCGAGAAATGACAGACTGAAGAGAGGGAGGAATGAAAAGAAAGGAAAAGAGATGAAGAGGTAGAGGAAGAGAGAAAAAGTGAGGGACGAAGAAAGTTACATATCGCGGTTTTTTCGCAAAAACTATCATAAACAAACATTATTGCCTCCAGCCTACAACCAACGGAAAAATGACGAATAAAAAATTTGATATTTTAAAACACTCTCGCGGAATCAAACCTCGGTCCTTGAATTTTAAATTTATATGTGTTACCCATTAAACCAGTAGTGCCCAACCTACGGCCCGCGAACGGTTTTTATGTGGCCCGCGAGGCTATGACGAAAAGCAATTCGAAAAATTTAACACACAAGTTCATACATTTTTATGAAAATTTTGTTGATAAAACTTTTAATATTGATATCTTAACCATAAAAACGTGATTTAGGATTGATTTTCACTTATATGGCCCCTCAGAATGTATAGTCAACTTCCAATTTAAACTTTAGTGTGCCCACCGATTAATTAGCAACTTCCAATGCGGCCCGCCGAAGGATTCACAACCACCGATGCGGCCCGCAATCTAAAAAGGTTGGGCACCACTCCATTAAACCAACGTTTTATCCATAAACGCTTTCCTGCAAAAATCATCATCAAAAATCTTCGGAGAGATCGACTGAATGCCAGATTAATACACCCATATCCCTCGCTTTGCATAGGTCATGACCGTATACAATAGGATAGGTTTCCCCATAGGAATACATGGGGTTACGCTAGAGCGTTGTCTTCTGCTCAACGTGCAACGATTTAGTGATTGATATTTATTGTCTTCAGAACTTCTTCCTTTATTCTTTGTTGTAGGTATATCTTCTTGATTTTAACTGAAACATTTTATGATTTTTAATGCTTGGAGACAGTTGTAAATAGATAGAATGAACTTACCAAGGATCACTATGTAGACGGTCATAAGCTGGAATACGGAATATTCGAAAACATGAGAAAAAATCAGTACAATATACATTGCACAACCTTTCTCATATATTACGTACTCGTATGCATCTGGTCTCACTACACTCTTTCCTGACTGGTAGAAACTCTTACTGGCACAAAAACAACAAAACCTCGGAAAATGGCTTCTGCATGTAAATAGTATTAATATATCGGTTATGTGAATTATTTGAAAATCGAGCTTGATAAATAGTTATACCAGTGTTTTTCAACCGTTTCTGAGTGGCGGAACATTTTGAATGGAGAAAAAATTGGCGGAACACTTATATACGTGCATACATACGCATATATTGCGTACTGCAACAGGTTAGAAGTTGTAACCTGCTACTTTCTGCTTTCCCGATAGATGGACTTACGGCGTGAGAGAAAATTAAAATACTTTATACTATACTATACATTAAGAAATCAAAATTTCTAGAAAAATTATTTTCGGTGGAATATTTCACGGAACACTTACGCAATGCCAGCGGAACACCAATGGTCCGCGGAACACCGGTTTCAAAACACTGAGTTATACCATACAACAATATCAAGTATTATGCAGACTGACGATGGAACAAGCGCTGAAGTATTATTGCTGGACGAAGATTTAAATCCGCCCACCGGCAAGGAACAAACCAACAGACCAACCACTGAGAGCCACCCGGCAAAGCAGTGGAAAATCCTCGGACGAGGCAAAATCAAACAACAGTTGGACGAAGATTACTGAGAGAACTGGGTGTTGAGAGAGCTGGATAGCAGCTGGGAGTAAAAAATCTATATATTATAATATTGCTGGACCCAAATAGTTATTGTTTTTGGAGAAATATGGCTTATGCAGTATTGTGTATAACTACAAGCTGAGTGAATTTTAATGAAAATCGTTTGAGCCGTTTTTTTTGAAAAATTTGAAATGATCCTAAACCGTACAAAAGTAAAATCGCTGGCCTTGTGGTTCTAAGTACTTATCTAAAACGAAAACCTTTCTAAAGCGAAACCGCGTAAACCGAAACCGTGCGAAGCGAGAGATGGTTGTACACAAAGATTTGTACAAAAGTAAATCCCTTCACTAGGGAGCGATCGCCTATGGGAGGGGGAATTAAAGAGATATAAGAGGGAGGAGAGGATGCCACGGCGGAGGGGCTGAGGATCAGATAGGGAAAAAAGGAGGAGGTAGAGAGAGAGAGAGTGAGAACAAAAGAAGCAAGTAAGGAAGCGAGAGAGAGAGTAGGGAGATAGGGCTTCTCGGAGGATGGGAGGGAGACGGAAAGACGATGGAGGGAGGACTGGCGCAAGTCGTTCAGAGCACCCGGTCTTATAGGGAGGGGAACAACCGGGTTATCGCGTCCGCTCACTACTGGCGGAACGCAAAAGTGGGGTTCCCTTAAACTCCCACACGCGATGGTGTTAAATGGAAAGGAGTGTCGCAACTCGATAGGAAACGATGATAATGGTAAAAGGTGTCCGCACTTACAGTAGCAAGAGTAGAGAGAGGGTTGGAATATAGCAAAGCGTCTGCCTTAAATATGCGGGATTTCCGTAGTCCAGGGGTGGGGAAGCTACGGCTCTAGAGCCGCATGCGGCCCTCCA
This sequence comes from Tanypteryx hageni, assembly GCA_028673005.1. Lineage (NCBI taxonomy): Eukaryota > Metazoa > Arthropoda > Insecta > Odonata > Petaluridae > Tanypteryx > Tanypteryx hageni. Next base: position 40,104,157 of record CM054114.1, on the reverse strand, counting down.
GAACATTTTATGCAGTCCGCGAATATACGACGAAAAAGAGACCCGTAAAATGTAATGCTAAATTGTGTTACATGTCATATTTTTCAATAAAAATCACGGTAATAAAACATTTAAGATAAAAATTTTAACCCTAAAAAACGTCATTTAGAATAGATTTTCACTCGGAATCTATAGATACTTCCGATTTATACTCCAATCCGGCCCGCAGAAACATTGACCACTTCCAGTGCGGCCCGCCATCCAGAAAAGTTTGCCCACCCCTGCCGTAGTGAGGGAGGAGAATGAGGGGAGGGAAGGAGAGAGGGAGGGAGGTAGGGTGGGAAAAGAGGGGAAGGCGCAATTAGTTCCGGGTGGTTTGACGGACAAAAGAAAAGAGGAAGAAGAGATGGAAATAAAAGCTTTGAGGTCAGGAGCAAAAACTTTCTGTCGTTCAGAGATGTTCTCTCTCTCTCTCCCCTGCTCTCTCCTTCTCTCCCTTCCTCCCTACGGCGATGACATAATCCGTCTGGATGAACGGAGGCAATCGGTGAATACCTCGTGGAAGCTCTTGGAGAATGTTACGCTTTGCATAATCCACTCCTCCGCAACATACAAGACGACTTACTCCCCCTATTTAAAGTTGGAATGTTTTAATAACGTTTGCATATTTTTATCTCTTTCTCTCTCTCTTTCGTCAATCCGAATGAAGTCATGGCCTGGCGAGAGAAAGGTAGGAGAAAAAGTGTGACAGCTTTCTGTATGAACCAGTAATTGGCCTACCGAATAAAAAGCAATTTTTCCGTGACCTCATACAACGAGATTTAGTTGGCACACCTAACTTTCCGTTAGGTAGCTCCATACTCTCAACCTTTGGAGATTTTTAGGATATCACGCAGGCGTAGATTTAACGAAAGTGTCTCTAAATAATTGTATCCCAGCTTTGCTTGTCCAATTCCGAAATTCTCGGAAATTCGAAAATTTTCTAGGAATAATTTTATCCCGTTAGCATTTTTTCCTCGAGAAATCGGCTCTATGCTCGTCATTGTCGAGTTTGAGGTTATGTCTCAGCCAACACATTTATTGATACATTACCGAAAAATGAGTAAAAAGCAAAAAGTCAATTATTTGAACTGGCCATTTTATGTACAGGGTGACACAAGACAGGTCTGACTGATACTATTCGTAAATTTGATATTTATTTGCTTATTATATTATATTATATTGTATTGTATTGTGTTATATTATATTATATTATATTATATTATATTATATTATATTATATTAACAAATTTTCGAAACGCTTAATAATTCGTCAAGAATATCTAAACATCTTGCCAAACCCCTTAAAAATAAAATAAAGCCTTTAACGACCACCTCACGTAAAAGAAATTTACCTCTGCCCACAATATCAACGAGTTTACAAATCTATATATTTACATATATACATTTTTTCAGACGAAGGATTAGTTGGATTTTACCGTACCTAAAGTAAAGAACCTTTTCAATCTGCTCTCGTCTCTCTCTCCCTGTCTCTCCCTCTCTCTCCCTCTCTCTCCCTCTTTCCCCCTCTCTCTCACCCTCTCACTCTCTCCATCTCTCTCTCCCTCTCTCTCCCCATCTCTCTCCCCCCATCTCTCTCTCCATCTCTCTCTCCCCATCTCTCTCTCCCCATCTCTCTCTCCCCATCTCTCTCCCCCATCTCTCTCTCCCCATCTCTCTCTCCCCATCTCTCTCTCCATCTCTCTCTCCCTCTCTCTCTCCCTCTCTCCATCACTCTCTCCATCTCTCTCCACATCTCTCCCTCTCTCTCTCCCTCTATCCATCACTCTCTCCATCACTCTCTCCATCTCTCCCTCTCTCTCCCCCTCTCTCTCCATCTCTCTCCAACTCTATCCATCTCCCTCTCTCTCTCCCTTTCTCTCACCCTCTCTCTCCCTCTCTCTCCCCCCTCTCTTTCTATCTACCGCTCTCTCTCCCATCCTCTCCATCTCTCTCTCCCTCTCTCTCTCCATCCCTCTCTCTCCATCTCTCTCCCTCTCTCTCCATCTCTCTCTCCCCATCTCTCCCCATCTCTCTCTCCCTCTCTCTCTCCCTCTCTCTCTCTCTCCCCCTCTCTCCCCCTCACTTTATCTCTCCCTCTCCCCCCTCTCTCTCTCCCTCCCTCTTTATCTCTCTCTCCTTCTCCCTCCCTCTCTCTCTCCTCCATCACCATCTCCCTCACTCTCCTTCCTCTCTCTCTCCTCCCTCTCTCTCTCCTCCCTCTCTCACTCCTCCCTCTCTCACTCCTCCCTCTCTCACTCCTTCTCCCTCTCACTCTCTTCTTCTCCTCGACATCCCAAAAACAAACGCGACCGCAGAAAACGGCGATCCCATTATCCCTCGCGCAACCGCTCCTCCTCGAAACGATTCCAAGCAGCATCCCGCCATATAAAATCCATCTCACCCCTTTTTATAAAAAAAGCTTCCGCAATCTTTTGTGTGCTTTGCTTTTCCAGTCATCGCCGCGCGCACACACACAAAACTGGTTTTTTTATCTGAACTCCGTCTCCTACGCCACTTTCTTTACATCCTCTTTCCTCATCGTCGTATTCGCGAAAGTGACGAAGGAGAACGTAAACTAAGTTTTGTTCGTTTGCTGTCTTTTCCCAATCTCTTCTCTTTCACTTTTCTTCGTTCTTTTGTTCTCCTTTCTCGTTTTATCCGTGCGTTTTATTACCCTACGTCTATTTTGTTTATAATCATCTTTCTCTATTTCTTTCTTTCCATTCATTTTTCTCCATATCTTTCGTCTTCTTTTCGCGCCCCTCTCATTTCACTTACATATCTACGCACCCATACCTTGCTTTGCACGGTACACAATTTTCTGGAAAAGGCCGTGTAAAGCTAAACCGTGAAAAGTGGGATGTTTCCCCATAGGAATACATGAAGTTACAATTGAGCGCCGTCTTGTGTTCAACATTCGACGATTTATTTATATTTCATTCAGATTGTTTCCTTTATTCTTTCGTATAACCTCTGAGTCGGACCGAAACAGTTAATGATTTATATTTTAATTCTCGAAGATAGTTCCGAAACTGCGCTAAAGTGAAATTGAATGATGCGCAGTTCGAGTGAATAAGAAATCCGTGCTAAACCGAAAACGCGTGGAGCGAAACCGTGCAATACGAGGTATGGGTGTACTTATCTCATTTCTTCTTAATTGCATCCCTCTCATTCCGTATCTCATCCTCATTCTTCTCTACCCCATTCTCTCTCTTTCTCCTTCCTATTATTTTTCTCCTTTTAATGCACTCGCTCATTTCTCACCTTCCTTCCTCTCATTCTTCATCTTGTCTTGGATTCGGACGGAATAAAAAAACGACAAAATTTTTTAATGCATGCGATGGCTAGTTAGTGAAGAGAGGGGAGGGGAGAGTGAGGGAGAGTGGTGAATAGGGAGGGGAAAGAGCTGCGCGGTCGGTGCTTTTGAGGACAATATAAATGTGGATGGACGGATGGTAAGGGGATTACGATAAGGGGGTTGGGAAAAACAGAACGGATGTTCTTGGTGCGCGGTGGAGGGGAGCGATCTCCTTCTTATGTTTGGAACATGTGCGAGAGAGAGAGAAAGAGGCTCTCTCACTACACTCTCTTCCTTCGTCTCCATCTCCTTCAAATTTTCTTTCCTCTCTTGCTCTCCTCTTATCTCCATCCATACCTCACGCACTACGTCTTTCTGTTTACGTTATATCTAACTTATCATTTCTTACTCCGTATATTACTCCCCCTGTCCTGTTTGCCCCTTTTCTACTCTTACACTCTCTCCGCCTTTCTTTGCATCTCTGTATTTTTCTTTTCTCGTCGTTTCTCCACCTCACATCTTGCCACTTCTTCCTCCCGTCTTCCTTTCCCCTTTTTTCTCACTCATCTTCTCTCCGTTCTTCTATCTTCCTCTGTCTTTTCAACCGTTTTCCTCTTTCTTTTCCTCCATCTTTCTTCCTCTCTTCCTCTGTTTTTCATTTCTTGCTATCTTCCACTTCTCTCCCTCTTCTCTCCTACTTCTACTTTCTTTTTTCCTAAACCTTTCTTCCCCACTCCCTCTCTGCCTTCTTTCCTTCAACCCTCTTTTTATCTCTCTTGCCTTTCATCTCTCCATCTCCTCTCGAATTTTTGTAATTGTTTTTCTTTCTTCTTTTTATCACACTTTTATATTTTGTATTTATGGTTTTACATCGTATTCACTTATTTCCTTTTTGCGACAGTACTTTATATCAATCGACTTACGAGTTCAAGTGATACAGAGGGTCAATATATCCTAAATTTCCCAATCAAGTGTCAAATAAATTCATACATCTCACTCTACTTACCTCTCTATCTCTCTCTACTTCTCTCTTTGCTCTCTCTCCTTTCCCCTACTCTTCCTTACACTTCATGCCACCCTCCTTGGTTAATTTTCCTTTCCTATATCTTCTTCCACTTTCCTCTTCGTGAAACCTTCCTCCAGGCCTTCTTCCCTCTTTTACCTCTTCTCCCCGCTCCCCAAATCCGCGATTATAACTCCCCCGCCCTCCCTGCAGCACTTTCCCCATCCCATTCTTCCTATGCAACCCTATCATTTAAAGGCCAGTATCTTTTAGTCGGACCGTTTGGCGACCCCAACCTCTGCGCGCATCTCTTTGCGATTTATATCGTCTGCTCTTGACAAAGTAGTCCGGTGAGCCCAAGTGACGCGATAGAGATTTCCGTCGTCGAGAGTAAATGGAAGCGTTATGAGTTCTTCTTATCTTTTATATCTGGAATTGTTTAGTCGTTGAGTTTTGGAGTTTCTGAAGGATTTTATTCAAGACGAGAAATACAGCGATCCGTAAAGTACTTCGATAAAGGTCTATTCCCTGCACGCAAAATGGAGATATATTGAAGTGCCAATTGGACAAGAAACAAATGGCAATATATAAATAAATTCTTACGAATAACTTTTTATAGATAATACTTATAATAATAGTTGTTTATCTTGTATTTTTATTTATAACAGCGGGCACTTTTATTGTATTTCGGGAAACCGAGCGACTCCAAGGCAAGGCGTTTCTGTACCTGCGCCTGCACATTTTGAAATTTGAATCATAACTCTGACAAGAAGAAGACGGTGATTATAATAAAAAGTTATAAAAAATAATTGTTATTGTAGGATGGAAAGGCACCCAAAAATGTATAAGAAAGTTGTGAATAAATAGGGATCAAAGTTTTTGATGAAATATGCAAAACTGTGTTTCTGTTACAACATCCTGAAATCAAAGTTCAGTAAATTGATCAGCTTGCGATTTACTATAACGTATGACGTATTTCATGTAGTAAGCTGCAGTATAATCAATGATAATTTGTAAGTAGTTCATTCCAATAAGAATACGTTTAATAAAATATTACGATGCATATTTTGTAATTTGACTGCGGAAATGGTTTACTCAACCATTTCATGACACCAATAAATGACATTCCATTTATCGTATTGAACACACTGCCGAAATGGGTGTAATTTAGATATTTTAAACACAAAACAAAAAATATTTAATTTAAAGCATCTATTTTTCTCAGTTTTGCAAATGAAAAAAGAATATTTAATAAGCTGTGGGAACACAGAGAACGAGAAAATCGAAGAACCATACACGTCATATTTACGCACCAATGATGTTTTTTCCGGATTATATGAAATTCCCGAACCAATCCGAACCGGAAATGTTTCCGGACAAGAGTTCCGGAACAGAGAGATGGAACCGTGTCTATCCCGCAGGAGTTTCAGCTCGTCGTCTGATTTAAAAGACAATATATGTCCGTAAACGTGCGACTCAGGCCAATTATTACTTTTTCGTCGGAATAAAGTCGCGGTTAGGATGTCGCGCTGGGATTGCTCTTAAAAATGAGCAGTTCGCCTTTACGAGTTTTCATGGCCGCAGCATCTGGGTTTTCGCTCCCGTGATATAACCCATGTCTCCTGGAAATTGCACTGCACCGCGCGTAAAACGCTATGAATCACCGAATGCGCCTTTTTGCTCTCCTTCGAGCCTTCCGAAAGCTTCCTGTTATCCGTGATTGAAAAAGCAGGGTGTGGCTGTGTTAGAAAGGTTAGGTTCCAGATAATATGCAGGAATCTTCAAAAAGTCCTGGTGATCCGACCAAAAAAAATGAAAATCCATTTTTCCTCACGAGCAGTGTCACGTTCTCTCTTAGTTTTTCTAAGGGTAGTTAACGTTCTGTGCTGTGAGTTTGCTTCATCTAGGGAATTCTCATTGGTCGATGTAGTGTTAGGTGAAAGTAAACAATGGAGTTTTATTTTGTGTATGGTTAAGTAAGCCATTACTTTATGTAGTTATAATTTTTTAAGACTTGGTTTAAACCCATTACTGATAGTGCAAATTAACGAGTTATAGAAGGAAATTTCTGTCAAAATTCTCACTTCTACTTCTCTCCTCAATGGATATTCCGTTTTTGAGAAAATAGGGATTTAATATTATGAAATGGATGAATAAAAATTTTTAACTTTACACAATACAGTGACGATGCCATTGCTACTTGAGAGAATTCGGGTTTCTCGCCTCTACACAATAGTAAATAACTCGGAGGAAAAAACTCAATTATTTTGTTGATTTTACACCTTGTTTTGCGTTATAGGAGTTAACTGATGTTGTTTTAGAGTGGCAATAGCAAAAAGTTTATCTTAGTTGGAAATTGCATTTGTCCTGCGTTATAAAGGTTAATTATAATCTAAAAATCCTTTAGTTAATTAAAAACATTGATTTCATTAAATCATTTGTGCTCGAATGTTATTTTTGTCTATATTATATATTGTGTTAAATTTTAAATTAAAATTCATCAGATTTGCAATTTTATATATAATTCGGAAGTTTTAATTCAAATAGCCTATTCCGAAACAGTAAATGTAAATTAGTAAATGTCAAGGAGTTGTACAGCGTCATTGCGAAAATATTCCACACCATAAAGTATGGAGAGCGTTTCATATTTCATATGGGTCTTGACGGTAAGCAAAGCTGGACGGGGCGTGTAAGGCGACATTTAACGCCATCTGTTAACGTGGAATATCGCCAAAGAGCCTGGCCATCGCCATGAAATAAGGGACTTGCATTACGTATCAACCTCTCAGCGACTTCCGATCCGCATAATTCTGTCACGAGATGGAATTAAGCCAACACGCGAGGCGGTGATGGCATCATCTTTGAAAATTGCTCATCGATTCTTCCTAAACTTTTCGGGCAAAATTTTCTAGAATCGCGTAAATTAAGCGGTGCACCTCTCCGCTAAATTTATCCGAAGGCGACTTAGGAGGTAATTGCGGAAAATTTTGCCTTTCTATAAGCAGCGGACATGTTTATCGATTCCGAAGGCCGTTTTCCTTTCGCGAAACCGCGCGCGCATTATCCCCGGTTGCTATGGGGTTCCTCGGCTGAGTCGTTGAACCGAGGATGTGTTTTGGTAGAACCGAAAGAAAGATATAAAAAAGAATCGGTCTGGGAAGTGTTATATAGCGTCTCGGTTCGTCATGTGCAAGGAGTCGCCATGTTTGGAGCAATACGCGACAGCCGTTCTCCGTGTTATGGCGCGGGGATGATCGCGTTGTTATGACTGAAATTTAATGTGTCCTCTTCCCGACGTCGTGGGTCGCTGTGCCGAGATTTTTTTGCAAATTTACTCGTCACGAAATTCGGCGTCTGAAAACCCTAAAAATATATACCGACGTAGACTGTCCTTTAAACGACACAATCTCCGTTCATCTAGGAATCAACGATCCCATCCTATTATTTTCTATCAGATGAATTATGTAAACGACTTTTACAGCCGTAAAAATTCTTTGCATATTCGAATTACTGTGTGGATAAATATGGCTTTCTAATGAATATGGATGGTTCAAGTTTTTTTTAACCATCTGTTACAGATGTAACGCACTCTTAATTCAATACATTTCAAGCACCAAAACAGTTATAAGGTGTATTATTGGCTCGATCCAACACTACTTTATTTTTATTTCCTCATGAAACTCATGTTGAATTATTGAACCTGATGATGGTGTAACAGGTGAAACCGATCGAATAAATTCGTGTGCGTGTGGGTGTGTATTTTTGGCCAATCAACCTATTGGATTATTATAGAATAAATTCGTATTTTATTATATATATATATATATATATATATATATATATATATATATATATATATATATATATATATATATATATACACTCCCCCAGCAGCCTGCCAACTTGGTCCCCAACTTGGTAAGTGTCCGCTGGGCTTCCCTCAACACCTTGTTGCCACCCTCATCACTATCTTTTCTTTTTTCCTTAAGTTTATATATATATTACGGAATCTTTCCACAAAGTCGAGCCTTCGCAAGTGGATTTGTTTAAGTTGGGTTATGTATTTGATACAATAAATGCATCAAACTCTTATCTTCTGTAAATTGTATTCCCAAACCCTTCTGCTGTTTTTTTTAGAGTTTTTTTCTAAAAAATCACATATTCGGTTTGTGTGTCCGTCCGGCCTTCCCTCCATCTATGTGGGAAACATCTTTGAAACCCTGCAACCTGAAGAAACCAAATTTTCAGGATAGATAGGTCTCTATGAGAGCTAGACGTTATAAGAATTTGGCGGATCTAGACGTAGCTGCTGGGAGGTAATTGGTGGCTGGATCAGAACTTTTCCTAGAAAGGGAAGGTGGTTTTTGCAGGGAAGCATCAATGAGTGAAACGTTGCTGTGATGCAGAGGTTCCCAACCTGGTGCTCGCGTACACCGCTGTGCTCTTTGACAGCCTGACTGTGCTCTTATACGGTTCTTAATATCCCGTTTCTTTTAACCAATACTTTAATTTGCTGCGTTGCTTTCTTTCTAAACGTATTCAAGAACATTAAGAGGAACTCTGACGTTGGTTTGATTTTATTCTTGATCATTCATATTTCTGCAGAAGTATAGTGGTGCTCAATAAATATTCTAGGATATAACTTGGTGCTCGCCACATCGAAAAGGTTGGGAATCCCTGGTGTAATGGATAGCGCAAGACAAAACACTAATATTTATTTGCGATAGATTTTGTGAAAAAAGAAGCACCTTGTGTAATTTGCTCTGCAATTCTTCCCTCGCTTGTTAACATACCTTTTTTCCCCTATACTTATCCTTAGCTAATATTCTCCCGCAAGAATTATATTAATATTTCTCTCATCTATAAGAAATTAAACAGAAAGAATGTTACTAGAATCAACGATCGGTGAATTGTCGCTGGTGACGACTACGTGACTTTCCTAGATTATTTTTAATTGATTAAAAGCAAACTTTTAATTAATGCCGCGTGTTTCAATCCCCGCGTAATTGTACTTATGCGCCTAATTTGGCTATCGATTAGTAACATATGTGACGTGAGTGATTCTCCGTAATCTATCTAATTATGCCTATCTCCAGTGATGTCATATTTTAATATTTTGTCATTCGTTGGTAACTCATCGCTCATGGCTCTTATCTTCTATTTCTTTGCCAGTTATTAATTCATTCTTCTGTTCGGTAAGCTAGAAATTGTAAGCATGCGATCATGCTAGCTAATGAAGCGTACGTTTGTGTACTTCCGTTAGCTCACATTATTAATTCGCGCTCGCTCATACACAGCAATTCGCGAGAAATAATCAGAGGAAGGAAATTAAATTTTGTTACTTTATATCAGTTCCAAGTTAAATTTCCAATACCTGCGGAACGGCAACACATGAAATGTCAAAACCGGCATAATTAAATAATTCGACGAGGTAATTTCTCCTTTAATTAACGATTTATCTGTCTCGAGATTGTTGAATTGCTTGTTTTATGCTTCTCGTTGGCCATTATGAAGATATGAAAATATGTCCTGTATTTACTCGATCAGCGATGCACTGAAATAGTGTTTTTTGGCATTCAATTTTGCTAACTTCATCCCCCTTTTTGGACCACAGTAATAAAGTAATTGTACTGATTAAAACTGGTACGCAATTAACTCTGCTTTAATTACATATTTACCGTTTGTTGAGATTATTGTGGCAAAAACTGTGTTTGTGGAAGAGAATAGTAATTTATTTAAACACGTTCAATCCTACGAATCGAGTCGGGTTGTTTCCGATGAGGGAAAAATATTCGACCTCTATATCGCCCTCGAAAATATTTTTATTTAGAAAAAATACTTTGCTTCTCTTTCTCGGCTACGTGATGAAAAAAGGACCATTCCTCACCCATTGCCAAAAAAACTCGACCGATTATGTCAGCGCGTTTATTTAGAGATTCTTTCAATTGCGTATTTTCGCGCGATTTTGCGCTCTGCCGGCATTCAGAATTCTGAACGCTGCGTCACTTCCCGAAATCTCTCTTCCCAGAAATGCATTATCTTCTCTCCTTTCTTACCTCCTCTCTATTTTCCTCCACCTCCCGCTCTCTCTCTCTCGCTCTCTTTCCCCCGCTCTCTCCTTTCCTCCCTCTCTCTTTCACTCACTCCCTCTCTGAGAAAAGAGTCATTAACACGTAATTTATTTCCCCTAGGACATCTGGCCGAATGGATTTTTTCAGCCAAATATATTCCGAGAATCCTGGACTTTTCGCATGATCCGTGAAAGGTTTCCGACTTTCTCTTTATTTGAATCACGCGTCTTTGAAGAATTGAATTGTTCTTTTATCATGTCCTGTAATCATTTTTTGTGAAAAAATGGAACGCCGCTAATTAAACCTCTAAAATGCCTTGGTGTTTATTTTCTCCCTACGACGAGGTCTCGGATTCGAATTTCTCCGTGGGCTCACGAAAGAATTTTTGCCCTTATCGTTAATTTTCTCCATATTAATAATTCAAGTAAAGCTTGCTTATTAAATGTTGTCACCGCATTTGGTTAAGAAAAATAAAGAGTTTGCCAAAGTGTCATTCCCTGTAAGCGCGATAAGATTACTTATTGTGTATTGTAAAAAAATGAATCTAAAATGGAACTAGAACGTCTGCTCTTTAAAAATCGATTCTTTTAGAAGTATATGAAGAATTACATCAAAAGGAATTTTGTGGTAAAATAAGTGTAAGACTAGAGATATTCATTGTAAAAACGAAATATTTAAGATTTTTATTTGTAAATATTTCAAACAAAATTGTAACGGAAAGTATAACTGTAATCGCGTAGTGAAATTTCGATCGTTGTAGAGCTTTTCCCCGTTTCACGATTTCATTTTCGTCAAATGGGCGCGGAAGATACAAACAGAATTGCTTTAAGAAACATATTAATACATAATACATATGATAATACATATTAATTAACGATGTAAATATTCCCGTGTACTCCGTAGATATCATCCTCCTAGGCCTTTTGTTTATTTAGATTTATAAATGTAATGGCACCTTCTGCCAAACGACTTTCAGGGTGGTAATGCAAGTGTTAATGCGAATAAGGTGCCCAGCGGACGGGTAAAATTTAACAATGTTCCGTTTTTTTTTAATCGCTAAATTTCAGAGGATGACAGGCAGACTAGTGGAGGTTGGCCAACAATATGGAATGAAGATCAATGCCGAAAAAACGAAAGTCATGGTGGCTTCAAAGGAACATAAAGAATAAATATAATGGTAAATGGCGAAAAATTGTAACAAGTAAGTAGTTTCAAATATCTCGGCAGTATTTTAGCGCATGATGGAAGCAGCACAGGACATCAGAAGTAGGATTGCAATGGCAAAAGCAGCATTTAACGAGAAAAAGGAGCTTCTTACAAGCAAGAAAATAAATTTAGAAACTAGGAAGAAATTAGCGAAATGCTACATAAGGAGCATAGCTCTTTATGGTGCAGAGACGTGGACGGTAAGGAGAAAGGAGGAAAAATATTTAGAAAGTTTTGAGATGTGGGTATGGAGGAGGGTGAGGAAAGTGAAATGGACAGAGAGGAAGAAAAACGAAGAAGTATTAGAATGGTGGGAGAAGAAAGGTTGCTAATAAAAACAATCAGGAAAAGAAAAGAAAATTGGATAGGGCACATATTGAGAAGACAGTGTTTACAAAGAACGATCTTAGAGGGCAAAATTAGCGGAAGAAGAGGAAGAAAAAGAATAGGAATATTAGAGAATAAAAAGCAGGAATATAGTACTTCTAGAGATATAAAAGAGGCCTCTATGGAGAGAGAGATGGAGGCAGCGATTCAGCTGAAACCTGTATTTGGACAGCAGTATGATGATGATGACACATATTCACTATTGTGGCGGTAGAAATGTGCTTGGAAAATCTTATGTCGAATATACCATAAGATATAATTCAGTTGGATGACGGATTTCGCTCTTTCTGGAGTTAATTTTTTTCCAAATTATAATCCTGCCTCCGATAGTCTCTAATAAACTGTAATTTGAGGTATTTATTTGAACTGGGAATAATTTTTGCTTTGGTGCTGCTCGCCGCTAGATTTTTTAAAAAATAATGGTCTTTACAGTGACGCACGAAAGATCCTTGCGTCTTCGGGTATCGCGATAATACGGAGCGCTTCATAAAACGGCTTCCGGTTCGACTCTTGCAAAACGTTCGGAAAAAAGGCGGCATTCCGACCGAGTATTATAAAAAAAAACCGGTGACCCCATCCTCCTCCAACGGGCGCATATATATCGCGTCCTTGAACCGTTTCGACGAGTTTCGTCCTTCCGCTGTTTTTTTACGTTTTAATCGCGCGAGCGGGGCTCTCTTTCTGTATCTCTCGCCCTCTCGCATTTAAGCTGTCGGCTCGCTTATGGCATAGACGCCGGAGATAGACATTAGCGCCTTTTTTTCTCTCCCCTGACCCCGAAGGAGACCTTTCAGATATATCAGCGTTTTTTACTTTCTTTCTATCGCCCTTCGGCTTCCTGGGAGGTTTCGTTCCATTTCTACACCCTTCGCCAATGGTGTTAATATCTTCTCACATCTTAATGAAGACTAAATTAGGGATGGATGAATGTCCGAGTTGGAGGTAAAAAATTAAATACATGGCCCCTTGTAATAAGTTTTATATTACTCTCATATGCACATATTATTTTCTTTATTTGCATAATTTGTTTTGAGTGTGCCACAACACGTCTTGTATTAAATTCTGGATCACTAGTTAACCCCTAAATATAAACCCCTACGATTAGAAAATTTATAGAAGTTTATTTTTTTGTGATGTTGGCCCAAAAGTGTATCCAATTCCTTCAACAGTTATATGGCATTAGACCTTATCGCAATTGTAACATCTCTGTTACTGCATCTTAAATGTCCTTTAAAAGGTTCATGACCGTTAATTTTATTTATTTTATGTCCTCGTAGCAGACAAAGAGTATTTAGTGCATTAGAATGATTCCTCCATCTTCACTGATATCTCCCTTAAACTCTTTTTTCCTGGGGATGCTGTTTTGTTCGTTTCACAGTATAGTTCATTCAAAGGGATATTTATAAATGTCGAGTTTATTATGCGAAATCGGACAGTGGAGAAGTCGGAAGTAACTATTGCGTGTATTCCTCCAGCCAGGACCGATTACCAGACAGGTACGGAAGGACCATTCCAACTTGTGCACTAAAATATTCCTGAAGATCTCACAGTGATTTACACTTGAAACAGTAATGTTTACTTCTTAAATTGCTACCGGAATTTAACGTTAAATTATGCTTTAATGACTTAATTTAAATATTTTCAAAAGTTAATGGGCGTGATACGGTAGTGGCATTATTCTTAATCCGTTACAAGTTTCCTTATAGTTATTAATCAGACACAAACCGTCGCACATTCAAACAAGACGCGAGTAATTTTTGTAATTCTGATATACATGTTGTTACTGTCATTCCGAGAAACTATTGATTCTGGGTGATACTCTTTCGCGGAAAATTTGCGTCGATAAAACCAATAACGAGAAAAGTATCCTGTTTAATGACGTAATTCTCTTTCTCCCGATTCAACGCATTCGTCTTACAAAGATAAAGGCAGCAGAGGTGACACTACGAGTTGAAACAACGGGATTAGATTACTGCCTTGACCTATTAAAAATGACAAATGTTTTCCTGAGAAAGCGGTAATGGAACACGCAAAGGTCAAGATGGCAAAGAATCAAATGCCGTAAATCTTTACTGTTTGGCGAGCGACGTAATTAAAAAACGCCGTGACTCATCCGTGCAATGAGTTCAACTTCGTTTTACGATTTCCGCGGAATGGCTTCGCTAATTTTTTTGGCATTCGCGAGATGTTTAGTGCCACGCGATGTGAATTTTCTTTATTCTCCTAGTACGTGAATTTATGAGGGGTTCAAGAACAATGATGTTGTCAACATTGACCTCACGGATGAATGTCAGATGGATGAAAATAGATCTGTTACGTACCTATCACGGGGATAGCGACTGTATTATGCAGCCGTATTCACTGTACTGTTTATTAAAATGTTTTTTCGTCAATTTTAAATATCGCAAATACCCGTGTATAGGACTCGGGGAGGCGTTTGGCCCGAATTTCCAGGAAAATTCATTTTACCCTCAAACAGGATGCGTATGTATTCTAAAACCTCGGTAATTTAGCACTAACTATGCACTAAAAGCGTACGCCGATGGCCCTGAGCAAATAATTTCAGAGATTTTTATTCGCGATTTTTACATATGCATCCGTTACATAGGTATATACTTTTTTTCAAGTTTAATTACTCTTTTTTAAGTACATGTAAAGTTCGCCCCGCTTATAAATTTGGTTTTCTTAAAAATGAAAGTTATTAGAATTTTTATCGATTTTCAAGATATCAAAATAAATTTCTTGTCTTTTATACATCCAAGGTTTTGTATAGGACGCATCCTAATTTTTGTGCCCAAATATTTTGGAAAAAAGTGCGCCCTATGCACGGATATTTGCGTTAAACGGTTGAATAGAATAGAATAATAGAATAATTAGACCTAAAACTTGGCGATAAGTTGGAGGCGTAGGCAGCACCGTTTAAGATGAATAACGCCTCTAGTTGAAAACAATTATTTCGAAATGAAACAATAAAAAAATGTATTTCATTTGCGAGCAAAACAAAATCTCCGCCGTCGTCCAAGCGGATCGTCGGATGATTTATTAGTCCGATCGCCGATCTCTGCCGAAATGATCCTAAACATCGCGGCGTGAAATCGATTTTTAATGGGCTCGGAGTAAGCCCCACTTTTTACTCCCAATACGCGATTCACACACCGGATTATGAAAAAGCCGAGTGTTAAAAAAAGTATCTTTACGTGTGTGTGTGTGTGTGTATATATATATATATATATATATATATATATATATATATATATATATATATATATATATTCACTCCCTTCTATATCTCTCCATCTCCTGTTTTTTCATCAACCCACCGCTTACGTCACCACCCCTCCTCCCCCCCACACACACAGACGTACACTCCCACATCTGCGACGCCTCTCGGGCATCAATGGACAAAGGACGTCCATTCATTAGGGGAAAATATCATTCCCCGGAATGCGACAGGCGCATGCGCGAACCACGGTTACATACCCCCCCCTTCGCATACACACACACTATCGTTCGCCTCCCCTTCGGCAGAGGGGAGTTCGGTTCCGTTTTGCGTGGGTGGCAGCAAAGCGCGGAGCATTACGTGGAGTCCATGAGGTAGCAGGAGGTAGCTATGGAAACACGCACGTTCTCTCTCTCTCTCTTTCTATCCCGCTGCTAGAGTTCGCAATAGGAATCGATACGCGAAGCATAGCTGCTGGAGAGAAAGGGAGAGAGAGGCGGGATCTCTGAACCGCATGCCGAAAGGGGAGGAGGGAGGGAATACGGGGAGGGGGAGAGGGAGGGAGAGTTTGTGGGGACGGAACTGGCATGCATTGTTCGCACCAGCCAATTGCGGAAGGGGACACTGCGACGGCGGATGCTGGGTACGTGAGATGCGACCTAAAAGGATTCGAAACGTAGAGGGATTGCTGCATATCGTCCCGTTGGGCTTACATGCAGGACAAAAGAATTGCAGTGGAGGGGATTCAACTCTCTATCAAAATTACAATTATTAGTTAATTAAATGCGAGATTCCTTTAATTTATAGCGCTTTTTTCTACAGAATCGCTTACGTGTTCGGTTAATCCGTCCATATGTCTGTTCTTAACTAGGTTTTCCCCACGAACCTTAATATGTTTTCACTTATATCTTTTTATATTTTGTATATTTTTATATGCTGTTTATTTAAATACTTCTTTTAATATTCATGATATTGACAGAGGGTTAAATGTAAGAATGGACCTTATGGTCCAAATTTTGCCTGAATAAAGACGCTTATCTATCTATCAATCTGCCATGTGCAAAATAACTCAAAAATGACTTCAGTTACAACCCAAAACTCCAGCATAGATAATTCTACGTTAGAGCTGAGCATGGTAAAGACTTGGTGGTTCCAGGATCAGTAACTGGGGAGCAAATGGTGGGTACAAAGATCAATTGCTCTGTAGTTCGTTCGTTGTTAATTTAAACTAACGCACATTCGATTCGATTAGGCTCCATATAATATTTTTTTTATTATCGAGCTCCATTTATGGCATATTTTCGAATCCTAGTTAAGGTGAGCTAATGATAATTGAAAAACGTTAAATTTACTGTTTCACAAGCTGATATACGAGATTTTGCATCCATTTTCGTGCGTGTAGGTATAATTGTATTGACTATAGGGAATTTATACGATTAAAATAGGTAGTCGTTTATTTTCTGCCCAAAATTGGAGGAGATAATATGCGAATAATTATGCAAAAACAGTTATATCCAATATTTATCAGTTTTGAAATGATAAAAAGTGCAGAAGATTTGGGAGTTGAAATGTTTATAACGTTAGCAAAAATGAAGAATGATAGCCTATCGACAGCCAATTTTAAATATAGAAAATGTGTAAATGTTTAAAGATTGTCGGTAATAAATTACATATGGAGATGTCAGGGGTAATTCATTTAATTTCTCACGATGAATTTAAGTAAATTCACCGAATTGTGAAACGTTTCAGCTTCGGTAGTATCCCTCTTCTCGTTTCTCAATAATGTCACGACTTTATTTCTCATTTTCGCACTTTACTGTTGTATTAACTTTTAAAATATGATACGTATATTTTAATGCATTCTAAGATATACCTAATACTGTTTCCATAGCAAAAATTCAAATAAAATATAATTATAGCTCGATAAACCTAGGCACAACACCACAAGATATATTTTATTTAGGCACTGCTTGCTTACCCTCATTGATGAACTAATCCTATTTGTTGAAGATAAATATAAATAATACATGAGGAATGTCAGTAATCTACAAACTATCCGTCTTTAGTTTCTTTGGTTCGTCTAAACAAAAGTACCGGTACTCACAAAAGATTCCGCTAACCATAAACGAAAATATTCTTTAAATTCCAATAATGGATCATATCGTAATGAGTCATTTGTTTCGAATACCTGCCAATAGTCATTACATCCGAGGATTTAAAAGAATTCGGATAATTGTGCGCGACTTTTTTTGCGTCTATTGTTCCCGGTTAGTGCGCCAAAAAAATTTCGAATTTGGTTTTTGGAATTCCTCCAAAATGACGTCGCGATATTTTCAAAATTGTCACGGCATTATTTATGAGCTGAAATTTTTAATTTATGACCGTCTTATTGCACTTGGTTGTTCTTAGGACGAATATTTATCGGTCTCATAAACGGAATTCTTAGAATATATGAAATGAATTACAGTTTTCTCCAAAACATGATTGAATCTTTTGACAGATTACATAAATGTTTATGTATATCATCATCTGAGGGCATTAAATCATTTTTATCGCCAAATTATTTTTAAATTCCTTTTTTCGTCAATAAATTAGTGTTCTTCAGCAAATTTTATAGTAATTATGAAAAATCTCCTCACGAATATAGCTGTCAAACAAGATTTGAATGCAAATTGTAAAGGAAATCTTTTTTGTGTTTTCAGAACGCCCTCCAACAGAGATACGGTAGCAATGACGATATATATATATATATATATATATATATATATATATATATATATATATTCGATATAGGTGTTTAGTGGGAAGAGGAAACTAACGTTATGCGTATTCTTAGCTTGTTCGCATAAACCAAGACTTTTGAAAATTCTGTTATTTTGGAGGCTTAATCATGTCTCTTGAAGTGACGGATTTAATCATTTGCCGTAGAGCTGCAACTTCAAGTTTATGGACATTTAAACGACTTTATCCATTCTCTTCTCTGATGACTAAGAATAGAACTAGTGAAGGTCATCGTAATGTGACAGAAATGAATCCATCTCGATACCATATTCTATGATTTACGACGGTTTCTCTCTCTTTCTTTTTTATAGACGGAAAGAAGCATGGAGAAAATTCCGTATGTATATGTGTGTGTTTGTATATATATATATATATATATAATATAAGGATAACATTTTCCGTCTCTTTTGAGTTATGACACTGCAAGATATTTCGAGTCGAAAAGTAAATGCGGATTTTTCCTCATTTCGAAATTGTCTCGTCTTCCAGGGTAACTTTGAATGATCTGTGATGTCATTTGTTTAGGCTTGTTTCCGGGAAGGATTGGTCTCCCCTATCCGTTCTCTATTAAAAGGGTCAATTGGGATCAAAAAGCTTAAATCAAAATCTGACGCTTCTGAACTCTTTAATCGCCAGCGAATTGAGCATCGAAATGTCTTTTGTGGAACCGCCGCGTCTTAACTGGATTGGTCAAGGAAAACATGTATTATTATATTATGATACTATATGAATGCGCTGTTCAAAACAAATATACTCATGTATCGTGGAATAAAAAATACACCATAAGACCGAAAAATGAAATATTAATATCAACAAACTTTTTTATTCGTAATCCTGTGCCATTCTCAAAACTTCCCCATTTTCCACAGCACTTCGCTGCCTTTAAAATGAGAATCCATGGCTTTGAACTATAAAAAATCTAGTGCGCGCACACAGATATGCGTATATGCATATAGGTAATCCCCAAATTACGACGCTCCGACTTCCGACGTTCCGGAGTTACGATGTTTTATAATTATCTCTCCACACTCGCGACGCTTGGCCGGGCCAAAACAGCCTTTCGAGTCGGACAATAAATACGACAGTAAAAGCGACACCATATGATCACATTCTATTCTTGACGAAATACTATTTTATTAAAGGTGACTTCCGTCTTCGTTAAAAATTTAACCCATGCAAAACAGCGGTTTCCAAAAATTACCCTTACCTAAGAAAAGTGCCTTTGCCCTTCTTGTATTCATTCAAAATTCATAAAAGGATCTACTGGGCCTACAACTGCCATTAATATAACCATCTTAAGAAAAACATGGACGCAAACGATACGTCCAAGCCGTTTGGGAGCTAGAATTTGTCGGCTGTATATGGTAGGTATCACGATTAGAATGGTTAAACGTACAGTAAGCATATGTCAAATCATTTGTGTCACCACGACCTACGCCTCACGCCACACCTTGGAAACCACTGCCTTAAAAGTTTTCTCGAGTAAAAAAAAAATATTCCCAAGTTTATAATAAATCCTAAGCCTTAGTATTATATTTCAACAATTTTCTCAAAATGGAAATTTGGTATTTTTCCGATTGAATCTCTTAGTTTTTTCAAAGGTAATATCATCACTATGAACAGTTACGAAGGCTTTGTATGCATCCTTTTATCATCGGTGCATCTGGTCGCAGCCTCATATAACTGTATAACTATTTCAAGAATCCGACGAGTCACGGCTTCTGTTCTTAAAAAAATAAATAACGCATTTAATTCTAAGTATCACTAACTAGAGGAGGTTTCCATGCGCGGAAGATTTAGACGTTTGAAAATGAATACAAATCGTCCCGGAGAGGTCTGTTGCCAATGATGTAGTGGAATCAAGACCTCCACAGGCTGGCGTTGCCGCACTTATACGAGAACTCTCTTGATAAATCGTTTCATTTCACCCTGCTGGACGCTTGGAAAAATCTCGAGCGTTAAACGCTTAGGGCTTCTTGGAGCGATCGCAACGTTTTAAAACCGAGAGGCCGAGTCGACTCGGTCCATTGTTCCCTTTCGGCCAAGAACATTTAAATGATCTCACGGTATTCAAATTAATAAGGTTAAGACTCCAGGAATTCAGTTCGCCGTTACTTAATAAATGCAAGACATTTTAAACTAACTTCCGTATTAACATTGAAGGAGCTACATTACGTACACATATACGGACTGTGCCCGACTCACGACGGGGTTGCGTTTCCGTAAAACGCGTATTAGTCGTATCGTCGTTGGGCGAAGTGCATTTTTCCTTAAATCATATGCTATGAATCATAGAAATTATCTCAACATAGTCTCAGAAAGCTTTTTTTTCGCTGTTAAGCCGAATATTGTACAGTCACAAATGAACTAATAACACATGTAAATTAAAAGCTAAATCTGGCAATGGTGTACTTTTTAAATAAATGACACCACGCTCTTTTTCTTACGCTGTAGAATGTTTGGACGAGCCGTGTCCTATGGTTACTTTCCGTATGCGTTTTAGTCTCAATCGACCTATAAGCTGCGTTCAAACTAAATGCAAATGGAAACAAATTAATATAATTTATTGCTGCTTAAGTTGTAAATTTCTTAATAATGGAACTATATTATATGTTTACACGTGCTGGTTTATGGAAACTAAAGTATGATGGACTGATGAAGGATCTAATTCTTGTATCTTTTGCTGTTCGCGACTGTTCGTATCCTAATAGTCTATACTATTTGTTCCTCTCAGTAACAAATATGGAGAGTTAATCCCCGTTACGTTACAACACCTGCGGTTCTTTTTCCTTAATTTTCTTATCCTTGCTTTTTTTGTCGGCTTTCTCTTTTGAAGGGAGTATTTTATCAAATCCAGTTGTCGCTAATCTATGGAGCCTATGAAATATAGAACGGATAGAAAACTAGTGCAATTTGGCCGAAAGAAAAGTGGTCGAGATATATTTAGCATAAATTTTAGTAGCATTTTTGCAAATTCTCCGTCAAAAACAGGCAAAACAGTAAGCATAGCTCTGGAAGAATTTCCACTGTCACATTATTCCACTGTTAATTCGTTGAATACACATTTTGATGGTCTGGCAAGTCCAAAATTTGAGATAGGTTTCTAAAAGAATTCCATCGAGTTTTTGTCGGTGACAATAATAATAAAATCAATCGTCACTATTAAGGGAAAGGCTCGATTAATTTCATTGCATATATGTAGAGATGTTTGTGCAAGCGTCCACTCCGAATACAGGATGCAAATCCGTGACCGCAAAAATTCAATGTTGTAAGATAAAAACTTGTTTCGTTTCCTAAGAAAAGAAAGGAGATCATGGTTGAGTGAGCAAGACGTCGCTTCTTAGAATCGGAGGGATAAAGCGATCGATTCTTTCTCGCCACGATACCACGTGTATCGTTATCTCAGCCTTTCGTGATACAGATATTAAACCCAAACTAGTTTCCTTTTACATTGGCGAATTTCTTAGTATCTTAGGGTCACTAAGTACTCCAGGGGATAGCATGCATTTATAACCCCAGCACTTGTGTGATGAGCTTTCTTAACAAGGAAGTTTTGTCTTTACACCCATCACAACGTATTTTACTCATTTTCTGACGCTTGAGTAAACAAATGAAGGGGGCAAATGTTTATGAATGTCGTTTTTTAAATTATATTCTCTTTAATATTCCCGTAAAATGATGAAACTTTCGTATTTAGACAGCCCAATTTCGTTGACTTACGAATGCCGACATAGCGCATTTAGACAATATAACTGCTACTACTACTATCTCTTTTGATGTATAATACGATTAGGATTCTATTCTTGTTGATATTTAAATTTTTTATTATTAATTGGCTATTTATTTCCGTTATTTGTTATTTCAATCTATTATTTTCTATATTCTATTATTATCTATATTTTATGTCATTTGGTACCTTAATTACTATTATTGCGTCATATCGTTATTGAATCACAAGTTCAATAACATATTGGGCCGATTAAAAATTGTGTCCTTACTAATTTCAACGCAAATCGTATGAATATTTTTAAAAGCGTTTCCTTCGTTTTCGCTTATATTGTTTCATATTTTTTCTTTTTGCATGGCATTCTTTGGTACGTGGACTTGACGTTGATTTCTCTGCTTGATTAATTTGACAGACGGATGGAAATCAAATATTGCTTTCTTTCATCCTCAGTGGTGAGGCTTAAGGGGCACGCGTTGAATGATACACACGGGCATCTCTTGAAACGGAATGGCTGTAAGTGACGGATGAGTTTCTTGGAAGTGTCAGTGAGTGGGCTGGCATTCGGCGAACGTCAATGTCGATTAACGGGACATCGGATTGAAAAATAATTTTTAATGAGTTGTCTCTCATAGAGGGCCTCTCTGCGTCGCCAATGCTCTCAAGTAGAACTATAAATTATGATACAATAAAATCCCGATTATCCCTTATAATTTCGGTTGGGTTGTGTATGGATAATAATAAAACACGGATAATCCCAAGGATGACATTTTACCCGCGAAATTCTTAAAAATATCTAGTTAATTATGTAAATATATTTAAACACAATATACAAGCCAAATACCACATTCGCCCAAAGGAAGACGATTTCCATGCAAAAAAATCATTGGTTCATTTCATACTATTGAGATTCATTTAACACGCAATAAACTTGCAAATATATAATAGTCTAGCTCGCTGTATTTGGAATTAATAATAATGTTTATGAGCTAACGATAAATGAATAAATGCGGTAACGAAGAGGCAGAGAAATTGTGCATAAGAAGGGAGCTAGGAATATATGTAATGAGGGTAGATTCTAGAGTAGGCACGCGGGTAATCGGGACATTATTACATTATGTTTCGAATTCAGAAACGCTGAGATCGATTATGAGTCTTAGTTGTAAATAAATGTACTAACGTTGAAAACAATTTTTGCCCTTTTTTCTAAATCCTGCAAGTTTCTGTCACTTGAAAGCATTCGGATATTTAAAATCTACAGGAGATGACTCTGCTGCGTGGGTATTAATTTCAGTACAAGTAAATAAATAAATGAGTAGAATACTAGTGTTTTGTAAATTTAGCTTCGCCTTTTCGGATGTCATTTGATCTTTAAAAATAAGAGAAACTACGTCAGTATAATTATGTCCACGATCAATTTTATTCGAACCGATAGCAAATGCCTTGCATACGCCATAATCCGACTCTTCCTCCGTCTTCGCCTATCCGTTATCGTTCTTCTTTTGTACTTCTCTGCGTCATTTTATTCCTCCCTAAATCTTTCTTTTGTCATTAGTTCCCTCCCTTACCTTTTTCTTTGTCTCCTTTCATCACTTGTTAATCTCTTCCACCTTCTTTCCCTCATCTTACTCCTCTTCTTTCTCAGTTAGAAACCGTATTGAGAAAGCTCGCGAAAAATTCGCCTTCACGAGGGTTTGATGAATTTGCACGTTTTAGATGCCCCAGCTGCCTGTAGTCGATATTCTGTCGTCTGTGCGCGACTCTAGTGGCTGAATATATGTCGCATTTACGTAGGGTATCACCCAAAATAGAAGCATTGTTGAAATAGACCATAATGCGCAACAATGGAGGTTAGTATATTATTCTTGATTTACTCAAAAATGCCTCCAAGGATTTTCATAAAAATTCATCCTGTTGGAGATTTTTATAGCATAAAGAATACAACGGAAGCCATATGTTTCAGAAATATTCCGTGCTATTGCTAAGTTACTGTGATGTCTTTCAACTAACCTGGTGGCGAACCTTATACGCATGCGGAACAAAATTTCTGTTTTTGTTTAAAATCGCTCTTACGATTTACAATAAAATTAATTAACTAATAGGTGTCATAAAAAATGCTACGTAAGCCATATTTCTAAAAAAAAGCACATAACTTACAGTGATATTATGACGTGTCCAGTTTTATGACCAGCTGTCGCCAAGCTCTCCTCAACTCCAACAATAGCCGCATTGTTGTCACGAGCCAAACCGCGCCTAAATACGTATTAATGTAATCAGAGCCGGCCCGAGCTAGGTGCGAGTCGGGAGGTTGCCCGGGGCGCCAAAGTACTGGAGGAGCTAACCAGATTATCTATCTATACATTACTTATGCATAAATAAGTGCTGGATACCAATTTGTACCCCAGAACAGCCAGGAATCTAGATGAAATTAATTCATCTTTTCATTATCGATTACTTCACGGAGTAATGAAGTTTTTTTTAAAACATCTTAGCAAAACTTGACGGAGGGGTCGCTGGAGCGATTTATCACCCGGGGTGCCAAAATACCACGGGCTGCCCCCGAATGTGTCCGGTGACAATATTGCGCGGACAAGAAGCGCACGGTTACGAGCAAGTCCGTGCGGCGTATGTTGCACCGATTATTTAATCTTTCTTTTCTCTTATCTCGCTCCTCTCCATCTTTTCACCGTATTGCCCACAAAAATCCCACCCAAGTAGAAAAGGAAGGAGAGGTGGAGGATGAAAATGGAAATCCCCTCTTCTGAATTGCCAAGGCGGAAACTAGGAGCGTCTGGAAAGAACGAGAGGGGGATGGAGGAGGAGGGGGAAGTAGAGAGGGGGAGGACGTAGGAGAGAAGGAGCGCGCGGCGAGGGCGTACTAGAAAGATCGGAGAGCGGAAGGAGGAAGGACGAGGAAAAGGAGAAGTGAAAAAACGCGTTTTTTTACCGAGGTCGTGGGCGTGTCGGCTCGTGTTCTTTATAATTTTTTCCCCTCCCTCCGACGAGGGATTTTTCTTTTTCCTTTCTTTTATTTAGTGGAGTCGAACGGAATTGACGCCCACTCATTAAAGCCCCCCTCCAAGCTCATTGATCTTCCGATCTTTCCGACTCTTCCTTTTTTTTGGGCGAAGGGGTGGGGAGAAGTGTTTTCGAAATGGAGGGGAAAGGGGAGATGGGATTGGGTCGTGGATGGAATTGACTGGCGGGATGGGAAGGGGTTATCTTGTGGGATTGCGGGAGTGAAACGACTTTGAGTTGGGAAGGAACAAGCTTTCACACATGTACTATATACATGCATACAGGTTTTTGTGTGTGTGGGTGTGTGTGTGTATATATATATATATATATATATATATATATATATATATATATATACACACACAGTATATAAGAGAAAGGGAGGGAAGGAGGAAAAAAGAGGCATTCCGGCCTAGGAAGGAAACAGTAAACGATCTAATCGCGTGTTCCAGACATTTTAACGTCTATTCCTTCCTTTTTATATAAGGCGACTGAGGAAATGGCCTCCTAATTGTTGCTAATTTGTGGAGATTGTACGATTTGCTTCACGCTAATATTTTTTTACATCTGATGTAGAGAGAGAACGTGATTTTTCAGTAAGTTTTTTGATATGATTGGAGAATAATATTTGAAGAATAATATTTTTAGGTGACTGGGATCGTACTTCTATCCGCCAGGTCTTCCTCGTTCTCTCTAAACATTATGATATTGCAGTGCGATACTTTAATGCTTATATGCGTGTATATATGTGTATGGCAAATACTGCTAATTATCTATTGTAATTAGGTGCTGTTATACAGCCGTACCCCGTTGCAATGCCTCTTAGGTGCTTATGATTCATTTCGGTCTGTGTTTTGTATCTCCGTATCGCCATTAAATCGCTTCGTATAATCAATTTGGGCGTGCTTTATTTGAGTTTCATATTCTACTCGCAGATGTTTGCATAAATTTCTTCATTATCTATAATGCTATAACGCATTAATCGCGACAGCTACTAAAGCAAGTGTTTTACACTCACTAATGCCCTCCCTTTCTATCCCGACCTGATATAATCTTATATATAAATTATGAGCTACGTTTGTAATTTCATCACGCTGAGAGAGATAACTAGGTTTTTTAGGAGAAAGAGAGAGGGGGTGGGGGTTGTGAGATTGGGTAGTGTTTCAAATATTATTTCATACTTCACTCTTGCATATCCGTCATTTATGAAGGGCAATCACAACTCGAACGGAATCAATGGCGGTATAACTACAGCAATTTCACTTTCTTTTGTTACCCTAAAGAGCAACGGTTTATTCGCCGATTTACTTTGAAGGACTCTCTCCCGAGAGTTTATTTACGAAGTCGCCCTATTCTGCCGGTTCGGAGCCATTATTTCGGAATGGAGCTCGCAATTCTCGGGAAGTAAAAAAAGCAATAGAAGAAAAACAATCACTCGAGAATGATTTTCGGCGCCTTGCTCTCCCCTGAAAAATAAAAGAGGCGTTTGAAAAAGTTACGGCTGTTTCTGATCTTCCCCTCCCACCGGCATCGCGACGTAAAATTAGCCAAAGAAGTTTGTTTTAGCCGAGCCAGCGAAGCCTTTTACGGCTCGTAGTGGTCTTAATGAAATTCCCTCTCGAGATAGAGAGATGGATACGCGATAGCCACGCATCGCTACCATCTAAGTCCGTCACCTTATTAACGATAAACACCAACCTCTTCTCGGAACCGCTCCCTATTTATTTTTG
The DNA here is from genome assembly GCA_028673005.1 of Tanypteryx hageni. Lineage (NCBI taxonomy): Eukaryota > Metazoa > Arthropoda > Insecta > Odonata > Petaluridae > Tanypteryx > Tanypteryx hageni. The sequence continues at coordinate 40,077,698 of CM054114.1, read as the reverse complement.
CTTTAATTTTATCGCGGAAGAAAAAATATGGAAGAGGGGAGGAGGGGGCTTCGCTCCTTCCTCCTCCTCTTTTCCCCCTCGTCACAATTTGCCTCCCGTCATCAACAAGTCCGTCCACATCCGTGAAAGCGAACTTCTGTTCGGTCACGGTCACTTTAACCGCTTCACGATTCGATGCGTGCCGCCTTACGCCCACGGGATCCTCCCTCCATCTCCTTCTATCTCTCTATCTCTCTCACTCTCCTCTACGCGCGTTATACAGTCCATAAAAACTATCGCCCTATGCTATATGATCCTCGTCCTTTTCGAACGTTTCTCCGACTGCGCTGAAATGTGAAACGTATTCGTGAATCTTGCGGAGTTAGTTGAGGCATTTCATATCGAGAACGTGGTCTCGTTACGAAAATGTCTGAGTGAAGTTCCGTCGAGGGAAATGACTTGTGTCTTCTGCAGTCGTTTTCGGCGTTATTCTCGTTGGAACGGGTGTAAAATAATAAGGCTTGCTTCGAGTGGTTTCTTAATAAATCTCAACCAAGACAAAATATTTTGTGATTACAGATATCAACCGATCGACGTTTATTCCATCTAGGAAATTAACCATCTATGGCCTAAAGTCGTGTATAATCGTTTTCGAATGCCGCTCATTATAGATACAATATTTTCATGTCCTAGTATATGCTCGACTGCTTTATGTAAATCGTACTCTTACCGAAAAAATACTTCTCAAGTGTACTGCTTTCTTTCCGTTTTTTTATACTCTCCAAGTTATTTTAAATCTCATCCAACATTTTTCAACAGAGGCAAGGATGTGCTACTAAAAATAATCTTACAATTAGTACCAAAAGGGTTAGGAGCTGATATTAGTTCCTTGGTGATATATACAATATACGACAGTGAAACTTAATAAAGTTGCACTTTAATACAATTTTTGTCGCATATTATGTTTCTTATTGATATAGATCATGTGCATTTAATGTTTATATACTGTTGATAATCAATTTAAAAAATACATTTTTGCTTAGTAATATGTACTTACATTGATTCAGAGATTCAGATCATTATACTTGAGGCTTAAATCCGATTCCGGACTATCTCCTGCTCTTTAATTCAGGCGAGATACATATAAAGCCCTACATTGTTAGAATTCACTAATGGTGGAATGCGTACAATCTCTTCAATGAATTAATCTGACTGAACCTTGGAATGTTTTGGTAATCGAACACAGATATATATGTGTGTGTGTGTCAGTCATTATCCCATTTTTTTAAATAAAAATAAATACAGATTTTCTCATAAAACTTTATCTTAATGGACAAATACGACGAGGAAAACCAGCAGCATATCAGTTTATTTCCATTTGTCCAAATATCAAATATAAATTAAGTCGCATCTCTTAAACGTTGACTATTCTTAAATGGTTGTTAGTGCGATCCTTTTATCGCCCATTGGATGTTCATCACTAATCGGCTTTTTGCTTATCACTAGGGTATAATAATTTTAATGGGATGAATCGAAAGGATTTGCTAATGTCGAATCTACCATCGCTTAATAACCACTGCCGGCTACTTCGTATCCGAAAAGAGCGTATTTTTTCCTAATTTTTATGCCTGTTGGAAGGACGTACTTTATTAGACGAGTTGTATAATTTTCTTCAAAGTATTATTTTCAGTTAAGAAAGCAAAAAAATGTCACAGAAAATTTGGAGAACGCTTGGAGTGCAATGACTTAACTACTTATGCTTGAAATTTATACATGCCATCAAAAATATTAATTAATTCGTCTAAATTGTGTAAAGGGCCGCCATGAAAAATAGATGCTACTGCACCATTTCTCGGCTGCCTACATAACGTTCTACTTCAGTAACATTTATCAATAATAATATTTATCCCTCTTTTGTTTGTTACCCGTATTTTACATTTTAAAAATCGTTCCTGCATGCTAATAAATATTAAATTAGTTTTCATAAATATATATGTGAATTAAGGCACCGCAAATTTCTGTTGCACTTGTCACCGCAATTATAGAAACCGGTCCCGATTCTCAAAAAAAAATCATGCACTAAATGTGCTAAAACAATATGATGACTGGTATAGTACCGCCGGGTTGATTTTGCTTCAAGTCCACCATTTTCATTGCGTAATCCCCCTTTATAGCATTCAGTGTCGGCACGTGGCGATGATCCGAAAGCACAGGGAAAAAATAAAGGAAGGCGCGCATCCGTGTAAAAGAAACGTCACGATGGTGGTCATGGAGACCGCCGCATTGTTGAAACATGCCGGATGTGCCGTCATTTTGGACGATATGAGAGAGAGGGGGGAGAAAAGAGACGCACGCGTTGGCTAACCAAGGCTTGTAATCTAAATAATCGGATTTTCCGCTCTGCCGCCATCTTTAACTGCCCTCCTACGAACGCTACGCGCCGTGTTCTAAAAAGGGAACCCTTTTTCCTATGTTATAACGTGCGTATGCGTGAAAGGAAGTCGGGAGATTGGCGCGGAATCATCTCGCGGGTTATTTTTAGAGAATGTTTCTTTTTTCTTCCCTCCCCATCACCAAATTTCGTGTTATTTTACGACTATGAAATTCGGTTCGGCCATTTCGTCGTGGAAAGGAGGCAATATTAAGTGGCATGAATCAGTTCAGAATATTGCTATTGGCTTCGGAACATCTTTTTTCTGTACGTAATGCATATTCCTGCGTCAAAATAGCTGAACGGTTATCAATATCGCAATTTAACGCTCTTTGCGTCAGTTAGAATCCAGTCAGCGTTTACGCACAGCATAAAACAAACAGAATTCTGAGTTTTCGTAGAATTGAAAATATTTAAGGAGGTATTTTGTTCTTAATACATTTTTGGACATGATCTGTTTTAAAGAAAAATGCTGTCGAATTGACAGATGTAGTAGTTATTATTTTGCTTGTTTGGTGGTAATCTCTACTAATTCGAAAAGCTGACGATAGACTTTCCCGTACCATGAAACAAACACGAACTCAGACTGACTAAGATTTTTGTTTCACATTATTTTTTATTTACAAAATTTGGAAAAATGTATAAGCCATTGAGAAAAAAGCAGAAAGTCGTCGCTGTTGAAAAAATGATCTCAATTCAACTTTTTATAATACTTAAATTATTTTCTCTTACAATTTTATCATTCATGGACTTTGATGATTTTTAATATTTACTCATAATTAGCGTTAGTTACGCTATTGCTATTCTTTTCATAATTAGTCGTCGCACTGGAGCAACATTTAAGATAGAAACGTTACGATCACCGCTTGACAACTACTCGCTTATCGTTTATTGACATTTGTATGTTTTAAAACTCCCCATCTGCGCATGTATGTGGAATTGTTTTACCTTTTTATTTTGACATTGGCATTAGTCGTTCTAAGCATAGGGTTTTTCAGGAGATTTTTGCGGCACCAATTTCTTTATTTCCAATGTATTTGTGATTTAGATGATTACTTAACCTCGTACTTAAACAACCAGAAATATTTTTATAATGTTAGCAACTTTAGCTACGTCTGATATAATTATAGAACGTTAGGCTAATTGTAAGTACTTGGGACTTTCCTTGAGCTGGGAATTATAAAACATGAGAAAATGTCATTTAACGCGAAAACATTCCATGACAGCGTTCCATAGAACTCTTCTTTATCAACACAAAAGAGTGTTAATATTTCTCCGTATAAAAAAGTGTCCTTGGTAAGTCCCAGGAGACAGTCACCCGAGAACGGGATCCGGGATTAATGCGATAAACATCGACGAAAATGGCGCAAACCCCCGTTTTCCGGATAACGAAAGAGTCGTCGCTCGTGTAATCCCCTGGTTTGACGCAATAAAACGGAAGGGAAATCCTTGCTTTTCCATGTGGCTTGTTTCTCGCCACTTGTAACATCCACGCAACCATGGGGACCCTTCTCGTTGTTTATTTTTGTGTTCCAAGAGGATGCCGGAGAGCGTTTCCCTTTGAATTTGCCGTTAATTTAAATTCGTCCTCTTTGCAATCGCATTGATATTTATGGACGTATGCACACAAAAACAGATATTAATGCATACGCACATACATACATTTATGCAAATCCTGTATATTTTCGTTTATCGGGCCCTGTATTAATCCGAATCGCCAGTATATCGGGACTGTTTTGAGTTCCGCGTATAGATGCTGTCTTAATACGCCCGTCCCTCGTTTCTCACTTCTTGGAACCTATCGTGTAAAATGGGTAACTTTTCATATTTTTATATTAGGGGGCTCTGCCCCCTACTCGCTACTGCACGTCAGCCCCCCGGCCTCCGCTCACTTAGCTCGCTCTGGCGTTCGATGAGGTCAACAACTGCGCTATCTGCAATTGGTCGATGGCCGCGTAAAAAATTACCGAAAACGTCAGTGGCCAGCACTGTCTACTTTTTCATGTAATAGATAGATTTTTGAATACTCGTAGACCTCTTCAAAAACGAAATTAACGGCCGCGCAATTTGAGGTTGTTCTCTGAAAGAAAACAGAGTTAAACCAAAAAGGTGTAAAGCGAAACCGTGCAATTCGAGGGGTTGGTGTGCGTGCATATCTATGTATTATCGCGCGATTCGCTACTGTTGGGTATAAGAGTTTCCTTTATTCGGGAGCGGTGCTCTCGAAGATGATTTTTCCTATTCCTATTGCTAAAAATGCAGGAAAAATATGGTCATCTTTCATTGCAATGAAACAAAAGACAAAATATGGAAATAAAACTAGCTGGTATACGCGGAGTTGCCTGGAAAATTGTGAATGAATGTTTTTTATTTAATTTAATTGAATGCCTTGATCTGTCTGCTTGCGGCCTATTTTTGTCTCTTTTCTGAATTTTCTGCTGCTCTGTATGTCGCCATTATTTTAGAGTTTAATTCTTGTTGACCTAAACATGGTCTTTTTATTCGAGGTATTATGACTTGATTTTTTGTTTTCTAAGGTGACAAGAACTTTTGATAACTTTATGGCTTGAATCTTTCGATTTTAGCTAATTCATATCGCAACTTGGGCACTTGAAATGTGAAGCGGTAATGTTTATATATTCGAGTTTTTAGATTAGCAGGCAGATAAACAAACTTTCAAAAATGTACAATAATATGATAAATATATGTCGAGTAAGACTGAAAATTCCTATGAAAAAGAGGAGAAACAAACAAAATAAAATATTACTCGGGGAAAACGCTGCCGTAGGCAGGCTTAAATGACGTCACGAGGCGTCGGGGGCGGTAAACGGAGTAGAAAATGGAAAGAGAACACGGAGTTCTGTCGAGGTCATGTGTTACGCGTTGGTCAACTGCCAAAAGCGTTTCTTTTCCTCCCTTATTTTTTTCTCTCTCTCTCGAAAGGTCGTATATCCCCGCGAATTACAAAGAATCCCATTCGCAAACCCAAGGATAAAGTAAATTTTCTTTTAAGAGAGAAGTTAACTGTAGCGATTTCCCGGACTCGATCCTGACTGCGTGTGAAATTCGTTCGAGGGTTCATTTTTTTAAAACCAAACCTTTTCTTATTTAGGTCAGAGGGCTAACGTTTTGTAGGTTGAGACGTTCCGTCGTTTTTATACGTGAAACGAAAGTTGAAAAAGCAGGTTACTTCCTAACTCGATCGTGTTATTGCTCCGCAGGTTAACAAACAAGGAAAAGTTCACTCTCAAGATTCTATTTTCCTATAGCTTAGTAAACGAATTATTTTTCAAATCATTATATTTTTTCATAAAAACTTTCACACGCCGTTTGAACGAACTTATGGGAGAACAGTAAATCTTTTCGTTGTTCTGAATATCATGTCGAACACCTCTGATTTTTTTGGTGAAAAATGGAAAATTCATTTGATGACGCAATATGAGATAGCGCGTTTTATTTATTGAGGTTAATATAGAAACATAAACTTAAAATTCTTTATAAAATTAACAATTTACTTATACGACTTAAAGTAATTTATTCAATAATTAATTTAAAAAGTATACCCATACACATGTTAGATTTCTAACAAAAAATGCCCCTCCTGACGCTGTCCGATTTATCATGAAGATCACCGATTTCTCAAAAATATTTCTTTTGCAGTGTTACAGATAGCATTAGAGGCCACACAAATAGCGGAAATCTTTCACTTATAACTATTTTCTCAGAATCTTACTTTGAAAAATGTTAAAAGACCGATTTGTCCAAAAAACATTCTTTGGCAGCGTAATAAATGACATCATATACCCTGCAAATTTCAGACTTAAATCTCTTGCAGTTTACTTGATAATTTAATGCAATAATTTCTTGCACAGACGGAAAGAGCGAAAACATAAACGAGTTTATGAAATAAAACGCGCTATAAAGTCACTTTTTGAATAACGCTCCGGCACTATCCATGTATCCTCATCTCATGGATGGCGAACATAAACTGGAAATTAAAAAATAAAACTTTAAAGTATACGTGACTAAAAATTAAAAGCATGAAATATATTTTGTCGAAACAAAATTTTCCTTGCAACGATGGTATTCATTATGACGGGATTTTACTGTGTGGCTGTATGTGTGTGTGTATATATATACACGTGTGCGTATATGTATGTGTAACAAGTTGATATATTTTGTTATATTTCATTAAAGTAAACGAAATAATTGGATTATTTACATATAAAGTGGTGTAATAGACCCTTCTTGGTCAGGCGCAGAAACCCCGCAATTATTGCCCGCCGTCTCCGAGGACGCTCGACTGGGCCATTTTTGGCCGCCCGCCATTTTAATCAATCACATTCATGAGCATCTCCTTCGCCGTACTACGATCCTCCCTTTCGAACCGAAAAAAAACTCCTGTCGTATCCATTCCGTCCTCCAGAGGCCCTTCCCCAATCTTCCAATTCCCCCTTCCCTCTCTTCTCTCTCTCTCTCGGCCGTGGCGGCACCTTCAAAAAGGATATATATGAGGAGTGGGAGGGCGGAAGAGCATCTTAAACCAGTGCCTCAGGACACGAGCAGTCCTTCTCGCGCAGATATTCCTTGATGGTAAAGGAGAAGGAGGTTAGGGTGCGTGGGTGAGGGGGATTGTGGGAATGCTCTGTGGGGGTGGAGGCGCCGAAGGATCGTCCGGAGCAGGGTGGTGGTGGTGGGGAGGCGATTAGCCCCGAGGGCGTCATCTGCGCGATTTGGGACCTCTCTCTCTCTCTCCCTCTCTCATCCCTCCGTTCTCTCCTCCCTTCTCCCCTCCCTTCTGCATCACGCCTCTTTCCTCTTTTTCCGTTTCCTCTCTCACTCCCTCCCTCTTGCTCTATCTCTCTCTCTCCTTTCTCTTTCTGCCTGCCTCCCTCCTTATCTCTCCCTCCTTACCCCTCCCTCCCTTCCTCCCTCCTTACCCCTCCCTCCCTTCCTCCCTCCTTACCCCTCCCTCCCTTCCTCCCTCCTTATCCCTCCCTCCCGTCCTCCCTCCTTACCCCTCCCACCCTTCTTCCCTTCTAACACCTCCCACCCTTCTTCCCTTCTTACCCCTCGTTCCCTTGTTCCCTCCTTACACCTCCCTCCCTTCCTCCCTCTCTTCTTCTATCTCTCTCCTCCCTCCATCCCTCCTCCCTCCTTCTCCCTCCCTCCCTCCTCCCTCTCCATATCTCTCACTCTCTCCCTATCGCTCTCCCTCTCTAACTCTCTCTCCCTCTCCTCTCCGTCTTCCTCTCTCCCCTCCCCCTCCCTCTCCTCTCCCTCCATCTCCTCTCCCTCCATCTCCTCTCCCTCCCTCTCCTCTCCCTCCCTCTCCTCTTCCTCCCTCTCCTCTCCCTCTCTCGATCTCTCTCCCTCTCCTCTCCCTCCCTCCCCTCTCCCTCCCTCTCCTCTCCCTCCTCCTCCTCTCCCTCCTCCTCCTCTCCCTCCCCCTCCTCTCCCTCCCTCTCCTCTTCCTCCCTCTCCATCTCCCTCTCTCCCTCTTCTCTCCATCTCCCCCCTCTCTCTCTCCCTCTCCTCTCCATCTCCCTCTCTCCCTCTCCTCTCCCTCCCTCTATCTCTCTCACCCTCTCCTCTCCATCTCCCTCTCTCCATCTCTCTCACCCTCTCCTCTCCATCTCCCTCTCTCCATCTCCTGTCCCTCCCTCTATCTCTCTCCCTTTCTCTCTCTCTCCATCTTCCCCTTCTCCCGACCTCTATCGTTCCACCGATATTTTATGGAATATTTTCCCTTTTTCATAGAAGTTTTCCTTAATTAAATTTAAGACATCACTATTACTCGCATTTTATTTAAATTTATATTAATACACAAATCGCAGAATCTGTTTTGTAGTTGTTAAAGCTTAATTTTATTCGTTTTGTTTATTTTGGAGATTAATTTCTGGTAATAACGACACGTTTTCCTTCTTCTTTCAGGTAAGCCGATTACGCCGGAGAATACCAGCATGAATCCAAACCGCTAATCAATTCGACGCAACCGCAGAGAAAAGCTTTAAGATATTCGTGTTTTTTACGTCCATTCTCCGTAAGTAGTAATTTCGGTATTTTCGCATTCGAAAGAGCGTGACGGTTAAAAAAATAATAGCGTCCGCAAAGTGGCGCGCCCTAACGGGTTCCATTGTTCGCGAAAAATTTATCTCGTTCGTATTCCGATGCGTCCATTGTCGTACTCTCCAGGGCAACAATCAATTATCGTTGTGTAACTGCGGGTACGGTTCCGCGACTACGCGATTCTAGCTGTCCTCTCCGTCGCGGCTGGTCACGTGGTGTTTCCCTCCCTCCCCCCCCCTCTGCAATAGCACGCCCCTCCCGCCACTTTGGTCGCTACGGAAGCGCAATGGTTCGTTTGAGAGTAGGCGGTCGCGCCTCTTTTTTCCGATTTTCCGGCCCAACAATGGATCCTCCCCGGTGGAGTTTATAGAGGGAGTGCTCGGCGCCGAGGTCGCTGAAGGGTGTCGCTTATAAGGGTGGGGCGCACTGCGAGGCGGCGATGCCCCGAAATAAACATAAGCTCGTTTTTTTTTCTCGCGTTAAAAGCGCAATCCGTTCGCCGGACGGGAGGTGATTGTTGCGAAAATCCGCCGCCGCCGCCGAAATGCATTCTGGACTGGACTACGCGGCGCTCGGAAAAAATGTGTTGTTGCATCGCCCTAGCTTGAACGACGTGTCTCTCAGCCGTCGCTAGGGGCGGAGTGCTTTTATTTCTTAACGGGGCGGATGCGAATCGTGTCGTTGATGGATGCTACAGCCGGCCCACTTGTAACACGTATTTTTCAAAAAATGTTTATGCGTACTGAAAGACGGGTTGCGTTCCATACCCCTCCAGGCGCCCACCTGTCTGAATATTCCTTAACTTCTTTCTGATGCACATATCTACAAATAGAGTGTTACTGTAGGATGTGTAAGCTTATATAAACATAGCACTAAGGACGTCCAAAATTTCTCTTCCTCGAGCAGCAATCTGGAATCCCACATTTAAAGTCCTACCACAAAACCATAATATCCTTCGTATGAATTTTTGGAATATCTAGAATTAATCTTAAGCGTGGATGTGAGGTGAAGTATTAGTTTGTTTTTTCTGCTCTAACACTAACAGATTCGTCACCATACCTAACATATATATTTATGGATGCATAGTAAACTGCTGATTAACTGGATATCGAATAAACAATATTGTTAAAATGTTTAACTTGAAAGTTTTTGTGTACTGCATTACGTATGCCCATATAGATGGCATTCATTTAAACTATAACCAATGAAGGTTTTATTACCTAGTATTGTGATACTTGAACTACAAACTCAATTTATGCAATAAAATTACTTGAGCCATTTCTTTAAGCGTTTCTTTGCTTTATTAATATTTAATTATTTATTTCATTTGGGTATACTGGTACATCAATATTTGTAGTCTGTCCGTAGACAGACCCGCGATTATTCCTGGTTAAACCTGGTTCTCCATATACTCCTATTTTCCGCTGTCCTCTTCATATCTTGATAACTCTCTTTCCCTTTCAAATCGTCTATCATCTGAAACCTTTTCCTACTTATTTCCATTTTTCCATCTAGTTTTTCTTCTAACACATCTTTAATCATACTCTCTCTCCTCAGGTAATCCCCAACCCAGTTTACCTTCCTCTTTCTAATAGTGTGTATAATCCTTCGCTTCTCTCCTACTCTTCGTAGCACTTCATAGTTTTTCATCCTATCTGTCCATTTTATCTTCAGCATTCTCCTCCGAGTCCACATTACATATGGTACATATAAATAAAAAATAATATAATTGTATAATTATAATTGAAATTCGCATATCGATTAACCGAGATATACGATTTACCTCAATAGACCCGGTCCCGAGGAATACGGCAAATCGGGATTGTACAGAATATATGTAAACTAGTTGTCGTATGGTTGTATCGCGCATTATTTTTTTGCAGTAAGAAACTGGCAATATTTAATATGTTTCTTTTATGTGATCTTCTCTTCATAATCGTCAAAGCATTTCATTGCTAATGGCGGTAGACAAGAACAGCTTTTATAATAAGATCTAAAAAGGCTATAAATAATTGCACTTACGAGATTAAAGGATGACAAAGAAGTATTCATTGCTTTCAAATATTTATCATCGAGCACACGTCGATTATCTCTGTAATTCGTGTAGCCAATAAACTAATGAATTAGTCGCTATTTTAAATTTGTTGACGTTATAAAGCAACGCGTGATATATATTTCGAAATCATTTAACGTCTTTTTTACTTGAGTTTTAGAATTTGTGATTAGAAAAAAGAATGGGAGTGAAATACACGCGTTTCATTCAATCGTTTTTCTTCCGAATTTTGGCGCGTTGAATCTAACTTATCTCTCTCTCTCTAGCTCTTTCACCGATTCCACGAAGTGTCAAATTTGTTTCGTTTACATCGTTTAAAACCGTCCAGAAATAATATTTATCTAAAAAGCTTTAGTGCCGTGACAACTTTTTCGTAGTAGATTTAAACCGACTGTCGATGAAACCATAAACCCGTAGTATAAATCATTGAAGCCCAAACGTGAAACGAGATCGTTTCTATTTTTACCGCGCCTAGAAGACGTGAAGCTAACCCTCTGGACGCATAAAGTTAGGCGGGGCATAAAGATCGCTAGAAATTCCCACGGTGTGAAGCGAGATTCGAGATTTTTTGGGCGCCGCAGTCGTAAAAACCCTTTATTAAGGAAGGAAACCAGCCACTCTTTTCCCGAGCCGAAGAATTTTCTTCATCCAAGCATCCGAAACCGAAAATCCCGTAAGTCGAAAGTAATTTTGTCTCCCTTGCGACGAAGGTTTAAGCAAAAAAAGCATATGAATGAGATTCTTCTCGCGATCATCCTTATCAAGTCGGATTTAAATTTTTCATTCATTTTCGTATGCATTTTTTATTCATGAAAGCGCCTCCACCTCGATCTCGATTTCGGAATCTTGCGCCGGGGCGATCTTCTTTTGTCGGCAGCCCTTTCATCGCGCGGCGTCGCGCCTTACTACCACAAAGACTACGTATCTCGGATCGTAAATCTTTCGTTTAAGGCAGGACTCGGAGGAGATGTTTTAAAAAGGTTTCTACTCATTATACCGTGGAGGAAGGGAATCAGAAGTTTGAGGGCGAAGGGAAAGAGTTTGGCGTGTCCGCGCGTCGTTGAAGGGTTAGGGTCATAGAAAAACTTCCACGCAGGAATACTTCGCTTTTCATTCCTCCTTTTTTGAACGATCGACCACTATTGGTCCTTTCCACACGCGCAACAAATTCCCTGTCCGCATTCTTTTCGGAATCTGACCCCGAGTTCGTTAAAACGTGAAGGGTTTTTCTCAGAGCTACCCTTTAATTGTGGGCTCAGTTAAACGTGTCCTTCGCGATGGGAAACAGAGATATTGGGCTTTCTATACTTACACCATAGACCCAAGGGTTACTGTGTTGGTTTAAAAGAGAGACACGATGCGTCCTGAAGAATTTTAAGTACGCAAAACCCTTCTCCAAGGGCGTGTGTTTTTGAGGTCCAAACCACGTCTCGATTTCGTTGGCCGAAAGAGGTGTTCTACAAAAGGTATATGGAAAATAAACAGTTCTAACCCATCGATATGATCCCTAGATCCCTCAAACTCGTTGAATTCGATTCTTTTCAATTTTTCTTTCAAAGACGCCACTGTAGCACAGCCCATGTAGAGAAAAAGATGCAAATTTTATAGAAATAATACGTATATAGTATGCATATTTTACATTATGCAAGACTCCGTCCATAATTTCGCTAAATCAGCAACAATTAGGCTTTCCTTAACAATGAAAATTTCTCACGTCAATAAACGTCAAGTTTTCGTGTTCAAAAAGTGCATCAAATCGACGCCCGTGTGAAAATCGACGGCAGAAAAATAAATTTCCGGTCTTTTAGGTGTTCTTCGGTTCAAGTCTCAAGGTTTTACGGTTATTTAAAGTAATTTTGAAATGTAAATAAAAAATACGCTGCACCCGTTTCTATTTTATTCCAAGGGTTATTCAAAGGGAGGAACGAAACGATCCCGAAATCGAACTCGGGACGTTCTTTTACGTGGATATTACCCGAAAATTGTTGATAATAACTTATATTACAAACATTAAATTCAGTAATGAGAAATATATGACATATATGATAAGGTAAATAATTACATTACTTACATTTACAGCAAGAATCGCGTATTTTTTTAATTTTTAGGCGTTCTTTACTAAAAGTAGACAAGGCAGGAAAGGTGCACTCATCACTCGTGCATGCATGTGAGGCAGAGTTGCAATTTACGATTTATATAGTCATTTAAAAAATAATCGTTTTTCAGTGTTTAGACATTAAACTTAGCCGTTAATATTTTTATTTTATTGGCGTGATTAAACAATGCGTAATTTTTGACATGTGAATATTTCCTCTCTTCTTTTATATTTCTCCATTTGTTTGCGTGGCGGCGTAACTTCAGCGGTAATCAGTACCCCACGCACATACACGAATAAAAATGAGTCATATTTTAGACGAGAGGTCGATGATGAGCATTTATTGCCAATGTATGGTCGGGTAGTGGGACGCTCGAGGGAAAGACAAACTCTGGAAAAGCGGATAACCGCTAAATGGGAAATCCGCCCGACCACGAGAATGGAATTGTGAGTTAGTTTGCCTCGGAAACGAAGCGTCAGAACGATTGTTAACGAGGCGGGCGAATCGAAAGGTCTCCCTGCGAGCCGGGAAACGATTCCCATGGCGCACGCCCTCTATTCGTTTGTTTCCTGTTATTTCGCCGCTGGATTTTCGTTGCTCTTTTCTCGGTGGCAGTTTTAAATATGGCATGCTATTTGCGTGCTTAGACCTAAGATATTGCAGTCGTAGTCGGCAGACCGTATTGAAGTGCGTCAGCGCTGTATTTTCAAATCAATTTAAATGACGAAGCAAACTCTGAAAAATCCTATATCCTATATTTATTTATCTTTAATTAAATGCACCTTTAACAAATTAAGAGTAAGATCATATACCCATTTAGTTACAAATATCAAATGCCAAGTAAGTATAAATTTACTATACCCAGTATCAGCATCGGGCGTAACTAAAGATGAGGCGAAAAAATTGTTAAAGGCAAGTTGTGCATGTCACAAGGACGGAAGATTTCACTACTATACTTGTTGCAGACATTACGTATAGCAGAAACTATAAATTTTGATGATACTATTGATGAGTTTGCTGCATTAAAATCCCATAGAATAACTTGAACATTAAAATATTTATACTTGCTGTATTTAAATTGTGTAATTATATTATGTAATTATATTTATAATTATGTATTTAAATTATGTACATTTATAGTAAGAAATTATATCATTTATAGTTTATTTTTACTTATTAATTGTTCGCCCTTAATCCATATAGGTATTAGAGAATTTTTTATGGAGGGTGCTAAAATAGTTAGTTACAGCGCTAATAATGGCATGAGAGCATAACATTGCGAAAAACGCATAAAAGACATCTTTCTATTCCTTATTAAAATCACGTTCAAGTATTCTCATAGCCGCACTTATTTCAACGTCCCATGTTCGTTCCTCATTTCTAGGCTATGTACACGTGTGATTTTCATGATATTCTCTATTCATCTTTTGTCTGCCACTGTAACAAATTCTGCTCATAATCCAATTAATATAAATGCCTCATTGACATGAATGAAATGATCGGTGTCGTACGCATGATTTCCTGAAGGACCCTGATTGATGTTGCGGGAGTAGGAGAACCTTAGTTTCAACCTAATTTCATTGTTTAATGCTGCATATGATATGCGGCTGGATCTGCAGCTTTTTTGCGGAGCCTGAAAATTCCATTTTGTATTAGAATTATGTAATATTAATCGTATTTTTACGGAGTTTGACAGTCATTTTAACTAGTATATGCGTACATAAACCAAATCATAATTAGAGTGTCTACTATCGATGGAGCACCATTGATTAAGTCTATTTTATAGCCGAACCGCGCCTCTTGCTTTCCCATTTTTCAATGACTATTGGGCGGAAATTAAATCACCGCATTCCTCACGTTGCGATAAGGAAACATCTTTCCGAAGTGATGTTTTCAGAGGCACTGCCCACCCCAACATAGCAATATGTTAGGTCTTATAGTGCATGTTTCCCACGGTTCGCGACAAGGTAATTCACGCATTCGCTGGATTACGCCCACCAGTGCAGACATTGCCACCCAAAATCGCTTCCGCCAACCAACGCCCAGGCGGGATTGTGTGCGAGGTATTTTCTTTTAGAGAAAAGTGAGTAAGAGTGACTTGGATTTGAAAAGATCCTATCATATACTATTTGTTTTTTGAGCGTTTGTTTAATGTACGAAATCTGACCTCTGTTACTATTTAAGTAAATGTTTTATGTACAATTGTATATCAATATATCCGCGATATACTTATTTGTTGCGTTTATATATTAATTATTCGTAGTTTGTATGCTTTGGGTCCAATTTTATCTCAGTTTTGACACAAGTAGTTTATATTTGAGTCTAAGTTATGATTATTTATCATTGTTAGCGCTTTTTTAATCGCTTATTCGGGTCACTCGCCCGTCTGTCCGTATACAGAATACCTCAAAAATGACGTTATAAACCCCAAAATTCCATTTTTTGCATTAGCACAACATATGGTATAAATTTGGTGGATCTAAGATCAGCTGCTGGGGAGTAATCGGAAAATGCAAAGTAGCTAAAAAGGGGCGTGATATGCTACAAAAGTAGGCTACCAGTAATACATAATATCTGCTGTTCTTTACTCCAATGCAAAGCAATTCTTCCCTCACTTATTAATCTGGCTTGCCGAGGCCATTATGCGATATTTGCGAATAAAGAGCTATGTTCGTCGAATATTTTAATTTGTCGCTCAGGTAAATGGTCTCACTTGAGCAAAAAAATAAAAAAATTTTTATCACCCTGCTCTAATCGTAATTGGCACTTAAATCAGTCATTAATTTAGTCAGACAATCATTTCGCACTCTATCACTAATCCTGATAGGCATTCGATAACGTCGGAGTCATTATAATGAGGTAATCTGATCGGAGGAGTACAAAAATTAAGCATAAAAAACGACCGTGTTTTAGAACACGGGACTACCTGGCACGGACGTGTAATATTTATTCTAGAAGATCCCCGCCTAAAAAATGATTTGACACTTTCTCCTCCTTTTGTTTGGACGTCATCTGCCGCCTCCTTTCCTCCGCCTCTTATCATCGGTCGGCGTTCTTCTTTTGACTTTTCGCGCCGCCGAGCGGCAAGTAGACCAACTGAGTTTTTTTTTATTTCCGTTTTCTTTCACCGAGCCGCTGCTCGTCTTAGGTTCAGCCCATGAGGGGGAGAAGGGGATGAGGGAGTTGGATGGGATATGGGTCCTTCAACCTGTCCTCATATGCCCCATCCCACGCCCTGCCTTCCAGCCCTTTCATTCTCTTTTTACCCTTTCTGCCGGCGGTCGCTCTTGTCCCTTCTCTTCCCACTTTGGCATTCTTCCTCTGGCCATTCTTTAGTCCTCGGTGGACTCCGTCTCCTTTGCACATTCCAACCCTTCCACTTTTACCCGACTCACTTTTTTATATATATAAATAGGTGGGTCACCGTTCGCTCCCACTCCCGTCCCTCTTAGTCCATTCAAAAGTCTCTCGGACGAGTTTATTCGTCACGTGATAATTGCCGCTAGGCCGGAGGCGAATTTAGGCTACCTTGTCTTTTTTATTTCGGATGACGAAACTACGGTACTCTCTTGTTCATCGCGGGGGTTATGTTATCGGAAAAAGGCCGCGTTATGCGAAACCGCGTAGCGAAAATTTGATGCCTCACGGAGAAAATGACGAGTTTGCAAAGACCCCGAGCTTTATCGCGTCGCGAATATAGTTGAAATTTGGTGCCCGCCCAATTAAGGACCGCAAATGGTTACATTTTATACTTGTTGGGCGAAAGAGGGTCGCATTTAGTTCAACGTTTTTAGTAGATATCGCTTTGAGGAAAGCCGCAATGGAAAGGTTTACTTCTCCATAATATGTCGCTCCAATGCAGAAAATTATACTGTACTATTTAATAGAGAATGCACCCATCCTTCATTTTGCATGGTACATGCGCGCCTGTAAAAACCGTGTAAAGCAAAACCGTGTCAAACGAGGAATATTCAGCATTGCATTATGTTCAGCCCGTATCCTTTTTTATGACCTCTTCTCGAACAGATTAATTTTATGATTTTCAATGCTAGAATACAGTTTCTAAACAGCGCTAAAGTGAAATTGATGACCATTCAAGGCGAGGTATTCCTCAAAAAGAAAACCGAAAACGTGCAATTCGAGGGGTTGCTATATTCCTATCGTAATAAAACAAGGTGGTATTGGTGAAGAAGGGAGGGAAAACACGACACGATTTTGTCCGAGCGGTTTCAGCCAACGCCCTCGAAAGAATGGTAGACATACGGAATAATGGGAGCCTTGGAAACCATAGTAACACTACCAAAACATACCGAGGTGATTCTAAACAAGCCTTTTGAGACCTTAGTTTAGCATCTTAAACTAAAAATGAAATAATAGGCCGGATGACCGCCGACACCGACCGAGCTGACCGCGAGAAGAAAAAAAATGTCCTATATTTTTTTGTTCCTTATTTTACGAAAGGAAAAGAGAAAAGACACTAACCCTTATCTCCTTATAATCTGATGCGCAGGGTGGTCGGATCCGTCTTCTCGCAGCTTAACATCCTTATTTTTCACCAAGATGGCTTCTGTCAACCCCTTAAAATGGCCTCGTCTCCACAAGAGAGAGTCTTGCGCTGGTCGAAATACGATACATTTTCTCGAAGAGCACAAAGATAATCTCTGTTTTGCTCTCGCTCGCTCTCTCTCTCTTTCTCTCTCTCTTTCTCTCTCTCTCTCCTTTTCTCTCTTTGTGGGGGAGATTCGGAATAAAAAATAACCCGAGAGAAAAGGGCAGATGAACGAAGAGCGGGCGAAAAATGATAAAAAACAATGAACTTACGGAACCCTCGACGGAACGGGGAAAAAGACGGCGCGACGGGGGGAAAAATGAAGAGCGGCGCGCGAATATAAATCTTTTCGGCGAAATAATCATCGTGGGACCCTCTTTACCTCTTCCCTTTCCTTCATTTTGCGTCCCTTTGTTTTTCAAGCCGATTCCCAGAGTCCCTCAGGGAATTATATACTTGTATTTTTTTTTTAAGAAGAGCCTTCTCATTATCATTTTTTCGGCGAAGAATGTGCACCTACGCCATCGGAGGATCAATGAAAAATATATGAGAATTTCGGAGGTGCGGTTCGGCAAAAAAACCGTTTCCTGGGCCAAACTAAGGAAATGGGCGTCTAAATAAAACGGAGCACTTAAAAAAAGTTTTCGGCGCAGGATATTCCCTCTTCTTCTGGTCAGAGACGCCCAAGCGGCGTCACTCGTGTATTTTATCATATAAAATCTGTTTTTTTTTGCTTCCCCTTTCATCCTAATTTCTTTAAAGGGGCGAAAGAAAAGCAACTCGGAATTCCTAGGTAGGAGAATAAACCAGTTTTTTTGTATCCCAGCTTGCCTTTCGGCAAAAGAGTTTATTAAGTTTTCGGGAATTCTCAGGAGCCCAAATGGATTCGTCGCCGAAATTTATTTGACTTTCGTTATTTTTCCTGTTTTTTCTTCTTCCTCCGAGTTATTAACGTTTCGTACAAATGAGTTGAGTCCAAGTCTATTATCCGAGGCATTTGAAAATGAAGCGAGGAGCTGTTTTTTTATGGAGCAAAAAGGTGGAACTAAACGTCGAATAAATGCAAATCGGCAATTTTTGCCTATTTCACTCCGTCTTAAATTATGTCGAGCTACTCTTTATGGCCGTAAAAAAAGTTTAAATAATAGCAATCCAACAAAAACAGCACAAGTTAGATCAGGATACTATTTGTTCCGTCACTCTACCTGTCATTGATGGCATTTTATTTTACATCTCTTTAAATTTTATGCATAACTCTTTAACATTTTAACATATTATATCGAAGTACACGCATGTATTTGTTTTTTTATAATTCAAACAGTCTTTCAAATGAAATAGCGTTATGACTTTAATTTTCATTTTTTTATCAATCGCAGATATTTCATTCTCAGCGCAACATTTGAGTTTGGCTAATTGCATTTACCGCGAGGCGATTAAAGCCTTACCCACAGTAGCTGCGCTTGGTCAAGATCTCCAAGAGTTGGCCTGAGAGAATCAACTATGTCTAGAAGGATTTATCCTGAGCCTCGAATCGGATTAAACTCTCTTTCATTTAACGCTCATGAAGCAAGTCAGAAAGAAAACTATTATGTAACACGAAGTCTTTCTTAGTACTTCACGTGAGAGAGAATGTTTGGCTGAAGAGGATATGACTAGGGATTATTCACTGAGGATTGAAAAATTTTCGCGCTTGCAAATAGATTCAGACGCTGTTGGAATATAAACTACATCGAAAGAAGTTTTATCGGGATGCGAAATAATTTGCTATTGTATCTTTTTATCTTTTGAGTTTGTTGATTTTGATAAGTATCTCTAAGCAATGAAATGACAAGATAATTACTGAACCATTTTTATAATAAAAACCGCAATAGGGTGTGCGGGAGGGCGAGCTGGAAAATGGGCTTGTGAAAATAATTCGCAAAAAAATTCTATAACCTGTTGACAGCGTGCAAGTGTTTTGCTTTCGAAGCGATCTATCGCAAAGAACTGAAGAATTTTTAAAATCTTAATATAGTATATTATTAACGTAGTTTTTTAATATAGCTCGCGATTTCATTGAAAGAAAATATATTTTTTAAAATATTTGTACGAAATTATTTAAATCAACACGACTCGTGGCATTTTCATTTTAATTGCTTCGAAGAATCCTCGCTCCTTCGGGGTATTACCTACGGGTACAAACATAAGTTTGTAAGAGAATGCGCGATGCACGACGTTCCACGCGATATAAATTGTCCCATGGCCATGTTGCGAACAATCGCTCGTCCGGGAAGAGATGAGGATTGACTCGGGCGTTGCAAAAGATCGACTCCACTCCTTAAAGCCCCCTGGCGGGTGGGGAAAAACACAGACGATGAGGAGAGACAGACCAAGCGATAAACGCACCTCGTTACCACGTCCATTACGCCTCATTACGGCCGTTCGGACGTTGCCACTTAAACTCTCCGCGGGGAGAATGAAATACGTCATTGTGGCATCTCCTTAGCTTAGCGATGACCGCGGGAGGATGTTGCGATCATGCAATAGGAGAAATGTAAGTTTTCAAACCTTTGAAGGTATCACATGTCGGGCATGTATATGATTTTCCTGTGATCGGCGCCGTCGGTAAATTCAGTAGCGGTAATAATTGATTTTTTAAGTGCGTCGACTGCTATGGTCATTTTGCACTGTCATCAACTGGACATATAGTACACAGAAGGGAGGAGCGAAACTCGGTACCGGCATTAGCCTACTCTTTACGAAAAGCACCAAGGGGGCCAACTGCTTAACGTTCCTTCCGAAGGACGGAACGTTGATTTTGCGCGGTCTCCTCAAACTACACAAACAGGGTGCCGGGTAACCTCTGAAAAAATCTTACTTGAGCAGGATTCGTACCCGCTGCCCCTTCGAGCAGTTGGCGAATAGCAGCCAGGGTAAATTCAGTTATTTTTACGGATGCATCCTGGAATAAAATAATCGAGTAATCGTAAGTTCGGGTCATAGACATTCTAGTTATACTGGTTAGAACTGCCAGTCATCTAATGTAGTTGCATTTACTATGAGAAAATTTCCCTGAGATGATAATGACTACGTCAAGATCAAATTGATTTAATGACATCAAGCTGGGTTTTTGTAGTGCAGGGTATTTCACTGAAATTTCAACTATTATTATTGAGGTGCAGTAGCATAATCGCTAAATTTATGGTGCATACTGCCTACTTTTTAATTGTATTTGTTTGTTGACTGAATTCATCTAATTATTATCCATAGGATTCCATAAATTTGATTAATAATCCGCAAAACAGATTTTCATTTCGAACTTGAAACCATGGGAAGCGTATAAACCTTGAGTATATCAAAAATCGTTCCTACATTAATCGCACTGATTTAAATTCAAGATTAAATATATATTAGTCTTTTTTATCTGAAAAAAATTGATTGTCATATTTATAATTCCTAAGCATAAACCTGGACGCCTGATTGCTGTTTCTATTCCTTGATGTAATCGAGGATGGTAATTGTAATTTAATCCACTTTCTTCATCGGGGCACGGTGTCATATGTCAGCTTCCCGATAAGCTGCTTCGTTCGTTAATCCATCTCAATCCCTTCGTGTTCTCGTGCCTGTTTGGCGCGACTTTCTTGTATCGCATTCTGCTTTGTGATGACAGCGAAATGTCCCACCCAAGAAGAGCACTCACTCAATATGAGCGTTAAGTGGAGCTGCTACTCGCCATGCAACGGGGAACTCTGACCTACGAGTATTTACGAATGAACTCATTTTTATAAGAGCAACCGTACAATCACCGCCAATAAGCAGCAAAAATCTCATCCAATCGCGTGTATTTTCCGCGCTCATAAATCACCGGTCTTGAACGCTCGTATCGTTAAGTCATGCGTTCTGTTTTGCTGCGAAAAGCTGGAGTTGAAGCAAATGTATGATCTCGATCCTGCCAGCCTTTCTCACTTGTGCTGACTCCGATCAATAATACTTAACTCCCTTGTCTGTTTACAATTCTCATGCAACAAACGTGGAGGAGACAGAGAGGGTAAACCGATTTGTATGTCCATTGGGAGATTAGAACAGAATTATTTTAAATATCGTGCTTATATAACACACATTTTATATTAACTTTATCGTGCTGAGTTGCGTCTGTGTAGTAAAAACAAAGTTTTCTGTTTTTTATTATCCGCGTAAATATTTTCTTCGCCACCATCTCCCGATTTTAATTCACTTGCCAGAAATGTTACTGCTAACCTTAAAGTGCGGTATAAAAGAGGTTCCAACTGTGTGCAGCTAAATTTTGCCTTCGCCAATATCGAGTCGGTTGTTACCTCTTTAGAGAAATCTTCATTGAAAGGAATGCCGAAGTTTAATTGCAGTTGACAAAATGCGCACGAATGTGAATTTCATTTAAACGATATTAGACGTTTGAATTCCGAAGTTTCGGTATTTTTTGCGTTTTGATCAATAATATTCGCAAAGTGTAAACAATTTGGGCATTTTCCAAGTTTCGGGCATTAGCCATGACGCATGCATGTGTACTTAGATATTATTTCAAGGATAATTCAACGCATTTAACTGGTATATCCTTTAAAACTGGGCGCACAAAAAATGAAGTTTTATTAACTATGCGTTCGAAGAGAAATCGAGAAATTCTTTTTTAGAATTCCCTATTATTTTCAATACTTTTGTAAAAGTTTCTATGGGAAAACTTAAGAAACACAACCGAAACTCGCGCATAAACAATTAAAGTAATTTTCACGCGTCTCAAATAAAATAAACTCTCTTCTAATTTACGACTGCACACATCGACAGCATCAGAGACGTTCACGCTCTGGTACCGCCCCCTTTCATCCGACCGGATGCGACGAAGAACAAAAGAAACTCGATAAAAATCTCGGCGCGCATGTCTTCGCGAAATCGGCGGCACGCGCCTTCTTCTTCCGCGGGTTAGGTTAACGCCCACGCAGCTATAAAAATCCCGCGGTTCCATATCTCCCATTCCCGCCTCACAGACGTCCTCGCGGATCGTAAATAAAATGAAATTATGAAGAGAGAAAAAATTGAAAGCGCCAGCCAGTCTACGCCGATCCATCGTTGCGGGGAGTCCGCCATATTTCACTTAGGCAATTGTGGCGGAGTTGAATGGGGGAAGAAGCGGACGGATGGAGGAAGGGAAGTGCACTTTGAGAGGCGTGGGAGGAAAGAGAGGAAGATGCGGCGAGGGAGGAGTGGGGAGGTGGAGAATGGGATAGATCAGGGATGCACAACAAACGGCCCGACACATTTTGTGTGGCCCTGCAGGATTTAACTCAGCTGGTGCTTTCCTTTTCCGTAAAATATACAAGTAAAATTTGTAATGGATCTTTATCGCATATATGAACAAACATTATATCTTATGAAATTAAACAAAGCTCCATTACGCTCAGCACTAACGGATCAAAGTTCAAGAGACATTCTAAGAACAGCAACTACCAGCATTACTCTGGATAGAATGGCGAGAGAAAAACGGTGCAACATCTCTCATTGAGCAAGTAAATTATATTTGTTTTTCATCTCATTTTTGTCGCATAAAAATTGCACGTAAATGTTGTTACGGTAATTACTGAATCTATAATAGTTTACTTAATTTTTTTATGTACAAAACTTCCATAGCGTGTCCCGCCTAGATCCAATCGAGGTCGATTTTGTCCCATGTCAACTTTTGAGTTGTGCATCTCTGGGTTAGATTGATAGATGCCTTTATTTGTGCGAAATTGAGGCTTACGCGCTCCCTATTATACCGAAATCCATTAGTCAGTTACAACAGAATATATTATTATACTTAGCGATAAAATACAATTGTGGCAAGGTAAAAAAAATGCGTAACACTATTACAAAGAATAGAAAATATCACAAAGATAAATAATATGAAAATCTACTACTGTTCACAATTTAACATAGTGTAGTAGATGTAATTGAAAGAAGGGTACTCAGTTTAGTTACGTAGGAAATACTAATTGTGTCAGTGATGCATTAGTTTGGTGTAAACAAACACGCGAGAATATACCCACACAGGAAGGCAATTGTGAAAAACCCCGCGAAACCTATTTTTGACTAACTAAAAATACACTTTTACTATTACCAGAAGCGTACTATTCAAATCTATGTTAGACCATGCGGATATGGAGAGAAGAGTGACAGACTGACATACATACATAGGACTTTATTAAGGGCAAAATTGAGAATATATAGAGCGAGGAAGAAATAAAAATAAAAGGAAGGGAATAAGAAATTTACATAACTCTCTGTTTTACAATCGATTTCACGTATTTTATCGTCATGATAGCGTATATACATTGGTGCTTCAACTGTTTATAGAACCTCCTCTGACAAGACTTCCGACCTATATTTCTCCAGAAGCCTGAAACTTGCAGTAATGGCGAAGAAAGGAAAGTGAGGGAGAGAGAGTGTATATATATATATATATATATATATATATATATATATATATATATATATATATATATATATACGAAGAGTAAAAGTGCGGGAAAAGGAAGAGGTTGGGATAGATTAAGGCAAGATGAGGAGGGAGAGAAAGGGGGAAGTGAAAGAACGGGAGATAAAGAGATTGATGGTAGGAAGTGAAAGATTAAGATGGAAAGAGTAGAAGGAAGGGAAAAATGGGTTGATTAGGAGGAAGGAAGAAAGGTGTGGTGTTAGAGCAACAAACGATGTAAAGTGAAACAGCGGAAGCGAGAGAGAGAGAGTGGGAGGAAGAAAATGTAAACGAGAAGGAGGGATAAGGCTGCCGAACCTTCTCATTTTCCCTGGCATATCCTCGTTTTTTACCCAATCAATACGTTCAGAAGGAATTTCTAAAAAGATTAATCCGTCCGAATATTTTTAAACATTGACTAATATTCATCCGATAATTTGGATAAAAGCTCTAAGTTTAAAAATATTCAATAAAAGTTTCCAAAATTCATAAACGATGAATAATATATGAACAAATATTTAGCTCGTGATGCCATATTGTCCAAGGACGCTGCTTCTATGAGTCTTCGAATAAAATAGTTGCCAATGCAGCGAAAAGTCGTCGACAAGACGACGAGGTGCCATGTTTTTCCTAAATAATACATGATAATGTATTTAAAAGTATCTGCAAAATAACTTGATGAACATTGTGGCTTGGAAGAGCATCCTCACTTCTACATCACTTAATATGGTAGCTCTGAAAAGGAAAAGGCGAAATTGATAGATAGAAGCGATTGAGGGAAAGAATAGTATAGAGAGAGGAAGAGAGGGTTGAGATACGAGAAATGAAAGGGAGTGAAAAGCAAATAAAAAGACTAAGAATTTATAGAAGAGAGGAAGGACTGTTTAAAAGACAAAATAGGGAACGAGAAGGTTGAGAGTTGAAGAAAGAGAGAGAGGATCGAAAGAGAAAAGGAGAGGCGATAGAGGAAGAAAGGAAACGGAGGAAAGGAAGCGAGGGAATGGAGAAATGTTGTTAGCGAGGTTGACGCAAAGTAGCTCCTTCCTTATTCCACCCAACCATTTACAATTTATTTATCTTTACGCGATGTAGATTCACTGATTGCTGAGTTTTAAATACACAACATAAATTAATAACAGAATTAATAAACAAGGTCAGTAATGAGGTCAGGCTCAACTCGGTGGAATTTACTCATAATGAAAAAAGAACTTGGTTATTTCCACAATTTTTTTTAATTTAAAATTTAAAATCTGTGGAAATAACAAAGTTCTTTTTTCATTATAAGGTTAGAGATATTTGAGATACACATTATTAACAAAATATTTTCCAAAATTTTCTTTATTAATTTACAGAATGGTATTTACAACCGGAGAAATACATCTATGTATACTTATGTATGTGTGAGTGTGTATGTATATATATATATATATATATATATATATATATATATATATATATAGCAGAAGTAATTAATTATGTAGGGAATAAAGATGAGAAATTTCATTTTAAAGAAGGTGGGAGGGGAAGGAAGGAGAGCAGGGAGAATGTGGGAGAGAGAGACGGGGAGTGATAGGAAGGGGGGAAAGGAGGGGCTCGGGTATCGAGGAGGAAGGAGGAAAACTCTTGGAGGGAGGGAAGGGGGATGCGCAGCAGGGAGTGAGCAGATGGTATCTTGCACTCTGGTCACTGAGCGGCCGCGACTGAGAGCGAGGTCAATATTTTTTAAAGTAGAGGGTCTTGTCCGACACGTTCGGCGGACAGTCCATTTTCCGCGGCCGCCGATAGGCGAGGTACGTATCGCGACGCACGTGTTACTTAAATGCGTGGACCTCGAACGCCGCTCTTATCGCCGCCAATACGTGACCCAGCGGAGAACTTTTATCTCGTGTTCCCTACGCTTCGCGAATTGAATAGAATAGAAATTATTTGCACGTTCTCGCTGTACAATTCTAAGTAGGCGTCTCGTCAAAAACTTGGGAATGAAAAATACTGATAGTATTAAAGCCTATGTCGCATAAATACATAGTTAATTTGGCACGCGTAATTCATTTTACATGTCTTCGGTTCTATCTAATACTTTCATACATTATAGATTTCACTCATACATTATTATGCAAGTTTTACATTGAATATTTCTCCAGCTGCATACAAGCATATTCTTTGCATTCTAGAATCTTTGCTTCTAAACTATAGTAGCCATTGTCCTCCATATATTCTCTTACGGAATAATAACTTTTTTCTAACAGTAATCTTTAACTTTTTCGTGGAATAATAATTTTATATTATTATTATTATTTGGGCGGTAAAAATAACGCGTGTACGTATTAGAATATACCGAATCTTAGTCCAACAATAGTTGTTGCTAAGGCAACACTCTCGTAATTGGTAATAAAAACTGAAAAATCGCCAGTATTTACGCGAAATTCTAAGAAATGCAATCGATAAGCAAAATTCTACGATAAAAATTAGAATTTTCATTCCTTTCCTCAGAGAATAGTATAAAACCCGCTCCAATATTACAATTCTAAGATATTTTAAAGTTCAATAGAAAATTACCCTGCACGATGGATTTCAGATTTCCTATGTAAATCAAATGGAAAGGATAATTCCTGGAATCGAGCCCGAAACTTCAATCATCGCAACAGAAACTATCCTTGGGAGCTCGGCAAGAGATTTCCCCAAGTTTCATGAAAATCGGTCTATTGATTCAAAAGTTAATAGGGGGTATGGACAGACAGACACAACGACAAAACTA
Source organism: Tanypteryx hageni (assembly GCA_028673005.1). NCBI lineage: Eukaryota > Metazoa > Arthropoda > Insecta > Odonata > Petaluridae > Tanypteryx > Tanypteryx hageni. The sequence continues at coordinate 40,051,303 of CM054114.1, read as the reverse complement.
TAAGCCTATTTCCATTCTGGAAAGTATGCTAAAAATGTCGTACATTTATGCATACGTGTATCATAATGTTTGGACTAACTCATTTGTTGGCACTGAGTCACTATCAATATATTAAAGGGGAGATTATTGCCCCAATGACCTGTCAACATTTTCAAATTGTTGAGAATCGTTATAATAATCATCCAAAGCACTTATCCGTAGCTTTTGCGATATTCGTTTCGATTTGTCGATTCGTTTTCCATTAGTTTTCGCTCATAATCCGTGCATATGTTATCCGTGTCCGTCAGAAGTTTTGATGATTCGCGTGATAGTTCTTTAGTTTTCCGATCAATGACGATTCAAAAGGCATACTTTGATTGAAGACAGAAAGTATCATATTTTTGTGGAGTGTTAGACAAATTTAAATTTTTTTTCCCTGAGCAATTATAATTGAGTATGTAATAGTGATGAAAACTACCTCGATAAAGAAATATCAGTTTAAGATCCTATATTCTGCGTAAAGGAAAACATTTCTCTCTTTTAAAATATGATTGTATTTGTCCGTCCATATCTATTCAATTCCGTAAAACTTTCTTCTGGATAACAATGCTTCTCTGAAAACTCTTTTACTTAGGAGCGATCCTCAAAAAATGATTACATTAGAATATCATTCCGCTTCCACGGGTTTGGAAAATTTCCACCCCTTTAAGCTTACGCGATGGTTGTCAAAATCGTTTAATTATGTTATCCATCGACATGCAAGCCGCCAGGTTCTTTTAACAAGATAAATAACGATTTTTCACGTTGATGTTCTCCAAGTTTTTTCTCCACGTCAAAAAACCAAAGATAATATAACAAGTCTCGTTATGCGTACTATTTACAACATACGTCTTCCGTATACGAACCTTCCAACTCCGTTACGCGTCCGCGGCCAACTGGTCGCCCGTACATCCGAGTTGTTTGCACAGGCAGATGTTAAGGGAAATAAATCCAATGCCTCTCCGTTGACCCTGTTGCGTCATCCCGGATGGAATAATATTCAAACGTCTTTGACTGAGTAAACGTCGAACGTTTCATATCTATGGGTTCATTCGCTCAGACGTTTGATTCGAGTAAAAGAGACGTTCGTCGCAAACGTACACGCGTTAGGATCAAAGAGATCCTCTTCAGAAATTATAACTTTCTTGGCGGTGCGGTAAAAATATCGATCTTCATCTGTCACTTTTTCCGCCGTTTTAGTTTTCGGCGCAAATGCGAACGAGAGAGAAAGCAGATATGGGAATGTAAGGCGAGATGGACGAAATAGCCCTTGAGAGTAGGGTGACAAACCGTCCCAACTTAACTTTTGTCCAGCACTTTTAAAAATCATGATTCATATCTAAAATTGTCATTTAAACCGCCCCGGAGCACCCTCACTGCTCAAACCAATATATCTTATATCTATTATATCTATTTAAGGCTGATGCATCAATAAATACACCGTAAATACGCCAGTATATTATGTTCTTCCATATAGTTCGTACATGTTTGAAAATGTCCCTCCTTAGGTTCCTGAAACGTTGGTCACCTTACCTTAGAGGCATAATAGTTTTTTTAGAACTAGAATCTGCATGTAAAGTCGCCATTTGGAGAATACGAATGGATAGATACACCTTGCCCTACTATTACACGAGTTCTTATGACACGGATTCGCTTCAAGACGGTTTGTTTTTTTAACAACTAAAATTCAGATTAAGTGGGTTATGGTTCTTATTGACGATATTGTTCAACTTGGAATGTGGGATTTCAGATTGCAGAGCAAGGAAGACATGAAATTACGCGCAACAATCGTCGCTGAACGAATGGTTAGATATTTTTTCCCGCTTACTGAGAAGACGTCGTGACAACTGAATGACTTTTGCTTTGCGCAGTGATCGCACTTCCAAAATTTCATTCTCGAAATAACTCCTCGGTGGCACATTAATTCCGCATCCTACATCTTATGCAACCACAACGGCATTAATAGCAACATTCGACAGTAAATTGCCGAGCCCAAGTTGGCACGGTATGTTTCCCCAATAGCCGTACAAATATTAGAAAATCCAGTTGCCAATTCCGGGATACAAATCACCATTGATGACGACCACTACAGCTTGCCTTCCTATAAATACTGTTTCTTGTAATACGGGTTCGCTACAGTACGGTTTGTTTTTTAATTCCAAAAATTGACGTAACACGGATTATAGTTCAGAATAATACGGTGTATTCGTACCTGAGATGTGGGATTCCAGATTTCTAGCGAGGAAGAGACATTTTGGAGGGGCAGTGCTTTTCAAGCTTAGTTAATCGACAACAGCACCACATTTGTGCAATATGTGCATCAGAGAGAAAGAAAGACGTTCAAGAGAATTGGGTCGTGAGGAAAATGCCTGAAGATGCGTGGAACCTAAACCTCTTTTTACTGTGTAAAACTAGGTTCACATTACGCAACACTTTTTAAGAACCCATCTATCGTGTTAAATGAAGGCCGGGTGTATTTTGACAAATGACGATAATACTTCAAACGGGCTGATCTACGTGCATAGCTTAAGGTGCGCTATAAGAAAATTAATATATTTGTTGATACATTTTTAAGTAAAATAATGTATCATTTTAATAACTATACAGTGTATATTATACATTGGTTAGATATGGGGCGATTTTTGTATTAGCGAACCACGAAAAATATTTATAATCAAGATATAAATCAAACAGAAACTTAACGTTTTTCTAATAAAAGTTTGATGGTACTCAAAAATGTTTGTTAAAAATTCTAGAATGAAATGCGCTGAAAGTTGCCGCCAACATGCTGGATACATAAACGTGTTCTCCGCTGCATGTTTTCCGACATAGACTGCACTTGGGGTAGGTTTTCAATAACATCCCTGATTATTTCCATCAGTTGACGAGAGTACGGAGATTTGGCCCTAATACCGTCTTCTTTTCCTCCCCTTCTTTACCTTCTCCCTCATCTCCCATGCCCCATCTTTCTCCCTCTCTTATATCCACCTCTTCCTTCTCCGTCTGCCTTAAATGTAACATCTGTGAAATCGCTACAACGTTATCGTGAAAATAAATAATTGTGAACCTGACAGAGGAAGAAAATGCACCGAGGTTGGTTTCAACAAGATGGAGCCACGAACAGCATTAAAAAAGCTTTCCCTACTCTTTCGGATCGTATTGTTCGCAAGACCTTATGGCCACTTCGATCCCCAGATCTGATATCCCCCGATTGTTTCATTTGGTGATACACTAAATAAAGTCAAAACTACATATTCCCATTTTCTTTAACTAATAGCAAGGACCAGGGATGTTACTGAGTGTATCTTTCAAGAAATTCCGCTGTCTGTATCGAAAAACATGCAGCGGAGAGAACTTTCATTTATACTGCAGAATCGTGGACACTTTTAGCATTTTATTTGAGATTTTTTTATATAAAGGTTTTTGAGTATCATCAACCCTTAATCACAAAAGTTTTCAAGTTTCAGTCTGATTTATATCTTGATATATAATTATTTTTCGGGTCCCTCGATTAAAAAAATCGCCCTGTATTTGCAAAGTATTTCTGGAATGTCAATAGTACAAAAACTTAATAATGTTTTAATAAAGCTCGATCGTATTCCATGGGGGGGAAGGGGTAATTAACCCCTCCCCCTTTTGTATCCGCCCTTGACTTCTAAGCTGTATGCGAACTTTGGTACGGCGAAGGGAGGTTTGACTAAGGCTAGGAGAAATAAACTGATGTGGGCAACACATGATTTTCTACATATTTATATTGCAAATTACATGTTGTTAGCTCTGAGATCGTTGTCAATATTTACTTCCGGTTGACAATTAAGAAACGAAAAAGGAGCGTTACTAAGACGTAACTGTCAATTGTTAACAATAGTCTTCAGTAGGTGGCGTGGTGGTGGCAGCTAAAAATATAAGATATCTCTTAAACAATGCATTATATGGAAGAACGTTTCAAACAAAATTTGTACAAAATTAAATTGCCTACAACTTTTATTCCAATATATTTTTACAGTTAACCAAATATTAAAGTAAATATCTCAAAATATCGAATGTGACAAAAGTAAACACCCACTTCCAGTTGACCGATGTTTACCTAAAACTAATCAGATCTTCTAACTTTTATAAAAATGTTAAATATAAAATTTCACTTTGACCTGATTAATAGTTTTTGAGCTAGAGCGCCCACAAAAATCTATCACATACAGACAGACACAGACATCACCGAGAAAATGGTCAAAACGTGTTCAGGGGACCTTAAAACGTACATATTTCCGTTGAAATCTCGAGTTCGACTTTTTTCATAAAAACAATACTTTCTCTATACTTCGTATATGGAGAAAGGAAAAAGAATGTAAATGCTTGGCACTGTTTTTGACGGACGTCGTGAGATCCGTTTCTGAGAGCCGACGCTCGTGAATCGGCGCGGCTTAGAGGTGATCATGTAAGCGCGAGACAAAAGGCTTAAAGGACATGATGATGCTGAAGATGAGGTTGAAGAGAGCGAAGGAGATTGAATCGGAGGAGGCGAAGGGGTGATTGGCCGAAAAGGCTTGCCATGCGGAGCGGAATCATAAACACATTCAGAAGGGGTTTTGAGGATGGTGTGTTGTTCTGTTGCACACATGTGGCGCGGTTAAAGTGCCTTCTGGAAAGAGGCATGTGTACATGAGAAAAGAGATGCGAGGGAAATAAATGAGACTGAGGAAGGAATGGAGGGAGAGAAAGGAGGAGCGGGAGAGAGACGGAGAGTATGAGATGAGAGAGAGAGAAACATTTAAAATGTGCGATAGAGAGAAGTAGTGAGAATTAAAAAGTAAAAATACAGACGGTAACGAAGCATTCAGTTGCACAAGCAACATTTCAGGGGTTATATATACTCCTTAGCAGAACTCGAGAACCCTATTCTTTTTTAACGTCGAAAAGACTCGGCAGTCAAACGAAAAACGTGATTTTTTTGGAATTTCTAACATGAAAGTTACAAAAAACCAAGCGCACATTTTTTTAAAGACTTTTAAAATTAATAATATGTATCCGTTCAACTGTTTAGTTTTTTGTCAGCAGCGTTTTCGAAAAAATTCAATTTTTACTTTCTCATATACGTAGTACCTATATTGAGCAAGTACATACTGTAATCGTGAAAACATTCGACTTCGAGATGTTAATGGAAATACACGTTTTAGGTGTCCCTGAGTTGATAAACGTGGTTTTCGCCTTGGCGTTTGTCTGTCTGTTCGCCGTTCTAGGGACAAAACCCGTTCAAAAAATCGAATGATATCTCGTATTTACGTATTTACAGATCCGTCTTTCATAAAAATGATATTGCGCAAAAATAAAGGGTAGTTTATTCTTGGCGATTTTTAGAAAAATTTTATTGACTCAAAAATGGCTCCAGAGAATTTGTTTAAAATCAATCCAGTTGTACAGCCTGATGTCACAAATAATACTGCGTAAGCCATGTGTCTCTTGAAATCACTATATGGCGTCCAATGACGTTACAATGTACGCTAAGCTACCTTACCTAAAACTTATGACGTCACGCCTTCGTCGCAATCCATTCAAAATCTTACTACAGCCTTACGGTTAAACTAAATCGAATGATATCTCATATTTGTGGATAATTATATACATAATATCCTTATTCTGTCCGTCCGTCCCTCCACCGGAACGCTCTATAGAAATTCTCATAAGAGAACACTTAAAAATACCTTTTTTCACTTGCAGGCTTTTTTCTTTTGCAAAATGAAATTAGGAGTAATTGACCTACGATCTTTTGACGGGGACCATTGTAAAGAAAAATAAACATAGATTTTAATCTTATCATCTACTTTTGCCTTCGGTTCGAAATCGCTCAAGGTATACTTTTAAATAACATTTATTGGAAAATTATAAGCTTTTTAACGATATGTTGTTGTCTTGTCGACCGTGCCATTGTTAAACCTCGAGATTGTATTGTCGTCCTTATACTATATGCGTAAGGAAAGCGTGCTTTTAATGCTTTAGTACGAGAGAGAGAAGGCGCCCGAATTATTTATAATTAAAATCGTGTTTTTCATTAATTTCTTTTCAGTTAACTTCCTATTTAAATTTTTTTTAATTAACTATTTTTATAATTATTTTCATAGTTTTTTGTAGTAACCGGAGTTATAAATTTGCATCGCATATATGAATCACGCAAAAAGCCATTCCTTGACATGCAGACCTTTTTCGTTTACGTTTAAAAATATTTCAAGGCTGAGGTATTTAACTTACATTAGTTATGCGAAGAGAAGAATTTAAATCTCATTCGTAAATCTCCAAAAATTACGTTTTAATACGTTTTTTCACGTTTTCACCCATTTTATTTATTTTGGACCACTGTTGTTCCAATTGTTGAATTCTATTCTTGGCCTCATAATGAATGCACCAATTTAGTGCTTTAACACGGGTCAGACTTTTATACATGGGTATAACTTATTTACTGAATCTATTAAGTAATTTGAGTGAGGAAGGAAAAGAGAATGGGAATGATCATCAATTGAGAAAGAGGAAGAGGACGTAGCATTTGTATAGGATTAAAAGGAGCTGCAGTACAAAAATAACAATAATAAATTATTATTGATTATAAAAAATGTTATACTATTGAATCATGCGCCATTGCCAAATGGTAGGAATTCATTAAACTAAATATAGGTGACGTAATTTTCAATGGATTTCTTTAACTGATAATACAGCAAATATTTCGAACCGACTTTCAAATAGGAGTGAAAAAATAACATTCTATGACTTTTATTTAAATTTCTTTAACTTAAGTGGTTTTTATGGAAAATTTTGACAGACAAACGACTTTATTAGGGCGAAATTGAGACTATGTAGTCCCTTCTTACATTTAACCCTTTCGTCATATAAGTAATTACAATATTTACAAAATAAGAGAAATTAATTACATACAAATTTTAACAAAATACAAATTAATTACAAGTTAATATATTTGTTAGTAGATAACAGAGCATTAGATGTATTAGATGTGAGAGGTTAATGGTGTCAGTCGCTTTGGTTCTGTTGCTAAGCATTATTAACATAAATGGTAGTGAATTGCACACAGAGTTAATTTCGGGGCAAAGAGTGTAGTGAGACCAAACATATGAGAAAGTTTGTGCAATGTATATTGCGCCGTATATTTTCTGTTGTTTCCTTTTCCAGAAATATCTAAAACTGTAATTACATAACTAGTAGAAAGGTAATTAATTTCCACATGTCGGAAATAAAAACAGACATGAAATTGAACGAACGTTGAGAATAGAAAGTCAAGCTAAGATTTAGATATAAAGGATAACTAATGATGCTACTTATTGTCTGGTATACCACCAATAAAATAATTAGGGTAATTTAAAAACATTTGTAATTGTAAATTGCTTTCATATAATGAAGTGTTTAGGAAGTACTAGCTAATATTCAAATAAAAATAAGACTTAATAATCTTAAACGTACGATTGGTATTAGCGGAATTATTTCCAAATTTTCTTCATTGCTTTGCAAAATTTAAAAAGTTTTAAAATTATTCCCTATTAGAATCCAATATGCTGAAGATGTTGAACGGCGTCTTTGTTATGATTGATTAGGTTACATCGATCAATATGCTTGCGAGTTAGTGAAATTTATAAAATAACGAAGCTTCATGCTATTTTTATGTGAATTTCTCCTCTATATTTTATCAGTAATAGGTTTGGCTTTTCAATTTTTGCTTGTCAATTTTAAATTAATTAATTAATTGGTATATTTTTCTTATTAGCTGCTCTAACGGCTTGTGTTTGTCAAGTTGCCGCAACGTACCGCCACGCTTCGTAATTTTTACACTAAAAAAATTACCAAAAAAATGTTTTCAATCAGAGAACAGTTTTCGTAATTCACTACCTAAAAAAATCACCGCTTTGCCGTTTATTCATGAAAATGCCATTAACATATTTCCTGCTACAAAGAAATCCATGCTCCATTCCTCTCCCGTCCCTTTTCATTTTCCTCCACCAGTCCTCACTTCCTCTCCCCGCGTTTTTTATCTCTCACCCGCTTCCTGTCACACTCCGCCTCGTCCCTTATCTGCGTCCATCCTCCCCGTCCAGTGACAACCAACCGCCCATCTGTACCAATTACTCTTCCATATCTTCCGTCCTATTCACTTGCTTCATAATTCCACCCTATCCATTCTTCCAGGATTCCTGGTATTGTAACTTGCGATCGGAATCGGTCGCCATTTGCGACCTCTCGATTTCGAACGAATGCTGAAGATTGGTGTGTTTAATTCGAAGGATGTAGAGTGACCTTAGGGTTCCAGAGGCAACGGCTTTTCAACGTCTTTGTAGAAGGGCTAATCTAATATTGGTTTCTTAAGAAAGACAGGCTAGGCATATGTATGAGGCGCATTGCATGTAAAACTGTCGAGATTGAGTGAAACCCCGGTTATCCGTGCGCGAATTATCAGGGCGAACGGGCATTCTTTTGTGTCAGTATTTTTCCTATTGACATTTATTCATGGCTCGATGCTTTATGTACCTCATTATTAACCCTATTTATTTATTTATACCTAGCTCAACGACGTTATAACATCATAATGACTCCGTTTCGCATTTACGACGCGGATAATTCGCGGTCACGACGCTGGCGCCAGTCTTCGCGCGTGTCACTCGCATCAAACAGCTTGAAGATATTTTTCCGACCTTGCGTCGGAATGTGAACAAAGGAAAAAACGATTACGTTCGTTAGTAATTCGTTTTACGGATTTCGTTCCGTCGGATGCCAGACTTCTGTTCTTCGCCTACCACAACGCGTACAATGCAAATCGAGAATCATTGTTTTTATTTTTCCGCTAAAATTGATCGAATCTCAGTAAAGATCCGAATATTTTACAGTTGAATTTTCTTCATAATTTATGATTCGAGGCTATTCGACCAGATTAATACGTTTCAGCAATGCTCCCAGGAGATTTTAACATTCACGCGACGACATTTTAACGTCGCTATGCGAAGTATTTCAGATGTGCACGTTTTTTACCCGGCCACTTCATGGTTACAGAGGAAACCAGTATCATTGGTGCGATGCAAGCCATAAACTCTCGGTTAGCTCCATAATTCATTTTTGAAGTCGACTTGTTTTTGGCGGTAACCAGTGGTAACCCTCCGTTTTTTTTAATTAACCGTCCACGATTCGAGAAAAGGAAGTGAGAAAAAACAGGTCTCTCTCTCTCTCTCTCGAGCTTTGTGTCAGTTTCCTCCTTGTTTGATTGATTTTTTATTCTCTCGGATCTCACGTTTCACCTCCCATTAACACTTTAGCGCCGCATGCATTATATCTTCCCACCTCACTCTCTTAGGCTATCATTACGTCTGGTTTGATTAGCGTGAGAAAATAACACCCTTTAAAAGGGTGTCTAGATCTCGCCCGTTCGCGTATAAATGCTTATATATATTATATATACTTCTGGGTGGCTGGATCTTCTTCCGATCCGTCCAAGGATCGTTCCGTCACCTTATTATTCTTTTTCTTTTAATTTTGCCTTCGTGTTCCTATCCTCTCATAAATCCAGGCATCCAGACACCTTGCCATAAACGCGCATAAATTTCCGATCTCCGAAGAAACGTACGTAAAAAAATGGAGGCAAGAACGATTTATTGTACTGGAAGCTCTATCCCGTTCTATAGAGACTCATTGTACTATTACGCGGGGAATTTGGGATGCAGATATCGCCTCACGATTTATTTATTTTTCTAGCTTTCAAAATAAATGTTTTGTTTAAAAAATAAGGCTTAACATATCCAAATCTTGACAACTATTCCGAGAATTAAATTGAAATACATAGGTTGAAAAAAAGAGTATAGGCTTAATAGCTGAATCTTTAAATATAAATTGAATGTCATTGAAGTGAGAGAGAACTTTATCAGAGTTATATTTGCACAGATAATTCATTTTATGTTACAAATTCATATGGAATATGTTGCTGAGCTATGTCATTAAAACCAATTTCGCGTAATTTTTTCCGGCTAATTATCATTGTGTAGTAATAACTTGCGGAAATTTTTGTAGGCTGGTAAAATTTCCTTATTTGCATGCATGACAGAAGAACGCGCGAATTAAATGACAATGTTATTTTCACTGTATATGCATAGATTAAGCTAAGATATTCTCGGTCATTTTAGTGTAAAATTATATAAACAATATTATCTATATGAAAACTTACCCATGTGAACCAATTTCCTCCTTCTTTGTAGAAATAGTATTTTATAAATTGTTAATAATCGTATTTTGAAACCCCTTTCAAATAAAATATAAGAAAATTTTTCCTTCATTTCTTGCAATGAAGTATGGTTCGTTTTTATCACTTCACATTTATTATGGTATATTCATTTCTTGGCAGAAAATTTAGTCAAGGGTAAATATTTATGTATTATAGAAATAGCTGAATATTTCATCGCCTAATAAATCACTAAAAGAAATGACAACATTAAGGTGTGCGTATATAGCAGGAAGGAGCACGAGCGAATGTTGATCGTCAATAAATTCTTTCCGTTTTAATTTCAGTGTAATATATTACGCAACCATTTACGATGAGTTAATGTAACCTTGAAAATTAGGAACATAATTACGGTTAGCCACCGTAAAAATATGCCAGATATTGGCCATCAAATCTGGCGAAAGATGCTGAGACAAATCTCGACAACCGTATCATTATCTAATCTCCATATATTTTGTTTCACTCTAGCTTTGCATACGGATAAGTAACTCCAATCCAATAACCCTCTATTATAAGAGCTAAAGATATGCAGCCAGCTTTCACGACCGTTATTCAATCCAAACGGCTTAGTTATGAGTTTTTGTTTATCATCTTCCTTTTTTATTTCTCGTACCCGAGACTACTCTCCCTTTACGTCGTATCTCAGAGCCCTCGGCGGTGGAGTGGGTAACTATCCCCCCGCGAGATTAATTCACGCGCACTGGCGCTGGGGCAGTGTTTAATGTCACGCACTAAGTCATCCGTCTTCCCCGCATGCCTCGGGAAGATTTCTTCTTCCTTTCGCTCATTCCCAAAGGGATTTTTTGGTACGCTGCACCGTGAAAAATAACGCTCTGCCTAATTTCTTATTCGGGAAAGAATTACGGCGTCTTTTCGTGGGCTCGGGGAGAGTTCTCGGTGTCTGTGTGTGTGGAATAAAGGGTTGCATCTGACTCTGAAGTTCTCTCAACCCCCTCCCAGCAGAGAAATTGAGAAATTCCACGGCGTTGAATATATATGAGCGGTTTTAATTTTTCCGTATGGGAGAAATTTCGAGAAAGAAGCTGATTCTGAACTATTCTCGGTTAAAATTTTTTTACGGTGGCAATTTGAAAAATAACTTTTGAAAAATCTTATTAAGCTATTTTAATTGAGCTTAAAATTTCAATCTTGCTTTGTGTTCTTCGAAATCCTCCGAAATGCCAAAGGAGTACCTTGTGCTTTTGAAAAATTTCATTTCTTCCGCTAATGTTAGTTATTTCTCAAATTATTCACATTAATTTTGAAATAATTTCATGTACACTCTGGTAAAATATGAAAAACGAATTCATTTGTTGTGAAAATCTTTGAATCTGTCTTTTGTAATCATTCCAAAGATTAGAGAGAAATAACCGTTAATTTTATTACTCCGCGAGCAACGTGATGGCAGCATAGAGATTCTTTATTCATTGTTTACACAAAGATAACAAGATAGTTATATTGTTCCCAGATTAAATTAAGAATTCAACCTTAGTTGTTGTAATAATCGCCAGATGCTTCGTAGTCCGTAAGATTGTGACCCTCTTCCTTGAGGTCAATTACGTGCCTTTCATTCATCTTAATTCTTCCGCTCCGTTCCCTTCTTAAATTCGAGGGGTTCAAGAATGGTGCTGTGTGGACATTCACGGAATTGCCTCAATAATTTACTGTGAAAATATTTTCTAAAATATTAACGCAAGAAATAAGAGAACGCATTCCATGCGTTAAAGCGGAGTAATTTAAATTTAATCATAAAAATACTTTAATTAATAATCTATTTCAATGTATAAGAACCCCTTCTCTTTTCTGCCGGTTAGTAATCGTCCGTCTCATGAACATTACTGAAATAGATGATAACTTTGTTTCGTATTACGAACTCATAATAATCACTTCATTTGTATGACTGCGAACGTGTAGGTATATAAGTTAATATTATATTTAACTTATGAAACAGCTAAAGTAGCAATCTTTTTAAATTTTTATTTAAGATGTGGTACATTGAGAAACGAACTCTACATTTACTCTAAATAGAATTTAATTTTATTTGTAAAATACCGAGTTTGAATAATAGACAGCATCAAATAAAAAATATGCTATTGCGATGAAATAACCGATAACGGTTTTAATGTTTATATGAGATATCTGCAAGTAACATTCAACAAAAAATTCCACCTGTTAGTTTTAGAACACGTGACTTTATTACTGTATTTAGCTAAATATTCTTTTGGCAACGCACGCGATGAGTATAGTTTTCCATCGCCTCAACTGCCATGCCTCATTTTAAGGAAATTAAAGCATGCAAGATTAGAGTGCGTGTACGAGTTCGGCTATCCTTTCAATTTCCCCTTGAAAACCCATACTATCAAAATAAACAGCTTTTAGACGAAGCGAGCTAATTCTTTTTTTCACGTATTGTTTGGTGGTAAATAAATTTCTAGGGAGTAACAAACTTTTTCATTAATTTTCTTCTCTTCTGCTGGAGGGGTTTATTGAATTTTGAGATTTTCTCATGGTAAGCCTACTCCTGGTTTGACGGAGGCATTTCGATCCATCTCTGTTAGTGGAGGCCCATTAGTCAACACTTGTGTTTCACAGTTTCTCTCTTCGTTGCATGACTTTCCGTTTTAATAGACCACCGGCGAATTTGGACTCCGCCTGTATCTTGTTAAACGTTTTATATTCCAAGCGTGCCTATATTCAACTCCTAACTGGCATGAATACACGCATATAATGAAGATTTTCTTATGCCGTGAATTGATTTACCAAAGTTTTAGATTACTCCAGTTGACGTTTAATGCGTTAATTAAACAAATTGAGAAAATTTTAATCTATAGTTATGTTTATGTCATCAGCTCCGTATATCCCGAAAAATTGTGTTCGAGTTTATTAAATTTAAAGCTAGACGAGGCATATTAATGTAAACACGTTACACATGTCTACTTCGATAAGGTCTTGGTATTTCATTTTTAATGCTAATCTAATCTAAACGGTAGATTAAATAAAAGGAGTGTTTTTAGTTAGGGGTTATTTTAATGGGAAAGAATTTAAAAAAGCTCCGGTCGAAAATTAAAATTTCCACTGAACGTTGAATTTAAAATCTCGCGAGAGAGATTGGTAGAAATCTATATGCAAAATATCAACGCAATCATTATTTGAATCATTCCGCATTACCAAGATGAAATACTTCCCAAAAATGAAAAATTTTATTCAAATTTTGGATAAAGATACTTTAATCTGAAGCTTTAAAGAAATCTTTCGTTTCAATTAAGATTGAGTAAAGCCTCAAATTGTAGGTTTAGATTTCACATAAACGAAATTCCGGAATAATTTTAACACAACTTTGTAGCGAAAATTCGACGAGAATATTTAAATCCCATTTCAGTTTCAATGCACATGGTTTTTGAGGCGACAGGCAACTTATGAACTCATTCAGTTTATTCGGAACACATGCCTCAAAACCTGTCTTCTAAGTCCTTTAGAACACTCTCCTGCGCCTTGAAAAATAAATTTCAGAAAAATTCTTCCGCGGAGGCGCTTACATCTCCACGGAAATTTTAGCCAGATGTTCACCTCTTCTTCCAGTTTCCAGTGGCTAAATTTAGTGAAAGGAATTTTTCAGAACCTCTTAATCTTCCGAGCCTCGTTCGCTCTCACTTTCTTCCATATACCGCCTTTAAGTTTTCCCCAATTCCCTCTTATCTTCTCCCACTTCGTCCTTCGCTCCCCCTTCCGTTTACCTCCCTCCCACTCTCCTCTCTGCGTCGCCCTCACTCCCTCTGTCTCCCCTCCAATTCCTCTCTATCCCTCTCCCTTCCTCTCCCTCACTCTACCTACCTCTGACAATCTCCCTCCACCTCTTCTCTCCCTAGCTCCATCTTCTAACTCTCCGCCCCTCTCTTTCACCTCCCTCCATTTCTCTCCCTCCCTTACCTTCATCCCTCTCTCTATCCCTCTCTCTCTCCCCCTTCCTCTCTCTCTTCCTCTCTCCCTCCCTATCTCCCTCCCTCTTTCCCTCCCTCCCTCTCTCCCTCCACCCTCATTCCTCCCTATCATTCCTTCATCATCCATCCCTTACGTTCCATTCCTATTCAGTACCTCACTCCCTCCATTCTCTCTCTCTTTCTCTCGTTATTTCTCTCTCTCATTCTCTTCCTCTCTACCTCCGTCTCTCCTCCTCTCCCTCTTTATCTTTAAACTTCTCCTTCCACTCTCCTCTGCTCAACCGCGACGAACCGACCCGATTCAAAAGGAATGAAAAAAAACTCTTCGTTTCTAATTCTGGAATTTTCCGGCGTCTGCTTTTTTACGGATTTTTTTTGGTGTGGAGAGCGGCGAGGGTTTGGAGGAAAAAGATACGCAAACTTGGAACGAGGTTATGCGCGTGAAATGAGAAATGAGAGAGAAAGAAAACGGATGAATCCACGAAAGTCATGTCGTGGATTTCGAACTAATTAAGATAGTCAAATCGTTTATTTCTTGACAATAATTTACCGGGTTACAGCGATATGAATGGTGTATTATGTCGAGACTGTAATTGTAACTTAAACATTTTTATTTTATTCCATCTTCAAAGTGAATTATCGAGCTCGACTTTCGACTGAAATCGAATTTTTCGAACTATGCACATTATTACAATAGCGATATAAAGATTGGGAAAATCGGATGAGCATTTCGGCTACAAACCAGCCATCGTCTTTGGTTATTCACCGACAATAGATTCTATAGAAATATGCGTCTTAATTATAATCTACTAACGGTGAATCACTATTGATGACGGCTTTATGCAACATAGAAGAGATTCTAATTTTTCCCAATATTTTTATCGATATTGGAGAAATCAAGTTTTTCTATTTTACGTTATCAAGAAAAAGTCTGCTGTGACCGGAAATCGAACCCGGGTCTTCCAATTGCCGGGTGGATATTCTACCACAACTATCGTAGCAGATCAATTTTCTCGTTTCTGAACGCGGATGTTTTCATGGTTGGGACGGAACTAGCCAAGCTAGTATCAAACTGCCCCAACGGATGTCCTCGAAGAGATACACCCAAAAAAACTCCTCCCTCTCAAATAGTGTGATTGCAAAGTACGAAATTGATGGAATAAAGCGATCTAAAGATCCTATGCAGGCAGGCATAAGCTGTAATGTTGTGAATAATTTTCGATTCCCGGTCATAGCAGACTTTTTCTCGCTTCAAAATTATTCCCAACATTACAGCTTATGCCTGTCTGCATAGGATCTTTATATCGCTTTATTCCATCAGTTACGTTATCAATATTGATTGTTTGAAAAAATATTTTGAAAATGTGATAAAGGTAATCAAATGAATATGGTAAGAAGAAAAGAACATGTTTGGGTGTTTTTTAACTTGAATATGTTATCTAAATATTATACTCGGGCAATTTTTGTATTTATATTGTAAGAATAATGTTCAACGAATGCTTATTTTTTTGGAAGATAATGATTTTTATCGAGTATATTAACCATACCTCAACACGTGGAGAGTGTGTATATATATATATATATATATATATATATATATATATATATATATAATATTGGAAAAATTTACGTCCATTACATGATTCGCTTGATTTCGTTTGAAAATTTCCTTGGGATTAAAATAATTCCTCAGAAGTATTGAGACGCCGACCATATTTTTAAAGATCATTATTGACATAATTCTTCCCATAACCTTCGTATCATTTATCCGCGTCCTTCCGACAAAAGAGATTCCACAAAAGTGCCAACCGTGAATTTCTCATCAGCTCCCCCGACCAAGAAAAAGATACGTCCCGCACGTTACAAAATAACGCGTCGCTACTTTTCCCCAGAGGAGAAAAAGAGACACGATCCTCTTTTCCTTCCTCTCCGGATTATCTTTCCTCGCACGCATAAAAAAACTCCGCTGACAATTTTGAATGGCCAATCTTGCGACAATGGCTGAGTTAACCTTTCCCGGATGTCGTCTATATCGCGTGGAGAAAAAGGGGATTGTCTTGAAGGGCGCGGAAGAAGGAGGGAAAGCAGGGAGGAAAGAATGGGAGGGAGAGAAGAAAGGCGTGAGGGAGATAGGATAAGTTTGGAACGCAAGTAGTGGTGTGATAGGGAGGATGAGCAGGAGTGAAGATAATGGAGGAAAATGGATAGAGCGGACGGGGTGGTAAAGGTGGGAGAGGGAAATGTTGAGGGAGAGAGGGAGGAAGATAAGGGAAGGGGAGAGAATGAGGGGGAGAGGAGGGGGAGAGATAGGAGGATGGAGAGAGACGGAGGGAGGGATATGGAGGGTGGGAGAGAGAGAGATGGAAAAAGAGGGAGAGAGATAGAGGCAGAGAGAGAGGCAGATAGAGAGAGAAAGTGAGGGAGAGAAAGAGAGAGAGAGGGGGGAGAGAGAGGGGGGAGAAAGAGAGGGAGGGAGGAAGAAAGAGGTATAAAGAAAGGGGAAGGGAGAGAGATGGAGGGAGAAAGAAAGAGATGGAGAGAGGAGGAAGAAAGGAAGAGGTGGATGGAGAGAGAAAGAGATGGAGAGAGAGAGATGGAGAGAGAGAAAGAGATGGAGAGAGAGGAGCAAGAAAGAGGGAGGGAGGAAGAAAGAGAGGGAGAGAGGCGGATGGAGAGAGAAATAGGGAGAGAGAGAGAAAGAGAGGGAGAGATAGAGAGACTGATGGAGAGAAAGAGGGAGGGATGGAGAAAGAGGGCGAGAGAGAGAGGGAGAGAAAAAGGGAGGGAGAGAGAGAAAGGCGGATGGAGAGAAAGAGAGAGGGAGAAAGAGGGAAGAATGTGGTGGGAGAGGAAGAGTAAGAAAGGAGAAAATGATAATAAGGGAAAGTTACAGAGAAGATACGATAGCGAATGAGGATCAAGAAAGATATAAGTGGAAGAAGGATTGTAATTGGAGAGAGAATAGGGAAGTGATGGAGATGGTAAGAGGGATGGGAAAGGACGGTCAAGCTTATAAGAAAAGGAATGTGAGCGATGAAAGTTCTGCTTAGCGAATGGAGAGTCGGAAAAATAGGAAAATACGTCGGTTATCGGCGTGAGATGGCAGTTTGACCCTTTGTAGAGCTAGAAAATATGAGGGAGAAATGATGGGACTGAAAACTGGAATGGATTAAAGGAAAGATCGTTCGAGGAAGGTTTTCCTGTTCTTGATCTGTAGATTGTGTTCTCCGGTCCTCCCGGCTCAGGCAACTGTTATTTGTTGCTTAAATGAACACAACACTTTTTGGAGTCTGTTAGGTCGTCCTTTCTAACCTTCTTTATTCTTTTCACTCCTTTTTTTCTCGTAAGTACCTTCGTCACTTTGGCGTTTTTTTCTTTTATCTCATTTCCAATTCTACTTTGGAGACGCATTAGACTAATGGTGTCGTCGTTTGCGGATCTTATTTAGAGTGCAATATGGCGACAAAGAGTTCGTTGGCCTAACTAGATTTTACGAAAAAAATTCGAGAATGAGTTTCTCCTTTTTGCTCGAAATGAAATTTAAGGGAAAGACGCGGACCAATATTTTACGTTGTAATTAGTTTTTTTTCATAAGCGGACGGATGCTCACTGTTCCTCGTGAGTTTTTTGCTCCTCTCGTTTTTTGTCACAATTTAGTCGGGATAAGCTGCCTGTGAAGAGCGATGCATAAAAAAGCAATAAAGTCATCGTGGCAGCATAGTGCGGGTTGAATATTTTAAAATTTAAATTTAGAATATTTAAAAAATAATTAATATGTGTAACGTAGATTTGCGTAAGAATTGAATTCCGCAAACTATAATAGATGCCGCTATAAATTTAAAAGATCGTAAAATTAGTGAAAAATTTATACGCATTATATTAAATTAAGACAGCTTCGTGTATTTATGTTTATAGTAAATGCTTGTATATATTGTTTAGTTTTAAGCGCTTATATTTAGATTACTTTGGTTTAATTCCAAAGTAAAAAAGATTCCCTATTTCTTTTTTACTTCATATTCTTTTTAGTAGTTATATTCGATAGGTATATACGTAGGATTAGATTAAATCGTTACAAACGATTTCCACGCTAACTTTTAAGTTTGAAGATCTCAGATCTCACCTAGAATCCGTTGCTTTCCGATCTATAATTCACTTTCCGGAAATATTACTAAAAACATCGGTGTTCCCTTATTTTTTCATCATTATCACAGAGCTCGAGTCCATTTAAAAATGTAATGAAACGCATCATAACATCCGCCAGACAGCCACGCCTTGAGGAGGAACGTGGGTTTTATATAAACGGAAACCCTTTTCAAAGTCGTTGACGTAATACGTATCCTTAAAAGCGTTCCTCCTCCGCTCCTCCCATTGTCCGCCTGCCTTAGCCGAATCCTCCAGCCTCTTCAACCTTCTCCCGCCGTCCATCCATCATACCCTTCTCTTTACCCTCTTGGACACTCCGAAGGCTCTTTCAAACCTAGATGACACTGCCTCTGTCCACCGTCTCCTCATCCCCCTTTTACTCCAGGGAATGGAAGTCAACCGACTAAATATCTCCCACCTGTGCCGGGAGCTATCGTCCGACCTTGAATAGTCGCGTCTGGGATGATTTCAAAGGTTATTCATAAGGACGTGGGATTCGTCTTCTTGAAGCTTAGGCAATCTCCAGTGCTCAGAGGTTGCGCCGCTTTGGAATTTTATGCCAGTAAATCCGATTTGTGGTGGGTTGGAATTGAGTTTGTGGTCGGAACTCCCTACAAATTTATCATATTTTTTTGTTTAAAAACTCATGTTAAATTTAGGGAGCGGATACAATGAGGAAATAGCCGAATCAAAATAGGGAAATATTTATAATATTTTTTATTTCCCATAATAAATATTTTAAACGTAATTTTCGTTAGCAAACCTCGACTATTGGAATATATTTCAATTAAAAGTACAATATTTATTTCTTTTCTTTAGCGTTAGAATGCAGATTTTTGACTTTATTTCTGGGAATACATCATTGTAAATTGTGCCGTAGCATTAAATTATGGTGAATAATGTTCGAGCTTGTGCTATATTCTTCTATGACGTCATAAAGTTTTGGATATCACGAAAAATAATTTGTTTGTCGCATTCAACAATCCCAACGGTTGTGGAATTCTGCCGAAAATTTTCATCGTTCGTATAAATTAAATTCTTTCATTAATGCTTCATAATATTGATGTATTTAATAATCCCAACACGTCCATCAAAGAAAACCTAAAAATCATCTTCATATAGTTACACGGTTTCTCCGACCTGAACTTTCTAATAGCCCGCAGGAAAAAATTACCTTGATGAAGTGCTTCATAATTAAAGAAATGTGCTCATTTTCTTTGAACTTTTAATTTTTGTACGCATAACTCTGATAATACGACAAATAAAAGGGAGAAAAATAACTCAATCGAAATGTTTCCTTAATTAGCTGATACGGTGGTCAAACAGCGACGCCCGCGTCTCGTTATCCCCTTAACTTTTCTCGAGTCGCGTGAGACCCCCGATCTAATTTGGCCGTCCTCCACCCAACCCCACATCCTCTCAACTTCCACCCCCTCCCTCCTTTCCCATCCATCTCATCCTGTTTCCATATTACGTTTAATGCCTCGCTTTTTTTCTTTCACCCCCTACGCATCCTCCAGAAGCGTTCCATCTCCCCCCTCCCCTTTCCGACCCTCCCCCTACCCTTTAACTCCTTACGCCCCCTCTCGTTTTTTTGTTTTTAAAACGGCTAACGCTTTCTCCCTCTTTCCCACACTTTTAACGCAATTAGAAACCCCTCATTCCATGCGAGCTACCAGAAGGCATCCCGAAGAACCCACTTACATTTCTTTGTTCCCCGGCCGTCGCTCTCTCTTTCTCCCTCTGTCTTTCTTCTCCTTTTTGATGTCCATCCTCTTCGTCCGGCATTTTTCTCCTTGACCGTTCCTTCTTTTGTTTCGTTTCATTTCCATCTCTCTTCACTCGCTCGTGTTTAGTGTCTCGGGAATCCGATAGGAGGCGCCGATTCACTTAGCCCGCCTTCTCTATTAACCTCTCTTAAAGGGTTTAATCGTGTTAGATAACGTGTGTAACGTTTTTAATATATTTAGAACGGTCTCTCTCGGTGCTGTTTCTAAGGCGGTGCGGCGGTATAAACTAGCGGATCGTTCGAGCGACTATCTTTACAGACCCTCTCGTTCTATTGTTTATCGGCGACACCTGTCTTTTGTTGTTTCGTTGGCGTTCCTCTTCTCGTCTCGTTGCTTAAAGAAGCGAGGGTCGGTTTATGTGACGTTCTTAAAATATGAAATGCACGCCCGTGGTCGGCATGGATTAAATTTCCCGCGTTTTTATCTTCGACAGATTTTTTTCCGGAGACAGCTAATTTTATTTAAATAGATATCATTCCATATAGAAACAGTAAGATACTCGAGCGAAAGTAAAAGGTGGAAGCTCGTGTTTTTTGCTTCCGCCTATGAGAAAGGGGCAACCCACGCCGTTGGAATTTAAATCCACATTAGACCTTCTCATCCGTAGAAATTTCACTTCAATAGTTTCGCTACAGTACCATTTTAAAGTATTGAATTTTCTGGCTTTGAGGCCACCAGGCGGAAGATCTATGGACTACCGCGAGAATCAAATCGTTGGAAATTTCATAGATTGATAAAATCTATCTAATTCACAAATAATCTCCCAAATATAGGAGCAGCCCTATAAATATTCCACCAAAAATTTATAGGGCATTTTGCGTTTTCAATGGGGATACAAATGTGGTGTATAATGATTATAAATTATAAGCTGAGAGATATCATCATCATCATAGGTAGTCTGTCCGTAGACAGGTTCGTGATTATTCATGGTTAAACCTGGGTCTCCATATACTCCTATTTTCCGCTGCCCTCTTCATATCTTGATAACTCTCTGTCCCTTTCAAATCGTCTATCAGCTGAAACATTTTCCATCCTCTCTCTTTTTCCATCTAGTTTTCCTTCTAACACGTCTTTAATCATATTCTCTCTCCTCAGGTAATGCCCAACCCAGTTTTCCTTCTCCTTTATAATAGTCTGTGTAATCATTCGCTTCTCTCCTACTCTTCGTAGCACTTCATCGTTTTTCATCCTATCTGTCCATTTTATCTTCAGCATTATCCTCCAAGTCCACATTTAAAAGCTTTCCAAGTATTTGATGTCATTTTTCCTTATCGTCCATGTTTCTGCCCCGTACAAAGCTATACTACAAACAGCATTTTATGAACTTATTGCGGATATCTTCCCTTATATTTCCCATAAGTAGGTGTTTCTTTCTTCTGAATGCCACTTTTGCTTTTCATATTCTAGTTCTGATCTCATCCGTACACTAGTTCTGATCTCATCCGTACATTTTGCTTCCCTTGTTATGATGTTTCCAAGGTATTTATAGTCTGAAACTTGTTCTAAACGCTTTCCTTCAATACTTCAGATTCTCTTCTTTACCCGATATTCGAATGACCTTGAATTTTTCTGTATTTATTTCCATACCGTATTTTCTACCTATTATTACTAGTCTATTTATCATTTTCTGGAGTTCCTCTTCATTTCTTGCTAGAAGTACTTGATCATTCGCGTATTTTACTGTTCTTCTAATCCTTCCTCCAATTTTGAAATTTCCTGTGCCTTCTAACGCTTCTTGCATTGCACTTTCTCCATATATATTGAATAGAGTCGGCGATAGGCAGCAGCCCTGTCTTACTCCTCTACCGGTATTTACTCCGCAGGTGTCCGCAATCTCCAACCTGACCTTTACAACTTGATTCACAAGTAAATAGGAAAAGCCGTTTTTGGGGCAGATTCCGGAAATTCCGCAATTTAACAAACAAAAGACGAACTAAAGTCACAATTGCCGGTGTAAACGTGTATTAATAAAAAAAATGCGCGGTTGGCATCGCGGGTAAAATCGAATCGGGGTTCGCGCTGTCGTCGTCGCCGACGTTTGAAATCCCGTTAAATTTAACAGTTGGTAGTACCTGGAAACAACTTCCGAACGGAATGCGCAAGGACAAATTCAAAATGTCGACTGCGCTGAAACTCTTAAAAGATATTTACTTACTCCTGTGCCCCTAGTCTTAAAAGGGCAATGCTCTGCCGACAGAGCTACCGAAGGTCTTGGGGTTTACGAGATTTTGTAATGAATATTATTATTGGCGCGTTAAAAATTACGGTTAATGGAGAAATGAAAGAAAGCAGACCTTTTAAAATATTTTTATTTGTTTTTACGAGATTTTGTAATGAATATTATTATTCGGATGTTAAAAATTACGGTTAATGGGGAAATGAAAGAAAGCAAACCTTTTAAAATATTTTTATTGTATTCAATATCTTTTAATTGTGCCATTTTCTAAATGTATTTTTAAATAATGTTCGTTTTTGTTGTAACTATGTATTTCCTCATCAGACAGTATGTTTATAAAATGTTTAGGAAGGAATATTTTCCCCCCTTTTCTAATTCCCATTAGCGGCATCTGCGATAGTAGCAAGTAGCGCCAATCCATATTTCGTAGTTGTTTTTTGAAGATTTGAATATTATATTATTTTCGGTCCTTTAAATCTTCTTTTCTGTTGTATGGCATCTATTTTGAGGGTGCTATAAATCTTTGTTTAATAGCATCCGTCTGTATATATATATATATATATATATATATATATATATATATATATATATATATATATATAGATAAGGAAATGAAAAGGTAGTGATGAGGGTGGCAACAAGGTGTTGAAGGAAGCCCAGCGGACACTTACCAAGTCGGAGACCAAGTTGGCTGGCTGCTGGGGGCGTCGAAGAGACACGTTGAACACACGAACACAAAAACAAAAAACACGCAAGCTTATCGGGCCTATGCCCGTCTTCAGCAGTAGAGTAAATATATATTTTATATATATATATATAAGAAGAAATATGTGAATATAGATACGTCACGTTTTCACATAATATCACATAAAAAGCTGGTTGAGGGAGAAGTGAAAAAACATTTCAAATTTAATTAGTTTTTTATTTGTTAAAATATTCCATATACTTTAAATGTATCAAATTTAACTGTTCGTTACAATACTCGAGTGTAATATCCCCTCCCCCCTCAATAGATCCGTTGTTAATAAATATATTTCCAGCTCCAACTCCGCATAAATGGAATCAATTATTATTATTTCTTGATCCATCTATAAATCAGAGAGAGAAGCAAATATCAAAAATAAATACACACACCAAGAACAGAAATGAAATTTCGTGATCGCTTTTAGTCCTGATCCCATGACTTTAAGTACCTCAGCTGGTATTTCATCGCTGCCTGTGGCTTTCCCTTTCTTTAGTTCCACTATAGCTTTTTCTACTTCGCTCTCCATAATACTTGGTCCCAAGTTGTCTTCTTCAATGTTTTCCTCATCTTCCAGTTCTATTTTAGCTGATCCTGCTTGCTTGCTGTATAGTTCCTTAATCTATTCTTCCCATACCTGTGCTACATCTGAGCATATCTGAGAGATATATCAAAATATGAAAAGTCAAAATGGTATATTTTCCGTGAAAATACACATTTACAAGGCCAGTAAGAGATTTTATTAAGGGGGGCTCCAACAGCCCCCTTTCCCCTCGGTGCGCCATTGAGAGTTCGTAACGACGCCGATTTGACAAATCAAAACGAAATTATGATCGTCATTAGATCTTAATTAATTATCGTCCCATTGAACTTTTGATATACTTCGATTATCATTCATAAATATTTTATTTCAAGCAATAAGGCGTCCAATTTTATTTACGGAGCGTCATTATTCAAAATTAAAATCGCATTGAAATTTAATTCAGCTTCAGAATTGAATCGGTTACATGTACGAAAATAATATAACCCTCTTTTTAATGTAATCAAGCTCTCTTTATTGGCGTTATTTTTTTTATCGTAGAAAATGCATAAATTTGTTACGCTGCGTAGTTTTTGGCGTGTTTGGAATACGAATCGTTCTACCACGTTGCGGAGTCTTTATAATAGAAGCTTTATAATGAATATCTCTTAGAATATTAACACATGTTATGGTTAACGCTCACACATAAATAATAAGTTCCCTGCTTTCCCACTGTGGGCTCTGTAGAGGTTTAATTAAAACAAATTTTAATTAAAATCTCTTTCATAAGCTTCTGAATTGAAAATTTAGTATACACTAACTGTGACGTAGCTACGGGTTTGGATAGCGGGTCAGCTTCCCCGGGAACAGCCCGGAAGGGGAAACTCCAACTTCCTTCTAATTAAACCGCTATGAGGTTTGGTTTTCGTGAAAAATATCTAGTAAATGCGATACGGAAATACCCTTCGTTTAACATAATAAAATAATATATAGTAAAAATGTGTGTATACATATAGTTAATGATAAAATAAATTAAATTAAACCCCTCTAATATTAACCTTTAAAAAATAAATTTAAATCCAGATTTGTAATATTTCTACAGCTGATTGGGCAATTACCCCATGACGAAATTTATTTGTCAATATAAACTTTTATGGGATTACTAATTAAGGAAACTGTTACCGGCTGGAATTCCGTTAATTGAAGCAAAAGACGAAGAAAACAATTTTAATGAGTTATTTTACTGGGGAAAAATGAAAGTTTTTTTATTTCTCAAGGTTCATTATGGGTGTTAGAAACCTGTGATTATATAAATCTTAGTTCCAATGCTAATTGCGATTGAATTTTTATAGATTTATCTCAAAATCATGCTTTCCGAAAAAACTTACGAACTCTACATTTTTCCTGATAAACGTTGCCGTTATAACAAGGGTATTTTATAAATTACTCCTTTACATGTTGATTTACATTATTTTTGAAGATATCCTGTGCGTACACACGACGAAAAGCTTCCAAATTTAAATATTGATTATTTGTTTATAATGGTGCTTTAATTTGTATACTTTAATCGTTGAATGTAAATTGGAAGACGAGAGACTCGGGAAATAATAGAAGACGTGAATGGATCTTCCTTCAAACTAACCATCTCCTCTTACTCCTCTTTCTCACATTCTCGTTCTATACCCTTTTCTATGTAACCTTTTCAGCGCACATTACCCCTCTCCCCCTTCTCTCCCATAGCTATCTCCCCACTCTATTCCTTCCTCTCATTCTCGCTCTCTATTCCTCTCTCTTTCCCTTTCCCCCTCACCTCCATACCTCTCTCCCCAATCTCATCTCTATCCCTCTTTCTTCCTTTCTTTTCCCTCTCTCCCTGTCTTTCCCCACCCTCTCATCTTTCTCCCCTTCTCCCTTCCTCTCTCCGTCTTTCTCTCCCTACTCTCTCCCCCTCTCCCTCCCCCTTTTCCCCTCTCTTCCTCTCTCCCCCCTCTCTCTCCCCCCTCTCTCCCCCCCTCTCTCTTCCCCTCTCCCTCTATCTCTCCCCCTCTCTTTCTCCTCTCTTCTCCCTCTCCTCCCTCTCTCCCTCCCTCCCCCTCTCCCTCATCTCTTCTCCCCTCTCCGCTGTCTCACCTTTCACCCTTTGACTTTCCCACGTGTCTCTGTACGTGTCATTTCCTCCGCCTCACCCACGTAGAATTCCCAACCGAAGGTCAATGTGCACTCGGATGCCGCTCCGGACAGATATTCTCGTTTTTTTATATTTCGACGGAGTTCACTGTGTCTGCGGCCGTTACCAGAGCGTCCGAGTCGATGTTGGTGTTCTTCTGCTCGACTCGTTTCTTTAAGGTTCGCTCGCACAGCTTTGAAGCACCTGGGCGCGCGGAGATTCCCTTTGAACGATCGCTCTCGCTTTCAGTTTGTCATATCCGTACGGACGGCGGTATAATTTTTCCCAACAGTGCAAAAGCATGGTTTTTGCGGAACCATAGATTCACCAGTACTTCATTTTACAGGGCGAATTGTGTTTATTTCTGTTTCTCGATTGTTCCTCTGATAGTATTAAACTACTCTGGTACTGGGTTGGCATATATATATATATATATATATATATATATCGCCGTCCAAGCAATTTCAGCTTCGTCCTCTGCCTATAATCTGTTGCGTGAAAAAAAATACAGGCTGGTAAAAATTCTTGAAATAATTGACCGTGGGATAAAAAATAATTATGCATAACATGTTTCATTCGACGGGCTTTTGGATCATCCTGTGTATTTAGTTGGATGACTACGACTCGTTCAGTTCTCCCTTAAGCGTTTAGTGCCAAAATATCGTCTTTGGGCACGCTTACATTTTTGACTCTAGTTAGGCATACGATAATATCTAATGAAACTAGCCGCGGAAGTTCTATTCAAAGATTCAAGAATACGCATACTTAAATTTGCAGGGCCACATGCGGCTCATTATTCGCCGTTTAGCCATCCTGCTATAGTATTTATAACAGTTTTTATATAATGAATATAATAATTTCCTCTCATCTTGTGCGCGTATATATTATTATTTAGTGAAATTGGCGTGGGGGCAAAGGTTGTGTGAATATCTAATTTAGTAACCTCACCATTTGTTTATGATCAGTGTTTATGAAAATCCATTCTGCGCTTGGTTTCTTTAAATTATTCTATGAACTAACGTAATTGCCCGTTGAAATTCAACGGGAAAATTGGAACTTGATATATTGAACTATATTGGAAGGAAGTGAACTAAATATAATGCATTATTATATTTGTTAATATTAAAATGTAGTCAGATTTTAACTAAGTTAACAACATCTTTAACGTTTTAATCCGAAAAAAATTAACTATTATGGACTCACCAGATATGTTGATTTTCCGTATGAACAACAATGCTGTCGATCGCCAAGGTAACGTTTCAATAAAAATGCAAAATTTTGACAAATTTTCGAATATTTTAGCTTAATGTGAGCGAATTCGTTTCGAAAACAAAAATCGACGATAATAATAAGAATCTTCATTTAATTTCCTTTAAAATGGTTCTTATCCGAAGATCATGCGTCATTTACTTCTAATTTAATTTTTAAAAAGAAAATAAGTCTGCAAGTGTGAAAGAGGTATATTTAAGATCCCTCTTATGGGAAATCCCATATAGCGTTCCAACCAACAAACCAACCAACAGATTAAGGCTTTTATTAATAATCTGATGATGGGCTATATATTTATTTATTCGGATATTATATTATATTATCATTCAAACATAGGCAGAAAATTGAAATGACAATCATGAATGTTTACAACGCTTCTTCGTCTTTTTGACCTCCTTGCTTCTTTCTTGTGAATGTTTTTCATCGGCTTATCAGTAGCTATATTAGCTTCGTCGCGTACGAGGATAGTGATAAGTAGTAGCATTAAATTTTCTTCATGACCGTGCGATGACGAAATATTCAGTCTGAAAAATTCCGCGAAAATCCATTACAGTAAAGCCCGTGAATTACACATTTTTTTACCAGAGTATTAAACTCGATAGTTTGTTGATGAAGGAGAAGAAGAGTTTTCAACCCGCAAGGGACAAAACCCAACATCTGTTTGTTCCCTTCTCGGTTGCCATGGCATTTGTTCCTCCCGACAGTTCTTCCCAGCCTCCCTTTCTCATCCAACCTCCCTCCTCCCCCTCCCCAACAATCCTTCTCCCTCATCCTCCAGACCACCATCACACTTATTTTCATGTTTACGGCCCACTTGTTAAAGGCGTCCTCATTCGGACACTAGCCAGCCCTTCTGGTGCATCCTCTTCTTCCTTCGCACCAAGCAACTTCCTCTCCTCTTTTTCTCTCTTTCTCTCCCCCCTTTATCTCTTCCATTTTCTCTTCCAGTCATCTTAATTCACATCCGTCATTTCTATTTCCCTTCTTCACATTTTCCTTCCGTTTTTTCTTCCTCTACTCTCGTCCTGCCTTCTCCTCTTTCTTACTTCCCTTTCCAGTGTTTCTTACACTCTCAAGTAAGAACAGAGAGAATGTAATCTTAAAAAGTTTCATTACGATATTTTTATGACTTTTATATTATACTCACCGGGTTCTTGTATTCTTGTCAGATTTATGACTAAAATTTCAGTCTGCACATGTGCAGGCACAGGAGTTACACTTTTTTTCGGAAGTACAATAAAAGTACCAGTCAGTATAAATAACAATACAAAATTAAAAACTATTATAGGGTATTATTTATAAAAAATTGTTATTTATTAACATTCTCCTTTATATCATCAGTTATTCCGACAAAAGCGGTTACTACAATTCCTCCGGTCTGTAGTCTGTTCGCAGCTCTATGATCTAAGCGGTCTAAGAAGGAACTGATTTCTTGTATCGTATACAGTATATAAGTATATATATATATATATATATATATATATATATATATATATATATATATATATATATGATTGTTGAGCGGAATAGAAGCCTTGTTGAAATGAAAGATTCTCTCAACACTCCCGGATAGTTTATCGTTGTCGATTTTTACAAAATGTCAATTAACTCAAAAAATGTCCTAGTTTATTTTGATTAAAATTCATTCAGTTATCGAGCTTGGTTTCACAAACAATGCCTAATTTTCCTAGAAAATATCTATCTAGCGACCTGTGCTATCATAATATTTGGAATTCTACGTCCTGATACTCCAACCTATCTAGGCAGTATTGTAACTGTTGACATTTCAATTGACTTGAAGCCTACGGATATGAGAAAGTTTGAGCAATGTATGTTGTACCGATTTTTTGTTGTTAAAAACCTAGAAGAAAGCAGACAGACGATAATATGCCATGTATGACACACTTAAAAGTCAAATTTTGTAAATTTAAGTCTTTTAAATTAATCGAATTCTTCCTTCTCTTTCATATTCATTCTCTTCTCTACTTCTTTCATTTTTCTTTTCCCTCTTACCTGCAAAGCCCTCTCTCCCCTTTTCTTTAACTTCAAATCTCTCTCTCCTCCATATTTTCCCTTTCTCTTCCTCTATTTCACACGTCCTCCTATTTCATTCATTACCCTTCAGATCCTCCATCTATCTCCCCCATTTTCCCCCTTTCTCTTCTTCCCCTCATCTTCGCTTTCACTCCCTCCGCTTCTCTTCATTCCCTTCTTTCGCCCTCTTTTATACCCCACCCCATTCTCTCCTCCCCTCTCTTCATCTTCCCCTTGGCTCTCTTTCCGAGCTGCCACACACACCACCTAGTATGTTGGGGCTTTAATTCGTTTCGAACACCCCACGAATTCGTCACCCCTTGATTTACGACAGGTCAGGGAGTAAACCCTTCTCCCTTTGAAGATCTTCGTCTTTCTAGGCGTAAACATTCCTTCGGACCGACGGCCATCGATTTCAGTGTTTAGGTGTGAAGTGGATTGGGTTCTTTCTTTAAACGCACTCCATTTCCGTTTTTATTGGACGAGCGTGACCTCGCATTCTAAAGAGGAAATCGTAAATCGTTCTGGTATTCGATCGATTTTTTATTGTTTCGAATTTGAAGTGATGTATCCACTAGGAAGTAGTAGAACTGGTATTTCCATGCGTAAGCTCTGACGGCAGCTTTGGTCGATTGAAGTTTTTCTCGTCTTATTGTTAGTTGCCGTTATATTAATTTTACTTGCGTTGAAGAAATCCATTTTGTCCTGTGAAAACCGTTCGTTGGACTTTTCTGCTTTGGTACGCAAGTTTTCTCCAAAAAGTTTTTATCAACAAATTTCATTCAACCGCGAAATAATGTGGTAAGATATCATTAAATATTTTGTAGATAAATTAATAACGGACGCAGCACGTTGAAAAATTTGCCATTATGTCAAAATTATACAAACACGTTACTCCCTTCATATTTTGTTATCGTTTCTCTTTTATAAACGCTACTTTGTGAATTATATAACATCTTATCCTGGATCACAACTTTGTATGCAAGATTTGGGAGCTGTGAACATGTGCGGCTAAAAAAATACACCACGAGCAGCATGGCATACCCGCGGAGCAGAATTCGTATGCGCGACGCCATGGCAACAAGGCGGTCACGCCACTCTCCCTGCCGCATTGCTGGAGTTGAGTCAACAATATATAAGTCTGCGGGTCCAATATCGCCGCCTTGGGGCACCTCCCGCTTCCCACAATGGCCGTGTGGAGGCGCTCTGCGCGCGCGAAAAAAAAATAAACCCGCCTCCTCTTCCTCTTTCTCTTTTCCTCATCCTTCCTCCCACTTCTCTCTTTCTTCCGTGCCCCAATAACTCAATCAGTGTGGATGATGGGAGCAGTTCCTTTTCCACGCCCACTCCTCTCAGCCCTCCCAAGTGGAGGAGCGAAAAGAGAAAGGATTGAGTGAGAGAGAAGAGGAAAGAAGGAGTGGATGCACAGCTCTTCCCACTTTTCAAGAGAGAAAGAGAGAAATGAAGAGTGGAGTCGAGCTCTTGGTGGTTAAGAGTGAAAAAAGTGAAAGGAGCCGCGAAAGGATGATTACGTAGGGAGTTGCAGGTGTGGCGGAAGAGAGCAAAGAGGTTTAGGAGTCGGCTGGAAAAAAAATATACCTACTCCCTCGATCGGCGTTATAATGATAAAGGACTTAGGGGAAAACGTGGGAAAAGGATCTTTTTATTCTATAACTTTGAACCAGTCTGCGAATATCTAGGTATATTACTTCATGGGCGCAAAACTTTGAGATTATGCCCGACTCGAAAAAAACACTTAAAAGTTACATTTCATATTCTTGCCGGAATCTCAGAATCTAAAAAACTGTAGGCAATGGTTTTACTGCGTCTTTTCCGGTTAAGATCTTTATCCGGCGAACTAGTATTGCATCGAGTGTATAAGGGCGTTTGATAGTTTCCTGTCTGTGACGTTTATGGAAGGCGCGGAATACTCCTCCGCTGGTGATTTATCGGGAGCCCCATTCTTTTGTTTTAACGTGCAATTTTTGCGTTCCGATCGATCATTGCTCTTTGCATTGCAAGATATGGCACCTTGAGAGATGGCTCTATATTCTCCTTTTCTTTGTCTCTTCCTTATATGCTTCCTGCTTTAGCGCCCGCTGGAGGTGCTTCTATATCTCTATATTGTTGGTGTTACTGCTGGGATATTTTGAAAAGTCAAATTTGCTTCCCCTATTAAAAATGTCGGTACCAAGCGGAAGCGGAAATTCTGATCTTTGAATAAATTTACACCATTTTTCTGATCGGAAAAAATGAAAATGTCCAGCTTCCGTGACCTCTGAGTCAAACAAAAAAAAAACGTCGAGTGGAATATTTTAATACCAAAATTTGAATTATGAATCCTCTATATATTCTTTTCCTAAATTTCGTTACCACCGTAGGAAAATTGTACTTACTTTTAAATTATGATATCTCTCTTGGACGTCATGCTTTCAACTTTTTATTCTTGATTTTCGAAACCAAAATGTCATCTTTTTATACTAATTGCATCACAATCGATTAAACTGTGAGATTTCCGTCGGAAATGGAGCGTCGGCATCTCGATTAAAAATTTTTGTTCCATATATTTTAAGCGGCGTAATTAAATCTCCGAGCAAATCCTGCTTCGAGCGAGTGAGTTAGCCACGCGGATACTTTGGATGGCCGTTCCTTTCTTTCAATGAGAAAACGGCATCCCACAATCTTCCCCGCTTGCCCTCTGCTATGCTTTTCCTGTTGCAAGCAAGATGTGGCGACAAGTGATGGAGAACATCCTCTAGGAATTCCAAGTATGAAGCGTGGGCGAAGAGAGAAAGATAGGGAGAGGTAGGAAGGGGAGAGTTGGAGGTTGGTGGTGAGAGGGAGGCAGAGAGGGAGTTGATGAGTTGAAAGGGATATGCAGAAATAGCGGAAGCGAAGAAGGAGGCGAATATGAGATAGGAGAGTATGACTTTGTAGCATTATATATATATATATATATATATATATATATATATATATATATATATATATATATATAATATATAATATAATATCAGCGTAATTGTCCGTCAAAAAGTACGGAGAGCCATGAATTAAGTATTAAAATGAAATTTAAATGAAAAATTAATGAAAGCAACCTTCATATGCATCAAAATTAAACAATGAAATATAAAATTCACCTAATTGAATGCCCCAGAAAGTAAAAATAGTTTTGGGCATATTAAAGTTGTGTGGCAAAGAAATATTTATGAATATTTATTTTGTAAGCATTGCGATTGTATACATTCCCACACAACCTCATACGTACATAAAATTACAAAACAAATTCGGGGATAGACAAAGAACTAGGTATGTTTAATATTTGCTATATAATTTTGATCTAAATTTAAAAATTCAAAATAAAATATCTAGTTTAACCAATGGTTTTAATATGGTTTATGATTGTAAACATATAACAGTTGGATAAAATAGATGCGCCTATCAGCTATTAAGTGTCTTCGTAATATTCCATCGATCGTTCCTTGTGTGCAACGGAGGTTATTCGTTTTATCTGTTCGTCACAGGGCAGAGGGTTTGAGAAGAACTCTCTTCTCCGAAAAGCAAGGCTATTGAATTGAATTCATTTCTTTGTATTTTTCAACTATTTATCGTTAAATTGAGAAGTGTTTGTATGTTTTTCTTTTAATTCGTGATTAGGGAGTTTTAGTCATTCATAGACGATACTGGAAAAATAAAAACGTCACAGAATCAAGTTGACGTAGTAGAAGACGCAGATAGACAGATAAAATAGTTGAATATGAAAAAATCAAACTTATTTTCAGAACAGTTGCATCGCAAGTATTCAGGAGTCATAAAGTAAGCACCCGAGAAGGAAACATGGAATTGGAAAGAGGGTAGAGTGGAAGATAGCTAAACGATTAGGAGAGAACATCGCTGGCTTTAAAAGAAAGAAAAAAACAAAATAAAACAAATAGTAATCAGATCGAGAAGAATGGCGGAGACAGAAGAACACACTGGACGTAGAAGATTAGGACAGATATATATCATCATCATGAGGTGTTCTGCCTCTAGGCAGGTCCCTGGCACCAGTGTTGTCTCCACTCATTTCTGTTCCTTGCCATTTCTTTCATTTCCTGATACCCTCCCCTTTCTTTCAGATCGTCAAACATTTTTATTCTTCTACGTCCCCTTTTCCTTTCCCCTTCTACTGATCCTTCCAACACCATCAATAGTAAACCTTCTCCTCTCAAGATATGCCCTAACCAGTTACTTTTCCTCCTCTGAATTGTTTCAAGTAATCTTCTCTTCTCATTCACCCTTGTTAGTATTGCTTCATTCCTTATCCTATCCGTCCACTTAACCTTCTCCATCCGCCTCCACACCCACATTTCAAATGCCTCTAGTCTTTCTTTCTCTCTTTTCTTTAGCGTCCATGTTTCACACCCATAAAGCAATACACTCCAAACATAGCACTTCACAAGACGTTTCTTCAGATTTAAATCCATTTTACCACATAGTACCCGTTTTTTCTTATTAAATGTTTCTTTTGCCATTGCTATTCTTGTTCTTATTTCTTTTTCACTTCTCCAGTCTTCAGTTAGCATGCTTCCCAAATATCTATACTGTTTTACTTGCTCCACTCTTCCATCCTTTATTGACACATTCATAATCTCTCTATCCCCTATTCTCATCACCTTTGTTTTCTTTATGTTCATTTTCATTCCATATTCCATCATCCTGTCTTCTAGCTTTGTAACCATTTCCTGAATATGCCTCGTTTCATCTGCCAAAATTACCATGTCATCAGCAAACCTTATACAATTTATTATTCTACCCCCAATACTAATTCCTTTATCATTCCCTATTCCATTGTCAATCATTTCTTCAGCATATATATTGAACAGGGTTGGCGATAAGCAGCAACCTTGCCTTACTCCTCTTCCTAAATCATACCATTCGGTCTGTGCATCTTTTATCCTCATAGCTGCTTTCTGTTTCATATACAGCTCTTTAATTAACCTTCTATCTTTCCAGTCTACTTTTTTTGCTTTTAGTATTTCCATCAGTTTTTCCCAGTTCACTCGGTCGAATGCCTTCTCCATATCTATGAAGCACAGACTAATTCCTTTACCCCTTTCTATATATCTCTCTCCACTCATTCTTATCAATCCTATTGCATCTCTTGTACCTCTACTCTTTCTAAATCTAGATATATATATATATATATATATATATATATATATATATATATATATATATATATATATATATCAACTAAAGGAAAAGAAAAGGTAGTGATGAGGGTGGCAACAAGGTGTTGAGGGAAGCCCAGCGGACACTTACCAAGTTGAGGACCAAGCTGGCAGGCTGCTGGGGGCGTCGAAGAGACACGTGAAACATATATATATATATATATATATATATATATATATATATGGATGTCAACAAGGTGTTGGGTTCTCTCTCTGTAGCTGATGAAGGAACAATTCCGAAAGCTTCTACGTTTGTGATGTTTCTGTGTTTTAGTGTTCTTTTACGTGTGTCGCTTCGACATCCCCGGGTCCTCGCCAACCTGAAGTAGTCTGATTGGTGAGTGCTCACTGGGTTTCCTCATCCCAACACCTTGTTGACATCCATATATCCATTTTACCTTTCCTTTTCCGTAAGCTGTTTTATATATATATATATATATATATATATATATATATATATATATATATAAAGATGGAGTGAAGAGTTGACTTCAGAGGAGCATCTTTTTTTAAAAGGGCGAGATGCGTGGTTTCGACGCTAGACGGAGCTAGTGTCGCGGCGAGGTGAGTGAGTCTGAAAAAGAGGTTGGGGTTGATCTCCTGAGAATAAAGGAGGGTAGCGGAGGGAGATAGAGAGAGAGAGTGAGTGAGTGAGTGTGAGAGGTGAGGGTTGGACTGGAAGGGTGGCTCAGGTATGCGGCCGAGGATGGGCGAGGGAGAAAAGGAAAGGGGAGTCGGGAGGGAGAGGAAGGTACTCTTAAGGGTGAGGGATAGGAGAAGAGGTTGAAGGATGGGTAGAAGGGGGTCAGAGGTCATTGACGGATGAAGAGTGGAGATTCGGCTGAGGAGATAAAAGGCGCGGGGTTTTGGAAATGGAGCAGATGGTTCCACGGGAAAAAATGAGCTGAGGGAAGTTGACGGGAGACGTTTTTGGAGAAGAAAGTGCTCCTCATAGCGAATCCGTGCGGAGTCATGTTCTCGTCGCGAAGGCTCGCGTGATGCGTTGCACCTGCGTGGCGAAGGAAAAGTGCATTCGGTTGCAACGGCCGAGTATTCAAACGATGCTGGAAAACGAGCGAATTAAATCGAGGGTCGTCGAATGTTTTATCGAAAGGCTTCCCGCGGCTATTTCTAATCGCCACGCGAATGTTTTAATGAATGTTTTTTGTAGAATTTATAGCATGAAACTAAGATAGATCTGAGGTTTTAAAAAGCAAGCGTGTTGCATCCAAGTGATCAAATCAATTTCGGTCACAGTTTGACTCAATTTCCATACGGTCAGAGAGATTAATATTTTTTAAGTAAATTGATGAAGTGGAAGAGGGCTGCTAAGTGTAATCCTATCGCTGGCCTTATACAGCCGTTGTATAAGCATGGGATGGGATGGGAGGAGCCTTATACAGCCGTTGTTTAAGCGTGGGAAATGTTGCTTTCATTAACAGATTGTTATTATTTGGGATATTTACTTAATGCTGTTGCAGCACACGTAACGTCACGCAAACAAGGGCAGAATTTTAAGCGTTCTTTATGATAGCAAATGATTTTAATTAATTGATTAATAATTGAGCGAAAGGAAACACGGACTGATATGAAATAAATACTAAAAACTCCTATTGTTATTCAGTAAACCTTGTTTCTTATTCATCTGCAAATTTACATAATTTAGTTGAGCTGAACTGGTGTTTGATTTTCATAACATTAATTAATTTTTGTAATATAAGAGAACATGTTTTATCTCTTAATATTTGTGGACATTTTTGGCTCTAACATTTCCACGCTAAATATATAATCAATCATTCTATGAAGAGCCGGTTTTTCTTTGTTAATGAAGTACTGGGCGCCAACGTCAGGTGATTATGTAGCGTATCTATCCGCTGAAATCGTCGAAAGTATGATGTTGTCACCAGGGAAATTTTTCTGGTGACTGTTATCGAAGTTGTTTGCAATTTAGTCGCCTCGAGACTATTTTATTAGCGGTTGATTAAAAAATATCAAAGATAACTAAAAATCCAACGCAATCATTAAGTATGACGCAACATAAATACACATTCATTAGATTGGGAATGGTAGTCGAATAGTTGTATTTTACAAATGAAATTCCTGACATGAGCGAAACGTAAGGAATTTTTACATTACCTTAAAATGGCGGTTTTGTGATTATTTCGCACGTTTCTTTGTGTACTTACGCAGGGGTCGGCAACCTACGGCCCGCGGGCCACATGCCGCTCGTAAATCTTGATGAAATAGTGAGCGGTCAAATTTAACGTAGAAAATGACATATTTTTAACGAAAATTACGATCAAAACTATTTATGATAAACTTTTAAAGCTAGAAAGTTGATTTCAAATACAATGGAACCGCAGAATATCTAAGTAACTTCCTATATAAACGCTAATCCGGCCCGAAGAAGCTCTCGTGATTCCCAATTCGGCCCTCCGAAGCATTAACGACCTCGAATGTAACCTGTCATGCAGAAAAGGTTGCCGACCTTTGTACAAGTGCATAACAATTATATTTACTTGATCCTAGAACGTTCCTCGTTGTACAGTAGTCGCCACCCCGCAAGACTTAACGAGCCCTCTCCGGAGGCAAGCTACATCTGCGTCGAAGAACATATCGCAAATTGAAGGAAGGAATCGGATGGCCCGAAATACAAGTCTTTTTTGACCGGTAGGAAAGTACAGCGAGAAAGTGGTGAGGCGGTTTGGTTTCTGAAAGGAATGGCGAAGTGCGTCTTGGATGCAGAATGAATCAGAGCGCAAACGCATAGGGATGACACGGTGTTCCTCATCCGAGGTCAGTGGCAGTGAACGAGTAGGAGATCAAAGAACCGGATTAGGTAAGCAACGGGAGAATGAAGGAGAAAGAGAGGAGGACAAAGGAAGGAAAATGAAGGGGAAGAGAAATGGAGGAGAATAATGTAAGGAGGAGCAAGTAAGGAAAGAACTGATGAATCAGATATTAAGGGCGGTTTTAAAAAAAAATACACATGACACCCCTTAGGCTGCTCCTAGAGTCTCCAAATTTGAACCGCAGGATCTACTTATGGCCTGACCAATTCCTCAAAATTTGATTGCTCTAACTAGCACGGTGTAGATGTAGTTCACAGAACACGAAAGTGTGGCGGGCGGGTGGATTGACGGACAAAACGATTACATTAGCGGATTTGAAAAAAACGCTAAAAGAATAAGGGAGGAGGGGAAATAAGTGAAAAGAGATATATAAATGGCAAGAGAGAAACTGAGGAAAGGCAAAAGAAGGCTGTTAAAGATGAAATGAACGCAAATCTAGTAGAAAATCCTGCTTGAGGTCAAACGAAAATTCTATGCGAAGGGCAAGTATAAACGATTACTTGCATTTTTACAAAGTCGTGTTATCATCTCCTATTTACGTTACAATCTGGCGAGAAAAACCAGAGGCTGGAAAAATGCCTGTGTTCGTATTCAACTTCAAGAGCGGTGGTTTTCGGAGTTTTATGTTGTCTTTGCGGCTACCCTAGCGGTCCAAGGAAACTCCAGGTGAGTTTAACATGTCACCCCTTTATGCAGTTCTTTTCT
Source organism: Tanypteryx hageni (assembly GCA_028673005.1). Taxonomy (NCBI): domain Eukaryota; kingdom Metazoa; phylum Arthropoda; class Insecta; order Odonata; family Petaluridae; genus Tanypteryx; species Tanypteryx hageni. Next base: position 40,013,481 of record CM054114.1, on the reverse strand, counting down.
TCCTCCAGCATCTCTGACCTCATTAACATAAACATTGAAAGTTTTGAGAAAATTCAGGATCTAAAAGTAACAAATTAACGCGCTTCAAATTTTGTTTATGCTGCAATATTCTCTATGAAGTAAGTTATTCTGTCAAAACTTATACAATGTCGCCAAAACCACATGGTATTTCCCTCGTAATTTCTTTCGATAAAGTAATTTTTGACTTATATTTTACAAATTATAGCAAACTTTTCTTTCTATTTGCGCTTATTGAGCCGTTTGATCCAATTATGTCACCAATGCCTTTTATTCGAATTGCTGTAGGTGAGAAATTTCATCCAAATTAGTTATTTAATAGAACGTGAGAAATGTCCGAGTTAGATTTTAAATTTATATTTTTTTCCCGTTTTAAATTTATATTTAAAATGCAGTTTGGTCTATCTTTATTTTAAATTGAGATAAGACGTTAATTTTTCAAGTTCTGAAATTTATAACAAATATTTTGTTACCGCAAAACTGTGAAATAAAGTGGAGCCACGATGACTTGAATATATGAAATTCTAATCTTTGATTAGTCGAAATAAACATTTCCCCGTCTGCGCTCGTACATGCTTAAATTAATTTCTTTTACTCAAAGCTTCGCTAACTCGAACTTTTTCCGCCACCCACCACGGCAATCGAATTATGACTCTATTTTCATATTCATTTTATATTGAGAAGAGTATTTGTAATTCAATCAATTAAAATTTTAAGTTAATTGGAAGGATTTTCGCGTTTAAATAACATCCAAAAGGTTAGACTACGCAATTTATGCCTATGATGAATGTATTAGATGGATAGGGTGTATATAAGCTCTTAGTCTAACATAAGTTTTTCGTGTTGCTCTTTATGATGACGCAAAGCGTCAAAATCTAGATCGAGTCTCTTAATAAATCTGTAGGAATTTACAAATTTATATGTAATTATTTATAATGAATTTCTACAAAGTAACGGCCGAAACAATTGACTGTATTAGATGGATTTATTTCTCATTAAAGCTTGTTCGAAAAATAATTAATTGCTTTTAGATCTTTCCCGAAAACAAATAATGTAGTCATATTCTTTGTTATGAATAAATTGATCATAAAAATTACTTTTACATTACCACAAATTGATCAGAGTTTATGGATCCAAAAATGCTAGAAATTTCCATGTTCCAGCTTTAATTTCAAAACAGAAATCTTTAATGCTTTTCGTAACCTCCTAATGGCGCATACTCAACGGATTACATTAGCGATATAAACGCCGAGGCGTGAAAAATCAACCGCCCGGATCCAATAAGAAAATCCGTTAAGACGCTCATTTTTTATGCAGAAGGGATGATTCATCGAAATTTGTTTCAACCTAGACCTACATATGCAGGGTGATATATGGCTTCAAGGAGCTTCGATCCGATCCTAAATTCATTCTGGATTTATTTTTCTTCTGATGACGACGTTGGGTGATCGAGAAGGCTAAACGGGGTGTGAGAGAGGATTTTAGGGAAAAGGAGAGATGAATAGAAGTGCGAAAGGATGAGAGGAAAAAAGATTTGGAGCGTGGGAGAGAAATTTGGATCGAGGGACGGAGATTTGGGAAACTAAGACGGAGGACCGATCAGAAGCGGGAACGAAGTTAATTACGATGAATCCACAGATTGAGAAATGCGTGAGGAAGCGATATACGGCGAGTTTTTTTTTTTTGATCGGTCGGGTAATTAACGTCTTCGTATTTTGGGCGGGGCTTTAGAAAGGTTGACTAATCGCTTATTTTTTGCACGTCGGACGACCGTGGGTTGTCGGTTTCACCGCCGAAAGGACTGCCGAATTAATTCCTCGAGAAAAGATATTGATCTCGGAACTGTTCGCACTTAATAACAGGAAGGGAAAGAGATTACGAAAATAAAAATGAAAGAATGAGTACATTGCCCATCAAAACGGATCGATTGGATAAAACAAAATCTATCGACGGAAATGCATTTTTAGCCTACTTTCCAGAATGGAAATAGGCTTATAGTTTCTTTGTTGTCTGTCTGTTTGTCCGTCTGTCTGTCTGCCTCCCCCCGTTAACTTTTGAACCAATTAACCGATTTTCATGACACTTGGTGGAAATCTCTTGCTGCTATGGCCGAGCTCCCGAGGATAATTTTTGTTTCGAAGATTCGATTCCAGAAAATATCCTGCCCATTTTATTTACATGGGAAATCTCAAATCCATCGTGCAAGGTAATGTTCTCTTGCACATTAAAATATATTAGAATTGTTATATCGAAGCGGGATTTGTGATATTGTCTTAGGAAAGGAATTCTAAGTTTTATCATAGAATTTTGTCTATCGATCGTATTTCTTCGAATTCCGCGTAATTACTGGCGTTTTTGTAGTTTTCATCATTCATTACAAGAGTGGTGCCATTGCAACGATTATTGTTGCGCTCGGATTCGGTATAGTATAGTAATACAGACACTAATCAATTCTGTGCTAATCAACCGGAAAAGAATATTATAGTCTGTAAATGGTTGGAGCATACAAACATCTGAACATCCGATTCTAAAAAGTAATGATTTTACATTAATTTAATTTAAAATAATTATGCGTAAAGTAGGCATCATAAGTTCTGTTTGGATCATCTTGTTATTTTTATCTTTACAAAGGAAATGAACGAACGTAACTGCTTAACCTCTTTAGCCAAGATTTATTTTCATGGAATAATGTTTACTTTTATTTGGTGTAATGCAAACCTTCACTTGAAACTGAATTTCTTTTCAAAAATTATTCTACTATCGCAATACAGACAGCTGTAGGTAGTTTCGACCTGGAAACGTTGTTACAGCTGCAAAAACCATTAACGTGTGGATGGTTTTGTTGCGAAAGCACCCAGGCTCAAGAGCTCGATTAGGTGTTGAGCCCTTTGTCCATTATTTTATACTCCATCGACAGCAGCAATTTTGATTTAGATATGCTGTGTTTTTTTAAAACCTTTTTGCAAATTCGTTTCAAACTGTATCGAAAAAAATAATGCTTGCTCGTCGTGTTCAAGCGTAAACGTCTTTTCGAGGTGTTGATCCCATTAGATTCGCCGCTTCCCGTCTCTAAAAAAGACATCTCTATTAAAGGCTGAAGTTTGATTTTTTTCTCGCCTGAAGACATTAATCTCTCTCATAACGCCAATCGAGCGTGGACCGTCTTATCCTATTACGTTAGAATCGTGAGATATAATAAGATCGTCGATGATTAAGGAACTCGTCAGTCGCGGGAAGAATGATCGCACAACATATTCACAAGGATAGAAACAAGATGTTTTCGAAAGGAAAAAGAGCGTGAGAATGCGCAGATGACTCGGAGTAAAAGGAAGCGGATATAAAGCGTGCGTTAGGCTTAGGGCCACCAAGGAAGTTTTTAAAAGGATCTCTTGAGCGCACTTTTTCTTTTTTTTTCATCCAAGTAAATGACGCGTTCCATTTTTTGGAGAGCGAATTTATTCTTTCTTTCGCTTAAATTACGTCTTTTCGCTCCTTTTCGCCATTCGGACCGCCATTTCTTAAACGAAAATTTTTTCTCAAGCCAGGAAAGAATTGCCCTGCTCACATCCTCATGCTCTCGCTCGGGAAGGACAGAGGCGAATTTTACCGAAATGTTTTCACGAAACGCCGATTTCATTATCGGTTAACTTTATGCCGAAAAACGAACGGGATCTTGAAAGTAAAAGTAAAAACAAAACTTCGAAAATTTGCCTAATACCTTCTTTCCGTTTTCCATCCTTTAGTGGCCGAAGTAAGCACGATACGCATTTTCGGTTTTCGGCTTATCCGATAATCCATTTGTCAATTAACCTTTAAAAGTAAGTCTAATAAATACTAATAAAAAATAATTTTGAATAACATAAACTCTTTAAATGCGCTGGTAAGCGTTAAATAAATTTATGCGTAAACCTCAACAAATCGATTGGTTAATTTTTCTCCTAAATTTGTGATCAAGGAGGTCTCTTTTAACAACCGTAAAGGTTTTTGGTTTGGTTAAGTTTTTGCGGAAAGGTTTTATGACGCTCAACAATAGTAACGAGAGAGTAAAACAGCGCCATATAACGTTTCTGCCAACTCTTACTTAATAAATTAAATTAAAAATAGTATTTTGATCATTACGATCTGTTGAGTTAAACGTATTTAATTACCAATTGATGTGTAAAAAGTACTATATTTTAAACAAAAAATAAATATCACATAGAGGTGTTTAAAAAGACAAACCTAGAGGTGATGAAACTGACAAATCGATTTCCGTTAAGTTATAGAAAATGTTTATATAAATAATTAACTACATAAATTAATAGAATTAGGGTTAAAATATTCGTAAAACATGTTATTTTCCCCGAAGTATTCTCAGCAGTAGGATTATCGTACATCTTAGGCATATTTCTCTAGTAAACAAAATAAAAATGAAACGATAGTATGATATGAAAAATACATAGGTATAGAAAATATATTAACAAACGAAAATCTCTTTTTTACCAAAAAATATTTCGATGAAATTTGTATATTCCGTATTTAGTGGATCACCACGGATAATATTGTTTGTATCCGAATATCTAATCTGCACATATTGGAAGTTTTGAAAAATACGTATTTAATTGTCACGGTGTATATTTATTCAGTATTTTCCATTAATCTTCTGATATTATTGCAATAACGTATATCGTGGCAGCGCTTCATTTTTGTATTTATTAAGAAAGGTTTTCTGTAACGTCCATCAAACAACATACCAAAACGTTTTGTCTATTTATACTTCCCAAAAATATATAAAAATATAAAGAATATAAATTCTTTTGTGCGAGATTCATTTTTCTCTTCGTCTAAAAGAATGAAATAATTCTACACGCTGTTAGCTAACGTATCAGCTTTTAAGTCTGCGTAGACATGTAAATTAGAAGCAGACAGGGTAGACAAGGCTTTAATTCACGTAAAACAGCTCATTCAGATCCACGCACCTCCGCATCCAGTTGACCCTTCGGAAAAGCATCTTCTTCTCCTCGCGTTTCCTTCTCTCACGAATAACAATCCTTCCCACAATTCAAGAACTCGTCCGCGAACTCGATAGGTGTCAGCACCGTAGCGGTGCTCGTAAACACGTTACCTCCTCTCATATTTTTCTTTTTTAACTTTCTGCCTTCCTTTTTTTCCTTTATATACTATAGAACCCTCAACACGAACTCCGCCGAAAAGGTCAAAATGTTCTTTTTAAGCGCGGCGCCGCCAAACCCTTGTAAAGAACATTCGCGAAAAGTCGTGTTTTCCGCCCCCGTCCGATGTTTTTTGGACGTTTTAATTTTCCGTGGATTTTTTTATTATGGAGGAAAAGAAACAAAAGAAGCGCGTCGGGCGATAAGGATCTGTTTTCTTCGCCCGTTGTCCCCCTTTTAGTTCCGTGCACCTGCGGGTGCTTCTTCTTTCGCCCGAGTGAGGGCGAGTTTGCGTTCGTGTGCGTGTGTGCGCGCGCGGAGTATGAGGGAGCGCCCTAGGCGGATCGCTGCCGTCATTTGTTTCTGCCCAGGCCTCGCCGCCGTGTTCCCGTGTAGGGGAGGTGGTACATGTTGTTCTTTGCTCCCCAAATGGATGCTGGTCGGGATATCTCGGTTATTCGGGCTTCGGAGGGACGTCCGCTTTTGCATTTAATGAATTGAAACCGCATCTGCGCTATCGCTGATTCCGCTTTTTAGGCGGTGGCGTTCTCGCGGGCGGAAAAAAATATTTCGGCCTCTATTTATACGAGCATTCCGGAGTTTTTTTGTTTCTTATTTCGGGATCTCCTCTATTTCTCTCTCTCCGGTTCTTTTTTTTTCTTCGCGCCCCGAACGAAGATGTCGAGACATAATGCAGACGTTTTGTTCTTTCGAAGAGTTTGACCCCATTTTTATTCTTCTCTTTTTTCCCCGAAGGAATCTCTCGGTTGCGTCCGCCATTTTTCTGTATTTTAGTACGTGTTGAAAGGGATAAAGAGAGGGGGTGAGATTTCTTGTGCTCGTGACGTCACGCGAATGGATGCGGGTCCCTTATTTTCGCCCCGTCGCTCGAAATTTTGGATGCGGTCTCCGTCTATTATTCCCTCGCTTGCGTGTTTTAAAATTTGAAAATTAAATTTTTTGATCCCCGATTAAAATCTTGAATAAAATATTTGAGCTTGCCTCGATTGATGATAATTGTCATGGTTTTGTCGCCACCGTCTGAAAAATCTCATTCTTGAAATATTTACGGAATTTTTCCCGTCTGGGGATCGATGAATCTGTCTTTTCGAGGATTTAAGCAAATTCAATGGTTTCTGTAGAAGAGACGATTATTCTTTCTAAATTTGTTCACAGAAATATTTCAATTCATTCGTATCAATTTATATTCTAAAAGAATCAAGAGCAGACATTATAGACTATATTGTTGAAATGGCAACCCACAGAAGAGGAGTAAATGACTATCAATGATAGATTATAGAACAGTACCGAGAAATTCCATACGATTGACGCGGGAAAACTGTACATCGAGAAACGGTAAAGGTAACATTGTTTATATGTTTTGCAGGGACGATGCAAAGTTAACGATACAGCACCGAAAACGATGCATATGGAACGACAGATCGAGGTTTCTCTCTGTGCTTGTGTTTGTGATTTGCATAAGATAAAGGATAACTGATTTTTGAGGGGCAATCGACTGCCGATATGATGTCAATCTAACAATCATATCCCGCCGATCGGTATTCCATTTCAGCGAGAAGTTTAAAATTTCATTACGAAAAACATTTCCGTTAAAATAATCTCATTTCTAAAAACACCGGCGAAAGTTACATCCAGCTAAGTACCAAACCGTGAGTGGGTATTACTTGTTCATACATAACGGGCGAAAAACCGGCTTTTAAGCAGATCGAAATCCGCGCATTTTCCGCACGAGAAGAAAATACACGAACGTTAAGACCGTATTCCCCGTGTAACGCAGAGGAAAGTAATTAATCGCGATTGGCCGAAACAATTGGATGACTTGTTCGCGCATGACTGCAGACAACAACGCTCTTAAGAGAGGCTTTTGTTATTCGTTCTCTTTCTATAATCTCGGGCGAGAGATCTCCGCCCGCATTATACCATTTCTCCCGTCTTGAAATTCCCTCCATCCTGCTTCGTAAACCCTATCTCCTCTTTCCCAACCGAGGTTTTCCTCTTCTACGTCACTTCCGCTATCTACATCTCTCTCCTATCGTTCCATCTTGCTAAGTGCTCGAATAATGCCGTTATTACTTTTCGTCGAGGCGATTAAACGAAAAGAAATCGAAGACTAATTTCGATTACCTTCGATCCATTGATTCGATCTCCACAAAATAATTAAATGGGACGCGAAACTCTTCGGTTTTAATTGCACGACGAGACAAAAAAAATTATTGCGTTCATTCAATCAATGCGTACCCCGTTTAATAGGGATCGATAATGGATTTTTGTGTCTCGACCTCGGGATTACCAGCTAAATAAAATTTACTTTTAACCAGTGGCTTGAAATTCAAGGTATAGTTTCATGCTTGCAAAGATATTTAGGGTGATAATTTTGAGTTTGTGCTGTTTTAGTGTGTATAGCATTTATATACACACACACAAAACTTCTCTCGAGTGAAAAGGTTTCGCCGACTTTCGTTTGCATCATTTGAATCGGCACCCTAAAATTGAATTCAGTCAATTTATTGCCTATGAATTTATGCGCATTGCATAATTATTGACGATGTGAGAAGCGATGATTCAACGGATCACCAATCCCTTGGGTGATTTAAATTAGTATATCTGTAATTAATCAATGGTAGAGCAAACTCATCCTTGAAAACCCGTTTATATTACTGAACCAACAGTAAGCGCAACATTTAATTGATAGAAGACTCCTCTATTCCGCAAATGTAGGCTGTAGTTTCTTTCTTGAATCGTTCAGTCTTAAGAGGTTGTAAAACACTATATATAACAAACACTTATCCGAAAATAAATATCGGCACACTAAAAGTTCTAAAGAGAAATTGAAAACGTAATTTCAGCGATCGAATTTTATTACCTTGCGGAAAAAAATTAAGGCACCGTGTATGACGGATGGAAAAACTATGGCACGCGAGACGATTTTGGTTGGCACTCAATAAAAAAATTGTTCATTCATTGTGTCCTTAATATTTTCCTATCTCTGACACAATAGTGATATTACAGTTATATATGTTGATAAAATGCGACCTTTTGTCCGAGAACGAGATTATTGTTGCTCCATAACTGTCGTTCGGCCACAAATGATCTGGGACAAGATGTTGATGATAATAAATTGAATTTTATACAACCAATCTATCGTTTTCTGAGCTCTATGTTTGAGAATAAATGATCACCGTTAAACCACAAAATCTTTTCTTTTTGGGTTTTTTTTAAAATTTGAAATTAAGTTAAAAAGGGAAAGCCAATTTTTGCCATTTTGGCACGCGAGCCAAAAATAAAAGATTCACCATCAATTTTGACGTCCCGAGCGGGAAAAAAGTAAGTAAATCAGAGGAATAATCCCTCCTCAAGCTGCTCCGCACCAGAAATGATTCATTTCTCCAGGTCTTAAGATTAGAGGGAGGGAGGGATTTTCCTCTCGCTTTTTCCGGAAAAAAACTCGGCAAATATTAATGGTTCTCTCTCCGGCGATCCAGACGAACACGAGGGACTTCGAACCCGCGACCTCCTTAATCTCGTTCCCTTTTCTCCTTCCTTCCTCTTCTCTCTCTTCTGCGCGTTTTAACCAGATTAACGAGCTCTCGTCTACGCCTTATTTACTGCACACTCTCTTCCTGCCCTAACCTCCCTCTTCCTCGTGGCATGGTTGTTCCGCGGTCCATACACCTGCGCTCTCTCTAGCAGTAAACCGTTTTGCCCGACCACATCTTGATCTACTGAGATCTCGTCCCGTCATAAAGCAAGGGACGCTTTTTAAGAGCGTGTGAGAGAGCGCTTTAGTTAGCCTTTGGAGAAGTATTGAGAAAGAGAGAGAGAGAGAGAGAGAGAGAGAGAGAGAGAGAGGTGCTTATCTTAGCGCAGAAAAGGAAGGAAATAACGGAACAATAATCTCGTCTTATACCCGTGAGAGTGAATTCTCTAATTCATGCATGCATATGCGTAAACAGTAAAATCTTATTATAACGTATTTTTCATTGATACCCGTCAAGTATTACGCATGAAGAGATGCATAAAACATGTAACTGTTAACTAGCTTTCATCATTAAGTGCATATTTATGTGGTCTTGGCAGCTCAAACTTATTATTATAACGTATTGACTAAGATTTGGGGGCGTCAGTGGAAACGCGCTCACAATGGGTTGCGAGTTCGAACACTGCCTAGGGCATGGTTGCACGTGTTCGTCTTTTTCATCACGCTCGTTGTAAAGTGACGGTAATTGCCGTTTAAGGGCTAATTAAATAAATTTCAAATGAACATTGAACAAATAAAAATTTTATCCACATCTGGATCTTAATAAGTCTAGCAAAAAATGTCAGGGTTTTGTAGGATTGTACGGTATTTTTGCAATGTGTTGCCTTTTTTGTTTATCCGTCACACTGCGTGCCTATTAAGCATTTTCTCTATATCACACTTACAGCACATCGTACAGAAATCTATAGTCCTCACATACGTTATAACGAGATACCACCTTGTATGTGTATGTATATACTAGACAATTACCCGAGCTTTGCCCCGAATCACGCACATATCACTCGCCAATATTTTTATCTAAGATCAAGGTACTCTCAAGCTAATTGACCATAAACAAATTTAATATACTAGTGGTACCCGCAAAAACCTTTGCAAAGTCAGTCAGAAATGTGCATGTTTAAAAGTAATAATAGCCAATTTCTCCTTATAAAATTAGACAACTGATATTTTGAATGCCATGATTGTTTTTATAATTTATATGTGCAATTTCAATTGTCTCTCTCGTACGACAAAGGTCGCATTCCAGTATTGAAATAAAGAAAGCAACATTTTCTTTTGGACAGTCGTTAAAAATGCCCACAGCCCACAAATTTGGATTTTTTTAAAAAAAGGGCTATAGAGGAGACCTGTACGGAATTTGGGAGCTTAGGATGTTTGTTTTCAATACGAAAATTATTTTCTGTCACATTACTGTGAATAAGAAAATAACCTTGCTCAGAAGTTAAGCATTTCACAAATGGCAACGATCCTGGTGTCAAACGCAGCCATTATTTTACGTGGTACCTTAAATAATATTTGAATTGTATGTTTTAATTTGATTTTTATTTTCGTAATAAAGAGCGATTTTGCGTGAAATGATATGACTTGTGCCATCATTACCTACTTAATTCAATTTAAGTTGCCGCAACATTTGAGGGGTTATTGTTTCCAATTCCCGTGGGATTTTTTCGGAAATAAAAATCTTTATTTTGTTCGTATTATTCTCAGCAAATATACTGCGAGAAAAAGTGTTTTCATATGCCCGATCAACTTAAGGCACCGTCACGTAGAACGACACGCAATCACCAATTGGACAAATTTTTGTCCTCTCTCTTTAACCACCTTCCTTTCGTCTTTCTCTTTATCATTCCTCTCTTTTATTTTCATTTTCTTCCTTAGGAACATCTTATATAGGAGTCAGGAAAGCTCTGTAACCTGTGAAAGAGAAAGAATAAGATAGACAGATAAGATAAGAAATGCTCCCGGGGGAGAATACCTTTTTTGGAGTGAGAAAAGGAGGGGGAAAAGAGGGGGAGTAGGAGAAGAGAAACAAAGTTGGTAGGGAAGATCGATGAAAGAAAGAGTAAGGAACAAGGAGGGGGTGGATGAAAAAAGTTATGAAAAATGGTGCAGGGATGGGGGAGGATGTTTAACTCGCCTATTAGGATGCGTCACCTTATCCCGATATAAATCCTGCGTTCTTTCCGATCGATAACTCCTTGAAAGCGGGTGTGCCGGTGGTGTAGTGGTTTGGACACTGGCTGTTACTCGCCTGCTGCTCGAAATTGCAGCGGGCACTAATCTTGCGAAAGTAGGATTTTTTTCAAGATCGTCCGGCCCCCTGTTTGTGTAGTTTGAGGAGACCGCGCAAAGTCAGCGTTCCATCTTTCGGGAGAGACCTTAAGCTGTTGGACCTCTTGGTGCTCTTCGTTAAGAGTAGGCTAATGCCGGCACCTGGTTTCCCTCCTCCCTTGTGATTGTGTTCGGTGTGCAAGGAGCTATGGCTATAATAATCAAAGAGTTGGATTAGCCAAAAATACACACACACGCTCAGTGAAAGCAACATTTTTGCCTTAGGTTTCTTCATCCTCTTTCGTGCAAAGTCTAGTCTGCTTTTGAGAACTGCTAAATCTTTTCATAGCGTGTACGAATGATATTTCGCGCGAATGCAGTTTTTGAACATTCACATCATTGAGCAAAACGCCGACGGAACGCGCTTTTCGTAACATATAGTACGTGGGAATCTCTTGATGTCAACGTGTCCAAATGCATACGAATACTCTGCTTTATTTATTTTAAGGAAATTTTTAAATAAAATGCCGAGTTTAATATTTGTGTAATTTACACTGTAAGTGTGACATCGTTTATTAGAAAAATATTATTATCCTCATTTCTTTCTGTGATTTATTCCGCATGCTAAACTGTATTTTTGGAACGTATAGGTATTTTTTTGGATTTTCTACTTTTCACAACGTCGGCGCAGGGAATTTTAAGTCCGTCTATAACAGCCATGTGAAACTAGCCTTCGTCTAACTGAGGCTCGAATGTGAATTTTTTTCTCAGCTAAATCGTTCGAGATTTTATATAAATACTTTATTTTTGTGAAAAAGAGATAAGATTTTTTCTTAATTATTGAGGGGCGATAGAGCGCGGATTCTATTTTTTTTGCGAATAGACGTCCAATCTCCTAAAAAAATTCAACCTTTTCCAAATATGGTCCCTCACTTAACTACTGTAAAGTTTATGCGCCCCTTCCATGACATTCATTTCTTTAATGCGGCCCTATCGCCTCTTCGAGTTTGACATGCCTGGTCTACAATAAAGTGAATGGATATAACAGAGATATATATCATTGTGACCATAAAATACATCAATTTGGCCGCTACGACATCTGCTGCAAGGAAAACTAATTCAATTCATTTTTACCCTGGAATAATATTTTCATCCGCTCTTCTAAATGGTCAGTGTCATTATAAAAAATCACCCCAATAAAGTTTTATCCCTTTCGGATGGCTTCGGAAGATCAGATAATCAATCGCTTTAAATCGCGTCTTCATTGAGGGGATAATCCTTCGTCTATCAGCCGCTTAGCATTCAATGAAAGCATCAACTTTCGCTCTCGGCGAACGGCCTCGTCTTGTCTTGGCTCCATTCCCTATTCTTCTCGACGCGTTAAACGTCGACCGCATCATCTCTGCTTTCCTTCAAGCGCTCCGCGTCTGCCCCGGAACTCGCGTAGACTCCCACGCGAAACGCGCGAGACAGGATGGAGTAAGGAGGCAATTTGTAAACCCTTCAATCTCGGGAGAAAAGAGGTCGTTTTGGCTTGTCGACGCACCCGAAATAACGGACAAATCGCGTTTCAAAAACAAGCGCGACGAAGGATTTGCATGCGCTTGGATTGCGCAATTCTCTTCCTTCCTCCTCTTCTGGGTGTTTACTCGGGTGTTCTTTGGAGCAGACGACGTTGCTGAAACTTAAATTGGGTCGATTAACCGCCCACGACTTTCTTGCGTCGAGATTATCTTCTGGTCTTTTCTTCCTCATTTTTTACTTCTCCCATTAGGTGATTTTTTTAAACTTCTCGCTCGTAACCAATTTTGGTCTTCGACGATATATATACACACAATATCCACGCAAATTCGATATTTTCTTTAAACCATCACTCATTTTTAACCAATGTACAAATTCTAGTAATATGTCTAAATCTAATGAAAATTTATTTAAAAGTTTTTTTTCCTGAAAATATATTTGTTTAAATTCCTGTTTATTTATTTTAAAAGTGGTCATTTCCTAAAATAGCTTTGGATTTTTTCACGGTGCGGAAGTTATCGAAGCTTGAGGTGAACAAGAGGATGAGGAACATCACAGGGATCCAGGTTTGTAAAAACCGTTGAGAACATACCATTAAAGCGAATAATTTAAACTGCCAAAAAAGTTTTTTTCGTAATTAATCCGCACTTTTCCGTCAGTTAAACCTATACCACTCGGTAATCCAATAACAGGAATATAATATTTTTTACCATACCTTTTCCTGTGCTCCAACATGAATCACGTCCTTGTTTTTACTTATCAAATCAGCTGTTTCATCTTCGAACGCCAAATCTCCCTCGATCCATTATCCTTTTTCCTAAACATCTCCGTGAAATAGAGGAAGCGGAGGCATAAATCTATCCCCGTACCGATGTAAGAAAAAAAACGTCATTTTTTTCTTCTCCTCCCTTCTCTTCCTCCCCTTCACCTAAACGAGTGAAAAAAAGAAAGACCAAGAAGCACCCTCGATGGATCTCCACCTGGTTCGTTAACGCCGCGGTTCAACGCACCCCATCCTCGGTTAACTTCTCCCGGAATGCGGGCGATGCGCGTCCATCCGAGCTCTCTCCTCTCCCCCTAACCCAACCCCTCAACTGTTACCTCCCTTCTCGACCTCCTCCTCCTTCTCTCTTTCAAATAAAAAATCTCCTCCGGGCACCGTTTCTATCCCCGCGGGATGTGAGAGCACACACACAACGGCGCTCGCTTACGCACTCACGAGTTCTCTCCCGCTGGGCCACAAACGTTTCGGGCTGTGGAAACAAATGAAGCGAGGTGGAAAAAAAGAAAGATCCAGGGGAGAAATTGGTTGTAAAGGGGTTGAAGGAAGAGAGTTACGACGCATGGGGCTGAGAGTGGAATAGCGGGAATAAAAGGGTTGGAGGTTGGGTTTTTATCAGGATGAATGGAACCTCGAGAATATCTCCTCTTCCTACTCTCTTCTGCTTTATAGTTTCCGTCTTTCTTATCTCAAAACTCCTCCGTTTTTGTTTTTTTCTTCAACTTGGTGTTTCTTTCTGCGCGATGGTTGTTGGTTCTAGGCGCTGTTTAAAACAAAAAAATCGTATTCCCTAACGTCACAGGAAAATGATTTGAATTTTTTAAAACGGATCGATCTAATGAAGCCTCTAGTTATACCTAAGCAATGTATGCGGAGTGTTTAGATTCTATTTCGTTAATTTTTCAAAGCGGTGTTGCGGTCAAATGGCAATTACGTGACAATGGCCTAAGTTGGCATAACATTTTTGAATTTTCAATTTATGATCCATAAATATGTTTCAATTACCTTATATCAATTATTACATTTTATTAGACATAATGCGAAAGTTCTTTGTTAAAATTCTTTCTAATTTCAATTTCTATTCATTTTAATACTAAAATAGCACTGGGATAAGTATCTCTCTATTGCGCGATATTAACTAAAATTAACATACAACCTCCATGTTGCACAATTAATATTCCTTAAACTTATCTATATTTACTGAATTTTTACGCTTTAGTCTATCATACCTTCAATTCCAATTCAGTATTGATGATAAATGGTGATTTTAAAACCTAGAGGTAAAAATGTGAATTTCAAGGTCTTTTTCAAAAAATCAAATAAATTGGGCAGAAGGGGGATGTAAACAGTTAATGAAAAAAATTAAACTGGAAGAGTGACAAGACGATGATTTATTTATAGGGCTGTGGGTTATCTTAATGCTTCGAAAATGGTAGTTTACCAATAGAATGGGAGGGAGATGACGGCTTTCGAAATTATGATAAATGGAAGATATTTTTTTAGGCCGTACACGTGATAATCATCACCAAGGTGGAGGATGTGTTCGTTCCCGCGTCGAGGCGATGTGGACAGAGCGGAGGAAGAGGCCTGGTGAAACCAGGTCACTATTCACATTCACTCATACGCTATGCCTCTTACCCGATCGAGATAACACCGGAAGTTATGAACGTTTTAGTCACACCTTCCGCTGAAGGTCTATTTGCTGGGCCTCAATCCCTATGAATGTAAACTCTTCCTTTGAGAAAAAATTAACTGTATGATACTAAGATTACGAGTTCGGATATTGTTAGGGTTGAGGACTTTTTTCTCAGTTCAAGGCCAAAAGTTTGTTATCTATCTATGATAAATTATAATTCTCTAAAAAAGCAGTCTATTTAAATGTACATTTAATTATATATTATATGAATATGTGGGGTCAGGGAGACAAGACAAGTATCTGGCAAAAGATTAATCGAAATCTAGACAAGTTTTCTTGATTTATTAGCATTAATTCCTAAAAGCTTAGGCACTTAATGACCGAATGGGGTTGGCTTTTATTATAAGCGCTTAAAAAATCATCATACACCTAGATCTAAAATCGTGAATGTACCAACGCTATCTCCAATCCAACAGCACTTCACTCACTTCGAGACCATATGTATTAGATAATAAATTCTATGGGTTCTCGCAGAAAATTTATAATTTTCCGCGAAATTAAGGCAACTATCCGTAATTTCCAATTTCCCTGGCAATTAGCTCATGTCCAAGTTTTCGTATTTCAAGTTTTGTGACTCAGATCGCCCTGCATGAGCAATAAGAATAATCATCATTAAGACAATAGTCTATATGTTACATTAAAATTTATGGATAAATTAGAATATTTTGAGTTATGACATCATCATCCTTGCCTTAGCACATATTTGGATAAAAAATCGTGAAATAGGTATTATACCATTTTATTTAATAACTTAAAAGAGTTAAAATTTCTCTAAAAACTGCGAAACACAACATTAAAATACTTTAAACTTTTTACTAAATTCCGTGTGTTAGTATAATGACATCGTCATAAGTATACACAGTAGTTTAAAATCAATGGCATAATAATATAGTCCTAGGAATAAATGGAATATTTTATGTGTTAGGATTAAAGACGTCACTATATGTTTACCTCGTTGGTTGACTTTAAAAATATTATGTAATATAGTCCATTGATTCCCATTAAAAGCATTAAATCAATGCTCTTGAAATAAGGAAAGTCAATTCCCATTGAAAGGCATTGTAACCTTTGATATGGTAGTTATTATTTTTCATTGTTAAAAACCGAAAAACTTCATAATTTTATGATTAAAACCAAATAATTTTTACGCAAATCAGCATGGATTTGAATATCGTCTTCAAGAAAAATAAGTTCCATTCTTTCCTCCACAGTACGGTTTACGTCTCGAATTTTATAAAGGCCTGAGCCGTTTTCAGTGCTTTTCTTATGGGTGTTTAAAATTGGACATTGAGGTAAAAAAATCCCCTTAAATATAACTTTTCTGGAATTTCGGATTTTTTACAGAATTTGTCCTCAATGCCCTAGCTACATGCCTAATTTCAGCTCTGTTGCACCTCTAGAAGAACCTTAGGTTTTACATTATATGTCCTATATATGTAAGAAGCAACTATTTATAATGATAATGAAAATATTTCGGGAGTTGGTCTTTCCTTATACAAGGATTCTCGAGGGTTGAAACTTAATTGTTTTCAAAAACCTATTGTGCGGTGACCGCGTGACTTAATAGGAGCTCAAGGAAATCAGAAGTGCGAGAATTCCTTTCCGGCGGTAATGGGTTCCGATTGTGACATCTCACACTCTTTTTAATTCTTATCTAATTCCCTCTAATTTTTTCCCTTAGGTCCCTGGGCCTCTTCGTTGCTGTGATTGTCTCCCAGTTCGGCGTTACGTTCACATTCAAAGTGAGTACTCTTTGTTTTTCACTTTTATTCAATTCTTCACTCTCTAAGGAGTAAATTTTCAATCCAATTAAACCAAAGTAATGAGTTTAGATTAAAAACTAGGAAGCTCGAACGCTCCCGTATATTTAGAAATCAGATATGAAAATGTTTTTAAATTTTCCTAATTTTTGATTAGTCGTCACTCGATTGCCTCTCAGAGATATAAAAATTAATCATCGATTATTTTATTATTTAAATAATTTTTGGAAGCACTTTAATTACATAGAATGTCTTTATTGGCTTTCCTCATTGGTTTTAGAAGTTGCTAGGGTTGGTAAAATAGATAGATTATGATAATATTAATCGTTGTACTTTTTAGATATATTAAATTTGGTTCGTACGTATTTTATAATTATTAGTTGGATACATCTTGTAATACAAAGAAATTAACGTCCTTCCAAGTACTGATTCCTACTTTTCGTCAGCGAAATCTTCGAATCAAACGGAAAATTATCCACATAGGAATTGAAGCATGAAATTTCCGAACAGGAAAACTATTCTCGCATCGATTCTCCCCCAATTCCTCCGCCCAGTTATTTTTCATTTCGGATGGCGTTCAACGCTAGAAAAGGGAATGTTAGCGATTGATTTATACGGTTTACGCTCAGAAACACAGCAGTCTCAGAGATTTAAGGATATGGGTATTACGGAACCTTCGGCTCACGTGGAAAGAATACGAGTCCCGGGATGGTGTTGTGAGGCACCCCTTTCAAAACTGGGAAGTTTTTATGGAAATGATTCCCGTCTCGCTGCGGGTGAAAAAGGGACTCCAGATGTGGTCTTCCGCACGACGAGGGATAAAGAAGTGTCGACGACGACGAAAATAAGGCGCGAGAAACGAATGACGACCGAGGGGCGTAATTGTTTCCTAAGAAACGTCAGCGAAGGTTTTAACTTCCCTTGGTTAAGCGCAAGGAAAGCAGTAAAATGCCCCAAATCGTTAAAAGCCACGTAAATTCTCCCTGAGAATAAAACTGGAAATTCTTGATACGCTTCTCGTTTCCTTTCGAAAAGGGCTCAGAGAAGCGATAATTGGGAAAGTAAATTATATAGTTAACTCTCGTATTCATGGACCGGTGGAAAAAACAGTTTTGATTTCGACGATTTCGTTATATCATCCCGTTCACTCAATAAATTATTATTACATTCTACTATATATGAATCCAAGCGAGTAAGGAAAAACAATCAAGTACGAAAAACGCGACATTCTAATTTATCTAAATTAATTATTCTTCCCGCTTTCCGTGTCCTGGAAATAAATAGTTAACCAAAGAATTGTGTTACTTCGTGGAACGACATCGTGCAAATTGATTCACACTCACTATACACGTTTCTACTTTCCAGTCGTGGCCGGACCCGCAGTAACAACTGTATAATCGTACATGGCGGCGAATATAAATTAAAGTGGAAATTTTTATCGAGAGTTTGATTCATTTCGAGTCCTAGTAACGTTGCTTGCGCAATCGTTATGGCAAAAGGGACGCAACCGGCGGTCCATTCGGTTGCGTCTTCATACGCAACCTCGTCCCCGCGTTCGCTTCTCCAAACAAAAATCCCAGCTTGTCTCCTCTCCCCATTTACCAGGAAGTCCTAGAGAAAAAATCCTGCCTTCTTAAGAACTCGCTCGCGAAGAAATTTCTCGCCCGCATACTAGCGCCCGTTAATATTGCGCAAGAATTACAAACATTTCTCCTCGTATATACCCCCTCGTGTACATCATCTTGAAAAACTTTTTGAAATTTGTCGGAAATGTTTTGGTAACTAATTTAACACGAATGAAAGTCATTTCTCATAGGTCTTGTTTTTGAACAGATCTGACGATAGTTGTAATTTTTTATATATGTAGAGAACTTCTTGGAATAGCGAGAAATTCGTCTTCGGTTTTTTGCCGGAAATGCGAGTCCCTTTGCGTTGAATATTGATTTTTTCACAGTCCGTCTCTCTGTCTTCTGTGCTCGGTTGTAGTGCAGCGTTGTCCAACAGGATTTCACGGCTCGCCAAACTTGCGGCGAAAAGATCACCACATCTGTCACATAATACAAAATATATCGTATATATAAAATTGCCTATCCTTTTAAAAAATCGCTTTCAAGTTGTCTTATTTATCATTAACTATTTTCATTATGCGTTATTTATCCAGAAATTTATTATTATTTATTGAAATATAAGAACTATTATTTATCCAGGAAAAGCGTGAGTAGTACTATGTCTGTACTGACAACATAAAACATCATAATAGACAGATAATGCATTTATATACTAAAGTAAACTTAGGGTGTGGCACTTAGTAATCCTTTTCTTTCAACGATGTCTTGAATTTTGCAATCGAATCTTCGCAAATGAACATCACAACAAAATATTTATAACTAATAAAGAGCATCAACTTGCCAGAGGTCTTTGGCCGATATGTCACGTGGCGAATGGCGACCGTGTTGATCAACTATTCAAAGGAATCTGGCGAAATCTCGTATTTTTATAGTATCGAAATATAAACCTCGATATGAGCCATATCGCTCAACAATGTTACCATTTTTCACAAAATGTCAACTTACTGCCTCCAATATTATAAATTAAAATTCATCCAGTCGTCGTAAACAAAGCTGCATCAGCCATTTGACTAAAACATAACTATATAGCCTAATAACATGTCGAGTTTAACGCCCAGCGATCCCCAAGCTATTCGTCCAACAATGTAACAAGTGACATTATTGCGTACGGATGTAAAAAACGCTGTGCATTTTACGTTTCGTCGATTTATTTTCTAGTTTTCGTAAAGTTCCGTGTTTTACTGACCAATTTTAGCGATCTGGGTAATAGGTACCTATGTAAAATATATCGAGTAAATATTTCGTGTAACCCACTGCTAAAGGCAAAGAGTGTCGTGCATTTTTTCGTCTTACGTTTGCGTACAAACATAAAAGTATGAAATACGTCGGATTACACGAGAGACATGGATTTCGAGGCCATGTGTGAAAGCCATCATATGGCTCGGGACCGCCCTGATGCAGCGGTTTTTAACCAAAACATTTCCGAGCGTCTGAAAGAGGAAATGTGCATTACGAGTAAACAAATGGAGGAGGAAGGAGCGGTAAAGTGAGACTAGCGAGAAGCGCTGAGCGTCGGAAAGATTTCCAATGAAACATAAATGGCTTTTTTTTATTTAAATCATTTACGCCATCCCTTTTTCTGGTTCATCCGATGTAGTGGGAATTTTTTCAAATAAAAAATGTAGCCAGTGATGACGTGAGTAGTGTGGAAAATCCAACCTTGGTGAATATATTGCGGATTCCGTTTTAGCGAAGGCTGTTTGCGATTTCATTTCGTATTAACGTTTACCGTATATTGTTTCATGGAATATTGAAAGGAAAAAGTTCTTTGGTAAGAGAAAATAGCATAAATAAGACCGTACGAATTATTCTGGCTGTATGTTACGCCCGAATTTGTAAAATAAAAACGTTAATAACAATATATACCAAGATTTCTGGCATTACTATCTCTCTCGAGCCGTGTACAGCGCGTTTGTCTAAAATGCTCCGCATCCTACCATTTTCGCGTGTTGGTATCTTTAAGCTGCAATGTCCTTTATATACCGCGATATGAATATATTTCTGTTTGGTTACAGAATTCTCCCAAGTAATTTATCATTATAATTGATAAAAATATTTATTAATATTTATTCGCAACCAGTGGCATTTATTAGCGATTTTTAGTTTGCCGAAAAGTTTCAAGCCTGATCGCGATATATTTTGTCTTTTATATGTTTTCACCTTAGATTTGAAGTCGCCTCGTAAGAACATGAGGTGCGGCTTATATTCAGGCCTTTTTACCCAGTGTCATTGTCAGAAAACGAGAGATTGGTTTATATGTATGGCTTATGTGCGAGTAAATACGGTATATTCAATAATATTTTATTTTTTAATAATAGGAAAGAAAAAATCGACTTAACGCCTTAATAGGCCTTGTATCGTAATTTATTTATTGGGCAGTATCGAGAGTGTCTATTTTTTCACCTCTGCGAGAGATTTTTAGAAAGATATATTTTCTTTTAACAACCTTAAATTATTAAATTTTGAGATGCACCGAAAGATATTTTCTTGGGAAAATATGCTATTTATTTCAGTCTTTATATGCATTTAATCATTAAACACGGCTAATAACTTGCCTGTTCCTTAAAACTTAATGCATTTGAGCTGATTCAACAATCTATTTTTCCTGTCCACGAGAGTTTCGATTGTAAACTGCACGAAGTGGAAGCACTAGATCCCTAGGATGTTATTTTAAAATAGGATTATAGGAAATGTCAAAATTTTTTAATGCCAGCGATGTAAATGGCACTCACAAATCGTGTTTTTCCTGGAGAATAGAGTTTTTCTTTATGAATGGATCCTGACAATAAGGATAAATTTTAGAGGTTGATATTTCGCTTGCATTTCCGAAAATTTGCTTTGTGTGTGTTATCAGGGTGGGAACAAAAGAAATTAGGCTGGAGGGCATCCGCAAACGTTGTTTTTCTGACCCTGAATTGTGCACTGAAGACACGCTGTCTGCTTGATTCTTCTCGACTCTGATGCTGACCGTGACACCAGCAGCTGTTCAGACGGATTCCACGAGCCACTAGTGACATCGGGACGCTATTAGATCTTCTTCTGTTTCTCTTTCCTTTTTTCTCCATTTCTTCGAGTTTGCCCCTTCCCCCGATCTTCTATTTTTAGAACTCTATAACTCTCTCGCTTGAGTCTTTCCCGTCGTCTTTGAAGCAGATCAACGATTTAATTAACCTCTTTTATTATCTGTAATTAGACACGTTTTCTCGGAAAACTAGCTATTTTATGACAATTTTGTTGTCTGCAGATTGGAATATAAGTGAAGGCGCGAATATGTCATTCCAATGTGAATTAAATTGTAGAGAACGTTTTTCTTAGATAAATGCTTAAGATGATTAAGGATACTCGCAAGTAAATGTGCGAAAATTCAAATTTAATTCTGCATTCCTAATCAAAATGTGACTTGTAAATGATTGTCGCGTAGACATAACATTCTCATCTGCGTGCCATCATTTCGCAAAAAAAAGAAAGCATGCGTTGCGTGCATAAGTTTATCTCATTCTCTACGAACTTTTTACGGTAATAATCACCAGGAAGTCGTGATAAAAAATGCCCGAGTTGTATAACACATCAAAAGCAAACTTGAGATTGAATCGAGTAAACGAATTTTATGCATGCATCGTTTAAAGTAAAAAGTTTCATCATTGGATGTAGTAAAGTGTGATTAAGCAAATTGAGTGTTCAAGGCTCCGTGGGAAATTCATATAATTTCCGGCAGATGACACTAGCGAATATTAGCGTTCCCTTTGGCTATGTCCCTGGTTGACGTACTTGACTACAATCACAACGCACGGAATATTACAAAGGCTCTTTAATTTACACTGAGTGATGCAGAAAATTAATGAAGCTCTGCTTTGAATGCCAGTTATTCGTCTCTCATTTGTTTTAGGTAATATACTCTAATCAGCGTTCTCAAAATGTGCTTGGTAGATTTACGCTTTCGATTCATGCGACATCCTCAGACCCGACACATAAAACTTGTAAATTATTTCATACGTTAAACTTTGCTAGAAATTAGTCGAAAGATTCTATTTAAATGAATCATATGCAATGTTTTCCCGTTTAGAATTGTTTTTCCCGGAATATCGATTTTCGCCACGCTATCAAATATAATTACATCAAATAAATAATCGAGTCTTATAAAAAATAAATGTATTTTATAGCAGCGGGAGGGGATTGGAAGATTTTTAAATTAGGTATTCATAATGCTCATCCACCTGGCCTGGATACGCGATGGAATATAGTGACAGAAAAAATTGATTTAAATAATTAGTCTCTCTCCTGCCGAATGTCTTTAAATTAAATAACATTTCGTAACCTGATATCTTAACATAAAGTATACAAGAGCTCCTTTATCATGTTGCGAACTTCTGGGATGCCTTTTAAGTCGTTATTTTTCGTAAAGAGATTCGACGGACCTCTTTAAATCCAGTCATCAAATGGGTTATTTGAACCTTTTCGTTTGGACACTGGAAATTTGATTTTACGCTAAGATATAAGCGAGAGGAGACTGCCACATTATCATTCTCTGGAATTGGCTGTATGGTTAAACATATGGAGTTCTATCAAGTATTTTTGCGTAATATTGATAATATAATGTTTTTCCTAAGTATGATTGTACGGTGTTACATAATGTTTGTATTTTGTGTATATAGATATTATGTACCTATATATACATATTTATTTATTTATTTGTTTCTTTATTTATTTATTTATAATCACGGAGATTTTTGCGAGCTGAACATTAACAATAATTAGATACAGACACACACATACACATGTAAACTTACGCTCGCATAGCTTTACAGTGAAAAATGACGAGTTATTTCGAACATTTTCCTTCTTTCCTCTTGCTCTATAACGTTTTCTAGCGCCAATTTTCGTCATTTATATTTTTATTACAAAGCCGATTCATTAAAAGCCCTTGGGGTATCAATCCCTTTTACCTCTCATCTCCGACCTCTTTCAAGAACTTAACTCTCTAAAAAAAATCTCTTTCTCCCATTCTCGTTCTTTATCATCCGCTATCCTATTCTCTATCTCATATATACATATTTTTTCGGCCTAAACGCTCAGAGGTCCGGCGATGATGCGGAACGAGCCAACCTAATCCCTTCGAGGCTTTTATTCAACGTTTCCCGTATCCATCCTCTATCTCTCAACTATAGTTCTCATTAAGACCAGTTTCCAGGTGATTAAAGAGTGCCCCGGAGATAGATAAAGAATTCAAAATGGAACTATGACAAGCCCCGATGCTATAATTTCTTAAAATTTCGCTCATGCAAAACCAGAATGTCATGCTCGAGTGCCGGATGTATGCTCTTTGCAAATGCGAAAATATGTGCGATTTCTTATCGTTTTGATTTTTAATATTTTTTATGTCGAGTGACTTTTATGTGCATGTGCTTCGTTGATGCGTTTTTCTTCCTCAAGATGGAGATACTGTTACGGAGCGGATGTATTAATCATAGCGGAAACGCGCGATGCTTTTAACGGGCTTAAAACCTTTAATGAGAAAAACATATCGTGTGTGGTCGGTATTTCGATTTTTTTCATCCTAGGTTAAATTTCTACCCAGTCGACCGCTGCGGTGTATGGCAGGTAATGAAGGGGATCGAATCTACGTTTCGTATCGGAGATCGTGCTCAAAAGAAGTCTCCTATTTGTCTTCCCGATTGCTTTCGAGATGTACGATGAAAATTTTCTTTTAGTTTAAGTTCATATATCGCTTTTGTGAAGGGAGTTATGGAAAATGCTCTAGAGTAATGTCTACTTATTATTGTAATTAATCAAACAATTTCTTCAACTTCAAGTTTCGCTTTTCGTATCCACCTGCCTTTCGAGATTTTAATTCCATTTTCAGCGTCCGAGCCTGGCATATTTTCATACCTTATCGTTATAAGTATGGAGTATTTTAGAATAATTTTGCACAATTTTGGTCTAATTTTGGAAGATAGGGAGACATTTTTATTATTTAATTATGGAAAAAATGCTGATCATAGTATTTCTTCTGATGTATGAAACTTGATCAGACATGAAATGTAAATCAACATTTATCTTGTTAACTTCTTTAATGATTTGTTTTATACGGAATTATCGATTCTATTTAAAGTCTAAATTTTTTCATATTTACTGCATGTTTGGTTTACAAAAAATACCCATTTTGATAAGTTAATTGCGTAGTTTATTATATTTTTTTCATACAATGAATATTAAAGAAAACTATCAGCAGCAAAATTACATATTTTTGGGAAACTGATATTTAAAGTAATATTATTATATCAGTTTCATTTTTTACAGAAATGCATTAATGCAAAATTATTACATCATATGAGCGTTTCAGTGGATTCTTAGTAATTTCCAACATTAGACCTTTATTCGATTCTAGACATCTTTACTTGAAGTACCGCTTAAGAAGCCGCTTTACCCAGAATGTCGAGCGCATTCACCGTCTTTCAAATGAATTTCTTCGCGTAACATTCCAAGATGTGTTTTAAACGAAAGATCTTACGAGAACCAGCAAATATTCGCACATTCGCGAATCTCTTACGTAAAACTTAAGCTCTTCAACTGTCACGTTTCCAGAGAGCCAGAGGAAAGGAGAGTAGGGAAAAAACTCCATCTATTTTTAAGTTCCAATGCGATTGGCGATTTTTCACCCTTCTCCTATTGTATACATTTCGCCTTCCGTCGCGAGAAAAACCTTTATCTTCGGACGAAAATTTTTTTTGATCTCGAGTCTGGCATTCCAGGATTGACGCTGGAGAGAGGGAGGGAGGGAGAGAGACGAGAGAAAATAACAAACTTTCCGAACAGGACGTCTTGGTTACGCTCCTGTTTATCCCATGGGCTTTCCACGTCCCTTCTAAAGGAGGTCCGTCAAATAGATGCAGCGACGCGGCTGTTCCTTTTACCGCCCTCACCCCCCTCTCTTCGACTCTTCGCGTCCTTCTCCTTCCCATGATTCCCGACCTCCACCCACCCACGCCCTCGCACATTGCTTTATTTCGGGTGCTGAGCACACGACTCCCGTTCCACTCCTCGTTATCCCTTTCGCTCATTTCCCACGCCGAATGCTAAAGCTTTTTGGTCGAGCCGACTCCTTCCCTTCCCTAATACTACTCCAAAGCGGCTGCGGCGACGGGAAGGGGTACAAAAACAAATGAGTCGGTGGTTTCTCGCGCGCTGCATGAACTATTCCCAAAAAAGCGTGACCCCATTAAATGCGTGTGTCGCGACTCTTTGTGCGTATTTGTTTTTATTTTATTTTTTTGATTTGTGCGGTTAAGATATTAAAGACCTTGGCTCGAAAAATAAAAAAATGAGAAGCAAATCGCGAGGAAGTGGCCTCGTTTCGGATGTATGTGTCATACGTCTAAATATAAATACAGAGTAAGGATTATCCGGAGTAAATGGGACGGTTTTGTTAGGGCAGTCGGTGATGCGGATAATTGGGAATTAAAAAAAAATTAGTGGAATGTTTCGAAACCTTAATTTTTAATCGCACAGTGTAACATCGATTATCCGTTTTGAGTGAGGGGTTACAGGAAAGCGCTGACGATCCGAAGGACGAAATTGTTAAAGGCTAAATTCCTTTAAATATCTGCTAAATACCGTAGAAAATTTATTTACGTAAAAAAGAGCCATGCATTCTATTCACCGCCAACAAGGATGAATTCCAAGTAGGAAAAGTTTATAATTTATTAAATATTGTGATTCACGTGCCATACAGTGTACAATTTACTTACGAGCAAAAATAATCGTGATCATAATATTTGGTATTAGGTTTTTGGGATAAATAAATGTGTAAACTTACAAGATGGTAGCAAAACTTGCTCATAATTGTGCTTAATGTATTACATAAAGGAAAAGTGATATACGAAAACCTGTCGCTCAGTTAATCCGCTTCCCAGGTGAAGCGCATACTGATAATTTGGGTTTTTCTGTAAAGCTTGCAGTTTAAAAGCGCTTAAAATGTATGTTAAACTTGATCGAAATAATTTTTTATATACCTAAGTTATTTCTTTAAAAGCAACCGTTTCAATTTATCATCATCTGTATCTTCAATACAACTAAATGTTCGATGATGATTAACTATCCTGATAAATATAATAATTAAGGGCGTGTTTGACTCCCAATGCTTGGGAACTTGGTTTGAATCCTGCGGACGGTATGGTCATACGCGTTCGTTTTCATTGTTGCGTTCACTCCAAAAAGGTCATTAAGTGCTGTTTGTTAGCTAATGAATGTGTGTGCGTGTATATATATATACACCTTAGTTTTCATAAATAAATAAGGGTTTTATAAATATTTATTTCTCATTTGCTCTTCTGAGCCTACTCGTCATATGTCGCCCATTTTGATTTTACGTTACACACCTATCAAATCTTAAGGGATCTATAAACGCCAATATTTTTATCACTATAATTTTACCGCCTCCGCCCATCGAACATCTGTCCAAACCTTCGATTATTTTTTTTATTCGCTAGTCAACCCGGCTGTCCCTTTTTTCAAAAAGTGTCACGCATTCCACTCTTCCCTTCCTTTTTTCGAACGAAAAAACGGAGAGATGTCGAAGGCGCTAATTTTTTTAAAATCGACGAACGCGAAAAGGATTAATTCTCGCCGCACATAATTCTGACCGGTGACGCAGCCAGGAATTTGCCTTGGGGGTGGCAAATAATAAAAGGCATTTTTCATAAGCAGATTGCCCTCTTATTTTTCTATGAGGATTTTCAGCAATAACTCATATACGTCGCTATCAAATTAAAAAACCTTAACAGCCATTTAATGCATATATATATATATATATATATATATATATATATATATATATATATATAACAACTTACGGAAAAGGAAAGGTAAAATGAATATATGGATGTCAACAAGGTGTTGGGATGAGGAAACCCAGTGAGCACTCACCAATCAGACGACTTCAGGTTGGCGAGGCCCCGGGGATGTCGAAGCGACACACGTAAAATAACACAAAAACACAGAAACATCACAAACGTAAAGCTTTCGGAACTACTCCTTCTTCAGCTACAGAGAGAGAACTCATCCTCATCCCAACACCTTGTTGACATCCATATATATATATATATATATATATATATATATATATATATATATATATATATATATATATATATATATATATCTTCATGTTAAAGTTGAAATCAATGCGAAAGCGTCACACCTCAAATTATTTGCGATATTAGGATGGATGCCCGTTTCTCCCCACCTCCCTTGGCTGCTCCACTGACTCTGACGCGAATTTTGGAAATGCGACAGAAAACTTTTAAATGAAAAACTGACTCGGGGGATTTGTGATCACTAGGAAATGTGCTAAACAAAAGTTTACTCTCTCTCTCTTTCTCTCTCGGAAGCGCGTTTGTCTTCTAAACTGTGCATAAAACTTTTTACTTCCGTTTTATTCATTCGAGCCATTCGCTTCGGCGATAGTCATTCATTTTTATCGAGTCCCATTATAGAATTTTGGAAGAACGTCCAGATGTACAAATCGGATGACATCTTATCCCACTTGTTTTTTTTGTTGATAGGATTTTTCAAACTCTCTGCTGTTAACGGATCGTAAAAATAGTGCAAAAACATCCGGATATATGAGGCGTGGTGTTGGTTTGCATTTATCGCCTCTCGTCAGAGAAAACACGCTTTCATTCAACCTTTTGATATCGCCACTTTATTTTCTTTGTGGTGTAGGAATCGCGTATGAGCGTGAATTTTAGCGTTCTTTTTTTCATTTTTAATGGTTTCTTTTGCCTGCTTCGTTCAGATGATTTTTCAGAGCTTTTTGCGCCCATTCCTAGAATTGCACGGGTTTGCTTTACGCGTTTTCAGTTTAGCCTGGTTTTCATTCTAGAGAGCTATCTCGGATCGCACGGCCATCAATTACGCTTTAGCACGGTTCTGAAACCGTCTCCGAGGATTTAAAAAGCATGTAATGATTGTTTTCCTCGGAGATTGTTTTTGGAATCACCTTTCGGTGAATTACGATACAATGAAATTCCCGACTAAATTATTGATCTGTTCTATAGCAATGTCGTTCCGTATATCAATTACAGTAAATGCAAACTTCAAGTTGGGCTCTACACATTTATATGTCTCCCATCCAAAAGCAACTCGGATTCGCTTGTGCTTCGTCGCCTTTTCTTTAATAAACCCATTTTCTGTTAAGAAAAATTAATCGGACAGAAATAAAAAATATCCTTCTCCTCTTCGTGTAATGGCCCAAGTTAACGGTCTCTCCCGAGGAACAGCTCAGCAAGATTTCTAATAGCTGCGATTTAAGGCGCGCAGAAAGATAAGTAGAGAGAGAAAGAGGAATTAAAAAAGAATGCAGCGATACAAACCGGAGTCGGTTGCACGTGTTCGCTTCCACTTCCAGGATGGAGGCGTATCAACTCCGCTTCTTCTTTTTCTTCGGTTTACGTTTAAACAAGTAAAGTGGATATTAAGGAACCTTTATGGTTCGATCCGAAAGAACTTACAAAAGAAAAGTGCTATTATAAAAGTCTTATAACGAAGTAGACGACGTTTGGGTTGCATAACGTTAAGGATATTCGACAGAGCTTTTTACGATTGATGTTTAAGAATGCGTATGAATAAGGATCTTTTTACGTTATTTTAGCTTTTCCTGCTTTACAAACTCGCCGCTTTAGCTACATGCGATTACAAACATGGGAAACGATTCACCTGAGAATTGTCGAGTTCGTCTTATGGCCGAAACAAATTCCAGGGTTAGCTCGTAAAAAAATTGAAAATTAAACACTTCTCTTAGGCATTTCCAATAACCATTAGGAGGTTATAAAAACTATAGGCCCATTCTGGCTACAGTGGGGATTAGGCGAAAGCAAATTCTAAAATTGGGTTTTCATAGCCTTTGAGATAGATTTTTGAAATACCTAAGAGAAGTATTCAATTTTTCAATTGTTGATATTAAAGGCCAATTTTGGAAATGAAAAATATCATTATTTTAAGTTCATTGTTTATTCTAAACGACTATTTTGTTCTTCCTTGAGGAACATTTTTAAATTTTTATTAGTACTTTGTGGACAACAAAACTTTTCGAAGAGCCAGGTAATATTTTTAATCTTTTTAAAAACGTTTAATATGTAATCATATATTTATTTTAACTGAGATTTTAAAGCTAAATGATAAAACGAATGTCGAATAGCATTTACGCTGAAAAACAACTGCGAAACGTTAATGCTCTCATGATAATTTACCGTTCCTTTTGGTCTCGTAATCACTTCAACTCCTCGACTTCATTATGTTTCCCTTCGCATGTTATAAATTCAGATTTAAAGCGCGCAAAAAAGTCATTCTAACGATTCTCCATTGTCGGTAAGAAAATATGCTTACGAAACATCTTCCTTGCATATCTCTCTTAGCGTTATCTATTTATTTATTTCCTTGCAAAAAATGAACTTTTCGCTCTCTTCACACATTAATCCGATTTAATAAATTATAATGGATGCAATGAAACCATTATAAATGGGCTTCAACGAAGTGTAATCCGCGACAAAAATTGTTCCGCAGTAAGTTATGCATGCAATGAGGCTGTGATATACGTAATCGACCTTTTTACTATATAAAAACATCAAAGACCGAGATGTCGATATAACTTGAATAAAATTTCGTGAAAGAAGACGATTGGTAAAAATGTTAATTTTTGCGCACGTAAAACTATGTCATGTTAGGTATTAAACGAAAGCGTGAAATTGATTCTGTCATCGAATATGATTTTGGGTAAAAATTACACGCATACCTTGTAGAAATTTTTCTCGGGTACACAACCGGGTCAAAGTTTGATCTAGGATCAACGTTTCGACGGCTGACTCTGCCATCTTCATCCTGATAAAGATGGCAGAGTCAGCCGTCGAACCGTTGATCCTAGATCAAACTTTGACCCGGTTGTGTACCCGAGAAAAATTTCTACAATCTATCCACCGGGAAAGCACCAGATCCTACTTCACGCATCCCTTGCTTTGCACGATAAATACGTTCTTGGAAAATACCGTGTTAAGTGGGATAGATTTTCCCACAGGAATACTTGAGGTTACATTTGAGCGCCGTCTTGAATTCAACGTGCAATGATATAATTATATCATATTCAGAATCGCTTCTTTTATTCTCAATTAAAACCTCGAGTCGAACTGAAACATTTTATGAATTTTTAATTTAATTTAAAACATTGATAAATTGAAATTCATGGCCGTACGATTCGAGATACTTCTCTAAAAAGAAACCGTGCTGAACCGAAAGCGTGCATAGCAAGGGATGTAAGCTCATGAATGAAATAAATAAAAAACAGGGTTTTCAATAGCTTACACTTTTATGGTACACTCAAAAATAGAAAATAAATTTTTGTTGCCTCTAAATTTCCATTTTGTAAATTTGGTGTGAAGATTAAAGTGGGTGGCCAAGAATAAAATCATGTATGCAAACTACTGTGAACTACTGTAAAGGCCACCCACTTTTATTCTTCACAACAAATTTACAAAATGAAAATTTAGAGGCAACAAAAATGTATTTCTACTTTTGAGTGCCTCATATAAGTGTGTGCTATCTACTTTTGAATCTTCAAGCTTTTTAAAATTTTCAAAGTTAATTCTTTATTTACATAGTCCATATTTATTTATATGTATTCTCGAATGAAATTGTTGAAACGTGTACTAAAACTTGATAGATTAAAATATATCACGAATGTGGATTACATGCAAAATTTCAGCTCTGTAGCATTTGTGGATTCAGAGTTATAACGCATCAAAGTTGTTGAATGATGACAACACTCAAGCCAACTTCAATAAAAGTGTGTAAAAATGAATCACTTTGCATATGAAATTCATTCAGAACTTTCATAAAATCGGTGAAGGTGTTGAAAATAAAATCTGAATAGCAAAATTATTTCTCGATTTATTGCGACTCATACTTGAACCTTCTACTGTTCAATGTTAAACTAACCGAGGAATTTGAGACTACACGACGACTTTTATTTTACCAAAACTACAGTAACCGGATAGTATTTAGGTTTCAGCTTACTATATCATCTTCTCGTAAAGCGAATACATTATCTATTACTTTCGATTTCAATTGACATATTTTCCCGGGTCGTTGCTGCGATGAGTTCAACTGAAACACTGCACGCCAAAAATCGCCAATTTCTTTCTCGTGTACCATTCGCTTCCTCGTGTCTCCGATGGCATTGAGGTGGATTTAAAAAAAAAACTCAACGCTCGGTTTTAGCAGTCAGCTCACCTCTTTCTTTTTTTTCACGAGAGAGGAATCCGCTCGTCAAATGTTAACCGACACGCCCTTTAGGTGAAATACAACTGCCACTCCCTCTAGTGCTCACGACATACACGAATTAAGGCGCGGATTGTGTCACAATTTGGCGCTTTCCTGCTCTTCCTCTATCTTTTTATTTTTCAAATTCTTTTTTACCACCGAAAATAAAAGTCCACGTCGCTTTCTCGGCGTTTAAAACCGAATCCGCGGATATAATTTATATTTAACGGGCTACACTACCACTGTGTGGGCCACATGCGGCCTTTCAAATGATTGATCGGGCCGTGTGTCGAGCAGTTTTACGATGTTTTAATGTTTCATATATCTATATTAAAAGTACATGCATACCTCACGATACGCTCTTTCGCAACTCGCCCTTTTTCGGTTTTACGCGAATTATATTTCGTGTCTCTGCCTCTCAAACCTCTCGCTTGATTCGGGCATACGCCCTTACAAAATCGAACAAAGAGCCTCACTCCGCCAACTGCAAAAGACGTAAACTCTGGCAAGGAAAAACAATTTTTTTTTATATCCACTTTTAAGACATTAATCAATAAAACAATTCGATGCTATCTTGCCATCTTCAGGGTTACATAAAAAGATTTTCAGTTCAAGTTCTATGTATACGGGAAGAAAGATCATAAAAAGTAATTACGCGCAAATTGATACATTACTTAGATTTCAGTTTTCCAATAACCATCAGTGATGAAATTGTCAAAATATTTCGTGATTTTTATAATTCTTTTCAGAAAGGTTTATAATTTTTCGTCAGTTTTCTCTTCGCATCAAGTGAAATGGTTTCTCACACATGCACAGATTTTCCGAGCATTTCGTAATTCTATGTCTAAGATTTGATTTCGTCTTTACATAAACATTAATCTCAAAAAAGATAATCAGATTTCTCCGTTTTATGTTAGGTGAATGCAGTGATCTGTTAAACATCGGTAATAATTTGTAATAAATTCGCACGTTGCTTAAATATTTTACAGAATTTTCCTTTGAATACTATTCTATGAATAATCCGTGTTTTTCAGTTAGCCGTGTCTTCACCAGTCTCAATTTTCACCGATAATCGAGGTTTTAATCTACATGCGTTGCTGGAATACCACAGTTTTTGACTCATTTTTAGGAACGCATCTACGTTTTATAGCGTAATTCTTATATGTTAAAAATCTGTTACTAAATACGTTGATTCGCAATACCCTCGAGTTTTAGGAGCGCTTCCAGAGAGTATTGCGAGGTATATATTGCATTCTTGCCATAGAAATATATCGTTTAGGTTGTACAAATGTTATCTAATGACAGCTCTTGACGACAAATATATGAATGTGCATGTCTTAAAGAAATTGATGAGGTAAGGCGGACCGGATGAAGTCACTTTGCGGGTCGGATGTGGCACCGCGGGCCATAATTTGGGGACTCCTGATTTATAGAGTTCCTTTTTCGAGTCTTGGTTCGTCTGACTCTATGGATACTCTGTCTTCCATTGTCGGGTGCAAATTCCATTCGATCCATAAGCATCACCTCTTTTGGCCTCGGTTCGTGCTAGAATCTCTTTCATCTTTCTCCTCGCGTCGTCTTCGTTCGGCGCTTTTAAAAACTCGTGAAAGACTCCCGTCATGTTTTCGGAAGACGCGGTGAAGAGATGGGCAGTTAAAAAATTACTTCTCCTTGACAACCAGAGATCGTAATCAATCTACCGGCCCTCTCTCTCTCATCCTCTATTTTTCTCTACGCGTCGCTTCCAAAATGTCCAATTGTCGGGGGAGAATAAAAGAAGACAAACGAAACGCGATTCCCTTTACGGCTCAATAAACCCGACGCGTAGGTAAGGACTAAAAAAAGAAGACGCTTTTTTATGGAGGGTAATGCCATTGTCG
Organism: Tanypteryx hageni; assembly: GCA_028673005.1. Lineage (NCBI taxonomy): Eukaryota > Metazoa > Arthropoda > Insecta > Odonata > Petaluridae > Tanypteryx > Tanypteryx hageni. The sequence goes on along the minus strand of CM054114.1, from coordinate 39,979,909 downwards.
CATTTTGGCGGAGCAACATACTCTCTCTATACGGGAAGGGAGAGAAAAATAAAAACAGAAACACGGCCGGCGCAAAGCTGACGCGCGTCGAGCTTCTTTTTTTATTCTTTATTTTCGATTCCTTTTTTTCCTCGAGTGGTACAGACAATGAGTGCGGTGGAACTGATTCGTTCTTTGCAGCTGCGATCTCCAAGGTGTCGTAAATTTGTTATAGTGAGTGAGCCGCGAGAGATTATTAAGCTCGCGCGAATCCTTAACAAGTCGATAATACTTTTTCACAGCGACGCGAAAAAATAGACGCACTTCGCAGCGCGTTTTTCTTTTTTATCTAGGCGACTGTCTCCTTTGGTTCGGAAACCTGCTAGAAATTTGGAAGTTTTCCGTTCAATTTTTTTCTGTGCTGTCTTGTCCGCGAAGACAATCGCAGTAACACTTCCAGTGAGAGGACTTAAGACTTGGAATAAAAAATTTGTCGATTAGTCTTTCAATCCTGACAGTTATCCCTTGAAACCACTTTTTTGTTCGACTCTTATCATTGTAATTTGAGGCGCGAGTTTTTCTTTTCGAAGCGGAATATTTATTCAAATCAAAGTCTCTAGAGAATTTTGCGCGATCTCAATTTTCGAGCGTTTTTTTCGTAAAATACGCTATGATAAAATCCGTATCCTCCGCTTCTTCGCGTCCGCTAAAAAAGAAATATTGCTTCGGCTAATCCATAAGAAGCATTAAATTTTATTTCAATCGGTATAAAGGGAATTAAAGGTGACATAATCTGGGGAAAAATTAGTCTTGAAGGGTAAATTTAGTTATATTTCGTTGACCTGTTGATTGCTTTTCCCTTGTATGTTTAAATAGCAGTTGTCTATTTCATAAGTTAATAGTATCTATTGTATTTTAAACCGGTTTCGTATTTTGTATTTCATAACTTTAATTTATCCATTACATTTTCTCTTAATGTTTTTAAAAGTGATATTTTATATTTCCGTTTCACATCATTTCCGTAATTTTTCACATTTTATAAAACAAAACATATCCTTTGTTAGTATTTTCTGTCGGTTTGTGTTCATACGAGTCTTCCAGTTGCTTCACAAAATTCTGTGAGTAATATCCTATGAAAATTTTAGTTTATAAGCAACTTTCCCTCTACTATTCCATACTTTTTCGCCGAATCTAAGAAAAACGAAAACTTTGATGGTACACTTATAAAACGTGTTTCATATCGAATTAGGGAGTAAGTATCACTTCATTTGAAATTAGACATTACCAATTAATTAATTAATTGATCGAGCTTAAGGGATGACATAATATTTTGAGCTTCAACAAATATCGATATATGGAACTTGAGGGCATTGCATACTGGATAAAAAAATCATCTTCGATTTATAGTCGTTGGATTTACTGATCCCCAAATTTATCTTATCTATTTGTATTTTTTCTTTGTCAGAACTGGATGAACTTGTTTGTCATTAAATCTCATTTCCAATGTAGCTCAACGAAAGAAATCCAGGATTTAAAAAAAATCATAAGTGACGTTTTTAATTATTTTTCAACGCCTTTGTCCAAGGTAGCTGACTGGACGATAAAGAGCTATCCATATAATTTCTAAACCATTCCTTTCTCAACCACAACTCCTGGCACGACGCAGCAATGACCTCATCTTCATTCTTTCTCCTACCCCTCACTCACTCTCCCCCTCCCTCATTCCCTCCCTTCATTCCTTTTCCAGAATGAACCTCCCGATATTCGTGTTTTGACCTCGCGAGGACTGGTAATCTTGGCCGCCGTTCTTTGTTCCTCGCTAAGGGGAAAGGGCGTACAAGGCCACGTCCGCGTCTCGTAGCCGTAGCGTAGAACGGCGGGGCGTCGAAAGGTTCCCACCCCCTTTTTCCCAAAGATCTTCACCGAGACACAACAAAAGTCATCGTAAAATTGGAGTGATTTACGCGAGGGTTGGAATTCAGGCGGGGTCGAAGTAACGAACGTTCTTTTCGAAAGAGGAGGAGGGAAATGAGACACTTCGAAATCACGCACCTAATTTCTTACGAATTTCAACCGTCTTTCTTAGCGGTTGGAAAAAATGTGACCGGTACGTGTGATTCTTTTTCAAGGTTACGCTACCCTTTTGGGATTGTTTACAAGGCACAGGAGATAAAATTAATGAATGACACTCAACGACAATTTTCAAGATAAATTTACTGTCTTTTTTTGCTTCCGTCGATTTAAATAAACAATGCCATTGCCTCTTTTCAGTCATTTTAAAGAAACTAAACAATAAAAATTTGACTTTCTTTCGACTAACAAAATCGCGTTACACTGAAGCTTTAATGGTGTTGTAGAAGTAAATGACCTTCTGACAAAAAGATCATGGATGTTTCAATTATAAAAGCATTAATCTCTCAATTGCCTTATTGAATAGCGCAATTGAAAAAACAAATTTCTACCGTTAAAATAATTTAATCGACCTTTGTTTCATCATCTCATCCCCGCGGTAGTATTGTTTCGTAGCTTAGATCGTATATCAGATTACGTGTATATCAGTGGAAAATCTAACATATAGTATGAGGATAAATCCATTGACTGATAGCATTCTGTCTACTCGATATTTTTTATCAGAAATAATATTAAACATTAAAAACTCCAGCACCTGGGTTATTATTTTCCCTGCAGCTCAGTGGTGGTTTATTCATACCCATACCTGTAATATAAAAAGCACTCGGAGTTAATTTTTAAAACCGTTAAACAATTCCGTTTTCGACCTCCCCACCTTATTTCTACATCTCCCCCTTAGATTCTTCTTTCTCCACTTCTTAAGACATTACAAGCACACCTTATTAAGCCGTTAAAGAAAGGAAGGAGGGGGAATGCCGAAAGTGGTGGTAGGGAGGCAGCACCACCTGGCGGGCCTTTTTCGCAATATGCCCCTAAAAACGTCTTCCTTGAATTATCCATCCACGTAAAGTGCACGTTGGCATGTCCCTAATTTCTTCATAACGGAGTTTTATAACCTGCTCCGAATGGAGGATGGAAAGGGAAATGATGGAGAGAAGTGAGGAATGGGATATATGTATGCGAGGAAGGAAAGGGAGTAATAGAGGCCGGGAATATGCTGAAAGTATGAAAAGTCATCTTCTCCATCTTTCGGGACGTGTTCCTTTTCACGGCTCATTCGAGACCGAACTGGCAAGCGTGAGTGCTCCTGTTGTGCCCGGGGATTTAGACATCTCATCCACTTAATGGGTTTTGTATGTGATTATCACCGTTCTTTCCTTACAGCCACTGCCCTTTCCCTTCCTCCTCCTTCCTCTTTCTCTTCCTCTCCCCGAGAAGCCGAAGGCTTTTGAAGGTCCATGTTTCGCGGCAGAGGTCCTTGGCATTTTTATTTCTCCGCTACTCCGTTACGCAGGGATTTTTTCTTTCTTCTTTTGTTTTATGAAATATTCTTTCCCTTTAGGCGGAGGCCATTTTGTTCCAGCAGAGAAGACAGGGACTGAATTCCATGAATGTGATTACGAATCGCCTTATTTTTTTATGCTTTTGGGCGCAATCCATTGTTTCTGGCGATGTTTTCTAACTTCCCACTTTTACTTTTTTATTTGGGAAGAGATGATTGGTCCTTACTTTCTTTTTCGGTTGGACGTTCGGTATCCCTCAAATAATTTCATTACACTTGCGATCGAAACAACGGCTGTTTAGTGCACCAGATACCGTCCGTTTAGTATTTTCCGAACAATTTTTCTCAATGCGTCGTTTCAGTATTTTTCCAAATCATGTCTTTTGTGCGAATATAAAACTAAGATGAAAATCACTTGGAAATCTAAGAAAGCGAAGTAATAAAATGGGAGACGGATGGCGTTCGCGACAATAATTTGTATGTATTTCATCTAATTTTGTATATTGTATATATGTACAATCTATTTTGCTGTCTACATTTTGTTCAGCGATTTACCAGCTCGGTGGGTAGCGGGAAAGAAATTCATCCTCAAGTTTCTCATAGTATTGGCCGAGTCAGTTGTTTTTTTTCTTCAGGTTGTCATGGCGATTTATTCCGCGACCTGCAAAAATTCTTCTTACTCTGATTATGATTTTGAACCCTCGATTAAATTTTAAAATATTTGGACGATTCGTCCGTTGCCTATCCTTTTCAAAACCCTACTTAATTCCGACTCTGTTCCTAAAGCATTTATCAGATTGTTTCTCTACCCCGTGCATTCTCGAGCCGGGATATCCTTTAGAAAACTCGACGGAGAGACATTTTCCTCTCTCTTCTGTCCGATATATCCATAATCGAAGGGCAAGCGTAGCTAACATTCTCTTTTGTGGGGGTTTTCGTCACGTTTGTCTGCAGATGTGTCTGACTGACGGTTCTCACTGTGGGTATATTGTGGATATTTTTAGCGATCGACAAATCGTGGACGGATTATGGAGGACTTGCGGCAATTACAAATCCAGTGAGATATAGTTGGATTATGCGATGCCTTTCATTTGTTAAGCAGTTTTTTTAAAGGAGTTACTATTTAGTTGATATCACATCTTCAATTATGTCTTAGTTTCATCTTTATTTAAATTAGTAAATATTACTACTCTACCTCTTTTGTGAAATAGTATAAATATTAATGTATTTGCTTTAAACCGATTTTGATGGCGTTTACTTCTGTTTTCGATTTATATAAGTTTTCCCTTTTTCGACGATATCTTCTTAAAGCATAAATGTAATTTACAATTTTAGTCAAAAATTCAATTTTTGCTGAACGTTTTTCAAGTTACGCCCACCGCTCTCTTCTCATTACTTGTATGAGAACGCATGCTTTCACTTTTCTACTGGAATAACTCCGCGTGCCTATCAAATGTAATTAATCGAAATTTTCATTCTAAATGTTTTACCATTCTATAATTCGGATAAGATAGGTAATGCTTCGAATCTTAAATTTCAGTTTAAATAAAAAATTTTTAGTACATGCTTACGTGCGCCACGAGAATATTTGCGATACGTACCGCGGCTCGAATATTACAAATGCTCCTACTTGGAGTAATCTCAATGTCGACGATTCCGCATACGGAACTTAAGCCAACTCACCGCTTAGGCGCTCGTATTGTAAACAAAATGCCCCCTTGCCTGTGACGGATGTAATATCGTCAACCCGAATATTGCAAGCGACCTCTCCTATCGCTGGCGCAAGTTCTCCTTATACTCCACCCACTTTCCTCTCTCTATATCCCTCCATTTCCCTTCCTCTCTCTCTCTCTCATCGCGAGAGAAAACCCAACGGAAACCAATCCAATTACAACGGATGAATTGACTGCGTCGTAAATGACCCTGTACTCTTGTTTTTTCCCTAAAAATAAAAAGAAATACTAGCTCCGCCGTAAAAGTTACAGCGCGAGGAAAGGGAAGATTGCCGGGACCATCTCCTCGGGGCGTCGTCTCCTTGGCTACCGCCTTGACGGAATCCAATCAGATCCCCCTTCTCCCCCCCCCCCCCAACGCCGCCTTTCTCCCCCCCCAACGCCGCCTTCCTCATCCTTTTCGAGACAAAGGAGTCGGCCGCGCGCCGCTGAGCATGTACGTATGTAACGTACTTTGAATCTCACTCGCGTACTCCGTAGCGTTTTGCCTCGCCTCGGCTTAATACATGCTCGTCCTCCCCTCTCCCCCGTTATGATTGGAGGAGTACGGGAGGATCACGTGACCCTTAATAAGTTCAACGGCTCCTATTCACAGCTGCAGGATTTAATTGAAATGGCTCCCGGCGATGCATTGTTGGTATGTGCGCAAAAAAATAGATGAAATTTTTATGAAGCTTTATGTGAGAGGTAAGGAGAAGAAGTAAGGTTTCTCTATGCGAGAGCGTGGTTGTAAAGTGACTTGTGCTTCAATGTGGCTCATTAAAGGAACGCGATCGGTGTTGATCAGGTACGGGGGAGTGTAAGTACCAGAGATTGATGCTATCTTTAATGCGACTACTATGTAAATTATTTTTTTAAGTTCCCTTCTTATGAGAGGCAGTGAGAAAAGAATTTTTTTCGTAAATGCGGCTCTTATCAATATTCGGGATCTTTCAAATAATTAAAAATTTTTTTTTAACGTCCTGCAGATTCCCTCTTGCCTACGTGCAACGAGTAGATATCTAAGAGGTAGTGCAATGAATGCAATTGCTGGTCAGTTTCAAAAAGTTCAGGAAGCTAGGTATTACCTATCTCTTTCTATTTAAAAAAAGACTCAATATTAAATAATGTCGTATATTAGAAATAATTATATGTTATGTTGATAAGTTAGGTTAATATGTTTGTTTGTTTGAATGCCCAGTCAATTCGCCTCTCTTACAGCTCAAATGGGTATCTCAGATGTAGTGCAATGAATAACGGGGGAGTGAGAAGGGAAACCCGGTGCCGGCATTTGCCTGCTCTTACGAAGAACACCAGGGGGACCAACAGATTAACGTCACTTCCGAAGGACGGAACAGCTGAATTTGCGCGGTCTTCTCAAACTACGCAGACAGGGGGCCGGGTGACCTTGAGAAAAATCCTACTCGCGCAGGATTCGTACCCGATGACTTTTTCAAGCATGGGGCGAGTAGCAGCCAGCGTCCTAACCACTACACCACCGGCACCCCCAGTTATATTTAATATCGATGATCATTTGGATGACTATATAACATTATGGAAGGAGTATTTTTAGGATACCTAATATTTTTTTGATGCCCTTGGACAAATTGCAACAACAAGTTGCGTTTTAAGAGTAATTGACAGATAGGCTCATCTATTTTTTCCACCTGATGCGCATAAATTATTCCTGGAAATTAGATGATTAGCTCGAAATCTGCGTCCGGAAGAATTACTCCATTTGCTCTCATCCTTTCGCCACCTATCTGTATAACCTTTAAACTTTTCCCATAAATAATAGCGTATCACAGTACTTCGTTTCTTATCTGAAACGGCTCTCGAAACTTCTATATTTAACGAAAAAAAAATATTGACAATATTTTAAAATTAACTTCAGCCTTTTCGGCAGTGCTCCGAAGAGGCTTTTTTATATCCCACAGGAATTAAAAGCAGCAGTTAGACCAGAAAGGTCTAACTGAAGAGTCTAGGTTGACAGAAAACATTCATACTTATTCCGCAACACTTGGTTGTCGTTGTCTTATGAATCTTTTAATGCGAAATTTCAAACTCCGATAATCCGCGAAAAACCGATTCTTCAAAATATGTAATATGGCTGAGAATTCAAATTGATCGTACGCATATACTTAGCAGGACTATTTTTGTACCGTGACGTCACTTCCGTTATCGGCAATTTGTATCCCGCCGTTTTTCTATATCCCCAAACCTCTTTTGTTTCCGTGGGAATGACGACAAGTGATTGATTCACGTCAATCGCTCCGTTATCACTTTTCTAAATCTCCATTGTGTTCGTAAGGGATGAAAGGCGAACATTTTAGCCGCACAACACGGAGAGCTTTTGAAGTTTCTCCGTTCAGGGTCACGTTTCAGAATAGCCTAATATTATAATAGCGATTCGTTACCGTTTCGGCCGTATAATAAGATCTTTCATCTCGTAAAGTCTCAATTCGTTAATCGGATACACTCTATAGATGCACGCCGATGATATGAATTTTATACAATTTGAAGAATTGGACCTTGCACGTAAAATATCCGACACGTTTCATCTTCCTCCAGTCACGTTTATGTGATGGATATGCCACACAAAAATTAATTCGAATAACACAAATACATTCATATGTGTGTGTGTTAGTGTTGTATTTAAGTTACTCTCTCTCTCGCTCTCTGTCGCTGAGGAAGAGCTTAAGCTCGAAAAGCTTTCGTGTTTTTGTGTTTTTACGTGTCTCGTCAGGCCTTTCAGACCGAAGAAACATTTTCAGAAACGTGTCGGCGACAAATGTTACAAAATTTTTATGAAAATGTCGGCAACATCGATGTCGCCGACAATTTTGCTGACAAAATTTGTGTTTCTATCGGGAGTCGGTAAAGATCAAAGAATGACAGTAACATTTGTCATCGACAATGTCGTTGACAAAGTTTCTTCGGTCTGGATGGGCCTTTCGACACCCCCAGCAGCTTGACAACTTGGTAAGTGTACACTGGGCTCCCTTCAACACCTTGTTGCCATCCTCATCACTACCTTTCCTTATCCTTAAGATATTATATACTAGTAGTTGGTGCTTGCATACTGCAAGCATTTCATCTCACCTTGAAAAAAAATTCATTTTTCAGACAGGCATTTCATCATTACAAATATTCTTTTAATTCTAAAGATTTCACCTTCGCAGCGTTTTTCGTTTTTCCCACATGTAAAAATAATAGTTTAAAACAATCCTCAAATGTTGCAATTTTAAAAATTTTACACTTTCTTCATTATGGGATACTAATGCTACACATTTCAGCCAAATTTTAAAGTTGTAGCACATCTATAACTAAATAATATTTTTCTAATTGTTTAAATTTAAATAATTTTTAACGGACGCCGCAATTCATATATGGTAAAATTGAAATGTTTATTTGTGTAAATTCAATACTCTGTAAATAATTTGAAAATTTCAGCTTCCTAGCTCATCCCGTAGTACCTAAGCAGTTATACATTTGTTTAAACTTTAAGAATTTTTAACTGCCAAACAAATTAAAATATCAAAATTTGTATAATCCCTATTTCGTTTTTTTATGAATTCTACTTATAAAAAAATTCAACTCTGTAGCACATGCGGAAATACATAAACCATGAAAATTTGTTTAAACAATTGCGAATTTTTAGCGGCCGCATTGTTGCACTTTTTCAAGATTTTCGTTTTTTCTAGTCGGTTTTGCGCAAGATCCTACCTATGAAAAAAATTTCGAATCTCCAGCACATCTGAAAGTGCCTAAACATTAGTATCCTCCTGTTATATATCATTATATATCGACGACTCTTACAGAGGAGGATATAACATATAGGAGGATACTAATGTCTTATCTTCCATAAGTTAGCATGGGAAAAGGTTTTCCCAGTGTGTAGACTAATCTAATAGGTTTAGGAATCTGAAATTTTGCAGGTTTATAGAACATTTGTCATAACCAATTATAAAAGTCGAAATTTTTAAAATTGTAAATTTTAGGGGTTGTTTTAACCCCATTTGAACATTAAAGTTTAATAATTTTTAGGTACTACAGGATGAGCTAGGAAAAAATTATTTACAGAACAGTGCATTTGCACAAATAAAAATTTCAATCTCTCCATAAATATATTGGGCAACCGTTAAAAATGTTTAAATTTTAAAAAATTAGAAAAATATTATTTTACTTCTGGAAGTGCTACAGCTTTAAAATTTGGCTGAAATGTGTAGCATTAGTACCCCATAATGGAGAAAGTATAAAATGTTTAAAATTGCAACATTTGGGGATTGTTTTAAAGTATTATTTTTACATGACGGGAAAACGAAAATCGCTGCGGAGGTGAAATCGTTAGAATTAATAGAATATTTGTAATGATGAAATATCTGTCTGAAAAATTAAAGTTTTTTCAAGGTGAGATGAAATGCTTGCAGTATGCAAGCACCTTCTACTAGTATTTATATATCCACATCAGTGAAGGGCTAGTATGTTATATCCTCCTTTGTAAGATTCGTCGATATATAATGATAACATATAACAGGATGATACTAATGTTTATGCACTTCCAGATAAGCTGGAGATTCGAAATTTTTTTCATAGGTAGAATTTTGTGCAAAACCGACTAGAAAAAGCGAAAATCTTGAAAAAGTGCAACAATGCGGCCGCTAAAAATTCACAATTGTTTAAACAAAATTTCAAGGTTTATGTATTTCCGAATGTGCCACGGAGTTGAAATTTTTTTTATGTGGAATTCCTTAAAAAACGAAATACGGATTATACAAATTTTGATATTTTAATTTGTTTGGCAGTTAATAATTCTTAAAATTTAAACAAATAGATAACTGTGTAGGTACTACGGTATGAGCTAGGAAGCTGAAATTTTCAAATTATTTACAGAGTAGTAAATTTGCACAAATAAACATTTCAATTTTACCATATATGAATTGCGGCGGCCGCTAAAAATTATTTAAATTTAAACAATTAAAAAAATATTATTTTACTTCTAGAAGTGCTACAACTTAAAAATTTGGCTAAAATTTGTTGCATTAGTACCCCATAATGGAGAAAGTGTAAAATTTTTAAAATTGCAACATTTGGGGATTGTTTTAAAATATTATTTTTACATGTGGGAAAAACGAAAATCGCTGCGGAGGTGAAATATTTAGAATTAAAAATATATGTGTAATGATGAAAGATGAATAATGAATGTTTTTTTATGTTGAGATGAAATGCTTGCAGTATGCAAGCACCAACTACTAGTATGTTATATCCTCCTCCTCTGTAAGAGTCGTCGATATATAATGTTAGGGGGATACTAATGTTTAGACACTTCCAGATGAGCTGGAGATTCGAAATTTTTTTCAAAGGTAGGGTTTTTGTGCAAAACGGAATAGAAAAAACGAAAATCTTGAAAAAGTGCAACAATGCGGCCGCTAAAAATTCGCAATTGTTTAAACAAATTTCCATGGTTTATGTATTTCCGCATGTGCTACAGAGTTGAATTTTTTTATAAGTAGAATTCATAAAAAAACGAAATAGGGATTATACAAATTTTGATATTTTAATTTGTTTGGCAGTTAAAAATTCTTAAAGTTTAAACAAATGGATAAATGTTTAGGTACTACGGGATGAGCTAGGAAGCCGAAATTTTCGAATTATTTACAGAATAGTGAATTTGCACTAATAAACATTTACAATTTTATCATATATGAATTGCGGAGGCCGTTAAAAATTATTTAAATTTAAACAATTATAAAAATATTATTTAGTTATAGATGTGCTACAACTTTAAAATCTGGCTGAAATGTCTAGCATTAGTACCCCATAATGTAGAAAGTGTAAAATGTTTAAAATTGCAACATTTGGGTTTTTTTTTAAACTATTATTTTTACATGCGGAAAAAAAACGAAAATCGCTGCGGAGTTGAAATCTTTAGAATTAAAAGAATATTTGTAATGATGAAATGCCTGTCTAAAAAATGAATGTTTTTTCAAGGTGGGATGAAATGCTTGCAGTATGCAAGCACCAATTACTAGTATGTTATATCCTCCTCCTCTGTACGAGTCGTCGATATTTAATGATACTTATATATGTTTGTTTGTGTATAACGCTGACGTCATCAATGGCACATTTTAACGCGTATTTAACAAACTTCCTGATTAGGTGAAAGGTTGAAATTTCGCAGGAATGTTTGATTCAAATATAAAAATTAAATGACGAAAAAATACGAAAAAAGACCTGGGTTCGACTCCGTGGTGGCGATTTCCATTTCCTCTAAGATAACACGTAAAAAGCAACTTTTTAAAGTTATATTTTATAAAG